>JAJHZJ010001102.1:127500-827748 GCA_023548195.1 Bettongia penicillata ogilbyi | reverse complement strand
GCACATAATTGATGGTTGTCTTACCTTGGCTGCTTTGGATTTGACCAAGAGACATAATAGCTGTTAAGATTTTACTGGGATAATTAGCCTTCCAGTGTGAGCTGGTAATATATTAACACCTTACTGTAAGAAAGAACTGGAGGGGAGTAGCCAAGATGGCGGAGTAGAAAGACTCATGTATGCTAGCTCCGAATCCACAGCCCATAAATTTCCTGTAAAAAGAACTCCCCACAAATTCTGGAGCACTACAAGCCATGCAGAAACACAGTAGAAGAGATTTCCATTCCAGAGAGCCCTGGAAAGCTGTCCCCAGGGGTCCATCGCGCCCAAGAAAGCGGAGCCCACCCCTGCACTACCCTGGCCGCACGGTCCCGAGAGGAGTAGATCTAAGCAGGCTTCAGGGACGGAACCTCCGCCGGCTGCGAAGGTCCCTCCACCGACAGGCACCACAGGTCAGTGAGAGAGACTTCTGGGCTGGCCGAGAGGGGAGCAGGGTGTCTCCGTGGCTCGGGCCCCCTCAGGAGGCAGCGGTGGATGGAGCGGCAGAGGCAGTGGCAGAGGTAGCAGCAGAGGCAGCCTGGACTCCTGGAGCAGACAGGAGCTCAGGGCCATTACTGAAGATCTCTGCATAAAGCCCCTGAGGGAACTGAGCCTGGGAGGTGGCCCTGCCCCCACCCAAGCACCAGAACTTAAGCTCACATTGAATAGCAGCCGCTCCCACCACAGAAAGCGCTGAGGCTGGGAAGCAGCATTTGAATCTCAGACCCCAAGCACTAGCTGGTGGATCTAGGCAGGGGTGGAGAGGAAGCTCAGAAGTCAAGTAACTGGCTGGGAAAATGCCCAGAAAAAGGAAGCAAAATAAGACCATAGAGAGCTATTTTCTTGGGGAAGAGATGTTCCTTCCTCCTTTCATTTCTGATGAGGAAATACAATGCTTGCCATCAGGAAAAGAGGTGGAGGTCGGGGCCTCTGTATCTCAGACATCCAAGGTGGATGTCCGGTGGGCTCAGGCCATGGAAGAGCTCAAAAAGGATTTTGAAAATCAAGTTAGACAGGTGGAAGAAAACTGGGAAGAGAAATGAGAGAGATGCAAGAAAAGCATGAAAAATGGGTCAATACCTTGCTAAAGGAGACCCAAAAAAATGCTGAAGAAAATAACACCTTGAAAAATAGGCTCACTCAATGGCAAAAGAGGTTCAAAAAGCCAATGAGGAGAAGAATGCTTTCAAAAGCAGAATTAGCCAAATGGAAAAAGAGGTTCAAAAGCTAGCTCCCTGAAAAAAAAAAAATAGTTCTCTCAAGATTAGAATGGAACAGATGGAGTCTAATGACTTTACGAGAAACCAAGAAATCATAAAACAAAACCAAAAGAATGAAAAAATGGAAGAGAATGTGAAATATCTCATTGGAAAAACAACTGACCTGAAAAATAGATCCAAGGAGAGGCAATTTAAAAATTATGGGACTACCTGAAAGCCATGATCAAAAAAAGAGACTAGACATCATCTTTCATGAAATTATCAAGGAAAACTTCCCTGAGATTCTAGAACCAGAGGGCAAAATAAGTATTGAAGGAATCCATCGATCACCACCTGAAAGAGATCCAAAAAGAGAAACTCCTAGGAACATTGTGGCCAAATTCCAGAATTCCCAGGTCAAGGAGAAAATATTGCAAACAGCTAGAAAGAAACAATTCCAGTACTGTGGGGAAATACAATCAGGATAACACAAGATCTAGCAGCTTCTACATTAAGGGATTGAAGGGCGTGGAATAAGGATATTCCAGAAGTCAAAGGAACTAGGACTCAAACCAAGAATCACCTACCCAGCAAAACTGAGTATCATACTTCAGGGGAGGGAAAATATGGTCTTTCAATGAAATAGAGGACTTTCAAGCATTCTTGATGAAAAGACCAGAGCTGAAAGAAAATTTGACTTTCAAACACAGAATGAGAAGAAGCATGAAAAAGGAAACAGCAAAGAGAAGTCATAAGGGACTTACCAAAGGTGAACTGTTTACATTCCTACATGGAAAGACAATATTTGAAACTCTTAAAAGGTTTCAGTATCTGGGTAGTTGGTGGGACCACACACACACATACACATGCACACACACACGTACATGCATGCACGCGCACACACATACACATATGCACGCACACACAGAGACAGAGAGCACAGAGTGAATTGAATAGGATGGGACCATATCTCAAAAGTAATTAAGGTAATGGTGAGAGAGAAATGTAGTGGGAGGAAGAGGGGTGAAATGGAATGGGGTAAAGTTATATCTCAACAAGAGGCAAGCAGGAGACTTTTTAGTGGAGGGAAAAAGAGGAGAGCTGAGAAAAAAACATGGTTTACCCTCATCACATTCGACTAAAGGAAGGAGTAAAATGCACACTCATTTTGGTATGAAAACCTATCTTACAGTACAGGAAAGTGGGGGGAGAAGGAGATAAGCAGGGAGGGAGGGATGATGGAAGGGAGGGCAATGGGAGAAAAGAGCAATTTGAAGTCAACACTCGGGGAGGGACAGGATCAAAAGACAGAATAGAAACAATGGGGGGCAGGATAGGATGGAGGGAAATACAGTTAGTCTTACACAAACACGACTATCATGGAAGTCATTTGCAAAACTACACAGATATGGCCTATATTGAATTGCCTGCCTTCCCAAAGGGAATGGGTGGGGAGGGAGGGATGGGGGAGAATTTGGAACTCAAAGTTATAGGAACAACTGTTTAGTATTGTTGTTGCTACTAGGAAATAAGAAATACAGTTAATGGGGAATAGAAAGTCATCTGGCCCTACAGTGACAAAAGAGAAGATGGGGACAAGAGAAGTGGAGGGATGATAGAAGAGAGGGCAGATTGGAGATAGGGAAAATTAGAATGCTCAGTGTATTGGGGGTGGGGGGTGAGGGGAGAAATGGGAGGAGAAAATTTGGAACCCAAAATTTTGTGAAAATGAATGTTAAAAGGTTAAATAAATAAATTTGTATTAAAAAAAAAAAGAAAAAACCCAAGAGTGTGTTGGGAAAAGACTACTAGAAGATATGGAGGCAAGCTAAATTCTCTAGAAGGAGGAATACTGTGCTGTGTGGTAAACATAATAAAAAAGGAAGCTTCGAGCCTCAGGCCTTCCAGTACCAAAACTAACCAGGAACTCTTGAAGGCATGAGAATTAACTTTGGGGTTCCCACAATGACAACAATGGAAACAAAAACATTTAAACAGAAGAAATTCAGATTTTACTCTCTCTCAATCTCCTCCTTAGTTTCATTTTCTTTGCCAACCCCCCCTCCCAAACTCTGATATCTAGCTAATGTTCACAGCAAGAAGTATAAACTAACAGATTATTTGAACACAGTGTTGTTTTCCCTTCTATTATGAAGGATAAGCATGTGCTGTGTTCTCTGGATTGCATGTGATTGTGTTGGCTGAGCCTGGGTATTTGCTATGAAATGCAAGATGTTCAATATTCTCAAACATCTTGAATTTTAGGTTTTCTCCATTTCATGCTATAGATGGATTCTCAAAAAATTATGTGTAAATAGAATTGTGATTTGTATGTAAAACAGATTTCATTTTGAGTAAACTAGAGAAACTTGCTTGGAACCTGGTAATAAATATTTCTCTAAAGTGATGAATTCTTTTTTGTGAAACGAATTTATTAATGTATCAACAATCTGCTGGTCTATTACTTAGTAGATAAATCAGAGCGTGGCTTGAGGCGTAAAGCAACTAAAAGCCTTTTTCATGTTCACATAAGGAATGTCAGAGGTAGAATCTGAACCCCTGACTTCCTTCTTCCAAGTCTAGGACTCAGAGATCATTTGCCTGTTACCACTTGTGTTATGAATAGTCAGCCATAACTGAAGCATTTTTCTTTGAATTTTCATAGATTAGGCTTTTGAAAAACTCTGTATTTGTGAGGATTCAAATGCATTTTTATTTTGCATAGGCATAGATCCTTTACTCAAGGAAAAGCATCTTATTTAAAAGGAACAATTAACCTTGAAAATAGAAGTGTAAACTTTAAATCATGAGTTGTCTAATTATTTTTTCCATGATGTGCATATTATTCAATTATTAAGAAGGTAGTTAGAGATTGTGTATATGTGTGTGTGTGTGTGTGTGTGCAGGTGTTGGTGTATTTGTGTATCTGTAAATGTGGATGGCAGACATATAAATACACACACAAAAGCACCACAGGTAGATAAATATACTTGGTTTCGAACTGAACAGGAGGAATAGAGCAGGGCTGGATTCCTTTTCTGAAACTGCGACTCCAAACCATCACTGATTCAAAAACCTTTCTTCTTAATTATGACCTCGTCCCAGCGACACCCTGGTGTATTCTGGTGCACCCTGGTTCTCACAGTGTGGTCCGGGTCCCCCTGAGAGTCTGCAGATCCATTTTCAGGGCCCACAAAGTCAAAACTATTATCTTAATGATACCGAGACGTCGAATTCTGAATGTGGAATTAGCACCAGGCAGGACCAGTGGTGTGCTAGAGCCAACTTCGATTTCCAGTGTAAGCATTTATATCTCAGAAATCAGGGATCCATTGATTCATTGTTGACTGTCTAGACTTCAGAAAGTATGGAGAAAATGTTCACAGAGATGAAACTTTAAGACATAGTTTTCATGCATGTTTTTTTTTTTTCCTGAGAGCTGGTTGTTAATCATTTATCAGGACACTAATATATGTAACTAGCTCTTGTGGGGGGGGCGTTCCTGAATAATTTTTAAGAGTGTAACAGGTTCTTGAGGCCAAAAAGTTTGAGAACTGTTACTGTAGTGCACTACAGTAGAAAGAAGGCTGAATTTAGAATCAGACACAAGCTGCCTAGGTGAATGTAAACTCATCCCCCCACCTCTGAATGTTCACAGGCAATTCTCTAAACCTCCCTGTTACAGACAGAGTGATGATCTCTATTGCTGGAGGCAATTTGCATTTTGGGTCCTTCCTGTTCCAATAGAGAGAAAAGAAAGAAAAGAAAAAAGGAGGAAGGAAGGAGGGAGGGAGGGAGGGAGGGAGGAAGGAAGGAAGGAAGGAAGGAAGGAAGGAAGGAAGGAAGGAAGGAAGGAAGGAAGGAAGGAAGGAAGGAAGGAAGGAAGGAAGGAAGGAAGGAAGGAAGAGGGAGAAATTGAAAAGACAGAGAAAAGAGAAGAAGGAAAGGAAAGGGAAGGAAAGGGAAGGGAAGGGAAGAAAGAAAGGGGAAAGGGAAAGGAGGGGAAAGGGAAGGGAAGGGAAGGGAAAGGAAGGGGAAAGGGAAGGGAAGGGGAAGGGAAGGGAAGGGAAGGGAAGGGAAGGGAAGGGAAGGGAAGGGAAGGGAAGGGAAGGGAAGGGAAGGGGAAGGAAAGGAAGGTTAGGGAAGGGAAGGGAAAGAAAAATGAATGACAGCAGTCTGCTTTGGTGGCAAAAGTACCAGCACTGATGAGACCACAGATACTCAAAGTATCAAATAACTGAGTACCCAAGCACAGGAGTAGATAAAATTTCTATTGTCTGTGTTCTTCATTCTTTCTTTACTTTCTTAGTCATTTTAGTTGAATTTAATTCTCTACTAGTAGTTTGAATTTAAATTCTGGTTCCTAATGTACAGCTTTGTAAGGGACCTTCCCCTCCATTAGCCCACTACCTCCAAAATGGCCCCAACATGCACATCTGGAGACCTCTTCTCCTCATAGGTCACCAGACACTAGAGGGAATGATTAGGTGGTGTGCGTGTGTTCATCCTTTGTTGCCAAAGAAGACCATGCCATCAGAGAAATAATGACATGACTTGAGCTTGACTTTGTTTTGAGTAAGGGAGGGCTGTGCAGGTCACCAGTCAAATTCCTCCACAGTCATCTGAATCCAGTAAGCAGATATTTATTGGGATGACTGGAGATGACCCAGGATGAGGCAATTGGGGTTAAGTGACTTGCCCAAGGTCACATGGCTAGTGAGTGTCAAGTGTCTGAGTTGAGATTTTAACTTAAGTCCTCCTGACTCCTGCACTGGTGCTCTATCCACTGCACCACCTAGCTGCCCCTGATTAGGTGATAACACTTAAACAATTCACAAGTTTTTACTGAGCACCTATAATATTCCTTGAATGATGCTCAGGACAGGGAAATATCAAAGAATTTAAAGATGTGGTCCCTGTCATTGCCAAGTCTCTAACCACTTGAGAAAAGGTGTAATTCATAAGAACTGCCAATGGCCCTCAAAAAATTTTCCTCTTGTTTTAAGTGGGGGGGGGGGGTGCGCAACAAAGGGACTAGAGAGAAAAACATTTCTATCTTCCACCTGAGTCTGGGAAGAGCTGAGAATGCAGCCTTCTAATCCCGTAGTGGTCCTTTCGGTGGCATTCTTTGCCTCTCCATTTCCAATCCCATCCACCCACCCTAAGCAGAGATGCTGTGGTACCTTCAAAAGACCCACAGGTTCATGTTGCAAGTGTCCTATTTTCTCCCTCTCTATTTTTTTTTAATGTGCAGAATTGGTAATGGAGCTAATAAAGGTTCAAGATGAGTCTTTATGGGAGCTAAATTTTTCTTTTCTCCATGTCATGCTTTTTTATTCAGAAAATAATTTTCTTAGCATTGTTTTCACAAAAGCTTTCCAACTCCCCCAATAATGCAGGGGGAAAATTGTCTTTTATTTTGAACAGGCTTTCTCAATGTGCACCATATCTCTCAGCCTATCTATTATATTAACCTGAGCCTTAATGATACAATGGTTAAAAACAGAGTAGGGATGTGCATAAATGGAAATTTTAATAGATTTTCCTCTTAATGTAATAGAATTGGCACCAGGCATCGGGAACTGGAGTGAAAGTAGTCACTCAAGCATTGTGTTTGCATGATATTTAAATACAAGTGGTTGGGGTGTAAGTACCTCTAAGCACACCTGAAAGGGATGGTGCCTCCTAATCATTGTTTCAGCAATTGACAGTTGTTTACACAACAGCAGCACATTCTCTGCTGATTTGAATAATAAACATGCTTAAATACCAGCTGGATAATAGAAGGATAATTGAAACATAGTTTAAAGCTCTGATTTACAGGCATTGTGGCGGACACTTTTATTTGCTATACAATGCAACACACTTCTGTGCAGTGGTTCAAAAAAATTAAAAAGGCATTGTTTCAAGCATGCTGGGGTATATTAAACTTGATGTATCTACCCTGTCTATGTACGTATACACATCTCCAACAAGTCTGGGGTAGACTTGAGAGTCACATTATGAAATGCAATGAATCCCAACACTCAGGCTTGGGATAGAATTAATTACTCATGAGTGCCCTTGAATACTTGGGTGTCCAAAGGAGGCCCTGGACTGTAAGTGGGTAGTATCAGGGCAATGGAGTAGTGACACCTCACATCTCAAGTCAGCTTGGAAATAGTTAGAAAACAGCCCAAGGAAGAAAGATAGGAGCTATGGCAATGGGGCAGGGGTGTCATTAACTAGAAAAACAGATTGTGCCAAAAATTCTGTCAATCAAGTCGATTGTCCAGTCCATACATGAGCTTATGGTCCAGGTCTCTCATGACTCCACTGGAGAATAGAGTGACTGACCAACAGTTTCCAAACTTTCTTCTAACTTTCCATAAAGGATCAATCTGTCACTCCCAAGAGAGTGGATGAAATCACCAATTTGATCCTATTGTTTTGTTATTTCGTTAGGTTCTGTTCAACTCTTTGTGATCCCATGGAGCGCCACTACCCACTAAAAATTTTTTTTATATTTTATTGATGTTATTATTTTTCATATTACTACTTTTCAACATGTACTACCCCTCCCCTAAGAAAACCCTACCTTCTGAGAAAAAAGTTCAAGCAAAACAAACCAACTCACTCATTAGCTGTGTGACCCTGGGTAAGTATTTCACTTCTTTCTACCTCAGTTTCCTCATTCTGTAAAATGAGAGGGTTAGATCACACATTGACCCTGACTGGTAATGTATGTATTATTTCATAGCAATAGTTTGCCATCTCTACAACAAAAAATAAGGCTTATTTCATCATCAGTCTCTATAGCACCATGTAGAGAGAGCTGAAAACAACCTTAGAAGACATCAATTCTAATGCCCTCATTTTATACTTGGGAAACTGAGAAACAGAAAGTATAAGTGACTTGTCCAGGGTCACCTTGCTAGTAAATGTCTGAGGTAGGATTTGAACACAGTTCTTTCTGACTTCAGGTCCACTGAACTATCTACTATGCCAGATGTCTATTCATCCTCTAGAGTTGATTCATACCCCCCCAAATATATTTCCATGTGAAGTATATTCATTCACTGTTTTCTAATGTTCTCACAAAGCGACACAAAGAGGACAAAATACCATAGAATTAAAACATTGAAAGGACACAATATTTTTAGTATTTAAGACTGAAGAAAGCAAATTGGGTTCACTTCAAAATCACAAAACCACAAACTAGACCATAAGACTCACTGAGAAAAATGAAACTAACCCCAATTACCTTGGAGCCCTTCAATGGCCTCTGTCCTGACCCTCATATTACTGTATTTCCCCCCAAAAAATAAAATTTATTTAATCCCTACATAAAGGCTAAGTTCATCTCAGACTCTGAAAGTAACCCTAGACCCAACACAGTAAATAAAATGACACCGTCAGGCATGCTACTAATTGAGTTATTGCCTTGCCCTGTCCTTTGCACACTGAACCTTCTTGTTCTATATTTCATACCCTTAGATTAACCCCCCAAAGAAAAGAAAAAACACCCGACATAATTCCTATGTATGAATACCTGCATCTCAACTGATGAGTGCCTAACACCTTGTCACATAGCATGTGCTTGACAAATGCTTACTGATTACTGACAAGTCCAGGTCACTTCATGGACTACTGGCTCTAGCCTTCCCCAATCTGACCCATTTAATCATGTTTCAAGCACCTGAGGCTGGGTTACGACACCCTCTTCCTCAAGAGTTTATCTTTCCATGGTAAGGGAAAGGTCAGGTGCCCTGACTTAAGCCCTCAATGTGCCAGGGGATGTGGCTCCCTCTTCAGACACCAAGACTGAATGATCCTTGCTAAATGAAGATAACTTATTTCCATCAAGGAACTCTGAGCTACCACAACTGACCTCTGCCCTTTAAGACCAAAGAATTTCAACTAGCCATGGGGCCAGCTGAGTGGCCATGAGCCAGTAAAGATAGATTACCTCAGTTTAAAGAGCTTTTTCATCAAAGCAAAGGCCCCCCCCTCCCCAGGGTTCCTCATGGATCAACCATACTTGTTGAAGTTTTCCTTCCTACCTAGTCAAGTGGCTAACTTCAGATCCCTGACCCAGGAGACTGCCCTTTCCAGATACAATGCCCTAATTGGATGAGCTTATCCTGTGATGTCCCTTCTTTCATCTGACCTTGCCCTATGCCTAGTCTCAACTACAACTGTGAAATGAGCAATCCACCACCCCTTCCCTGCCAAGGCTTGTGCTCACCCAAGATAGATACTCACATTAGCCTGGCTTCTTTCTTTCCCTAGAGCTGTTCTGGACTGAGAGGGGATGGTGAGAAGATAGGACATGAAGGCTTGGGGTCACTCAGTTCTCTTCCACATCCTAGAGATCAAAAATATCCAAGAGGTAAGTAGGCGATGAAGCCAGTTATTATTAGAACACTAAGAATGAAATGAGCTATGGTGGGAGGTGGTGAGTTCCCCATTTACTGGAGGCTAGATGAGAACTTGTCGGGGATATTGTAGAGGGGATTCATACTTCAGATAGGGGATGGATGAGATGACCTGTGAGGTCCCTTCCAACTCTAATATGCTATGATTCTGTGATCTATGCTGTTGTGGTGCTGAAGAGAAAGAGAGTTCAGGATGAAGCCTCTCACCCAGAAGAGGTCAGAGCTCTACGCTTTGAGAGACAGCATAAATCAGGTTTCCAGCATCCAACCATCAAATGCCATGCCTATCTATTCCTGGCTGGAATCAAGTGTGAAACATCTTCTAGATTCAACTTTACTTATTTTTAGGGTCTCCTCCTCCACAGTTGGAGTTTTCTGTCACACACACACACACACACACACACACACGCTACAAGGCATTTATCTATCTCCACTTCAGAAAATAAAATTTTCTACTAATTTGAGAAAGATTGAGGGAGGAGGGAGCTACCATGAGGACTGTTGTCCAATTATGAATTCAATCAATTAATTTGCTGATTATACAACAGCGGATACCTCTAGTACACCGAGCCCTGGGAGATCCAGAAGGAAGAGGAAAGAAAAGTCACAGTGTACAACAATAATAAATATTTGTTTAAACATCATTGTGTTATAAGTATTGTTGGAAAATATGGCCCATAATTTAAAAATAAAGGATACCAGAGGCTTGCAAATTACTGAAGGTTCTCTTGTGTTTGTATTCCATGAATAGGAGAGTAAAGAAAGGGGAAGGTAAGCTCCTTGAGGTCAAAGGATCTTTTGTCTTGGTCATCACATCTCCACTGCTTAGGTGTCTTATGCATAATAGGCAATTAACAGATTGAAAAGAATTGGTTACAAAAGTAGGAAAAATTTCAGGATCAACTCTCTTCATACTATCAAATCAAAGATAAGAGAAACACTTAAAATCAATAGCAATTTGGGAGAAAGGAGGGAAAGATGAAACTACACTGTACACAATTATACTAGATCCAATCTGCACCATTTAATTGAACTGTTGACTCTGAAAGCAGGAAATAAAGACAAAGATATTGACTTTGTTGCCTTTTCTTAGATAAATTTAATTGATGCAAAACAGTGTCACAAAAGTAGTCAAAAGAACCCAGAAACTACCTCAGTTAGCAAACATTTGATCTCCTTGCCATCAGAAAGATGTAACTTATTAATAAGGGCAGCACAATTTCAAATCAATTACAAAACATTATGAAGAAGGATGGAAAATTATAGACAAATATTTTGATACTTCTTTGGATTTGTGATCTAATCAGTATGAGTTCCCCCTGAGTAATCAATATAATTTAGATATTAATTATATATGAATAAGAGGCAGCTAGATGGTTCAGGGGCCAGAGTGCTGGGCCTGGGATTTAGGAAAAACTAAATCCAAATCTAGCCTCACACATTTATTATTTGTGTCCATGGACAAATCACTTCACTGCTGTTTGCCTCAGTTTCCTCAACTGTAAAATGTGCATAATAATAGCATCTACTTTCTGTAATTGTTGTTAGGATCACATGAAATAATATTTGTAAACTTTCTCACAGTGTTGGGAACATAGTGAATACTATATAAATGCTAGCAATGATGACAACAAGGACAAAACTGGGAAAAGACGTAAATAGAAAATGAGCTACCACATCAGTAATTTAGAAAATAGACTAGGGCCTGATTTTAAGGTGAGACTTGAGAGTCTTGTATGTATATCTATCATCTTGATTCTGCTATATGCTCTCTGAATAACTATGGAGAAAATGAGCCTCTATAAAATTTGGTGTAACATCTAGCTGAATCAGACCATCCCTAGAGCATTTATGTATGAAACTAGAAGGAAGTCAACAAACGGACATGAAATGGAACAGATCACACCAATATTTCCAGAGTAATTGATGCATATAATTTATTATATTGGAATAACCTACATTCAACACCATTACCTCAGTATCTCATGTACTACTTAAGGAAGTTGTAAAGACATTTAAGATGAGGAATGGAAAAGTGGCTGGACCCAACCAAATATACATCCAAGAGAAATTCATGCTGGAGGGGCTTGCAAGATATTTTCAGAGGTTTCAGTTCTTTTTTCAGGTTATTTCAAAGAGGGGAAAATATTAAAAGAATGGGAAAAACATAAAAGTCAAAATTATTACCAAAAAGGCAATAAGATATCAGCAACTGTAAGTTCATGTGTAATTATTTTTTGCTACGTGTAATTCTTGGTGAAAATACGGAAGGGAAGCCGGCAAGCTTTCTCAGATAGGAGGAAAGCAAGATGAAGAATATTTGGGAGAAGATAAAAGGTGAATAGAGTTCTGCACTTAGAGTTGGAAAGACCTGAATTCCAATCTGCTTACTGCCTGAATGAGTTCTTGGAAAAGTCATGTTAACCTCTCTAGGTCTCAGTTTGCCATCTATAAAATGGAGATAATAATAGCACATACCTCCCAGTTTTTGTGAGGTTCAAATAAAATAACATATATAAAGTGTTTTAGAAACCTTAAAGTGCCAAGTAAATGGCAACTATTATTATATGGCCTTTCAACTGCCCATCAACACTGAGATTCCATCTTCACTTTTTGGATGATCTTGACCTACTTTCAGTAGGAGCATTTCTTTTTGAATCATGTTTTCCAGAAGGGGAATTAGGCTACACTGAACCATCCATACTCACTCTGCTAGTCTTCAATTTAAAAATGCGCACATTTACAAAGCGGAGCCTGAAGTTTAAGGTATAGTCTAGTGTTGTTTCTCATAGAATACAGGGAGAGAACCCATAAATGGGTCCCTATGTGTTCAATAGCAAAGGAGTTGTTCTTTAGTTTCAGTCATGTCAGATTTTTTTGTGATCCTATTTGTGTCTTTTTGGCAAAGATATTGGGGTGATTTGTCATTTCCTTCTCCAGCTTATTTTACAGGTGAGGAAACTAAGGCAAACAAGGCTAAGTGACTTGCCCAAGGTCCCACAGCTAGGAGGTGTCTGATGCCAAATTTGAGCTTAGGAAGATGAGTCTTTCTGACTCCAGGTAGGGAGCTCTATCCACTGCACCACCCAGCTGTCCAGCAAAAGGGTAGAATACGTTATAAATAATGTTTAGAATTAATGCTTTGGGATGGATGCAAAACTGTGAAGTCAAATGATTTTACTCACATTTGCGAAGTTAATGCATTGCTTTTTTGCCTGTTTCTTTCTTTCACTGAACAAGATTTGTCATTACTTTATGTATATATATATATATATATAATAGAATGAACATTGACAAGTAAATGATCATTGATTTTTCTAATTCATTGATAAAGGTTTGTTTCAGTCTGAAGGCAGTGGTTTAGAAATGATTCTTAGAATCAGAGGTTTCCAAATAACATTAGCACAAAAGAATGTGGCTCCAGGTGATATCTTGTGGAACTTTCAGAGTTGGAAGGAACCTCAAAGATTTAGTCCAATCACTGCCTGAAGAGTAATCCCATACTGGGAATGGGAACTCACTGACTCCAGAGGCATCTCATTCTATTTTGGATGCTCTAGTTGTGACTCTTTGTCTTACATCAATGCAAAATGTTTCTCACTTCAATTCCAATTCATTTTCCTATTTCTGCCTTTTGAGGTCAAAAAGAACAAACTGAGTCCCTTTTTGCACAGGCTATAAGTTCCTTCTGTCCTCTCTTCATTAGGCTACACATCCCCAGTTCTTTCATCAGAGTATCTTATAATAGACTCCCCTGACACTATCCCACTTGGCCTCTCCCATGCACACAACCAGTCTGACAATGTTCTCCCTAAAATGAGATAGTATGATCACAGAATTTATCATATCCTTTCAAGAGGAATCTAAACAGGTCACAGATTATCACCTATCCCATTATGCCTCCCTTAAAGTCATAGAAGCAATCACAGGTCTGGAGCTGGAAAGGACTTCAGTAACCATATACTCTGATCTCTTCATTTTGCAGAACAGGAAACTGAGGACCAGTGACTTGATCAAAGTTAACAGGTAGTAAGCATCAGAGGTGAAATTTAAATCCAGGTCTTTTTATTCCCCTGATACTGTTAGAGGGGGGTGGTCTTCCTCTATTATCTTTAAAATCTGAGCAAGACCTCTTTTCTATCATTCTTGAGATATTTGCTTACAATGTGACCCCAGGCAAGTCATTCAACCCCTCTGAGCTTCAGTTTTCCCCTCTGCAAAGTGGGGAGTGTCAATAACAGCAGCTTCCTCAAGGGGTTATTGAGAAGATCAAATGAATTTCTAGAAGGGCTCACAAGCCTCTAGTATGATATAAATATGTTAGTATGATTACTCTCTAGTCAGCTGACACATGCTCCATTGCTTAGCCCCTAGGACAATGGGGAGGTGGGAGTAATTTGATGAAAAAATGACTCCTCCTCCAACCTTTCCAAAAAGTGAATGGTTTTCATAAAGTAGAAGACAAAAATTTTTTATCACGAATAATATTCTGGAGTCATTTACAGCTAGTTTTGAAGAAAGGGAGAGGAGAAAACTAGGGAGTGGGGAGAGAGAGAGGGAGAGAAAGAAAGAGAGAGAGGGAGAGGGAGAGAGAGAGAGGGAGAGAAAGAAAGAGAGAGAGGGAGAGAAAGAAAGAGAGAGAGAGAGAGAGAGGGAGAGAGGGAGAGAAGGAGAGAGGGAGAGAGGGAGAGAGAGAGAGAGAGAGAGAGAGAGAGAGAGAGAGGAGAGAGAGAGAGAGAGAGAGAGGAGAGAGAGAGAGAAAGAGAGAGAGAGAGAGAGAGAGAGAGAGAGAGAGAGAGAGAGAGAGAGAACCAAGAAAAAGGACATTTCTTTATCAGAGACAAGACAGTGTGATATTCAAATACAAGTGCTTTTTCAACTGCTTGTAAGTCATAAAAGGTAAATGAAAACACCTCCTTTGTGGAAAGGAAAAAAAGAAGTGGAGAATTCTCTACACAAAGATCCACTTTGACTTAAAATACAGGGTAAGCAGCACTAGAAATTTATGAGCCCAAGCCCATCTATTAGATTCTGAACAAATCTAAGCTTCCATACCACAAAGCATCCCTGTTAATATGCAGCCAGTTATGTCAAGGACACTGAACGAAGCAGCTTTTCATGTGTCACTTGGAGCTATCCCGATTGGTAACCACAGCTACTCCTGGGGTCAGGACCCAGAACATGCATCCATTGTGTGGGAGGGAGGGAATGGGCAGACAGGACCTGATGCAGAGAATGTTCCCAGCCCCTCACATAGGGCAGGCCTCCAGGAAAATTGTGGAATAGGCATTTTTTGTTGATGGTGTCCCTCCACATCCTTTCTGCAAACTCTTCTCCCAGGTGCCCAGTGCCCTCCTACTATACTCTAGCTACTCAAGCTACTTTCCCCTACTGTGTCTCCCCAAACTGCCACCTCAGGGAGCCAATAAGTTAACAAAAACGTCTTGAGTACTCACTATGTGCCAGGTATGGTGCTAAGCCCCAGGGATATAAAAAAGGGAGGAAAACCTGCTCCTGCCCTCAAGGAGTTCAAATTCTAATGGGAGAGACAACATGCAAACATTTGTACACACAAGATACATACAATGTAAGTGGAAGGTAATCTCAGAGGAAAGACAGTGAGATGGGGGACGGGAGCCTCCTACAGAGAGTGAGATTTGCCCAGTCTGCTGAGCAGCTTGATAATCTGAGCCTGCCTATGTGTGACCTCCATTGCCTAGGTGGGAAACTATGAAAGGGGGCACCTACTTTAGGTGTGAGGATCCTGTGCTGGTATTATCTCCCTGTTTTGTCCTCTGTCTCATGAATGTCCTAGTTCATTTTTTAAAAACACAGCCAAATTAAGTGGGCCAGGTCATGGTGCTTTTTTTTTTTAAAGTTCCTCCAAAGACTTAATAAATTTTGCAAATATTTGACCAAGAGAATTAATTTATGTAAAGATCTGTACATATTTGATAATCTTGAACCAATTTAACAAATCCTGTCCAGTATTAATAAATGCTGGATTAGGGTTAGACTTCTTACAAACAGTAAATGAATAAAGAAAATATTTAATATGTATATATACAATACCTATTTTTTTCAAAGATCATGAAAAGATTATCCTTGATGTTAGGGCTTTAAGCCACTACTTTGTTAGAGGGAAGTAGGAGATGGCAGAAGCAGGGAAAAGGGGAGAAGAGATGAGATTCCTCTAACAATGTATTGATGTTATCAATCTACTCCCATTGCAGCAGCCTTGAGGGAACACAGAAAATATTTACAGTCATAGGGGCCATAGGTTTAGAACTGGAAGGAATCTTACAGGCCATCAAAGTCAAACCCTTTATTTTTAATATGAGGAAACTGAGGCACAAGTAAGCTAAGAGGTTTGCCAGAGTCACATAACTAGTAAGCATCTGAGGTGTATTTGAATCCAGATCTTTAGAGTATAGTTAGGTCCTCTAGCCACTACACGATGCCCAAATTCCTACCTTGAAACCTCTGCTCAATCCTCAAAAACTATGAAGTACAGATTCAGTAACAAAGTTGTAACTTGGGAAATGCAACTAGAACGCCTTTAAATGGCACTAAAATTTAGAGAGAATTTACAGAACTTTTGATAATTTTTCATTCCTTTTCTTTCACAATCACTTTATCTAATAAAAGACCAATGAATCCATCACCTAAGAGATCCTTGGTAACTTTGGAGAGAGCCATTTTGGTGGAATGATAAGATCAGAAGCTAGATTGTGAGAGGAGACTAAAAGGAGGCACCCATGCTGTCTCCAATACATAGTGGAAAGAGGCCCAGAGAATCTGAAGGCCTGGCTTCAAATTCCTGCCGTGAAACTTGCAAGTTCTATCACCTTAAGAAAATAATTTAACTTCTTTAATCCTCAGTTTCCTCATCTGTAAAATAAAGATAATATTTTACTACTTTGTTCAGAGGATTGTTCTAAGGGAAATACTTTGTAAACTACAAATCATATTAGAAATTATATGTATATTATACATACATATATGTAAATACACAATATACATATGTGTATACATATACATGTTTATATAAAACCATATCTCATCCATATGCACTTGACACACAGCAAGTACTTTAAAAATGTTTATTGACTGACTATTCTCTCAGTAGTGTAGATGGCTACATACCTTTTTATACTCTGACACTCTTAGTTATATCCTCTTATAAATTCTCCACAGGTATCTACTCAGACTGATAAATAATTTTCCTTTGGTTTCTTAATATTACCAAGTCAGTAGAGCTATATGTAGTTTCTATTGATTAGCTAGGTAGCTTAATGTTTAGAGCCCTGGGCCTGGAGTCAGGAAGACATGAGTTCAAATATGGCCTCAGATATTTACTATCTATGTAACCCTGGGCAAATCATTTAACCTCTATTTTCCTTAATCCTGGAGAAAGGAATGATGAACCACTCCATTGCCTTTGCCAAGAGAACTCAATGGACAGCATTGGTCTGCTATGGTACATGGGGTCATACCTGAACAACAAAAATGTATTATGTGTGATTTCTCTACATGACCACTCACATACTTTTATGATCGTTCATCTCTTTGAACTATTTCTTTTGCATTAATTCTTTTGCATTTGTATTAATATGCTATAGCATCCTTACACCTACCATATCTCTCTCCATTGCCCTTTGGGTAGATTTAATTATAAAATTACTGATATTGTGGCATCCCATCAACTATAGTCTTATAGCATCACTAGAAGAAGGTTGGGAGAGGGGATGGGATTTTGCTTCAGGGAGAGGTTTAGACCATTAAAAGTATTGCACAATTCCTCAAATGTAATTTATCACACTTTTTTACTCCTGTTCAATTCTGAGCCCCGCTTATTGCTTATCTATTCATATCTACTGAAGAGCTGACTATTTCCATTCACTTGGTTTTCCATGTATGGATTATTAAGCTGATTTTTTAAGTGACCATTGATCTCATTCAGGAGACACTGAAAGGTTCCAGGACTTGATGTAATCAGCATCATGTATTCTTAAGGAACATCTGGAAGAACTTTGTTTTTATAAAGAATTAGTCTTTCATTTGCATTCTGCACTGGTTGTCCTCCATGGCAATAACAAATACCTTTGATGAACATATATTTCCCTATTCTTTCCTAGTTGGATATTAATAAGCAGAGATTCATTAAGCAAAGTTATCCCTGTGGTTACATTTTTCAGTGAATCTTACAGCATTTTATGATAGGTACAAAAGATAGCAAGTTGGGGAAAGTTTTCAAGCCAACATTTTTAGCAACCCCAAGGAGGGATGAGAACCTTTTTATAGTCAACAAAGAATAAACATGAGAGGACCTTGTATTCTCTGTCTCAGTCAATTGTGTGACTATAAAGATGTGGTCTGCTGTAAAATATCATTATTGAAAAACTGCCTTTTCCCTTTTCAGATGAAGAAGTAGCCATGAGTGGATATTTATTGATGCTCTCTTGACCCCCAATTCTTATAAATAATGCCAACCATGATTGTTCCAAGTAGACAATCTTTTTTTCTTTGAAATATGTTGAGAACAAATCCTTCAACATCCTCAAAATTTTGTTGCCTCCAACTTGAACCTTCTCCATATATACTTGATCTATTCTAGTCATTTTCCACCTTTGCTTCTTTTAATGCCATTTCTACTTCCTTGTAGGAACTTTGATGTTACAACCACAATGGCTCCACCGTAGCTGATGAAGACAATAGAGTACTATAGAAATCTTGACACACATTTTCCATTTTACGTCTGTTTGCTTTCATCCTTTCAGTTTTAGACTTAAATGCTCTTGGGATGATCTGGATTAGTTGAGTCTCACACCAAGCTTTCAGAAAACTCATTTTTCTCCTCCACTACTTCTCACTGTTTTATGAGATAATACTACTCCTCATCTTCCACTATCCTCCTACATAAGATTTTGAAAATGAGTTTATATTTTAAACCAGTGTTGCCCTTGGCTGTCGTATCTCTCTATTTGGCAAGAATATCAAGTGTTTTGCTGGCTGAGGTGGATTCTTACTCTCATCTACATGAACATATACATGATGTGTGTGTGTGTGTGTGAATTTCAACACTTTAGATATTGCCGTGAAATTGGCATGGGTACCACTTCCACTGACTTATCCATTACTTAATATATGGTTTCATGAACTGCTTTGAAAATAAAATCATTATCTGATGTGCCTCTCTAAACTTAGGGAAATTGATTCTCAGAAGACAGATAATAAAATCCATGGCCAAACCCAAACTCTAAACCTTCCAGGTGTGTGGGGTTTGCCAGAGTTTATACTCATTTGGCATAACATCAGAGTGGGATTTCAGTGGAGTATATTTCAGTACTTCTATGTTTCTGATATGAAGGTACTTTCTCCTTCAATGCAAACTGAAGCCCAGTCACTCCTTCTTTGTTTTATGTAACCTTATTCATGTTTTCTAAAATACCCTCTAAAGAAAATCAACCTAGAGTACTAAGGGCCTTTCCCAAGATCTGTTGGGCTTATGTTGGGCTGCATGACTTGCTCATCTCCCTCTCTAAAACTACATTTCCTGGATAATATATCTTATACATCTTGGGGTTCCAGGATGATATAATCATAAGTTTAGAGTTTAGCTAGTCCAGACACTTCATTTAACAGATGAAGATACTGAGGACCAAAAAGACTGGGTAAATTACTCATGATCTCATGAAAAATAAGTGTCAAATGTGGGATTTGAGCCCCAGGTCACTGACTTCCATTCCAACAGAATTCCTACTACATTGGTAATATAGGGCAAGCCAACGTGGCTTCTCTCCAATGCTCCTTGTGCCATTTGCAAATCCACGAATTTGTAGCCATGTGGCATAATCAGGTGAAAATAGGTATTATAAAATGAGTTCTATATCAGAAAATAGTTTGAAATCACTGAAATCACTGTAAAATTTCCCAAAACTACACCCTTTCCTCTTCAAATGTGGATGCAATTCTTTGTCCATCTGTAATGTCTGTAAAAGAAATACGTATTTATGGGCTAATTGAATAAACCCGTTCAACTTTATTTCATGGTCTGAACAAGAGGTATCCACTTGTTTTTTTTCCCCACATGGGTTGTTAGTTCTGCGATCTTTTGTGTAATCATAGATTTTCTTGTGGAGACTCTTAAATATTCTGGCAACATATACAATTAGGCACTAAAGTGAATGGTGCCAACTATATGTATGATTGTTCAAAGAAGGCAGAATTCAAGGAAGACTGGAATTGTCAGAGAAGATTTTTCCCCCACAAAAATTATTCTGGAAGAATTGGTAGAATTTAGTTGGTATAGCAGAGAAGAGGGCATTTCCAGATAAATAACATGAAACTTTGAAGTCTCACATATACATATATCCATTCAATAAATTCCAGTGGCTGTCCATTCTTTCTAGGATCAAATACAAAACCCTCTAATTGGCATTTAATGTCCTTCATAATCTAGGTCCTCTTTTACCTTTCCAGTCCTTTTATATTTTACTCCCTACCACATAGTTTTTGGTCCAGTGATACTGACCTATTTGTCACTCCATCTCTTGGTTTCAAGAATTTTTTCTGGTTGTCCCCTCTTCCAGGAAAGCTCTCCCTTCTCATTTCAGTTTCCTTTTTAAGTCTCAACTACAATCCCATCTTCTACAGGAAGCCTTTCCCAGACCATTTAAATTCTAGTGTCTTTTTTATTTCATTTTTTCCTGTGTATAGCTTGCATAGATAGATATAGATATAGATATATACATGTTTGCTTATTCTCTCCCCCATTAGATTGTGAGTTCTTTGAGGTCAGGGACTATCTTTTGGCTCTTTTCAGATCCTCAGTCTTAGCACAATGCATGCTTATATAGTAGGTATTTAATAAATATTTATTGACTGACTGAATCAGAATAGAACGTGAGGGACACTATTACAGTGTTCATAGGGAAAGAGGATAGGTCTAGGTAAGAGCTTTTTCTCCTGATGAATAGTGTTTTTTAAGTGGGTAATACTATCCCCTGGGGGGTGCTGGACTTATGCAGGGGGCAGTAGTAACCATAGGTGCAATTGTGGGGCATTGAATAAAAATAAAGGGGCAGCAGAAGCATGAGGAAAGAAGAGAGGAAAATTTTGGAAAACTTTTTGCATGTATTTCATCTGTTATGTAACAGAGTTAAAGTCACAGTGATTACATTATTTTCCAAATAAACACACAAAATTCAAGTTATTACTGATCACTGGTCAAGTCTGCCAATAAGTCTTAACAAGCAAGTGTTGGCAGGTGAGCCTATCACACATTGTGGGGAAATCTAAAATGCATCAGCAGGAATATGTTTGTGTTATAACTTGTTTACAATATGATACTATATAGTTACATGACACAAGATTGCAATCATTGCATTCAATGTAAAAAAAATACAAATTTGTAATACATTATTAAATTTAAGATGCATCTTTTTAAAAATATTTTATAATTTTTTTGAAATGTCACAAATTTCAAAAAAATTAAGGGTTAAAGAAAGTAGATTTTTCGGAGGGGGGGCACGGAATAATTTTTTAAAAATCTTTTCATTAGGTTGCAAGATACATCCCCTGTATCCTCTACCCTGATTCAACCATCCAAGCCCCATTCAAGTAGGCCAAAACAAATTTTAATAACTGTGCCTTTGCTTGGAGAAAATCTATAAAATTGGCTCTGAAATCATATCTCACCTTTGATACTATACTTGTCACTTCAAGCAAGTCACTAAACCTCCCTAGACTTCAGTTTCTTTATCTGTAAAATAAGACGTTTGGACAACATAGCCCCTAAAGTCTTTTCCAGTTCTAGATCTATGTTCCTCCAATCTCTTAACCACAGAATAGAAAATAAGTAGGTTAGAAAGAAAAAATCCTCAAAATTCCATTAATTCTTGACCCAGTTTATATAGTCAATACCAAAGAACCTCTAAGCTTCACAACTAGAGATGCCAACTTCTAGTAGTCTTCTATAAATCTTTAGTTGGTTGCATTTTCATTCAAATTAGAATTGGAAAAAAGACCAGATTTTGGTTAGCACAGGAGACTTTGGGGAAAGGGACAGAAAGGAAAAAGGAAGGAGGGGGTATGGTGGTGCATAGGAGGACCTTCGGCATCAAAATCTCAAATACACAAATGCCAGTCAGATCTGCTAAGTGGAAGCTCATGTTTCCCAGAGGGAATTTTTCTCTAGCTGATTTAACAAATGTGAGCTGGATAGACTTACCATTATGCAAGGTACATGTCGAGTTTCCATAGTCATGCATAAATGGATAGACCAGCTCCCTCTCCATAAACTGTAGTCCGAAATAAATTGAAAGATTTATAAAGGGGAGGTGCAATTCTTCAGCTACATTGATTTAAAGATGGTGAAATAAATGGCTTAAACCATTCCCTTCCAGTGCTTCATGGAGCAGAGCTAATGTGCAGGTTTCGTGACCTACCGTGACTTTAGCTCCTCACTAAATCAAAAGCTTAACAAATATTAAGATGGCAAAGATTACCTGCGTGGGCCAGATTTTATCTTTTTATCCCTTATAATTTAGGAAATGAAAGGCTCAAGAAGAAAGCAGGTAAGTGGGTCTTATGGCCCCTGGAAAAGAGAAAGGGGGGTGTGGGAAGGAGGGAGGAATCAGAAATACAGATAGGTGGGGGAAGTAGTAAAGTAGAAAATCTATAGCAAGAACCGGAGACACCCCCCCCCTCCCACCCCCCCCCCCCCCCCCCCCCGCAAATCCATGAATTTTCCATGCTTAGGGAAAAGCACCTATGATTTGCAGCCAAGTGAAGGGTAAGGCTCTGGAGTAAACTCTAGCTTTGCTGTCACCTGAGTGACCCAGCACAAGTCATTTTAGTTTCTAAGCCTTGGTTTCCTCATCTATAAAATAAGGGGGTTGAACTAGATGATCTCTAAGTTCCCTGGCAATCTTAAATCTATGGTTCTGTGACTTCTACCACCCCTCAAAAAAGGGTTCCCTTCTCTCTTTCTGGAATTTCACCCCACTGGAAAACATCTTAGCACAAGCAGACCAGTCACATTTTCCAGATGCCAGGCACCTAAAGTGTCAAGAACTCAGGCTAGTGTTGCTTAGATTTCCCTAGTAAGGGCTAAATAGTGCCAACAGGCAGACTATAAACGAGGAATACGTTGGCTATCTGAGTTCTCAAGGGATGGTATTTTAGTATGAAAGTGAGCAGAGAGAAAGATGTTCTGCAACTACATGGTTTCAGATGACAGACTTAAAATATATACTGTTACTGGGGCTTCTCTGTCTGAAGATCAGAGGTGTTATAGAGAAAGCAAAATCTCAAGGCATTAGCAGTAAGTATACAGAGCCAGAACAGCAGCCACTAGGATTGCCACAACGTAAGTGAAATGATCATTAAAAGAAAATGCAATTCTGAAAACACTGAGGGGAAAGGTAGTGAAGGTCTGGGCTCAGGAAAGAGGAAGAGGGCTACCAGTATGGGAGAGTGTATATATGGTGAGGCATGGCCATTGCACCAAGTATTTTTATGCAATTGTTCTCAGTTACAAAGGAAAATTTAATAGGGGAAAGGAGGCCAAAGAGGGAGATATTTGCAGAAATGATCTCAACAAAAAAGGAAAAGAAATTAATAAAACTTATTTTTAAAGGAGAAAAGAGAAAATAAACATACAACATACAGTATAAATAGGAGTTTTTATTATTATCTCTCTTTCAAAATTATTTTACATTATTTCACATACACTTGGTGTAATCCTGGGTTCAAGTAATCTAGACCAGGGCACATTTTTATTTACTTATTGGTATATGTACTATCTATCTTCCACCCTTTCCTTTTTATTTCCTTTTTGGTTTTTGTATCTCCAGGCCCTTTCACTGCACCTTGCATAGATAACAGCTTTATAAGTGTTTATTGAATTGAATTGCATTGAATTAATACTTAGACTGATAAGTCAATACATTTATGTGTATATGTGCATGTAGACATATGTAGATTTAATAGCTTTACTATTTACTTTAAGAGCTAACAAGTAAAAAACTTCAATAGCCTAAAACTAAACTAAGATTTTTTTTTTGTCATCAGCTTTACAATTCACTAATTATTTCTATTATTACATATGGAGAAATTGAGGCTCAGAGAGGTTGACTATCTTGTCCGTGGCATCACAGCAAGCAAACCTCAGAATTGTACCTCTAATCCAAACCTTCATATACTAAATCTGCTGCTTCTGGTCTCTCCACTATGCCACTGCTAGTCCAAAGTATGCTAACCAATAATACCCAGGTATCCAGAGGAGGGGCAGACTTGAGAATCAAACTGCTCAAGAAATCAACAAGTTGCTTAAAAAATCAGGTATAATTGGGCACATTGAAGTGGCTAATACTGTTTTCTAAGTGAAAGGTCATATCCTTGCCCTCAGTTGGCTTATATTCTAGTTGAGGAGAAAAGATGTATGCCATGAAACATTGAGAAATGGAAGGAATCATAAAGAGCATCTAGTAGAGCATCTCATTAAGGAAAGAGAAAACCATGGATCAAGGAGTGGGAATAGCTAAGATAAATAATTACGTAACACAAAACAAATTGTGATCAAGTATTCAGTGATGGAATCGTCTGATGGATGAAGAAACAGAGACCCAGAGAGGTCAAGTGACTTATCTGAGGTCACAAAGACAGGATTCAAGTCTGGGTCTTTGGATTCTCTTTCCACTCCATCACTTCTGTTCTGGGTTTTCACTTTCTATTTTTTCCTGTTCAATGAGTCCCATCTATAACAGGAGTTCTTAGCCAAGGGTCTATGAACTTTTTCATTTAGATAACTGTATTTCAGCATAATTTATTTTCTTTGTAATCCTATGTATTTTATGCATTTAAAAAGATTATTCTGAGAAGGAATTCATTGGCTTCCCCAGTCTGACATAAGGGGTCCATGTCCTTGAAAAAAGTTAGGAATCCAGGCTCTATAGCTAGTTAGATCTCAGAGAGAATAGTGTTCCAGGCATGTTATGGCAGCCTGATTCCTGTGTGGGTCTTGACCAGGAGGTAAAAGAATTCCTGTTCATCTTGGCTCAACCATATCAGATCAGCGCTTTTCAAATGTTTTCCTTGACAAGAAAATAAACAGAGTTACACAAATCAGTGAATTCAGTTCGCTAATTCCAAGTTAAATAAAATCCAGGCACTTCTAGGTTGGACGAGAGCTTTGAGTCCTTCCAGAACCACCTTACCAGTTTGAGAGTTAATGGGGTCTCCCTAGGTCAAGGCTAGGACCCACTTCTATTCTGCATTAAACCATGGACCTCTGGATAAAGAGGCCACTTTCCTATCTTGCCCCCCAAAGATTCCCCCATAGGCTTCAGGATATCCTGCACCCTAACCCTATGATCATTGTCTTTGCTCCTCCCGATGGTTCCCGTATCACCGCGGCCTGGGAGTCCTAATCTTGACTATAGTCCATGTATCTCTATATTGAATGTTTTATCCATATCAATCACTAGTTAGTTAAGTGTATTTCTAACCTGTGGCAAAGTTCAGGCTTCCTGGTGACTGACTAAGTTGCCTTCATGACAGATGCCTTCTGGATCTTTGAATCACAGGATCAAAGGTAGCACTTGGGTCAACCTCTCCTTCTCCCTGTTTTACAGAAAAGAAAACTGAGCCCTAGGCAAACAAACACATAAACTTTACCTAATGCCACACAATCAAGCAAGCAAGCATTTATCAAGTACCTACTATGTGCCCAGGAATGTGGCAAAAATATAAAAATGACCTTAGAAATACAACATGTACACAGATAAGTATACAACTGATAATAAAGCTGAGAAGAGAATTCAGGTCTCAGAACTTTGAATTCTTGCATGCAGCATGAGATCTCTAAAGCAACCAGAAGTGGATCCATTTTATCAAGGGAAAGTCAAGGATGAGAGCAAGGGAGTGGGACTGGGCATTGACCAAGGTTGGTGGAGAACAGGAGGAAGTGGTGGTAGATGGGGAATAGAGACTGGTAACCTGAACCTAAAGGGGAACAGCAAACAGAAAAATGGAGAACTAGATTTCAACTCTTCTTGAAATAGAGTTCCTACAGTGTGTTGAGAAAAGAGATTGGAAATGACACAAGTCAGATCCAGAGAAACAAGTCTGGCACTGTCATGTTTGAGTATGGAACAAGTTAGAGGATCAAAAGTGGCATAGGGGCATTTAGAACTATGGACACAGAAACACATGAAAGCCTCAGGAGCTTCCTGAAGCCCATAAAGGTTAAATAACTTGCCCACAGCCAAGCAACTGATAAGTATCAGAAGTAATATTTGAACCCAGATCCTCCTGACTACAAGCCCAGCATTCTATCAACCAAACCAAGATGCCTGACTTGTTGTTGCCCTCTGGTGGCATTCAAGCACCAACCCTTCTCATCTTTAATTGGAATTCTAATTTTTAATTGATAAAGATGCACCAAAAGGATAGTGTACTAATTCTGACAGTAAGGCAAGAAGTAATTTTTCCTATAAAGAGTCCTCACCTATACATAATCACACAAAATACACACCTTCCTTGTTTGGTTTCCAATTGAGGAATCTTGACCTTAGATCTGCCTCACAAGGGTTAACATATCAAAATCACTTGGAATTTAGAGATGTCTTTTCTTGGGAGGATCTCACAAAACACAAAAATGGATAAGAGGAGAATAGCATGAAAATATCAGAAATTCCATCATAGACCAAGCCAAAAGTCCTTCTGCCCATTATTTTTTCATTTATAGTGGTATTAAGAATTAGCTTGTAGGAGGACTTGGCAGTGGTCCTCCATAAGAGAACCATCTCAATTTGACAGATGTGGACTAAATAAACCTAACTTCCTTTTAAGAATATCTTACAGCTCCATCACATAGAAGGCAAGATCAACTTTTCTAACCTGCAACATTCACTCTCACATCTATCACTGCCTTTTAAACATCTCAAATTAGAAGTCCTGTAGACATCTTAAACTCAGCATGACCAAAACAGAATTCATCATCTTCACCCCTAAACCTTCCCAACTTTTTAACATCATTGTTACTAACAAGGGTGCCACCATATTCCCAGCCACTCAGACTCACAATGTAGGTGACAAACTGCCTCCTTGCTCCCTCTCATATCCTATATCCAAGCAAGATAAAGTCCTATCCTCTCTAGCTTTGCAACATCTCTTCTCTCCTCTGACAGTAGCACCATTCTGGTGCAAGCCCTCATCGCTTCACTCCAAGACCATTGCAACAGGGTTAATCTGCCTGCCTTATCTTTCCCCCACTCCAATCCCCCATCCACTTAGCTGTCAAATTGATGTTCCTAAGATGAAGTTTAGATCATATCAACACACACACACACGCACACTCAATAAACTTGACTGGCTTCTTATTACCTCCAGAATAAAATAGAAAATCCTGTTTGACTTTTAAAGTCTTTCACAACTTGATCTCTTCTTATTTTTCCAGGATTTTTGCACCTTTTTCTTCTATGCTCTCCTGCTTCATCTTTGTCTCCTAACTTCTCTGGCTTCCTTCAAATCTCAGATCAAGTCCTATCTTCTGTAAGAAATCCTCCTTCATCTTAATGCCTTCCCTCTTGTAACTTAAGTCTCACAAAGTCCATTGGTTTGGGACACTCTCCATGTTGATGGAGTATAATGTCTAATCCCTGAGTGAGGCATGAGCCAGAGTTGACCACAGTGGAAGAGAAGAGAAGTCCAGGCCTTTAGAGGTTCTTCAGGCTCTTCAGGTCTCTTAGAGAAAAAGTAGTTACTTAATAAATTCTTATTAACTAATGAATGCAATGGTTCACCTAAAATTTCTTGGACTCATTTATACATTGAACATATCGTTCACTAGAGCTCCATTTCACAGTAAACAAAGACACTGGAGAAAGACATGATTTTCCTTTCCAGAGTGACAACCAATCATTTGAGGGGAAGAGATCTAAAATGAAAAGCCATGTCTGGACTTGAAAAATAGCACAGATGTCTTGAAAATCAGAACTCATTTGAAGTATTGGGTTTAATTCGATGCATCATAATTTAAGAAGGATCTTGTTAAGCAGGGAAAGCATCCAGAGAAGGGTGACTGCTATGGTTGCCTTGAATCCTTGTCATATGAGAATCAGTTGAAAAACCTGGGAATATTTTTCTAGAGGGAAAAAGACTTGAGGGAGGTGGGACATTATAGCTATTCAAAAATGTCTGAAGGACCATATGGAAGAGGAGAGGAGAGAAAAGGGGAGAGGAGGGGAGGGGAGGGGGAGACAAGCCAGAGAAAAGAGAAATAGACAAATCATTTATTAAGTGTCTACTATGTGTCACGTTGTCAAACACTCTTTACATTCTGCTAAATGCTGGAGATATGAATAAAACAAGCAGGACAGTCTCAGCCCTTAAGAAATTTATATTCTACAAGAGGGAACACAACACATAAAGGAAAGCTAGAAAGGGACGAGCATAGGAACACAATGTTATGGTTTCTGAGATGTGATATGGAGGCAGGAAAGTTCTTACCTACAATTTCAGCCAAAATAAGGCAACTATCTCACATATCAGAGTCCAGGGTGGTTGTAGCAGCAGGGTTCAAGGTTTTGTTGGGAGAAGGTTTGAGTGGGGGAAATAGATATGGATAAGAGCTGGAATACAGCATGAGGGATTAGATTTACTCTGTTTAGCCTGGGAGCCAAACCACACTGGAAGAATCAGTTTAGGCTAGGCCTTCAAGAGAGACTTCCTAACATGTAGAATTGTCCCTAAGTAGGGGTTTCCTATTAATTGAGGGTCTTCAAGCAGAGGCTGGATGACCATATGTTGGACATATTATAGTAAGGAATTACATGAGATGGCTGCCCTTACAACTCTCAAATTCTGCAGTTCTTTAACTGTGACATGAACTCTTTCTATCTATATCATGTGCTGTCAAAAGAAAAGTATTTTCCCAAGGCAATCCTGGGCTAAACTATTCCAAATGTATTTCCACTCAGTCAATAAACACTTATTAAATGTCTACTATGTACCAAGCTCCTGTGCTAGACACTTGTGACACAAAGAAAGGCAAGAGACAGGGAAATCTCTTTGCCTCCATACAGACACCTCTACCCGTCCCACCTGCTCCCCAAAACCACTGCTCTGGAAATATGCAGCTATTCACTTCCAGCCTATAAATGAGAGTCCCTCAAACATCAATGCTTGGTGTAAGTCATTAGATTTCCAATATCTACATCAAGTGCTGCTCAGAAGGCTCAGGGAGAGACTTTCTCTTTGTGTTTGGAAATAAATTTTGAGGCTGTTATAAAATCAAAGATAGAAAAAGAGAGAGGGGAGAGAGGGGGAGAGAGGGGGGAGAGAGAGAGAGAGAGAGAGAGAGAGAGAGAGAGAGAGAGAGAGAGAGAGAGAGAGAGGAGAGAGAAAGAGAAAGAGAGAGAGGAGAAATGAAGAAAGAAAATAAGATGAACTTTGTTAGTTTATGCTGACATCACCCTGATAGCTAACAAAAATGACTGTGATTTTTTTTAAAGTTTAGAATGTTTAAAGCTATTAGTCTCTGTGATTATTTGTCTGAGAGACCATAATGGTCCTATTTTATTAGATCCAAATTTGGTTGTTTGGCCAACATATCCTAAGAGCCTCTTCAGGACAAGTAAATAATATGCATTTTCCAAAGTAATTTACAGACACAAATACATATGTGCCCAGAACATATTACCAGAAGGACAAAATTACTAGGAGAAAAATGATAAAGATGATATTTTTAATATTTCTAAAGCTAAATATTTTTGCACCCAAACCTAAATACCTATGGTATTTACCAAGGAGATCATGATGTACTGAAAAGATCCACTCCAGCCTGTTTAATAAATTATGCCTCATTTTATCACTTAGGGTAACCATTTCTGATAGCCTTGATCAAAGCAATAACCCCTACAGCAGTAAAGACTTCTGGGAAAGTCTCATCTTCAAAACTGGCTCAGATTTTTCAAGGAAAAGATTTCTCTTCCCTGCTCCCCTTGCCCTTAGCTATACAAAGGATCCTCCTCTCCATTACTCAGGACTAGGGTTGACTCAGCTTCAGTGAGAAGCTGGGGCTGGATTAGAACACCTGTTCTCACCAAGCTTCAGGTCTCCTTGTGCTGGCTGTCTCCACCGAGCACAGCTTTGTTTGGGGATTGGGCTCAGGGCCAAGGCATAGTCCAGTTAATGGATGTCATCAGTCAAGCACCCACTGTCCAATCAATAGGGGCAGTTGCTACCTATCTTCCCCTCAGGCCCCTAGAGCATCAGAGCTAAAATTAGGCAAGATGGGGAGGGGGGGAAGGGAGCTGGTAGCATCTGAATGACTATTTGGAAGTAGGGAGGGAGGGAGAAGAACAAGCCAGAATACTTGTCACCATCTTTGGAGAAAAGAGTCATGTATCATCTAATTTATTCTTAAGCAGAGTCATTGGGGAGGGTGTTTTGGATTCTTAGCAGGGGCTGAACAGCAGCTGCTACAGAATAGATCCTCAGTAGATGACTTGCTTTCTCCCACCTCACAACCTTTGCCCTTGCCCTCCCCCTGTCTCCTCTCTGCTAATCCTGCTAGTGCTCTCCTTCACAACACCGATCAAAAGTCAGTCTGTCTATGAAGCCTTTCCAGCTGGCTTATCAGTCCAGAAAGACTATGGCCAAGAAGGGATCAAACTGAAGCCCACAAAGGCATGAATGGCATGGAGAAGAAAAATGTAGGCTTGTTCACCAAATCCTGGAGTACAATAACCAAGGATGGGGAGATATGGCTAGAAAAATGATGAAACAAAATAGGTTTAGAACCTTTGCTGGACCATCATTCCTATATGTCTCCCTCTTTGAGGTGGTTCATCTGCTGTCTCCCATTCTGAAAGCATGACCCTAGCTGATCTCCCTGTTCAATGACTTAACAGGATCATTTCCTTTTTAATTCATGCTATATCTTTAATTATTTGCCTTATACTCTTTTTCACATGCAAATTATCATTAAAAAACATTGCAGCTTACTTATATCCACCAAGTATCTTTCCATTATCCCATGGGCGACCATTTACATTTGTCCAAGATCTTTCAAAATGGCTACCCAACTGCCTTCACTTCCAGCCATCATTTCCATCTCATACCACAATCCCATGCCCCCACACACCAAGGAAACTTGGGACTCTACCCTTAGGATGCCAAATTCTGATACATAAGTTTTCATCTTACTTTGCTGGGAACTAGACCTCCATGCTACTTTCAGACAATTCCCACACCATTACCCTCCCCATGCAACCCTAGCTTTCCACTTCCCTTCTATGTAGAAATTGTCTTCCCCCATTAAAATGTAAACTCCTTCATGGCAAGGAATTTCTTGTTTTCACATCCCCAGCACTTATTATAGTGCCTGGCACATCGCAAAAGTTTAATAAGCACTCTCTAGTCATCCATCTTTCATGTTACTTAATTGTCAGCTATAGAACACCAAGAGAGTGGTTGTGTTAATAAGTCAGGTTTTGTGATAGAGAGCAGTATCAGGTCATTGCAAACATGTGATCTGTTTTCCAAGTACAAAGTAACCCAATCACTTCTCACAAAATTTTGAGCCCAGTTCATTGACCAGGTATAGTGCCAGTCCAAGATACATATGTATTGATAGACCAAGGCTGACTGCCCACCTGCATATCATAAAATAGATATTTCCTGGACACAGCAAATGGCAAAACCTGGCACAGAGTAGGTATTTAATAAATGTTTATTGATTGACTGATGGACAAATGAGTGTTGTCTCCTTCAAAGGAGCTCTCCTCAAGCTTTCGATAATGACATATTTTGGACTGTTTTGAGTGGAATGACTATTACCGTCTTTGGCACACTGTGATTATAGAGTGTAAAACCTGAAGAGCTTCACCAAGTCTAATTCATTCACCTTATGGAAAGGATGTTGAGGTTCAGAAAATGGATATGATTTGTCCAACATCGTGTAGCTAGTGACTGAGCTGCAATTAGAATCCAGGTTCCAAATTTAGGGCTTCTTCTCTATCTTTCCAGAGCTATAGTACAATGGAAAGAGAACTGGACAAGAGACCTGAGTTCTGGCTCTGCCATCACCTAGCTATGTGATCTTGGGTAAGTCACTTTACCTCCACTGAGCCTTCATTTCTTCATCTCCAATATCAGGGCAGTTGAACTAGAAGATTCTTACATGCCCTCTTCCCTTTATAATTCTATGATTCAATTATTGCAGGCTTCCTCACATCATAGATGTCCCATGCCTGTTATTAGCTGATTGGCAGGGGCTTTCTGACCATTTGGTTTGGTACAAATTCTTCCCCCTGGTGACAGAACCAACCAACTGTTGGTAAGGATGCCCACTGGCAAGTATCAAATACTATTCATTCCCCAGATCCCTAGCAACTCCTACAAAAGGCCACCCTAGTCACAATGGCTATTTAATTGTGAACCTCTCCCAGGTGCTTACATATTAACATGGTCTAATGTGATGTCAAACTGGGGAGAATAAAGGTTAACACATTCTAATTGTCCCAATTGTCATAAGAAGACTACTGAACAATATGGTCCATTAAATGTTGAATCTGACAATTATGTTCACCATAATAGAAATTATTCAGATGAATGTGATCTGAATAGTTGTGATTTATTAATTTAGACATAAATTTAATTAGCAATTGATTTTCAATTGTGTCTCCCCCAGAACAATACATTTTGTAGAAAGGCACAGAGGAAAAATATCAACTAAAGAATAGCCAGCCACGATAATAAGGAGGAACCACTCCATGTTCAGAAGTTCAGTAATAGCTCTCTGCCTAAACAACAATTCCAGGCAGCTTGGGGAAGAAGGGAGCTTCACCTCTAGCTGAAAAAAGAGACCCTTCCCTCACCCATGGTGGAATTAGGGAGGAGCTGATATCATAGTTGCACCAGCTGTAAGGAGGGTTCAGAGGATTGTAGGACGTGGAGAAAATCCAAGGACTATTTTCCCCTAAATCAGAGTTCTGAGTTTCCTCTTTGCTAATCAGATGCAAAATGACACAAAATGGCCTCAAATTTAAAAAAAAAATAAGAATGAAGCATTGTTGTTGTTTTTAAAAGAATGAAATCTAGGTATTTTCTTGGGGGTCAGTTAGTCGATATCCCTTTCTCCAAGCATGACAGAATCTGAGAAACAGTAATGCAGCTAGTGTATTCAATGAAACAGTAACTTATTAAGCACCCTCTCTGCGCAAGTTACTTTGCCAAATTCTGGGGACAAAAAGGTAGATAGAAGAGAGGCCTGATCTTTAAGAGCTTAGAATCTAGGTCAAGAAAGAGAAGTCAACAATATAATATTGCCCAGCCTCCACCAATTATGAAAACTCCCTCAGGTCCACAGCACACTTTGAATCAGCATCTACGCAAAAGCACAATTCACAAGCCCCCACCAGAATTCCTTTACCCAGACCAACCAGACAGATCTTCATTCAAAGGAAGAAAATTTTAAAATGAAGTAAAGCAACCATAAGGAAAATCCCCTTCCCTTCATACATAGGAAACACACCCCCCCTCCCAATAGACTCTCATAGTAAGCCACTTACTCATTTCCTTATTGTGAATCCAATTCCTATGTCCTTTGATTTCCTTCTCAAATTATGAGTGAGAGACCCAAACTGTTCATGGGCAGTTGTACCAGCACCATTCCAAAGTAGTTCTTCTATTTCCTTAATAAAAAGAGAGGAGACAGATCAGTCATGTATTGGAAATGATCTCTTAGAATTTGTAGGGAATCTCAGCAGCTGACCTTAGTAACCTAGTTTCCAATATCATCGAACTGAAACTGCTCTCCAAATTTACCAATGATCTCTTAATTGCCAAATTAAGTAGGGATTTCTTTTGCATATGGGCTAAACCCATAAGGCCAATGGATTCCTTCCACTCTCAAATTCCATGAAATCTAACAGCCTCTTCTCAGTCATCATCCTTGTTTAACCTTGTGCCATCTGATACTCTCTTCCACAATATTCTCTTCTTTCTGGGTTCTCATGAGACTGTTCTCTTTTGGTTCTCCTTCTACCTGTCTAACCACTCCTTGATCTTCCTTGTACCAATACCACACCCCTAATTGTAGAATTAACTTAAAAACTGTTTCCTTTATCTCTAAATACCCTCTCACTTGATGATCTCAAAAGTTCCCATCAATGTGACTATAATTTTTATGCATGATACTCAGATTTATATCTCCTATTCTAATCTTTCTTCTTTTTTTCAATTCTACATTGCTATTGCCTATTGGATATTTAATAAAGATGTTCTAGAGTCATCTCAAACTATGAAGAACTTGAACGAACCCATCTCTCTTGCCTACCTTTGAATTCATGCACTTAAGTATCCAGGGATATCGATTAAGACCTGCTTCACACACACTGGGTCCAAAAATCACACTATCATGGACAATTAACTATTACCTTTTAATAAAAAGAGTCTATCATTGCTAGGAAGAGAAATGAATCAGAAACACAACATTGTTATCTCCCTTATAATTCATTCAACTGGGTTCTTAGCTGGCCACAAATCTTACTTTCAAGGCTACTGAAAGCACCTGCTTTTCTAGATATCTGCTTTGTTGACATCTAAAGTCCTTATTATGAATGGGTTGACTTTTGATCTGATTAAATACTGTTTTGTTGGCACCTCAATGCCCTCTGTTTGCTCCGCGTGTAGAGAACCTGGGAAATGGGAGATAGTTAAATGTTTGGAGCTCAAACATATCTCCAGAGTTCAATATTTGAGCTTCAAACATTTAACTATCACCTGCTCTCTAGAAAGGTTTGAGAATAAGACTGGAAGTTTTCAGCCTGGTGTTCCATATTTGATTTGAAATCGGTGGGCCTAATTTTGAATTCTGACTCTTCTACTTACTAGTGTGACCTCAGGTTGGTCACTTAGACTCTCAGAGTCTCAATTGTTTGGGTTTTGTGTTTTTTCTAAAATGAGGATAAAAATCTATAGAACCTATTCAGAGAGTTGTTGTGAGATTCAAATGAGATAATGCACGCATTATTCTAGATTCAGCTATTACTGTTATTACTATTACTTCCAGCGTGTGGTCTTCGCCTGGTACATTTCTGGCTGGTAGCAAGTTGCCAAAAAGACTTGAGCAAAGAGGAAATTGGGAAATCAAATGCATTATCTCAATCCCTCTTGATTGAGGGCTTTAAAGCATGATTGCCCTATTTGATTTGAAATTTCAAGAAACAGATGCACATATAGGCTGAGAAATATGAAAATATATCATTTTATAGTTCATAAAGGTTAACAAATAGCTAAGAGTAATAGCTAACATTTATATAGAGCTCCATGTGACAGGCACCATGCTAAGCACAGTTGTTCTCATTTGATGCTCACAAAAACCCTGGGAGGTAGATGCTGTTATCATCCCTATTTTATAGATGAGGAAACTGAGGCAAAAAAATGTTAAGTGACTTGCCCAGGGCCACAAAGCTAGTAAGCGACAGAGGCCAGATTTGAACCCAGGTCTTCCTGATTCCAGGCCCTATACATTGCTGCATAAAATGCAAAACCAAGCTAAGCTTCAAATATACAGAGTACTCAATTTATATCTACCGCTCATTAATAAAATGCTTCAAAAAGTTGAACATAATATAGTCACTCATCTAACAAATTCTAATGAAGACCTACTATGTGTAAGATATTGGTATCTTTTTCTTTTTTCTTTTCTTTTTAATTTATAGGATTAAAAAAGTGTTTCCATAATGTTGCAAAATGAAAAAGATGATTACACTTGAAATTGCAAATCTACTATTCACAACCTGCCATTCTTTTCAAATATCCAACAAAATTATCATGCAAACTTCTTTTTTTCTTTTCTTTTTTTCCTTCTTTTCCTCTTCCTACCCCACTTCCCATCCTAGCAATAGCTACTATTAGACACAAGTAGGTTTTATATATATGTACGTACATACGTATCTAGATATGTAAAACTGTTCTATACATACATTGTTCTATACATCTGCATCTTTGGATGCAGATAGTGTCTTTTCTCATATGTCCTTTATAGTTAATTAGGGTATTTAGGTCAAAATAGTTCATTTGTTCAAAGAAAGTCATTCTTAAACCAATATTGTTGGTACTGTACACAATGTTGCCTTAGTTCTGCTCATTTCATTCTTCATTATGCCTAGCAAGTCTTTCCATATTTTTCTAAGATCATTGAGCTCATCATTTCTTATGGCACTTAAAATCTTCCATCACAATCATACATCACAACTTGCTCAGCCATTCCCCAGTTGATGAGCTTCCCTTCAGTTTCCAGTTCTTTACCACCACAAAAAGAGCTGTTACCAACATTTTAGAACATATAAGTTCTTATCCTTTTTCCCCAATCATTTTTGGAAATAGAACAAGTAGTAGTATTGCTGGGTCAAAGAGTATAGGTAGTTTAATAACTCTTTGGGCATAATTCCAGGTTGCTCCTGACTCTACTATTTATTGCCTGTGTGACTTCTGATAAGCCATTTAACCTCTTTCTCAATTTCCACATTGGTAAAATGAAGAGACTATATAGACTCAGTTCCCTCTAAGGTCTATTTTGCTTTAAATTTGGCTCTAAATATGCAATAAAAATTTTAAATCTACTATTCTATGACCTTAAGTAAAGTGAAGTTCTAATCAAACTAAGTTTTGCAAAAAGCAATGTGAGGATGAGGTTTTTTTCTGATTACAAATCTATAAGAAGACATTGTATTTACTAGTTTCTGAAACTAGAGATGCTATAGGAGCACATCCTAGTATTTCTGTGAATAGGTGAATAATTTATGAATAAACAAGAGACAGAATAAAGTTAAGCATAAAGTGGATAATTTCGATTAAATTAAACAAGGTTTTATACAAATAAAACAAATGTAGTCAATATCAGAAAGGAAAGTAGAAAAATTGGGGGGAAAATTTATAGACTGTTTCTCAGATAAAGGTCTCATATCTAAAAGACATAAAGAACTTTGTCAAATCTCTAAGAATGAGAGTCATTCCCCAATTGATAAATGTCAGAGAATATGAACAGGCAGTTTTCCAGTGAAGAAATTAAAACAATTTATAGTCATACAAAAAATACTCTAAATCAACATTGATTAGAGAATTGATTAGAGATTAAAACAACTTTGAGTATCATTTTACACCAATCAGACTGGCTAAAATGATGGAAGGGGAAAGTGACAAATGTTGGAGGGGATATGAAAAAATTGGGGCACTAATTCATTGTTGGTGGGATTGTGAATTGATCCAACCATTTTGAAGAGCAATTTGGAATTATGCCCAAACAGTTATTAAATGACCTTTGACCCAGGAAAACTACTACTTGGTAATATAATTGGGATGGCATTGAAGATACATCTATTGGTTTGGGTAAAATTCTCATTTTTATTATATTGGTCCTACCTACCCATGAACAATTAATATTTCCAATTATTTAAATCTGATTTTATTTGTATAAAAAGGTATTTTTCAACAATTTTGTTTGTAAGGCAGTTTTCAAAGGAAGAAATTAAAGCTATCTATAGTCATATGAAAAAATGCTCAAATCACTAGTGATTAGAGATATGCAAATTAAAATAATTCAGAGGTATCACATCATACCCATCAGATTGGCTAACATGACAAAACAGGAAGATGCTAAATGTTGTAGAAGATATGGGAGAGTTGGAAAAATTGGGGCACTAATTCATTGTTGGTGGAGTTGTGAGTTGATCTAACCATTCTGGAGAGTAATTTGGAACTATGCCCAAAGGGCTACAAAAATGTGCACACCCTTTGATGCAGCAATATCGCTTCTAGGACTGTATCTCAAAGAGATCATAAAAATGGGAAAGGGTCTCACATGTACAAAAATATTTATAGCAGCTCTCTTTGTGGTGACCAAGAACTGGAAATCAAGGGAATGCCCATCAATTGGGGAATGACTGAACAAATTGTGGTATATGAATGTAATGGAATACTATTGTGCTACAAGAAATGATGAATAGGAAGACTTCAGAGAGGTCTGGAAGGATTTATATGAAATGATGCTGAGTGAAAGGAGTAGAACCAGGAGAACTTGGCATACAGCAACAACCACAGTATGTGAGGAATTTTTCTGGTAGACTTAGCCCTTCACAGCAATGCAAGGACCTAAAAAATCCCCAATGGACTCTTGAGGCAAAATGTCTTCCACATCCAGAAAAAGAGCCATGGAATTGAATCGCAGAATGAAGCAAACCATTTTTACTTCTGTTATGTTTTGTTTTGGGGTTTTTTTTTAATGGTTTCTCCCATTCATTTTAATTCTTCTATGCAACATGACTAAGGTGAAAATATATTTAATAAGAATGTATGTGAAGAACCTATATAAGACTGCATGCTGTCTTGGGGAGGGAGGGGGGAGGAAGGGGAGGAAAAGGGGAGGGAGGGGGAAAAATTTAAGATATATGGAAGTGATTGTAGAAAACTGAAAACAAATTAATTAATTTTTTAAATAAATAATTTTGTTGATACAGTTGCTGGGTTCATACCTCTGGCAGGTATACTCCCAGGTATTTTATACTGTCTAGAGTTATTTTAAATGGGGTGCTTTTACTATCTCTTTTTGCAGAGTTTTGTTTGTGATATATAGGAATATTTATAATTTATGTGGATTTACTTTATATCCTGCTACTTTGCTAAAATTATTACTTATTTCAACTAACTTTTTAGTTGAGTCTTTGGGATTTTCCAGGTATATCATCTTATCATCTGCAAAAAGAGATATTTTTATTACTTTACTTCCTATTCTGATTCCTTCTATTTCTTTTTCTTCCCTTATTACTGTTGCTAGGATTTCCAATACAATATTGAACAATACTGGTGACAGTGGGCATCCCTGTTTCACATCTGATCTTACTGGAAAGAATTCTAGTTTATTCCCATTACAAATAATGCTTCCTGGTGGTTTTAGATAAATGCTTTTTTATCAATTTAAGGAAAAATCCATCTATACCAATACTTTCAAGTATTTTTCATGGAAATGAGTGTTGAACTTTATCAAAAGCTTTTCCTGCATCTATTGATATAATCACATACAACCATAACAACTCAAAGACCATCTACTAACTAGAGTCATGGGCTGTCATGGTAAGGGAATATGGCAAACCAACAAAATCACTATTCTCAGAGTATAAAAAGATAAAATTGTTTTCTTGTTTTCATTGTGGGGAAGGAAATAGGGGAAATTTTGCAAACCTTGCATAATTGCATGAATTGTCTCCCATGAATTATTTACATATTATCTCTATTCTACAGGTTGAGTGTGTTTTGATATACAGCAGTAAAGGAAGACAGTGAGGATAAAAACAAAATTGAGAAGAATCTGTTGGAAATATGGAAAATTCCAATGTAAATAATCCCTCCTTGGTTTAATTATAGTAGTTTGGGGATGTTTTAAAATTATTTTTAAATAATTACACTCAATATTTACAGTATTATCTCTATTCTACAGGCTAAAAAACTGAGGCTCAGAGACGGTCTTCTTGACACACTAGTATAGCACCAGCATAGCAAACTGGGCTTAGCTGTGGTCAATGACTGACAAATAAAGTACAGTTTTTAAAACTTCAAAGATCCATGTTTCCACCGGTATAAGAAATATCTTCACCAAACCAGAGCACAGCCCGTTCTTCTCTTAATAAATAGTTTACAACTAGGTCTTGAATAGTGCAAATAATGAAAACCCTGAAGTTGTCTCAGTTGAATTCTCACCTCATATTTCCATTGAGCTAGAACCAATTACTTTATTTTACATAAGTATAACATCAAATAGTGATGATTTTCATACATGCAATCACTTTAGGGGATTCATTATGTGCACTAATTAGAACCTAGCTTTAATGAATACTGTGGCCAAAAGAATAATAAGCATTGTATAGACATTGCTCTGGTGATAATCTATTTCAAACTTTAGTAGCTTCCACAGGTCTAGGAACTTTCCTCTGAGATTATCTACCATTTACCTTGTGTGTATTTTGATTGCACATTGTCTCCCCTAGTAGAATGTGTTCTTAAAGGAAAGGGCTGTTGGCTCTCTTTGTAGCCCCAAGTCTTAGCACAGTGCTTAAAAATGCTTATTGACATGACAGGTCCAGACTGGTCCTCTGACAGCTAACATATATTCTGGCAAATTAAAGAGAACTGAATCTGTGAAACTGAGCATTAGCCCCAAACTCTGACTGAGCTTAATTAACAGTCAATGATCACATTATTCACAGGAAACATTCTACTGAGGCACTTTTTTACTTAACAAGGAAATCAACCAATATGGATAAGGCTAACAACTAAAAATAATTTTAAAACATCCCCAAAGTACTATAATTAAACCAAGGGGGGATTATTTACATTGGACTTTTCCATATTTCCAACAGATTCTTCTCAATTTTGTTTTTATCCGCACTGTCTTCCTTTATTGCTGTATATCAAAACACACTCAACACAAAACATTTTCCTTAAAATAATCTGTTCTCTCAGAAACACAAATCCTCACAATTCAATTCTACAAACATTTAGTAAGGAACCACAGTGTGTTTAATGAGAAAATAAAGTTGAACAGAGTAAATTTATAATTGTTAGGTAGTGATTAACTATAAATCCTTTAACCATGTGCTTAGTGTTGAGTTGTAGGTACTCCCAATTAGTTGAAAGGGGGAAAATAAAGGTTAATAATCTCAACCACTGTGGACAGTGAGAGAAATTATTTAGTGCCTTTCACTGAGCAAAATGTTTATATTTCTCCTACTGTTATCTGTGCTCTAAGTGTAGGTTGAGCTCTCTCAAGAAAGTGAAGGGACTTGAAGAACGCTGCTCTATATTCCAAGTTGTTAGGGATGATAGGTGTCTGGGTGATAACTGTGGAAATATCCTAGAAGCTGGGCCAGCGTCTTAAAAGGTGTGAGGGTGAGGTTGATTGGATACTGGTAGAGGTCTGACTTACCTACTATCTTGGGGGAAATTCCAACTCAAGAGAGGAAGACAAAAAGTCTATCAGTAACTTCCAACTAATATACCTGCTTTACCACCTGAAGAAAATTTTTGTGAGAGTAATCTACATTAATGTCAAAGACCTCCTTGAAAAAGGTTTGAGACATAAGAGGAAGGATTTTGGAGCAATAGAAGACTATGTTTTTAATTTTACAATGGACTAAAAAGTATGAAAAAAACATGAGATTCCACCATGATTATTGTTTGTTAACTACAAAAAAAAATTGATTTGATGAAGCAAAATGTCACCTTAGGGATTCTCTTCCAACAAGTTGTCTCCCATTCTGTTAGTCATGTGAGATTCCTTGAGAGATCTAGCAGAGATAATTTTGTCCAGTGACTCTGATAATTAATATCAATCAAGCCATACCTGACATCAAGATATGACAATTCCATTATGGAGGTTTCTAGTTCAGAATCTAAATAGAAAAGAAATGTTCTCTAGATGATGAAGTCCTCCAGAGATTCCTGTTTGTGGACAACATTACATTGGTTTCATAAGTCCCATTACCCTGAATTGCCTCCCAGATAAGATTTATAATTAATTTTGAGCTCACTATCTAGGCAGGACTATTCAGATTATGACATGAAGTTGGACAACCGATAACACTGGTTCACTAGTAAATGTATTTCTTAAGTAAATGCTACATATGAATTAAACATAAGGAAGAGGGCTGGCCTTTGAGAAACTGAGCAGTGTTTTAATAATGCCAAGTGTTCTCCCTTTTTAACAACCAAAAAAACCAGTTCTTTCCAGCCTGAAACACTGAAAGTCATGGAATGCCACAGTCTTTAAGTTGAGGGCTGCCCAAAGGGCAATGAAGAGGCATGTGGTAAACATGGTAGGTGCTGAATAAAAGCTTATTAACTAAGTCATTACAAATGTAAAAAACTGTGCAAGTTGCACGACAGAAGCCATTTAAAGGAAGGATATTATGTAAGTGATATATCTCTGGAGAAAAATAGGCCAATCATAGAGCAAGGACAAGAGATAGACAATAGATAACAAATGGATATCTGGTGTATTCCACTGGTATCCATAAATTTTAAAAGAAGTGCAAAAAAAAGACCCCTAACAGGTTAGAGTCCCTGTGGAGGACTGATGGTAGGCTATAGACAACATAATACAAAATGGGTGGATTTAAATAGATTGTAATCTGTAACAATGAGGTAACAACACACTGATTAGATCACAAATACATGGTAGCATTGAAGTACTGAACCCCTGGTTGGTCGATTGCCCTCATATTTCATACATAACTAATTTTTATATATGTTTTAGGGTTGTTCTCTGATCAACTTTTTCCTAGGATTTTAATAACTAATGACAAACAGGGTATTGACAGATGAGTGCCATACTTTGCCACCTGTAAAACTTGAACAAACCTCCCATTTTTGAAATCGCAACAACACTGAACTAATGTGGCCTCAGCATTAGAGCACACAGGGGAAGAAAGCTTGAGCTACTTTCCAGCTGGTTACCATAGGGCCAGCATGTATCAGCCAAATGTAGAGAAGAAATAAATCCATCTCCTGTCCCCATCAACCTGAGAGAGAGAAAGGGAGTTGGAGAAACAGATAAGAGAGGAGAAAGCTGTCCACATACATCAAGGAAAATGGTATGATTGACACTGAGAAATAATGAGAGTGTCCCCTCTGAGTGACGGCAGGTTAAAAATCTGGGCAATTACTTTTGTCATTGAATTCTCATGTTGTACAAAAGCTATACCCTAAGAGGGATGGTCTCAGGGCCTTATAATTAGGAGTAATCCCAATAAAAGAACATGGCCTAAGAGTCTACTTCCTCCCAAGGAGCCTGTGGGCAGGTCTAAATATCACATAAATTGGGACAAAAGTACAGCTCTCCCCATTCCAACTGACAAAGAGAAAAATTGCAGGCCATGGGAGCAACTTCTCCTTCATTCCTTTGGCTATTCAAGGGACAAAGCTGCCAGGTGGATTCTTCTGTAGGTCTGAACAACTTAGAACATAGGTAGTCAATGCCAACTAAACTTGAAACTCAGAATCAAAGAGTCAAGTGAATAGTAGGGCATAAAGAAAGAGGATATATATATATACACCTGTACTCTGACCATTTTTCTAAAAAAAAAAAAAATTGGAGGAAAAGGATCCAGAATGAAAACAAAGGAAAGTTGATTATGACCCACTGCCTCCAGAAATATTATTAACTAGACTGACATCAGAGAAATAAATATTCTATACCTGTTACACAGAGGCTATTTGTCCCTAAATACAGCTCTTGCCTCCCCAACTCCATGTGCTGAATGCACAGTTGCCACAATCCTTTTGTCAGTATATCTCTGTAATCTGTACAGAAGGAGAACTTAACCTAGGATCCACAGGCTTCTTGGGGTCCACAAATAAATTTCAGGAGTCTATGAACTTGGATGGAAAAATATACATATATTTTTAATCTAATTGGTTTACTTCATGAACTTATGCATTTTATTTTGTTCATTCAAAAATATTACTGTGAGGGGGGCGGAGCCAAGATGGCGGAGTAGAAGGACGCACGTTTACAAGCTCCGAAACCAAAAGCCCATAGAATTAATGTAAAAAGAGTCCCCCATGACTTCTGGGTCAATACAAGGGGTGCAGAAGCAGAGTGGAGGAGATTTTCGTTCCAGGGATCCTTGGAGACCTGTCCCCAGGGTCCGGCGTGCCCCGGAAAGCAGACAACACCCCCAGCGCTGCCATGGCCGTGGCCCCAGAGAAGCTGATCTGAGCAGGCTTCAGAGACGGAAGCTCCGGCAGCCGGGAAAGTCCCTCCGCCCACAGAAGCTACAGGTCAGTGAGAAAGAAGGCCGGGCTGGAGGAGAGGGGAAGCAGGGCGTCTCCGTGACTCGGGCCCCCTCGGGAGGAAGCGGAGGCGGCAGAGACGGGGGCAGGAAGCGTGGGAGGCAGAGGTGTGGGCGGTGGCTGAGGCAGCAGCGGCCCAGGACTCAGGAATCCCCCAGCAGCAGGCAGGATCTTCATTAGGAAGATCCCCGCATAAAACCTGACGGAGCTGAGCCTGGGAGACGGCCCTGCCCCCACCTCGCTCTATTACTGAAGGCTTCTGCTCAAAACCCCCAAGGGAACTGAGATTGGGAGGCAGGCCCCCCACCCCGCCCCCACCCGCTCCATTCCTGAAAGTCTCTGCATAAAGCCCCCCGAGGGATCAGAGTCTGGGAGGCGGCCCTGCCCCCACCCCAGCACCTGAACTAAAGCTCACTGATTGACAGCCAGCAGGAGGAAAGCCCATTTAAATCTCAGAGGCCAAGCACTAGCTGGGCGGATCCAGGCGGGGGTGGAAAGGAATCTTAGAAGTCAAGTAACTGGCTGGGAAAATGCCTAGAAAAGGGAAGAAAAATAAGACTATAGAGAGTTTTTTCCAACAAATGCAAATGATCCCGACCTTCGGATCTGATGACGAGGACGTATCCTTGCCATCAGGGAAAGAAGTGGAGGGCGGGGCCTCAGTACCCCAGACACCCCAGGGGTGTGACGGGTGGGCTCAGGCCCTGGAACAGCTCAAAAAGGATCTTGAAAAGCAAGTTAGACAGGTGGAGGAAAAACTGGGAAGAGAAATGAGAGAGATACAAGAAAAGTATGAAAATCGGGTCAATACCTTGGTAAAGGAGACCCAAAAAAATGCTGAGGAAATTAACACCTTGAAAAATAGGCTCACTCAATTGGCAAAGGAGGTTCAAAAAGCCAATGAGGAGAAGAATGCTTTCAAAAGCAGAATGACCCAAATGGAAAAAGAGGCTCAAAAGCTCACTGAATTTAATAGTTCTCTCAAAATTAGAATGGAACAGATGGAGTCTAATGACTTTACGAGAAACCAAGAAATCACCAAACAAAACCAAAAGAACGAAAAAATGGAAGAGAATGTGAAATATCTCATGGGAAAAACAACTGACCTGGAAAATAGATCCAGGAGAGACAATTTAAAAATTATGGGACTACCTGAAACTCATGATCAAAAAAAGAGCCTAGACATCATCTTCCATGAAATTATCGAGGAAAACTGCCCTGACATTCTAGAACCAGAGGGCAAAATAAGTATTGAAAGAATCCATCGATCACCACCTGAAAGAGATCCAAAAAGAGAAACTCCTAGGAACATTGTGGCCAAATTCCAGAACTCCCAGCTCAAGGAAAAAATCTTACAAGCAGCTAGAAAGAAACAATTCCAGTACTGTGGAAATACAATCAGGATAACCCAAGATCTAGCAGCTTCTACATTAAGGGATCGAAGGGCGTGGAATAGGATATTCCAGAAGGCAAAGGAACTAGGACTCAAACCAAGAATCACCTACCCAGCTAAACTGAGTATAATACTTCAAGGGAAAATATGGTCTTTCAATGAAACAGAGGACTTTCAATCATTCTTAATGAAAAGACCAGAGCTGAAAAGAAAATTTGACTTTCAAACACAAGAATGAGAAGAAGCATGAAAAAGGAAACAGCAAAGAGAAGTCTTAAGGGACTTACCAGAAGTGAACTGTTTATATTCATACAGGGAAAGACAATATTTCTAACTCTTAAAACTTTTCAGTATCTGGGTAGTTGGTGGGACCACACATACACATGTACACGCATGCACACACATACACACATGCACACACATACAGAGATAGAGAGCACAGATTGAACTGAATAGGATGGGACCATACCTTAAAAGAAACTAAGGTAAATGGTGAGAGAGAAATGTAGGGGGAGGAAAGAGAGGGAAAGGGAAGGGGGTAACTATATGTCATTTAAGAGGCAGGTAGGAGTTTTTCTTAGTGGAGGGAAAAAGAGGAGAGCTGAGAAAAAAAAAAAAAACAAGAAGTTTACCCTCATCACATTTGACTAAACGAAGGAGTGAAATGCACACTCATTTTGGTATGAAATCCTATCTTACAGTATAAGAAAGTGGGGGAGAAGGAGATATTGCAAGGGAGGGGATGATGGAGGGGAGGGCAAAGGGAGGAGGGAGCAATTTGAAGTCAACACTTGGGGAGGGAGAGGATCAAGAGACAGAAGAGAAACAATGAGGGGCAGGTTAGGAGGGATGGTAATCCAGTTAGTCTTACACAACACGACTATCAGGGAAGTCATTTGCAAAACTACACAGATAGGGCCTAAATTGAATTGCCTGCCGTCCCAAAGGGAATGGGTGGGGAGGGAAGGATGGGGAGAATTTGGAACTCAAAGTTTTAGGAACAACTGTTTAATATTGTTGTTGTAACTAGGAAAGAAGGCATACAGTTAATGAGGAATAGAAAGTCATCTGGCCCTACAGGAGAAAAGAGAAGATGGAGACAAGAGAAGGGAGGGATGACAGAAGAGAGGGCAGATTGGAAATAGGGAAAATTAGATTGCTTGGGGTATTGGGGTGGGGGGAGGGGATAAAAGGGGAGAAAACTGGGAACCCGAAAATTTGTGAAAATGAATGTAAAAAATTAAATAAATAAATGGGAAAAAAAAATATTATTGTGAGGAGGAGTTCATATACCTCACCCAAGTTCCAAAGGAGTCCATGACACAAAAAGATGAAGAATCCTAAATCCTAGTCAGTGAACATGTCCAGCTCTTTCCTGATTCTGCCTTCTTTTCCCACACTAGAATGACCACTGCCTCTAAGCCCCTCTGCTCCATCAAAGTCCAGTCCTTGAAATCCAGCTGACATTTGCACCTTCTCACTCTTCTTATCAGTCCTTCCTTGAAATGCTCTCTCCAGGGTCCTGATATATACCAAGCCATTTGGCACTTAACACATCCTGAATGGACCCTATCCTCTAGGATGTAAGCTCTTGTATCTATCTGCCACAGTTTTGTCCAAACTGCAGCAGCATTCAAGGAATGCTAATTGTCTAATAATCCATCATAGTCTGGTAGAATCTAGAAATCAGGGATCCATTTTAATTCATTTTTGAACAGCACCTAATACAGGTTAGTACTAAATATAATCTCGAAAAAATGAGTAATAGTATAAAAAAATTCTGGCCTAGAAATGAGATCTGGGTTCCAATCTCATTTATACTACTAGGTAGCTGTGTAACTTGAGCAAAGTATGAATGTAGCTTCTCTGGATCTCAGTATTCTCCTTTGTAAAATTAAGGGATCACTTAGATTAGAACTGTCAAGCACGTTTCAAACTCATGCCTTTAGCAACAATCCCAGTGCAGCTAAACCAGAATAAAATGTAATTAGGAAACACTTAACAAAATAAATAAAAATACAATAGAACATAGATAATGTGAATGTGTTTTTTTTTTAAAGCAATATGTAGCCGACAAGGATCCTTATGTAAGGCTTAGTGGCTCTCCTTTCTATTTCAGTTTGAGACTACTGGTTTATGACCTCTAAGCCCCTTTCCCTTATAGTCTCTAATCTAAAAATCTATGAAAAGAAGGACTGATCTTTAAGTTTTCTTCTAGCTCTAAATATTCTGTAACTTTAACTGGAAGAAAATTTATGTTGAGTGCCAATTAATCCTTGAAAATAAATATTTTAAAAATGAAGCCAGCCTCACTTGTCACTATCCCACCACTCCTACCAGGAGGTATACACATAATAGATGATATGTGATTGGCATTCTTTACTAGGCCTCAAGTGTGTATCAGTCCCTTGTTATACTTTGTACTTTAAAAATGCTTTAAAAAAAGCAGATTCCTGGCTAACCTGAACCTCCTCTAGGGGAGCTGGTAATTAAGTGTAAGTCTAACAATAGATAGTAAGTTGCAGAATTGAGATGTACAATCAGTTGATCAGGGCCAGTGGAGCGAAAAGAGGACAGGATCAAAGGCAGAGAGCATATTTATTAAGAGAGGACATCCAGAATTCCACTAATTAGTTTAGAATTGGAGCCAGGGAGAGAGAGAAAGGCAGAACATCCTTCGAGGTAGTACAGATATCAGCTCTACGTACCACCAGGCCTCACCCAGAAGGAAAACCGTCAGAACAAATTGGTAGAGACAACCCTGGAGGACTTTGCAGAGACCACAGGTCACCAGCTAATGCTAGGTCTAGGGCCTTGGTGGCCCACGGTGGTGAAGAATAGATCTCCCCATCCAGCTCCCAATGTTTCTACAGGCACAGCCTGATCCTTGACCCAGACAACTGAACAGGGCACAACAACCTTCCTGTCAAGTCTTGGGAGTGGATAGGAACTTTTTTAAAAGTCATCCATCCCACCCAAGAAGCCCCATTTTCAGAGAAGATGTGGATTTGTGTTCCCAGTAAATGCTAAATTGGAAAGATTATCATTCATGGAAATTCTCTGCACTTTGAATGGGTCCCTATTGGGAAATGGGAGGCCATATAGCAGCATAGTGAAAGAGCACCAGAGTAGAAGCTTAAAATGCTGGGTCCTGGTCCCAGCTCCATCATTAACTAGTCCTGTGATTTTTAAGTAAGCCATTTAAACTCTCAGAGAATCCATTTCTAATCTGTAAATGAGAGTTGGATTAAAAGGATCTCTATATACCTTCCCACTCTAACATTCTATGATAGAAGTGTAAGTATAAGTTAGAAGTGTAAGGGAACCTTAGATACCAACTGGTTCAATCCCTTCATTTTATAGATGAGTAAACTGAGGCTGAAGGGGTGAAAAGACTTGACCAAGGTCACCCAGCTAGTAAGCAGCAGAGATCTTTGGAATCCAAATTCAATGTGCTTACCACTGTACCAGGCTTATCATATTGTTCACTTCCTAACATGGAGTTGAGGAAAAATCGTACTGAGGAATGAAAATTTTGATTTGGAGATAATAATAGCTTTACATATAATATATGATAGCTTTATATATAACATGCTTTCAGATTTGCAAAGCACTTTATAAACACGATTTCATTTTATCCTCACAATAACACAGGGAAGTAGGTGCTATTATTTTACTAATTACACAGATGGAGAAAGTGAGGTGGGCAAAGATGAAGTGATTTGCCCTGAGTCAAGCAGGTAATAAGGGTCTAATGCTAGATTTGAACTCAAGTCCTCCTGACTCCAGATCCAGCACTCTATCCACTGCACCATGTACCTAGGTTAAAGTACTGAATCAAGGTATGAGACGTAAGAGGGAAACTGCAAGCTTAGAACTTTGGACAGAAGGCAGGCATACAAGGAAAATGGGCTTTGTGGAAGGGAAGAGAAGGTTCAGAAAGGGATGAAACTCTGGGCCACCAAGCACTACGGCTTCTCTCCAGCTTAGTGACACCCTCCCCGCTCAAACCCTGATTATGTACCCTATGGAGGCCCCACCCCTTTTACAAGCCCTCAATCATACAGACAAGATCATGAATTATCAAAGCTTAAAGGGACCTTAGAAATCACCTCATGTAGCCTCTTCATTTTATTTTTTTAATTAACTTATTTTTAGTTTACAACATTCAGTTCCACAAGCTTTTGATTTTTAAATTTCTTCCCCTCCCTACCCACTTCCCTCTCCAAGGCATGCAATCTGATATGGGTTCTACATGTACATTCATATTAAATATATCTCCACATTAGTCATGTTGTAAAGAAGAATTATAGCCAAAGGAAAGAACCCTGAGAAAGAAGAAATAAAACAAAAGAGAGAACAAATAATACAATTTAATCTGCATTCAGACTCTGTAATTCTTTCTCTGGATGTGGATAGCATTTTCCATCATGACCCTTTTTAAGTTGTCTTAGAACCTTGCATTGCTGAGAAGAGCCAAGTCTATCAAAGTTCGTTACCACACAACAAAGCTGTAACTGTGTACAATGTTCTCCTGGTTCTGCTCCCCTCATTCAACATCAGTTCATATAAGTCTTTCCAGGTTTTTCTGGTCTTCCTGCTCATCATTTCTTAGAGCACAATAGTATTCCATTACATTCATAGACCACAACTTGTTCAGCCATTCCCCAGTTAATGGGCATCCTCTCAATTTTGAGTTCTTGGCCACCCCAAAAAGAGCAGCTCTAAATATCTTTGTACATGTGGTTCCTTTTCTCATTTGTATAATTTCTTTGAGTCTATCCTTTACAAAGAAGGATATTGCAGTAGAAAGATGGGATGACTTGCCCCACATCAGGCAGCTAATTAGTGGTAGAACTGGTAGAAACCCAGGCATCATGATATTTAAACTCTTTCTGTTGAATACTACCACCTTCATTCCTTGAATTGTGAGGTTTCCATAGGGCATAACTCCCAAATATAAAGAAAATTGAGGCTTTGAGGTAGCATGGAAAGAGAATAACATAGAAAATGAGTTCAAATCCTGACCCTGCAACTTTAAATATGTATGGCATTGGGAAAAATCTCCTTACTACTCTGTACCTTAGTTTCCTCATCTTTATAATTAGAGTGGAAATAAAAGGCCTATAATGTCCCTTCTAGGACTAAATCCATAATAAATAACAATAATTGGTATTTAAATAGCGCTTTAAGGTTTGCCAAGAGTATTACAAAAATTATCTCATTTTTAGAGTGATACAAGAAAATCATGAAAAATAAGTCAACCAAAAAATGCTGAAGAAAGTAACAGCTTTAAAATTAGACTAACCTAAATGGCAAAAGAGGTTCAAAAGGCCAAAGAGGAGAAGAATGCATTAAAAAACAGAATTGGCGAAATGGAAAATGAGGTCCAAAAGCTCAGTGATAAAAATAATTCCTTCAAAATTAGAATGGAACAAATGGAAGCTAATGACTTTATGAGAAATCAAGAAATTATAAAACAAAACCAAAGGAATGAAAAAATAGAAGACAATGTGAAGTATCTCACTGGAAAAACAACTGACCTGGAAAACAGATCCAGTAGAGATAATTTTAAAAATTTTTGGTCAACCTGAAAATCATGATGAAAATGAGCCTAGACAGCATCATCTAAGAAATCATCAAGGAAAGCTACCCTGATATTCTAGAACCAGAGGGTAAAATAGAAATGGAAAGAATTCACAGATCACCTCTTGAAAGAGATCTCAAAAGGAAAATTCATAGGTATATTTTAGCCAAATTCCAGAGTTTCCAGGTCAAAGAGAAAATATTTCAAGCAGCCACAAAGAAACAATTCAAGTATTATGAAAACAAAAGATGCAGCAGCTTCTACACTAAAGGGTCAGAGGACTTATAATATATTCCAGAGGTCAAAGGAGCTAGGACTAAAACCAAGAATCACCTACCCAGCAAGACTGAGTGTAAATACTTCAGGGGAAAAAATGAAACTTGAATGAAATAGAGGACTTCCAAGCATTCTTGCTGAAAAAACCAGAGTTGAATAGAAAAATTGACTTTTAAATACACGAATCAAGAGAAGCATGAAAAGTAAACAGGAAAGAGAGACCGTAAGGGACTTATTAAAGTTGAACTATTTACATTCCTACATGAAAAGATGATATTTTTAACTCGTGAGGCCTTTTAAGTATTAGGGTAGTTGGAAGGAATATAAATATGTGTGTATATGTATATGTGTGTGTGTATGTATACAGACACACATATATGTATATATATGTGTGTATATATATGTATATATGTGCGTGTATGTGTGTATATATATGTCTATATATATGTATGTGTGTATGTGTGTGTGTGTGTGTGTGTATATATATATATATATATATATATATATATATATATATATATATATATATATAGGGCATAACTCCCCTTGGGGGTGTGTGTGTGGGTATGTGTGCCTTTAACCTGTGTCTTTATTCTCACCTACTAAGAGAAAAACTGGAGAAGCCTAGGGTGACTACCATTCCATCCAGATGACAGGAACACATGCTGAGGAGCATGGAGAATTTGAATAACATGCACATTATCCTCAGGGAGAAAAGAAGAAAAGGCGGGGCGGGGGGGAAGTAATCCACCCAACCATGTAAGCCAAGTTACAAAATTTAATTAGGAAGATAAGAGTTTGGGGGTAGGGAGATGGGCTTTTTGGTGGATTTGTTTTTGTTGTTGTTCATGATGATTTTTTAGTTATGAGCAGAGAGGTGGGGGGGTGAATAATTTAAGCGCAAAATTAGCATCTTCTAATAATCTTAGACAAAAATGATTTTGGTTTGCTTTGGTTTGCAAATTAGCTCATGATTAAAGTATCTCTTCAGTAGCATGGCATTGTGTTTCCAGGCCTATTTGCTGAATGCTGCCCTGACCTGAATACACTTGTAGCTTAAGTAGAAGATTTGAGAGCATGAGGGGAACAATTATTTTAGAGTGAAGTACTTAGAGTTTTGCTGCAAAATCAACGAACTTTTCAAATGATTTGTATCCTATTTTGCAGCTGTTCCACAGGCTTTTGAATGGTGTTTATGACATTATCAACCACAAAGTTGTTAAATAGGTTTCTCCTTCCATGTCTGTTTCTAATACCCTGTTGGGGAATATGAGTCTTTAGTGGACAGTGTGAGCTATAGTTAGTTTCCTGTAGAGTGGCTATTTGGGTTAGTGTGTATTTCATTCCCTTCTCCCACTTACAATGTAAGCTTCTAAAAGACAAGGATTTTTCTTCCATTTTGCCTTTGTATTTCTCCTCATCCTAATTTTTAGCCAGCATAATGCCTTAAAATACAGATGGTTTCAATCATTTTCAGTCATGTCCAACTCTTTGTGACCCCATTTGGGGATTTTGTGGCAGAGATATTGGAGTAGTTTGCCATTTCCTTCTCTAATTCATTTTTACAGATGAAGAAACTGAGGCAAACAGGGTTAGGTGATTTGTCCAGTGTTACATAGCTAGTAAGCGTCTGAAATCAGATTTGAACATATGAAGAGGAGTCTTCCTTACTCCAGGCCCAGCAGTCTATCCATTGTGCTACCTGGCTACCCTTATACCTAACAGGTTTTTAATAAATAAATGTTAGGCTGAATTAAATTGGATTGGATTGGATTGGCCTGTCATTTTTCCCCATGTCCTTCTGCATGATACTTCTGGCAGGGTCAAAATCAACATCAACATCTAATTTTCACATTCCTTCAGGTGAGGTATAGATAGTCAAACTACTGAGTTCCCATGAGTCACCTTGATTAATGGTTCCATGAGAGCTGAATCTTAAAGGATTATTTTGATTATCCTACTATAGTCACTGGTAATAAATAAATAATATTTTATGTAACATTTAAATGTGTACAAAGCGAGTTCCATTCATTATTTCATTTGATCCTCACAACAACCCTTTGAGGCAAATGTTCTGATTATCCCTACTCTATTTTTTTTTTAAAGTCAAAGAACACAAAGTTTATTAAGGATTTGCCAAATTGGGTTGCCTCTTAAGGAGCCTAAGCTTTTGTAACGCTTGTATTCACAAGCGGGCCAGATAGAATCCCAGCTAGACAGAGTCTGAGCTGGATTGAATCTGAGCCATCCCTACTCTATTGGTGAAGAAAGTGAAATTGATAAAAGTTGTGAGGAAATTCCAAATTTCTAGCTTGGGGCAATCAGGTCCCAATTTGCCTACTCAAAATACTGACAGAAGGAGTATGATAAAGCAACATTAATTCAGAATAATTGACATCAATCTGAATTTTTTTATTATTTCAATAATAAAAAGTAATGTATTTGTATTACTTCCCAGTACAAAGAGTAAGACTAAAAACTGACCACATCTAAGAAAAATATCTGTTTTGACAACTAAAAATGACTTGCAATGAGCATTTTAATGGTTTATATGTGAATTAGTCTCACTAAAGTATTTTAAGTACTCAAAAAGTGATTTTCTTAAAATTCTCAAAGTAAAGTCTTTAGAGTCTCAAAAGCTATTTCTAAATAGCACAAACCTTGGTAGGTCCCCAAAAGCTGCAAAGGACTAGAGCAGGGGTAGGGAACCTGCAGCCTCAAAGTCATATGTGGCCTTCTAGGTCCTTAGGTGCAACCTTTTGATTGAGTCCAAGTTCTACAGAAGAAATATTTTTATGAAGAAGATTTGTTCTGTGAAATTTGAATGGAGTCAGAGGACCTCAGGTCAAATCTTGCCTCTGTTACATTCTTCCTGGGTAACACCAAGCAAGTCACACCAAGCAAGTCACTCCTTGGGTCCTCATCTGTAAAATGAGGGGTTTAGATTAGATGTCTTCTAAGGTCCCTCCCAGCTCTATATCTATGATCCTGTGATGTGATATTTGAATACTAGCCTAGTTTGGTTTGAGTAGGGAGTAGGCTGTCAAAGACTTGTAGCCAATTAATCTCCTCTTACATACCTTCAGTGCTAGGGAACTCAGTCCCTAATAAGAAAGCCCTTTTCATGGTTAGACAGTTTCCGTTGTTAGGAATTTCTTCCTTAAAGTGACCCCATTTGCCTCATCCTAATTTTCTCTCCAGAGACCTAGAAGAAAATAAGTCTAAATAAAAGTATTCAGAATGTTACTAAAATATAGAATTGCTGATTATTTAATAACATTAATTGATTAACTCAAAAACTCCAGGCTATAGGTAGGTATAGAAATAGAAAAACTGGAAACCAAAAAGGTTATAGAAATAATAATCAAAAATAAAAGTTGGATCTTTGAAAAAACTAAGAAAATTAATAAACTTTTAGCCAATCTGATTAAAAAGAAGAGGATGTAAAATCATATAAACAAAATAGCAAGTGAACAGTGTGAGATCACAAAAAACAAGAACAAATAAAAAGAATTATCAGAACTACTATGCACAGTTTTATGCTAACAAAACAAATACAAAAAAAAGAATATCTTAAAAAACATCAAATGCTCAACAGAAGACCACAGAGATCTAATATAATCCAATTTCAGAAAAGTAAATAGAATTAGTTATAAAGGAATTACCAAAAGGTAAAAAAATCCTGGTCCTGATGGATTAACAGGAGTATTCTATCAAACTTTTAAAGAATAATTAATACCATTATTACAGAAATTATTCTCAAAAACTGAGAAAGTCCTCTATTGGATTCCATTTATGAGAAAAGCACAATCCTAATCATTAAACCAGAAAAGAAAAAATAAAAAAAGAGAACAATAGACTAATATCATTAATGAATATTAAGTCAAAAATTTTATTTTATTTTTTTGGTGTGGCTATCATCTCTTCTGATTCAACATACCCCTGTACTCTCTATCTATATATGTGTGTGTGTGTGTGTGTGTGTGTGTGTGTGTGTGTGTGTGTAGAATCTCTCTATCTACCCAAATACTGAGAAAAAATTCGAGTTAGAAATATTTTCTTTCCATGTAGTAATGTAAACAGTTCAGCTTTAGAGATTTTATGATTTATCTTTCCTATTTACCTTTTCATGCTTCTCTTGATTCTTGTCTTAGGAAGTCAAATTTTCTATACAGAGCTGGTCTTTACCTCAGTATGAATGATTGAAAGTCCTCTATATCATTGAATGACCATTTATTCACTTGAAATATTATACTCATATTTGCTCAGGTGATTCTTGGTTTCAAACCCAGTTCCTTTGACCTTTGAAATATCCCATTCCAAGCCCTCTAATCCCTTAATGTTGAAGCTGCCAGATCCTGTGTTATCCTGATTGTATTTCCACAATACTCAAATTGTTTCTTTCCAGCTGCTTGCAGTATTTTCTCCTTGATCTGGGAACTCTGAAATTTGGCCACAATATTCCTAGGAGTTTCTCTCTTTGGGTCTCTGTCAGGAGGTGGATTCCTTCAATATTTATTTTGCCCTCTGGTTCTAGAATATCAGGGCAGTTTTCTTTGATAATTTCATGGAAGATAACGTCTAGGCTCTTTTTTTGATCACGGCTTTCAGGTAGTCCCATAATTTTTAAATTGTCTCTCCTGGATCTCTTTTCCAGGTCAGTTGTTTTTCCAAGGAGATGTTTCACATTATCTCCTGTTTTTTCAAATTTTTGGTTTTGTTTAACTGCTTGGTTTAACTCATAGTCATTCATTTCCCTGAACTCAATTCTCTCTTTCAATGAATTATTTTGTTCAGTGAGCTTTTGAACTTTCTCCTCCATTTGGCTAATTCTTCTTTTTAAAACCTCCTTCTCCTAATTGACTTTTTGGACCTCTTTTTCCAATCGAGTTAGCCTCTTTGTAAAGCTGCTATTTTCCTCAGTATTTTTTTGGTTCTCCTTTAGTAAGCTGCTAACTTGTTTTTTAAGGTCTTCTACTGCCTGAGCTTAATTTAAGTTCCCTTTGGAGGCCTCGGAGACAGAGGCTTTGCCTTCCTCTGACAGTGTGCTTTGTTCTTTCTCATCCAAAAGGAAGCAGGGAGACACCTGTTGCCCAAGAAAGTAACTTTCTATGGTCTTTTTTTTTTTTTTTTTTTTGCCATTTTTGGGCACTTTCCCAGTCAGTTATTTGACTTCTGAGTTTCCTCTCCACAACCACCTCGCCTCCAGTTTCCCCAAGCCAGCACTGGGGGCTGAGATTCAGATGAGCTGTCCCAAAGCCTCAGGGATTTTGGGCAGGGGCAGGGCTGCTATTCAGTGTGAGATTAAGATCAGCTGCTCAGGACAGGGCTGGGCTGCCACACAGGGTTCACTTCCCTCAGGGTGTTTACGATGAGACCTTCAACAATGCCTGCTTTGGGAGCCCAGTTTGCTTCTGCCTCTACTGCTGCCACCTGAGGAGGTCTGAATTATGGGGACACCCTGATCCCTTCTCAGCCAGCCGAAAAGACCCTCTCACTGACCTTTGGCTCCTGGGTTGAGAGATCTGCACTGCTGCTGGAGATTCTGTCCCTGAAGCCTGTTCAGATCTGCTCCTCTAGGTGCTGCATGGCCAAGGCTGGGCTGGGCTCTGCTCAGCATCTGGTGGGCACCTTTCCCATTGGTCTTTCAGGTCACTCTGGGCTAGAAATCTCCTCCACTCTGTTGTTATGTGGCTTCTGCTGCTCTAGAATTTGTTGAGAGTTCTTCTTTACAGGTATTTTATGGGCTGTGGGGGTAAGAACTAGCATATGTGCATCTTTCTACCCCACCATCTAATTCAAAAATTTTAAATAAAATCCTATCAGACTAAAATAATTCATATAAAAGATTATTCATTATGAGTAGGAATACAAGGATAGTTCATTAGGAAAATAATCAATTTAGAAACAAAAATATCTAAAAACCATATGATTATCTCAATAGATAAAAAGCTTTTGACAAAAATACAGTACTAATTTATGCTGAAATTTAAAAATACAATATAGACATAGAGAGACTTTTCTAATATCAATAGTAAAAGTAAACATCATATGCAATAAAGATACACTAGAAGTGTTCCCAATAAACATAGGAATAAAGCAAGGATGCCCACTCTTTCTTTTATTATTTGATGAAATTCTGGAAATGCAAGCAATGGCAATAAGGCAAGAGAAAAAAACTGAAGAAATCAAAATAGCTAGAAAGGATGTTTTAAAAACTACCATTTGCACCCCACTTTAAGCTTGTACCACCTCTTATTCAGTTTATTGCAATAACCTCCAAAATCTTTTCTCTGTCTGAATGGATGAATTAATGAATGACATGAAAGTTTACTAGGAAATCCTAGGAAATCAGCAAAGATATTAATTGAGCCAAGTTAAGCATTTCAGTAAAGTTTGGACTACAAAATAAATATATGATATTGCAAGCATTCAAAATAACTAAAAAATATTTGTCTACCACAACACAAATACATATAGTCATACCTATACCTATGCCTATACATATACCTTTAAACATACATATTAACACATGTATACCTATACCAATACACACACACAGAGCTATTCCCCAATAGATAAATGATCAAAAGTCAAAGGATATCTCTACCTCCACAATGTCTCACAACTATTCCCTTCTCTACTCACTAGACTATCACCCTAGTTCAAAATCTTACCACCTCCCACCTAGTTTAATCACAATAACATCCAAATTATTCACATTGCCTGAATAAATTAAAGGACAGATAGATGGATTAAAAAAAAACTTTCATTAAGGGATTATTATGGCAAAGGGAAGCATGCTATTCTTGGGCTTTGAGACTCAAAGCCCTGAGCTATCTTCATTGGAGTCTAATTTAAAGTGACTTTCAAGGGAGTAGTGGTTGTGGTGGTGGTAGCTTGGTACATGATACCTCCTGTCTTTTCTTCAAAGTACTCGTTACTTCAGCTAAGCTGGCTTTCCTGCTCCCTAGGTGAAAGTTGGTTGGTATGGCTGATCACTTCTCTATACAGTTTGCTTCTTTGGGTGATGACTATAGCGGCTAGGCTGGAAGACATACCAGTAATGAAGGGATGTGGATATTGTTATTCCTGGGGCTATTGGTCTTAAACAATGACAGTGGTAAAGATCACATGATTCTTTAATCGATCTTGACACAGCTACCAAAGAGATTTCTCTAAAACAGACCCTTCCATTCCCAGTGAATTATAGTCACTGTTATTTCTGGTATCAAATATAAATAAGCTTTTCTATTTAATTTTTTAAAGTTCTTCATAACCCAACCTCAACCTGCCTTTTCAGTTTTATGACCCATTACTACCCTTCTTGCAATTGACCTATCTTTATTTCTTGCTGTTCCATACATAAGACATTATCCTCCATTCCTATATTTTGGGGCTGTCATCCATATATGGTATGCATTCCTTCCTCAACAAGTCAACAACCATTTTTTAAGCACTATGCATTAGGTACTAAGATTTTTAAAAATGGGAAAATATGTTCCCTGCTCTCAAACAGCTCACATTCTTATGAGGCAAGCAATATACACATAATTATGTACATACATGTTACATACAGGAAAGTAAGAGAAAATAATTGGGAGTTTGGGGGGGTGGGGGAGAGCAGGAAAGGACTACTGTAAAAGATGAGTTGAGTTGAGTCTTGAAGGAAGCCCAAGAAACAAATACATAGAGGACAGGAGGGAGAGCATTCCAGGCAGTGAAAATGTAAAGAGTGGGGAAAATGGAGTGTCATTTGCAAGAAATGTTAATAAGGCCAGTATGGATAAATTGTAGAGGATGTAGAGGAGAGTAAAGTATAAAAAGATGAGAATGGAAGTCAGTGACCAGGTTGTGAAAGGACTTTAAATCCCAAACTGAGGTATTTATACAGTGTGCTTGTCTGCTGTATGATTAGTTAATGTAGAGAGGGAGTAGATGATTTCAAGAGATCTTTCAACCAGATCAGTTATGACAAGAAACAAGTGTTGAAGAAAAGCTATATGTTTAAAATCCAGAAGTTCAAGTTAGTGATGTTTAAGTGCAATGAGTCAAAAAGGAAGAAAAAGCTGACTTGCATGGTCTAAAATTAGACAAGAACCCAAGCAACTGGATATATCCTGGAGATCTAGAAGATTTGTGCTCCCACATAAGGTATATATTTTTTCTCATTTGGCTCATTACATTCAAAGTCCTTTTGATTCCAAAAACAAAATGCTAAGCCTAGCTGCCTTGATTCTCTGAATGAGCTTCAGATCTGGATAGCTCCTTGCCATTTCTATCCTCCACCCCCAACTTCCCATGAGAAAGAGATGAATTCACTCACTGACAAGCATTTTCCTTTAAGACCCATGAGCACATTGAGTCAATGCCATCTGAAAAGCCAATCGTTGGGAAATTCAGGGCACGTTATAATTGCTTGGATATCATGTTGATAGGTCATTCTAAGACTTTCTCTCTCTCTACTGACATCAATCATGGCCTGTTGACTTCAGCAAATAGTCAAAGGGAAAAAACAAAAGTGTCTACACAAATAAGGAACAATATCCTTTTAGTTAATGTGACTTTAGGCAAATTACTTACCATTTATTCTTCTCTATGTAAGGCAAGAGAACCATCAGTTTCTTGTGGGAATTATTTAGTTCTAATTCAATGTAATGCTTCCTTTTGGGGCCTCCAAATGCACAGATGGAAATGAAATGGCAAAAAAAAGCATGAGAGCAAGAGCATCATGGTCTAATAATGGGAATAACTAAGATAATAGAAAAATCGTACAGATAAAAGTTATTGTTCTGATTTCTAAGCAAGAACCCTTTTAAGAGCACAAGAGATGAAGTTAGAGACATTTATTTTATAAGAACAAGGGTTTCTATCAAATCATGTATTTTGATAATTATCAGTAGGCAGAGAATTCAGAACCTCTTGATAAATAGTCAAAAGACATGAGCAAACAATTCTCAAAAGAAGAATTTCAAATTATTAACAACCATAAGAAAAAATGTTCCAAATCACTAATAATAACAGAAATGTAAGTCAAAATAAATCAATCAGCAAATATTTCTCAAGTTCCTACTATTGAGCTAAGCTTTAGGGAAACATAAAAAGGCAAATGCCAGTCCCTGCCCTCAAGGGGCTCAGTGTAAAGGCAAAGGAAACAGTCCTGCAGTTCTACTTAACACTCTGAAAATTGACAAAGATGAGAAGATCAGTGTCAGAAGGATTATGGAAAGATGAGCACACTGGTACATTATTGGAGTATCTATAAATAGATTAAACCATTCTGTTAAACCAGGCCTGCACAATATACTGCCCACCAAAGGATTTCAGGCAGCCTGCAAAAAATGTAGGGTTGCCATTGTGCATTCTCCTGTTTATCACATGAGCCACAGCAACCAACCATTGTCAGTCTGTCTCTAGTCTAACTTATCTGAGGCCCAAAGAAGTTTAACCTATTTTAATTTTGGCCCTACCTACTGCCAAGTTGTGCAGGTCTGCGTTAAACAATTTGGAATTATGCAAAGAAAATTAATAAAACATTCACAACCTTTGACTCTTTGAGCAGAGTCTGCTAGGCATATACTCAAGGAGATCAATGATGAAAAGAAAGACCCAGTATACTCCAATATATTTTGTAGTAGAAAAGAACTGGAAATAAAGGAAATAGACATTGATTAAGGAATAAGTAAATAAATTTTGATACATTAACACAATGAAATATTATTATGACACAAACAATAATGAATATGAAGACTACAGAGTAGCATGAGAAAACATCTGAACTGATGGAATGTGATGGAAGAAGAGGTGATCAATATATACAATTAGTTACTATTCAGTTGTTTCACTTGTGTATCACTCTTCATGACTCCATCTGGGGTTTTCTTGGCAAAGATACTGGAGTGGTTTGCCATTTCCTTCTCCAGCTCATTTTACAGATGAGGAAACTGAGTCAAGAGGGTTAAGTGACTTGCCCAGGGCCACACAACTAGTAAATGTCTAAGGCTGGATTTGAACTCAGGTCTTCCAGACTCCAGGTCCAGCACTCTATCCACTGCACCACATAACAGCCCAATATAATTAGTACAAGGCTAATAGTTGATAGATTAAAATAATTGAAACTGAATGCCATGAGAACATAATGAATAAGCTTGGATCTGGAGAAGAGATATGCGACTGTATCCATATCCCTTTATTACAGAGGCAAGGGAAAAACTGTATTATGTCAGATTGGACTGATGTGTTGATTAGTTTTGCTCATATTTTTTCCTTTTTTGATTCTTTGTTTTAATGGATGGTTCAATGGATAGGAGGTAGAATAAGACATATTTGGAAATAAAGGCTATATAAAAACAAAATATATCAATATATCTTAAAATGGCTTCCACAACAAATGCTTTCCATAAGCCATCCGTAGACCCCTCACCTAAAATGACCTGCATATTTCTCTTCTGTGATTTTTCTGCTCCTGAAATGCCCATTTTTTACCTCTATCCAAATTATTAAACTCATATTCTACTTCTAACATGTAAAGAACATTGTCCTACTCCTCTAGCTCACAATCAGTCTCTACTTTTTCTGCATTCCCTAAATATTTATAATCAGTATCAATAGGTTTAGCATTTAACTACTCAGTAATTACTTCACTTGTGTTATCTTTAGCTCCCTATTTGGATTATAATTTCCTTCAAGACAGGGACCATAGCTTCTTTGGCAGTTTAGTCAGTGGATCTAGGTTTAAATTTCAGCTCCTTCATTTACTTAATATGTCACCATAGAGAGGTCATTGATGGTCTCTGAAAGCATTCTCTAGTCCCGAAAATAGAAATATAATTCTGGCACTCCCTTACCTATGAGGTCTCTTGTAAAAAGCAAATAACATGAAGTGGTCTATAGTAATAGAACACTGTGAGTCCAAGTAGTCATAATGATGCTATACTAACTTGGTAACTCCTTCCACTAGCATCGGCATCATATTATTATTGCTATATTATATTCCTTCTCCTTCCCCTGCAGTGCCCAGTCTAAGACTTGTGGTCTTGATAAGCACTTAACGATACTTAGGACAAGTGGATTAAAGGACCTAAGGCTGGATCAAAAGTAATCCATTTAACAATCGACCCCACAGAAACATGGCGGAGGAGGAAACAACAACGAAAACCCAAAGGGGATGAAAAATTCATGTCCCGGTTTACGTCTTTGGAACAGTAATGCTCACAAAGAGGCAAATTACTGCATAGGTGATTGCAACTTAGGTCTTACTTCTAGAAGATAAAGCAGATAAATGCTGAGAAATGCTTGGCAAGATCCTCCAAACTAAGTGAATATACTTCTGGGTTACCTTGATACTTTATGACTTTAATGCAAAAGAGGACACAGGTGAAGATGGTGAAAATGATGCTGGAAAATATTTCCTGAGATGAAAAGAGGGAACCAAAGAATACTCAGTTCAATTCATCTAATATTTATTAAGTTCTTGTCATGTGCACACAAAGGGGACACAAATGGACACAAAGTTTGTAATGTAGGGGAAAGACCACCCAACACAGGGTCAAGAAAAACTCATTTGACTTTCAAACATGTAACTTCCATAAACTTTCAAAGATAACTAATTGCAGATAAAAAAATTCTTATTCATTAATCTGTACCCTGTACAAGGAACCATGGAGTCAGGAAGACTTAAATTTTAATCTAGTCTTAGACATTTACTAGCTGTGTGACTTTGGGCATCATCTAATATTTTTCAGTCTCAGTTTCCTCATGTAAAAAGTAGGTATAATATCCACTTCACAGATTTGCATAAGGATCAAATGAGATAATACATGTAAAATGCTTTTAAACTTTAAAGAGCTACATAAATAACATTATTGTTATTTACCATGTTACTAGTAGTAGTATATAGTAGTAGTATTACTACTATTACTACTTCTAGTACTACTACTACTACTACTACTACTATTACTACTACTACTACTACTATTACTACAACCAACACAACCACCACCATCACCACCATGGAGCAAAGATTTCTGGATCACATGACTGAAACTCATCAAGGATAGGTAGGGGTATGTTGACTATTTCCTCACTTATCTTGTCTTTTACCTACCTATCAATCATTTTTGCTTTTCATCAAAAAGCATTCTCCTTGGCAAAGAGAACTGAAGCAAAATGAGAGTTGAGTGATTCTGCCTTCTCTCCATCATCTGTCTTGATCAATGGTCCCATTCCTTCTTTGATTCTCCATTGTTCTCAATATAGGTTTAAAAACTCCCTTTGTTCCCACAGAGTCACAGAATTTTAGGCTTGGAAGGACATTCAGTGTCCCTTCTGAACATACCTCCCAAAAGAATTCCCACTTTCTATTTCAGTAACTAGTCCTTCCTTGTTGGTAGAATCAAGTCCAGAATATTATTTCTGCTCATCCCTTCCTCCCTCCTTTTGATTAAATTGTCATTAAGGCAAGCCAAGAATTTATTTGCTGATCTAATTTTGGCAGAGAGAGAGCTCTAGCAGATGTCTGGATAATTGAAGTCACCCATTATTACTCTATCATGTTCCCATGCCAAATTTATGATTTGTTCTTTATTGCTCAACTCCTATTCCATTTCCTCCTTTTGTCCATGTGGTATGAAGTACGATCCTGTTATAAATGGTTTGTTTCTCCCTCCATTGATCTTCACCCACATGTTCTTTACCATGCTTTTCCTACTCTCTTTCTTGGATTTCCTCACATCTTCACAATATACCATGGGAATTCCACCAATCTTTTACAACTCCTTTTGAATGAGTTATATATCTTTCTAGAGCAGGAATTCAGTCAGGATTCCCATTCCACTAAATCTCAATGATAATACTATGGACAAATTTAATTACTTGCTTTAGGATTCTGCATCCACCTTGATCATTACCTATAGATGCACTTATGTATAGAAATATGAGACTGCTTTACAGCTGACTCCTTTCTTTGATTTTTATCCCTTATGGATTACTAGGCATTTCTACCACTGGTCTTCACCCTATGTTGTCCCTATTCTAGGTATCTAGCTCTGTGACTATAAACAAAATCAAAGTGCTACAAGAAATATAATTCTGGATCTCAGAAGAGAATTCAAGGGTAGATATGCCCATTTGGAAGTCATCTATAGAGAGGTAACAGATAAAGCCATGAAAGTGAAGGAAGTCTATATAACCTTATAAGATTTTGGGGAGGAGGGAGAAGAAAGAGGGAAGGAGAAAAATTGGAATTCAAAATCTTTCCAAAAAATGAATGTTGAAAATTGCTTTTATGTGTAATTGGAAAAAATACTACTAATTTTTTTAAAGGGAATGAGGTTAGCAAGAAAGAATTGAAAAAGAAAAAATCACCAAAGAAAAAAACCTCAGACAAGAAGAAATCATGGTGAAGTAAAAAAAAAAAAAAAGCTCGTGGTCAATATACAATACATAATATTCTTTGTTCTGTTGTTTGATACCTTCTGACCTAAGGAAGAGAAAGCTTGGTTAGAGAGGGAGAATAAGAATAAAAATAGTGTCTCAAAAATCCATGAAGTAGAAAACATCCAGAAGAGAGAATAAAAAACTACTAGACCTAACAAATTGGAGACCACTCAATTCAAGGAGCATTTCATAGAAGCATTCCTCAGGAGCTATAATGGCCATTTATCCCAACCTTTACCAGAACACAAATATTCTCTACAACAACTCTGACAAGGTTCTTTAGCCTTTGCTCTAAGATCTACAGTATTGGGGAACCCACTACACCCTTGAATAGCTCAGTCTACTTTTGGACAATTGTTTGGAGGCTTTTTCACTGCTTCAAACTGGCATTTGTTTCTCTGTACCTACAGTCTAGCTTTCATGATTTAATAAGTACATGGAAGACACTATACTGTGCACTAGTCATACCAAGATAGAATAGACATGGAGCTTAATCTTAAGGGTCTTACAATCTAATAGGTGTGGGAAAGAGATATATAACAGATAACAGTGATAACAAGAAGATTTTTATAAGTGCAAAGGATATGTCCAAAGTAAAGTGTATAAGAAACTGGAAGATGGAGAGAGGAATATTAAGGAAGGCTTCACAGTAAAAATTTAGGTGAACCTTAAAAGAAAGGAAAACTTCAGTATATGGATGTGAGTACAAATTCTTTTTCTATCATTAGCTTTGTTTGGTTTGGTTCCAGAGAACATCATGCCCCACCTAGGATAAGCTAATCACTTAAAAATCTCATCATCATGCTAAATGAATCAATTTTTGATATGCAACACCTTCTCAACTCCTCATTGGCCTCTTTCTTCTAATTGGATGGCTAGAGGGTAGAACTTTAGACTTCTCCCCAAACCTTGCTGTATGGAGGGCTGGGAGCCAAACTTTTCAGGCATCTCTTTGCTTTCCATCAGTAGTTCTGCTTGGTTTTGACTCTATAGAACACCGTGGGAGGCAGAGCCAAGATGGCAGAGTAGAAGCAGGGACCTGCTACAGCTCTACCCCAAACCCCTCAAAAAACCTGTAAAAAATGACTCTAAACAAATTGTAGAGCAGCAAAAGCCACAAAGTAGCAGAATGAAGCCAATTTCCAGCCCTAAACAATCTGGAACATCAATGGGAAGAGACAATCACACCTACTTGGAGTAGAGCACATTTCTGCATGGGCTGCACCAGCATGGACCAAACTGGAACAGGCCCTAGGGGACTGAATCACTGGCAGCTGCTGCAGTTTCCAAACTTCTCAACCTAAAAATGCTAAAGTCAGCTTCAGAGGTCAGTGGGAAGGTTTTCTCACCTGGCTGAAGGGGGAATGTGGTCTAGCCCCACACCCAACCGATGGTAGCAGCAGCCATTGCTAAAGTAGAGGCTGCTTCTAGAACCCTCTACATACCAAAAGGCTCAAAAAGTAACTGACTGGGAAAATGAGCAAATGGGGAAAAAAGAAGCAGTCTATAGATTCTTATTTCTCAGTGAAGAGGTATTTTCTTATGTCATTGATGATGAGGGAGATCAAAACATACAACCAGAAGAAGACAACAAAGCTGAAACTCCTGCATCCAAAGCCTCCAAAAAATAAATAGGAATTGGTCTCAGGTCATGGAAGAGCTTGAAAAGTATTTTGAAAATCAAGTAAGAAAAGTAGAGCAAAAATTGGGAAGAGAAGTGAGAGTGATGGAAGAAAATCATGAAAAATAAGTCCATAGCTTGGTAAACAAAATGCAAAAAAAGCTGAAGAAAATAACAACTTTAAAATTAGACTAACCCAAGTGGCAAAAGAGGTCCAAAAGGTCAATGAGGAGAATGACTTAAAAACCAGAATGAGCCAAATGGAAGAAGAGGTCCAAAAGCTCACTGAAGAAAATAAATTTCTTCAGAATTAGAATGGAGTAAATAGAAGCTAATGACTTTACAAGAAATCAAGAAATTATGAAACAAAACCAAAAGAATGAAAAAATAGGAGACAATATTCAGTATCTCACTGGCAAAACAACTGACCTGGAAAATGGATCCAAGAGAGATAATTTTAAAATTATTGGACCACCTGAAAGCCATGATCAAAAAAAGAGCCTAGATATCACTTCTCAAGAAATTATCAAGGAAAACTACTCTGATATTCTAGAACCAGAGGGCAAAATAGAAATGAAAAGATCCACCAATCACCTCCTGAAAGAGATCCCAAAAGGAAAACTAGAAATATTGTAGCCAAATTCCAGAGTTCCCAGGTCAAGGAGAAAAATAATACAAGCAAACAGAAAGAAACAATTCAAGTATTATGGAAACACAATCAGGATAACACCAGATTTAGCAGCTTCTACACTAAGAGATTTGAGGGCTTAGAATATGATATTTCAGAGGTCAAAGAAGCTAGGATTAAAACCAAGACTCACCTACCCAGCAAAACTAAGTATAATCCTTCAGGAGAAAAAATAGAACTTCAATGAAATAGAGGACTTCCAAGCATTCTTGTTGAAAAGACCCAAGTTGAATAGAAGATTTGACTTTCAAATGCAAGAATTAAGAGAAAAATGAAAAGGTAAACAGAAAAGAGAAATGATAAGGAACTTATTAGTTGAACTGTTTACATTCCCACATGGAAAGATGCTATCTATAACTCTGTATCAGTAAGCACCCCAACATACACAGGGGAGCCTCTCACAGGTTCTTTGATCTGCTTTTCTAAAAGGAAAGGCAACTTATGAGCAGTTAACAATCTCCTTTAATCAAGCCCACATATCATTCACTTAGTTCAGGGGAAAATGTCAGCACCCTGAACTCCAGGGAAAATACAAACAGAGAAACAAAGATCAACAGACAGAGCTTCAAACTCTCTGAGAGTAAGCAATACATACATAGTTACCAGAGAGGGAAGTAACAACATCTGAGTTTTCAAAGGTGGGGGGCTCCTTAGCAGCTTCCCAGAACCTTGTCTGGCCAAACACTTCCAGTCATTCAGCCCCAAAGTAAAGCCTCACCTCAGAATACTTAAATATTTTTTAGAGTCAGAGGGCATCATAGCTCTTCTGAACCAGTGTCTCATTAACAAAAGGTGTGGACCTTCCCACAAATCTTCCCAGGCCCACTAATGGACTTTCTTATTAAGAAGCAAAATTATATTAACAATAAGCAAAAATGCGTTATCAATACAAACTCATGAGACCTATATCAGTATTAGGATAGTTGGAGGGAATATAAATATATGTATATGTATATGTGTATGTATGGGGGGGCAGAGGGCACAGGATGAGCTGAACATGAAGGGATGATATAAAAAAAGAAAATTAAGTGTTGAGAGGAATGTACTAGGAGAAAGAGAAAGGGAAAGGTGAACGTAGTAAATCATCTCACATAAAAGAGACAAAAAAGAACTTTTACAATGAAAGGGAAGAAGGGGACGGTGAGAGGGAATAAGTGAGCCTTTCTTTCATGGACTTTGGCTTCAGGAGAGAATAACTCAATTGAGTATGGAGGCTTATGTTACCCTACAGGAAAGCAGGGGGGAAGGGGATAAGAGAGGGGGGATAATAGAAGGGATGGCAGATTGGGGGAAGGGATAATCAAAAGCTATCGCTTTAGTAGATGAACAGGTCAAAGGAGAAAATAGAATAAATAGAGGGCAGGACAGGATAGAGCGAAATATTGTTAGTCTTTTGCAACATGACTGTTATGGAAGTATTTTGCATAACTCCATATGTATAGTTTATATTGAATTGCTTGCCTTCTTAGTGAGGGTGGATGGGGGGGAAGGGAGAGAATGTGAAACTCATAGCTTTAAAAATGAATGTTAAAATTGTTTTTACATGCTTTAGGAAATAAGGTACATAGGCAAAGATACAGAAATCTATCTTACCCTACAGGAAAATAGAAGGGAAGGGAATAAGGGGGAGGGGGTGATAGAAGGAAGGGCAGAATGGAGAAAAGGGTAATCAGAATATACACTGTCCTGGAGTAGGGGGAAGGGAGTTGTTGGGGAGAAAATTTGAAATCCAAAATGTTGTGGAAGTGAATGCTGAAAACTGAAAATAAATAAATTTAATTTAAAAATAAGATCACCATGCTCCCCATAGCAGGCAATCCAGAGTCTCCATCTCCCACTTTTCAGTTTCTTTTAGTGTGTTGTCTTCCACCATTAGACTGTAAACTACTTGAAGGTAGGGACTGTCTTTTTCTTATTTGTACCCCCAGCACTTAGTAGAGTGCCTGATACATAGCAGGTTGTCATTCAGTTGTCTAGTTGTATCCATCTCTTCACAGTCCCATAGACCATAATATGCAGACCCTTCTATCCTCCACTGTCTCTTGAAATATGCCCAAGTTCATGTTTTTTGTCCACCTTATCCTCTGCCTTTTGCCTTCAATCTTTCCCAACATCAGGGTCTTTTCCAAAGAGTCCAATCTTCTCACTATGTGGTCAAAGTATTTAAGCTTCAGCTTCAGTATTCGGCCTTCCAGTGAATAGCCTGAATTAATTTCTTTGAATGATTTGATCTCCTTACTCTTCAAGATTTTCTCCAGCATCACAATTCTAAAGCAGTGATTCTGTGGCGCTTAGCTTTCCTTATAGTCCAACTCTCACAGCCATACATTACTACTGGAGAAACCATAGCTTTGACAATACAGACCTTGGTCAGGAAAGTAGTACCTACTTTTTAGTATGCTGTCCAGATTTGTCATAGCTTTCCTTTCAAGGAATAATCATCTTTTACTTCATGGCTGTAGTTGCCATCTGCAGTGGTTTTTGAATCTGAGAATATAAAATCTGATGCTGCTTCCATGTCTTCTCCCTCTATTTTCTAGAAAGTGATGGGATCAATTGACAAATTTTAGGTTTTTTTTGATGTTAAGCTTCAAGCCAGTTTTTACCTTCTCCTCTTTCACACTCATCAAGAGGCCCTTTACTTCCTTCAGAGTAATATCATCTGCATATCTGAGATTGCTGATATTTCTCCCAGCAATCTTAATACCATCTTTTGATTCATCCAGCCTGGTATTTCTCATGATGTACTCTTATCATTTTAGTACTATCCATGGGGTTTTCTTGGCAAAGATACTGGAGTGGTTTGCCATTTCCTTCTTCGGCGGATTACCTTTTTCAGACAATGGTCTATCCATCTTGGGTAACTCTACACACAGCATAGTTCATATTTTCAGTGAGCTACACAGCAAGGCAGTGATCCAGAAGAGGGCACAAAGTTGTTTAATAAATATTTATTCAATTGTATTGAAAGGGTGGCAATCTGGGAAATTCCATGAGAAGCCACATGAGCAACTGGAAAATGTACAAAAGTAAAGACGGTCATCATTTCTTAGAGAAGTTAAGTCAAAGCAAACACCACAGTGAGAAAGCTCAAACTTTCCACAAATCAGTTCAGCAAGAAAATACTCTCTCTTCACCAGAAAAAGCAATATAGACCTGGAGCAGTAGCATCTCATAAGACAGAAAAATAAATATTTAAAAAAATAAATCTTCAGAATTTAGGAGAGAGAGAGATAAAGAGACAGAAAGAAGGAGAGAAATCTTATCAGTTCAAGAACCTTTGTAAATCCTCTCTGTGCCTCCCTTTTCCCATCTACAAATGATGGAGTTAAACTCAATGACCTCAAATATCCTTTCCAGTTCTAAATTGATGACCTTATGAAATCAGGAAGTCAAACAGGTATGATTGAACAGATTCATTGGCACTTCCATATTTTATCAATTCTCATTGACAATGATAGTGGGAATACCTCATTTGAACTCTACCACCTCAATATCCAATTTCCTATAGCAATAGGACTTCAGAAAACAAAATTGAGAAAAGAGTTGTTAAACTGAACAAATGAAGACAAGAGAAATTGGTGCTAGGTTTATAATTTTGAAAACATTCAGGATCAATTTTCAAAATAATCACAAAAAGGAGGTTCTGAAATGAATGGAAAAGGTAGAGAGTAGTTTTTCCCAAAAAAATAATAAGTGACTGAAATGGCATTAGCAACTACTGATACATTTCCCTACTTTCTCATCTATAAATATCTTAATGAGACTGACCTATACTATACATTCATTAAGAGTATTCCCCAGATAAGATAACAAAAAAAGGCAGGAAATCAGTAAGTATTTATTTAGTACTCACTCTGTGCCAGGAATTGTGCCAAAAACTGGGATAAAAACATAAGGAGTTGGTTCCTGCCCTCAAGATGCCTACATTCTAATGGAGGAAAACAACAAATAAAATGGAGTTGAAATGGGTGGTGGTAATAGACAGATAACTGAAAGGGGAGGGGGCAAAGGACAGATAGACACAAGGGTATATGAGATCAGGATTGTGATATAGGGTATATGGCATACTGCTCAGAGAGGAATGAGACATGGCTGGCTTGGATACCCTTCTTAAATGGAGGTTCTGAGAGGAGTCATTCAATCAGAGGGAGATGCTGCAGGGGTAGAAGGAATTTTCAAAGTGTGAATTCAGAAACTGAAGTAGGCTTCAGGATAGAGGGCTGAGGCTTGGTGAGGCTTCAGGATGGTAGAAAAAATCCAGAGTGCAACTTGTAGAAGAATAAGGTTTTGTTTTCACAGATGACTTTCTACCGGAAGACATACTTTAATGAGTTGGTGGTGGTGGTGATGATGTTGGTGATGGTTGTAATAGGTTCATTTGCAAGGAGATCTGGCCTACCTTTTGGATGCCACATGCTTACTGTCGATGAAATATTAACTTGATATAAAGAAATGTCCATTGAAGACCTCAGGTTAGTATGGTGCAATTATTTACTCCTGAGCAAGTAACAATCTCTCTGAGTTTTACCTGTAAAAACAGGTTGAAAGGTGAATAACACATAAGCCCTCTTCCAGCTCTGAATTGTGTGGTCCCAGGCAGACAGTACAAGTGTTGCCTACAATCTGTATAGGAGAGAAAGGATCCTGAAAGATGACGCTAGGTTGAAGGAAGGATTTAAAGCAGAACAAGAATTGAGCTGAGCATTAACGTGTGAGTAGAATTTGGACAAGTAAAGGGGGAAACGAGGGGAAAGGGAAGGAAGGAAGTATTGATATGGCACCTACTACGTTCCTGGCACCACATTAAGTAATTTGCTAATAGCTCTTTTGATCTTCACAACTGTCAAGCTGGGTGCTGTTATCTTAATTTTTACAGTTGAGGAAACTGAGGCAGGCAGAGATTAAATGACTTGCCCAGGGTCACATGGCTAGTGAATATCTAAGATCAAATTTGAGCTCAAGTCTTCCTGACTCCAACCCAGAGCTCCATCTACTATGTCACCAGCTACCTCTAAGGAAGTTTGGGACAAGGACCTTTATAAAGGGAAAACAAGGAATGAGTGAAGATGTGAGGACATCAATGTAAATGACATGCTTCAGATCCCTAAGCAACCCAACTTACAAAAAAAATCCCAAAGCTGCTTAATGGAGATTAAAGGGAAAAAAAAAACTCAGGACATTCGCTGGAGGAAGCAGGAGGGTAAAATAAAGGATTTTTTTAATGATATGGGGGGAGGGGTGTAACCTATAATTTTGCATGCAGGAAAAAATAATACTATCTAGCAGTTAAATTGTGGTTTATAGCTTATAAATTGTTTTTGCATTCATTATTTCAGTCAGTAAATCCAATTAATTATCCCTATTTTTCTTTCAGCTTGGCTATATATTTCTAGTACTTAACACAACACCTTGCATATAGTAAGTGCTTAATGCTTAATTATGGATGATTTAGTGATGTGACATCCCCAATTTACAAATAACAAGACTGATCATTATAAAGGTTAAGTCACTTGCCCAAGATCAAGTCAAGTCTTTCTGACTTAAGTCAGTACTACTATCAAACACTAACTCTGAAGAAAAAGATAGGGAGATCCCAGAAGAGCCAAGACAATGGGACCAAAAACAGAGATGGAATGATGAGCCTTGACAAGAAGGAAAATTACCTTTTCCTCTCAAACAGAAGTTAAAAATAAGAGAACGGCACGTAAATGTGAGTGATATGGTGTATCACCCCATTTTACAGATGAGGAAACTGAGGCCCACAAAGATTAAGTGATTTGCCTGTGGTCCCATGGCTGCTAAGAAATAGAGCTAAGACCTAAATCTGGGCCTTCTAACTCTAACTCCAGTAATCTTTCCATTATTACACACTGCAATAATTTGAGATTGATGTTGGGAGAAGGTGGAGAATGAGGAATTTCCGGCTGCATGATCTCACTTGTCTTAGCAAAGTCAAAGATAAGGTCATTTTCTAAGAGGGAGAGAAGGGGTGAGACCAGAAGCTTGGGGATAATGAAGAAGGTCAGTAACAGCTGCTCTACCAGTTAGGCAATCAAGAAAAGCCAAATAAACAGACTGCCAAGCAGCTGCGAGTGCCTAGTAGAAACAAGACAATATGCATTTGTAACAGATCAGGTCTGCAAAAGTTATTCCAATTTCTCCAGGCCACTCTGTAGCCCTAGAACAGGAATGGAAATAGTGAGTGATGAAGCTGATGCCATTCTGAGAACAGGCAAAGTGACAGAAGGCAATAATGAAATGGCCCATTGGATGTAAGGACATTGGAAAGCGAGTCAAGTGTAGCCAGAAAGAATCTGATGGTATGGATGAGTTAGAAAAGGCTAAATGCAGGGAATCTGATGGAGGTAAAGAGCCAGATTAAAGGATGTGAAAGAATGGGAGACATTAGAGGACAACAGCTTTTCTGGAGATGGCTTGGAAATGAAGCCAAGGGTTTCAAGGTGTGACCATGTGGATGAGATTGACTGAAGTGGAGGGAAGATAATGGTCGAAAGAATTGAGGAGGATGAAGGACTGTGAGGTTAGGGTGTCTGAACAGGAATGTTAACATTGGCCCCTGACATAAAGATAAAAGAAAGTCAATGCACTAGTTGATACAATGACAGCTCAGAAAGATGTCAGCAAAACTGGCTGCCAAAATTAACAAGAAAACAAAGTAGTTGGAATCCATATAAACTCAAAATGTAGCTGAAAGACACTTGAGAAGTTTTCTAGTCCAACCCTTTCATTTTACAGGTAAAGGAAGTGAGGCAAATAATCAACTAGCATTTAATAAGTACCTAGTATGTGCCAGGGACTGTGTGCTGGGGATGCAAAGAAAGGCAAGGATCTCAGATTCTCATGGGGGTGACAACATTCTATCCATTATGTATACACATGTAAGATATATACAATGCAAATGGGGGGGCAGGGGGTGCTAATCTCAGAAGGAAAGCCCTGGGAGTGTGAAGGGAGAAGGGAGATCAGATCTGTGAAAGGCAAAATTGAAGAAGAATCCTGAAGAAAGCCAGGAAGCAGAAGTGAAGGAGAATATTCCAGACCTGAGAGGCACCCACTGCAAAGACATCAGGCATGGAGGTGGAGGGTCATGTTCAAGGAACTTCACAAAGTAAACATATGGGTGGTAAGTGGCAGGGCCAGAATTAAACTCTAACAATAATTTTACAAATAAACTTGGTAAGCACCTAATATGTGCAAGGCAATATATGCTGAATGCTGTTGATAAGAAAGGCAAAAAAGAATGCTGTCAATTAATTTACAGCCCACTAAGGGAATATTACATGTACAAAATTAGGAAATTTTAATAAAAAATAAGGCAATTTGAGGACAAGACAGGGACTACTCTCTGAAGAGATCAGGGCATCACAGAATAGGTGATACCTCAGCTCATCATAACTGTTGTTGGTCACTTATATTTTCAGTCATGTCTGACTCTTCATGACCCTTTTAAGAGTTTTCTTGCCAAAGATATTAAAGTGATTTGCCATTTCCCCCTACAACTCATTTTTACAAATGAGGCAAAAATGGTTAAGTGACTTGCCCAGGGTCACACAGCTAGTAAGTGTCTGAGGTCAGATTTGAATTCAGGAAGATGAGTCTTCTTGATTAATCCTCTACATCACCTAGCAGCTACCTCCTGCCAATCCTTATAGGAAAGTAAGAATTCAGAGAGGAAGAAATGAGAAGGGAGTACTTTTAAGACAGGGTGAATGTCTTACGTAAATGCATGAAGGTGGGAGATTTCATATTTAATGAAGTCCTGTTCGGTTAGAACCTGAATGGCAGTGAGTCCCAGTGTGAAATAAGCCTGGAGAGGTAGGTTGGAGGAGGGTCTGTGGAAAAACAAGTTCACTTATACATTGTTGGTGAAGCCATGCTGGAAAGCGATTTGGAACTATGCTCCCAAAAGTGACTAAACTTTTGACCTTTGATTCAACTACATTACTATTTGGTCTATACTCCAAAGAATTTTTTTTGAGATGGGAGGGGGAACACTTATTGGGAAATAGCTAAACAAATTGAGGGTGTGTGAACACAATGGAATATTGTGCCACAAGAAAGGACAAAATAGTTTCAAAGGAAACTAGGAAATCCCCTATATAAATTGGCACTCTTCCTTTATAGAAGGTTGGGATCTAAACATTCCAGGTAACTCTCCACCTTTTATCAGAAGCACACTTGATTTTGGTTTAAAGAACATCCTGCTCTGCGTCCCTCGCCCTCTACCCCTCCTTCTCACCCTTCACCCTCATTCCCACTTTTCAGCTTCTTTTTGTATGTTGTCTCCTCTTATTAGATTATAAGTCCTTTGAGGTCAAGGGCATCTCTTTTTCTTATTTGTATCCCCAGGATTTAGCATAGTGCCTGCCACACAGTAGGCACTTAATAGATGTTTATTGAATTGAATATTAAATTAAAGTGAAGCAGAGGGAAGTGATGAGAACTGGAACAATTTACACAATGACATTACCAACAACTCTGAAAGACTTTAAAACTGCTATTAATGCGATGATGGATCATAAATCCAGAGGACCGGAGAGGAATCACACCAATTTAGAAGACGGAAGGTGACATACATTTTTGGACATGGGCAATGTCCAAAGGTGGGAATTTGCTTTTCTGCACTGTATCAACTATGCTCCTCCTTATTGTCTCCTGAGTGACACCCAGTTTGAATGTCTTCTAGGTATTCATGAGTCACAGGCATACAACCATACTGCATGGGATACTGCATTTTAAAATCAGCCTTCATTTCAAGGCAAAGTTTAGACAGCATTAAAGGAGATATGCCTTTATCTGAAGTGAATTCACACTGCTCTCCTCTTGTTTAATTCTGGGGCTCATTTGTTGTTTGCAAGCAATGTTTGTCCAAGGTATGTGTGTATAGTTTATGTATGTACACATATGAATATGTATGTACAATATCCATGTGTCTATACATATGTATAAATTCAGTATAGAAATGAATAGACACATACCTATTTATACATATGGAGATTGATTCATTGTATATGTATGTATATGTGTGTTTTGTATGTATATATGTATACATATATTTGTATATATGTATTGTATATAAGATATAAATATATAGAAATACATGCAGCTAGGTGGCACAGTTAATAGAATACTGGGCTTGAAATCAAGAAGACCCATCTTCCTGAGTTCAAATCTGGACTCAGATACCTATTAGCTGGGTAACTCTGAACAAATCACTTTAACCCTGTTTGCCTCATGTGTCAAATGAGATGGAGAAGGAAAGGGCCAACCATTCCAGAATGAAACATAACTAAAAAATGACTCAACAAAAACCACAAATATACAAATACAGGCATGTGTAAGTTATGTTGTGTACACACGTGTGTGTGTGTGTGTACGATGAAGTCCAAAAATGCCATCTATTCTATGAATTTCAATAGCGTTCCGAAAAGTTATCTTTTTGCTGTGGATACTTAGGTCAATTCTTTTGAGTGGTTACAGATATCGTCCAGGAAGCTCTGCAAAACCCACGAATCAGTAGCATCTGTAAGACCTCACCTACAGCAAGAGTTCTTAACTTTTTCTATGTCACAGACCCCTTTGACAGGCTAGTGAAAACTCTGCATCCCTCCTCAGAATAATGTTTTAATCACATTGAAAGGAAGTAAGAGATTAGTGAAAATAAAGCTGCAATTTTTCCACCCAAGTTCACAGACCCTTCTAAAACCTATCCATGGACCCTTTCTGTGCATTTCAGGTTAGAACCTGTCATTTAGAGGGAATCCCCATTCAACATGGACACCGTGTTGGTTCTCTTTCATGTCAGTGACAAACATCTTTGGCAAGTGTACATCTCTTTATTTTCTACCAGATTTGGCATTAATCATTAAAAGGCTGTTGAAAATAATAATTTTCATTGTTATTTTTTTGAGGATTTTTAGGTACATGGAAAAATATCATGTTGGAAGAGAATTTTCAAGGTGGTATTTTTCTCTACCAAGTAAAAAATTCTTTTAAAAAAATCAACAAACAAAATGTGGTATCTCATTATTGCTATATCACATGTGGTTTACTGTGGAGCATAACTTGAGAAAGCTTACCTACTTATCTACTTCCTTCAGACACCATCCTTAAGGGTGCCTTCAATATATATTTATATATGAGAAAACAGGCATGTGGATGAATATTAATAAATCACTGCTAATAACATCTAAGATTTTTCTCCCCACCTTAGTTGTATTTGAACTCAGACCTCTGAGGAAGCAACTCTAAACAAATAGTGAGATCAGAAGCCAAATTTTAAGAGACTGAGAAGTCGGTAGGAAGGAAAGGGAGATAAAAAAGTGTAGATGACTCTTTCTCAAAGTCTAAAGGTAGGTGGGGGAAGAGATATAGTTTGATAGTTTAAAGGAATGGCAAAGTAAAATAAAGATTTTCTAAAGATGAGAGATCTGATATCTGAGTAGGTCTTACTGCTGTTGAGAAGGAGATAGTATAGATAAGGAGAAAGAAACTGAAGAAAAATTGATGGGACAACCTCTTAGAGGACATGGGAGGGGCTGGGAGCAAGGGCACTGAAAAAGGGACTCACTTTGGCAAGGCAGGGGGATACTTCTTTGTCAGAGACAGGAGGAATGAATGGATGATGAGATGAGAGGTTTTGACGTGTGTCATAGTGGAGACAAGGGGGCTTTAAATGAACAGCCCAGATTTACTCAGAAAAAAAGAATAAACAAGAAGTAACCGCTGAGAGTCAAATGGGTTATCTTGGGGGGGGGGGGGGCGGTGAAAAGGGAGGAGAAATTTTGGAAAAGTCAATGTAGAGAGCCATACTAGAGGATCAATCCAGAGAAACAATAATTTTTATGCATCAATGAGGGCCCAGTTGAGACTCAATAACATGAATATGTAGTTAACCCAGGCAGCACAGCTGCATGACTTAGTCCAGCATCACTGAATGGTTTGGAAGTAGGAGAAAAGTAAACAGATGGTGGGCGTGACCTAAGGTTGTGGATTGGCAGGGCATGAATGATAGAAGGACAAGAGGGCAAGGAACACAAAGGTGGAAGACAGTCCAGAGTTCAAATGGTCATCTACAGATATGGTCAAGACTATGAAGGGAGAAAAGTGAAGCCAGAGCAGAGGTAATGGACTTGGAAAACAGGGAGAGATTGAATGGCTGTATGTCAGCATAAGGACAAAGCCTAGTTTTAGGGGGAGTGAAGGGGAGAGGGAGGGAGGGAGGGAGGGAGGGGCAGAGAGAGAGACAGAGAGACAGAGAGAGAGAGAGAGAGACAGAGAGAGAGAGAGAGAGAGAGAGAGAGAGAGAGAGAGAGAGAGAGAGAGAGAGAGAGGGAGAAAGGAAGGGAGGGAGGGAGAGAGAGAAGAGATTATATTCAAAGAGGGCCAATTCTTAGGAAAATTTTATAAGGATTAAAAATGATTATTGGTGTTTTTATTATCTTCTTTTGATTTGGGGGCTAGTGACAGTCCATAATTTTTCCCATTCTTTTGGTATCTTGTCTCCCCTGAGATGTCATGTAAAATGATGACTTAAAATTTTCAAGATTGTCTCAAGATATTTTCAAGATAGTCTAGATGAGTTTTTTGTCTGGTCCCACCAGTCTTCCTAGTTTTGACTTCTGCAATGACATTTCCGCTTTCTCTGTTACATGGTGGAGATGGAAACGTTAAGCTCTAAATGTCTGATGATGGAAATAAGTCATTACAAGAACATTGACAAATTTGGTGCATTCTATGTCTTTTGTTCTCCTGATACTTTCCTCTAAGAATATTCTGGGAATAGCTCAATGCAATTCCATCTCATGTTGAGTTTTCATAGAACTACAAAATTTCAGAGATGGAAGCCACCTGAGGTTATCTATTCCATATCATCATTGGACAGGAATGCCCTTTACAACAATACACAATACAGCAATATCCAATGTACAAGATACAACATATATTTATACCTGAGGCAGTCCTTTTCACTTTGGGGTAGCTCTAATTGGTAAGAAGTCTTTTTTTTTCTCTTTTCTTATAGCAAGCTTCAATTTACTCTTTGCGACTTCCTTTGTGTTTCCTGCTATAGCCAAGCAGCCAAGCAAACACAAGTCTAATCCCTGCTCCCTGTAGGAAGCCTTCAAGTATTAGAAACTATCATACCTCTATTCAATCTTTTCTTTTCTAGGTTAAACATCTCCAGTTCTTTTCACAGTTCCTCATATAGCATAAATTCTTTTTTTCCCTTTGGGATCAATTGGGGTTAAGTGACTTGCCCAGCCAGGGTCACATGGCCAGTAAGTATCTTAGGTCAGATCTAAACCCAGGTCCTCCTGACTCCAGAGCTGGTACTCTATCCATTATGCCATCTAGATACCTCCACCTAATATAACTCTTGATGCTCTTTACTATTCTGGCTGTTGCAGCTTGTAAATGTTTGTAGTACTCAGAACTTAGCAAACACTACAAATAGAGATCTGATTGGGGTAGAATACAACTACCATCTTCCTAGTCCTGGATGGTATGTTTTTATTAATACAGCCCAAAACCATAATAGATTTTGGAGGGGTGCTCTATCTCATTAATGTCTCATATGACACTTGTGGTCCACTAAAACCCCCAGATTTTTTTCAGAATAAATGCTTTCTATCCATATTTCCCCCATGTTGTACTTGATAAATTGATGCTTTTAATCTGAGTTTAAGACTTTATATTTATCACCTCCAAAAGCCATGATTTTAGCTTCCCAACAATTCTACTTCCTGGATCTTACTGTGTTTTCTCATATGTTAGTGATCCCTCCTAGCTTGAGTCATCCACAAATTAGACAGCTATGACTTTATACAAGCAAGCCATCCATGATTTTATCCAATTCATTGATAAAAATGTTAAACAAAAAGATCTTGGCACAGAGACATCCTTTCAAAGTGATATTAATTTATTAATGATAATTCGTTGGGACCAGTAAATCAACCAATTTCTAAACCATCTAATTAAACCTATATTTTGCTTCTACCTCTACATCTTTTCCACAAATATAACATGAAAGACTATCAAACATTTTGCTAAAATCTAATCTGTTAACTTCTTAATAGGTGGAGGAGGGACTGGAAAGAGGGGCAGAAGAGAGGACTCAACATTTTTTCGACTGAATGCTAAAAGAAAGCATAACTAATTTTTAAAAATAAAATCTAATCTAAAAACTTTATTTCCAATGCTTTTTAATTGTTTGATGAGGCAAGAGTGCTCACAGTCTTCTGCCAGAAAAGTCTGTATTCTAACCCAATGTCACCTTTGGTGTCTATTTCTCTTCTTGGCAATAAAGTCAATTGTTGGTGACTGATCTAAGATCTCTTGGCCTCCAGGAAATGCACATCATTCTGTTTCATTCAACAAATGCTTCTCATTAAGCACTGACTATGTGCATGGCATAGACAAAGTCAGTCTTTATGTTTTTAAATTTCCCATTAGTTATCTTTAGTGGGTCATTTGAGTAGCAATAGTGGAAGCTATTGCAATTTTTCAATGTCTTTTTCTCATCTCTAGTTTTTTCCCCCTAATTTGATATTGAATTTGCCCTTAACTCTAACTAGTTGATAACTGACTGCACCTAGAGGTTTTGTCTGTTATGACACCCACATTAGTAACCAGGTATTTCCTGTCTGTTAAGTTTAAGCCAACTCCATTTTTTTAATGTTATTCTCTGTTCACCTGGTCAAGTGCCTTTCAACTCACTTGTAGAAGAAAGAATTCATGATATATAGATGTGGAACTCCCGAGTAGTCTATCCTCCTCTGCCCTCTTTTGTTTCTCAAACCTGAACCGATTTTCCAACATATTTTTCCTATCATCCCCTGTGCCCACCTTTGCATCAACATTGCTCAGAATCAAAACACATGTTGACTTGTTCTGAAGTATTTTGTCAAGATCTTCATAGAATTTGTCTACCTCTTCATCATTTACACCAGATGGTGGTACTTAACCTGCAATTATCGACATGGTGGTCTTTTTCACTCAGGCTCATTATGAGCACTGTAAGACTAAATGACCAACTGTATTATGAAAGGTTTCCTCTTGCCTTTAGGCACAAGCTTAAACCAACTCCAACTTCTTAGTTTGCCTTCCTAAGGTAAATCTGTGATATATTCTCCATTTTTTTCTTTCGGTGGCCATAGAGCAGAGGTGTCAAGCACACACCTTCCAGGCTTCATTGTGATCCGCAGCACTCCAGAACTAAATTCAAAAGTCACTTGGAAATATTTTTTAAAATAAATAAAATTACAACAGAACATACAGTGAAATACATGCTTTTCTAAGTGAATATGTGACCCATAGAGATCTTTATGTATGGTTTGATTTTGACACCACTAACGTAGAGAACTGAAAACCATTTTGCCTTTTTGTTTTGTAACTTACCATAGCCAAAAAATTCATCACTTTAGTGGGAAAGAGTAACCATATATTTTGCTCCATTGGAGCTCAAACAGCAGCCTCAGTGTATTACTAGGGACCACAGTCAACGTTTTTCAACATGATAAAACTTGTCAGAAAGATACTGGAATGGTTTGCCATTTCCTTCTCCAGCTCATTTTACAGATGAGGAAACTGAGGCAAATGGAATTAGTGATTTGTCCAGGGTCACACAGTAAATGTCTGAGATCAAATTCTAACTCATGACTCCAGGGTTGGTGCTTTATCTACTGAGCCACCTAGCTGCCCCACCCATTAGCATAGCCTTTAATAACCTAGTATTCTCTCCACACCACGGTATCTGTAAGAACACCCAATAGTTATATAGCATTTTACTTTTTGCAAAATACTTTACAAATACTCTCAGTTTAGACTCATAACAATCCTAAGATGTAGACACTATTATTCTCATTTTATAAATGAAGAAAAATGTCCCTATGACGCTAATTGTCTGAGCACCTTGGACAAGTTATAACTTTCCTGGGTCTCAGTTTCCCCTTCTGTAACATGATCAATGGCATGCCAGCTGTTTCTATCACCCTGTGACCCAAACTCACCTGGCAGTAAGTTTTAAAGTCAGAATTAGAACTCAGCTCCACTAACTTCAACTCATGTATTCTTTTTTTACAATATCCCAGCTCCCAGTTGCACTCTGAAAGCCTATTTGAAGTATCTTGTTTCACAATGAAAGAGAAGACAACTGTAATAAAGATATCTTTGATTATTTATGAAAGAAAACCACTTCCAATACCACCCGAACACGTAAGTTCTTTTTTTTATGCTACTAGGATTTTTTTTAATAGGAGAATTAGCCCAAAAATGTAGTCTCAAAGAGCCCTTAGGGTCAGGGACAAAATCAATACTAACACAACATTTGAAAACAACAAGATGTTCTATTGAAACTTGGAGCAAAGAAAAGAAGAATGTCATAGTTCTTTGGGATTTCGAGGTAATTCTCTCTTTTTTCATTTGAACAGATTGCCTCTCTATCTAAGAGATAGAGATTGAAAAGTTTTATTCTTTATGTGAGGGATCAGAGAAAACCTCAAAAATCCTAACATCCTCTGGGATTCATGAAAGGCTTCAGTAAGAGGAACAGAATCACGGCTTGAGAGCCAGAAGGAACTTCAAAGACATCTAACTAAACCTGCTTGTTTTTGACTGATGAGGAAACTGAGGTCTCTGTGGCTAACCTTGGCCAACTCAGGAAGACCAAGTTGTCCCAAGCCACCAACCAGAGGTGAGATCTGAACTGAGGTCCTCTGACTCCTCTCAACCTGAAAGCAGTGCTCTCTCACCAGAATCATATGGATTTTGATTTATGATTTGTTTGGGTCAGAACCACACAGTCCTCCCAGCTTTAGTTCAGGAGCAATTTATTCTTCACAAAGATGGAGTCAACTGTTATCATAAAGACCCCTTTAGGAATGGCGTTGGGTGAGGTTCTTGTACTCAGTGAAACTGGCAAGTCCTTGCCCTCTAAGCCCTCTTGACTTAAAGAATACATAGAGAGAGAGAGTTGGTGATTTAATGAGTATTTCAATACCTACTATGTGCCAGGAACTGTGTGAAGCACTGGGGATGCAAAGAAAGGCAAGAATTAGTCCCTGTTCTCAAGGGCTTCGGTCTAATGGGGAAGATAACATGTAAACAACTATACATAAACAAAATATATACAGATAAATTGGAGATAAACTCAAAAGAAAGACAATAAGATTAAGGAGGACAAAGGAAAGCTTCTTGCAGAAGGTGGAATTTTAGCTGAGATATGTAGCAAGTGAGGGAAGCCAGGACCGCAAAGGTAAGGAGGGAGAGCATTCCAGGCATGGAAGTGCCCAGAGTGGGGACATCAAGTGTCCTGTGAGAGAAACAGCAAGGAGGTTGGGGTCACTGGACTGAATAATACATAGAGAAAAGTAAGGTATAAGAAAACTGGAAAGGTAGGAAAGGATTAAGTTATGACAGACTTTAAAAGTCAAACAGAAGATTTTATGTAGCTGAGATACAGTTATTATCATCATCATCATCATCATCATCATCATCATCATGGTTGAAATTTATTCAAGGTGTCCCCAAAAGTCTTAGTGCAATTTTAAGTTATTAAAACGTAAAGGTGCACTAAAACTTGTGGGACACCTTGTATCATGCCTTCCATACCTCATCTCATTTGATTCTCACAACAGGTATTACAGCTATTGGTATTCCTATTTGGCAGATGGGAAAACTGAGGCTCTGAGAGGCTAATACAGCATGATACAGTGGGGGACAGTATTGGTTTAGGAAGCAGTATTGAATCTGAAACCTAGCTCTGCTACTTACTACTTGTGTCACCTTTGACAAGTCACTTGTCCATGCTAGGTCCCAGTTTCCTCATCTGTAAAATGAAGGGGAGAAACTGATGACTTTCTAGGTCCCTTTGAGATCTACAAATATGATCTTATGACTTGTCCATGGTCACATAGCTATGTGTTAGCATTTGAATTTGAACTCAGCTCATACCTGACACCAAGTTCAGCAACTCTACCCACTATGCCATATTATAGCTCATAGATAACAAAATAAAATGCTAAACAAATATATAACTCTAAAGGGACTAACAGTTTTAAGTTCTTGTCATTAAACCAGATTATAGTTGTAGGAGAAGAATGGGTTGGTGGGCTAGGGGTCGAGTTTGGAGATGGTTAGGATGGCACATGTGAAAAAACACAGCAGGCAAATCATGTGAAGGGAAAAGGGGAGCGGGCCTGTCTGGCAGTTGTGGAGAATTCATAATGGGGAAGAATGAGAAATGAGGGTAGTTAGATAAGTTACGGGTGGCAAAGTAGCGAAGGACCTTGAAGCCCAGGCTCAGGAATAAGGTTTTGATGCCCGGCTCAGAGGCTCCAAGAGGCAGTACGGTCTGGTAGATAAAACACTGAAAAACAGACGACCTGGCCTGCTTTCCTGACTCCTCCACTGATCCACCAAATGCATGGCCAACGGGAAAGGGTGGGGAGGGGGGAGGATGGTGTAGGAAATCCCAGATTCCTCTCTGCATTGCGGTTTCTCTTATCTGTAAAATGGAGATAACACCTCCCACCAGGAAAGGCTTGGAAAAGGCTTTGTGCACCATGAATGGAAGGGGCTACCTGGCCACAAGTACTCCAACTTCCCTTGGATTATAAAATAGGCCTCTCACCAGTCAGCCTTAAACAAAATCCCATCCTTTCTTGGCTTTGGAACAACCCTGCTCTGGCGGGGGAGAACAGACACAAAAAGTAGAGCCTCAAAATACTTGAGATCCCAGGTTTTCTGTGAGATGCCCTCCTCTTTCTCTTCTCTCAAGGGTGTCTCCTTCAAAAGATGGCAGCCATCTTGGCTCTCCTGGTTAATATCCTGTAGCTGGGCTCCAAGTTCTCTTCCCTTCCTCCTGACTAACTCTCCGTGGGTTTCCAGAGAAAGGTTCTTTCTAGCCAGGTCTTCACAGCCACAAAAAAAGAGAGTTAAGATGAGGGTATTTCATGGAAATGGGAGGAAAAGAAAACAATCCACCAATCAAATGGAATACTGGAACTGAAGGATGGAATATTAAGCAATGTAGATGAAGAAAAATCACTTCAACTCTAAGCTAATACGTATTTAGCTTCTTATAGTTTCTTTAATTCACCTTCACTTAATTCGCTGTTGCCCACATATCAATTGAGTCTAAGCTCACTAGGTTTACCATAGTGGCCTCTCTCAATTACAATTTTTTTGATTAACTTTATCCCAACTCAAGGTCTCCACCAGGAATTTTTGTGTGTGACTTACATTACCCAAAATTTCTCTGTGGCTCATATTCTCACCCAGAATTTTTCCTAAGAACATGGGAAATTGGCCTATGTCTCTCTGAAGTTCCCTTGGAAACACTCAAACTAATAAGATATCTGATTGAGGTGAGATTTTACTTAGCCCAACAGAAAATACACTACAGAGTTCTTACCCAAGTCCCTCAACAATTAAGAAAATTTTGCTCTATTTCCCAGAAGGCACTAAGTAACTGTCCCTTCTGGGGAGTTCTGCCTAACCTGTGGACTTATATGGTCCCGAAGACTCACAATACTAGTGAAGAGAAAGGCCTGAGTTATTCTGGGTTACATCTGGTTGCTTTTTGCCAATCCACCTCCCTCTTTGGGGTCACACAAATGGTACAGTTCTTATGCGGACTTTTCTCTAGGTCCTAAGTCAAGGTAATCTAACATCTCCAAAGCAGAACTCATTATCTTTTCCTTCTTTCCAAATTTCCTATTACTGACTGACTTACTGGTGGTACTGAAGGTACCACCAAACTCCCAGTCACCCTTATGCTCAACCTCAACATCCCCCCAACTCTTCACTCATCCTGCATACCCAATCTATTGTCAAATCTTGTCTATTCCACCTTCACCACATCTCTTGGCTATATCTCCTTCTCTCCACTTACACAACTACCACTGAATGTGCCTTCTCTCTGAGATTACCTTCAACCTACTTCCTCTATATTTTGAATGGATATAGTAATTTATATGTTGCCCCCCACCCCAATTTGTGCCCATAAAGAGAAGAACTTTTTGCCTTTCTTTGTACCCCCAGTATTTAACACACAGTCAATAAGCATTTATTAAGTGTTTGCTGTATTCCAGGCAGCTGGGTGGTACAGCTCAAGGCCTGGAGTCAGGAAGACCTGAATTCAAATCTGCCCTCAGACACTCACTAACAGTGTGACTCTGGACAAGTCACTGAACCCTGTTTGCCTCAGCTTCCTCATCTGTAAAATGAGCTGGAAAAGGAAATGGCAAAACCACTCTAGTATCTTTGACAACAAAACCCCAAATGGGGTCCCAGAGAGTCATGTCTGATGACTCTGATGTCATGAACAATAACAAATGCCGCAGGTACTGTGCTAAGTATAACAAAGTGTAAGCACAGTAAGCATTTAACAAATGATTGCTAACCAGCTACCTCCTCCCTTACCTCCTTTCTAAGTTCCTTAACTCTCTTACTCATATAAGAAACATTTTCTCTTCATGTGCTCTTGACTCTTAGGGTAAAAAAACCCTCTAAAGCCTATAAACTTTAGCTTTAACACAAAAACACCCTCAAAAATACCTTATTGCTTTAGAACCACAGTTGTTCCATCCAGGGGCATCAGGAGACACATTTTGGCATACACTAGGGTCCTTAGTGATACCATTCTTATCAGTTAGAAATATAAACAAGAGGTGCAATGGAAAAGATATTGAGCTAGGAGAAAAAAAACCCCAGAGTTTGAAAACCATATCTTTTACTAACATGACTTTGAATAAGTGACATGAATCCCTGCTCCACATGTGAAAAACCAGAATAATAATTGTTTTTCCTATCTACCCTACAGGGTTGTTGTGGGGAGGGATCAAATGAGACTGTAACCAACTATTAATTCCAATAGATTTTTTTAATCCTTCATTCCCTTTAATATTTATTGTGTAACTGCCTTCTTTAAATTTACTTAAGCCCTTCATAAGCCTATGTATATTCTGTGGGTGTCCAACCTATTGGGAAACAAGTTCATTAAGTTTACAATACGAAAGGAACTTACTTTCTTGTAGTCTAAAATTACCTCCTTTAAGTATCAAGGACTGTTAAGTTCAAACCAACTGTCTCTTAAATATATTTTCTTTGTCACAAAGTAGACCAGCTTGGGGTATGAAAGGCCAAGTGCAAATCTACCCCCACCATGGAAAAACAATGCACAATGCACATTCCTCTGATGATACATTCCAATATGAGAAACCTAGCATGCTTAGGAATGCATTAAAAGCCAAAAGTTAAGTGTGGATCAAGTTAAAATGGGCAAATAGGCAAGCTGGCTAATGGCATGATAGTGACAAGTTCTAGGAACCAATCTCCTGATTCATTTTTTGCTCCATCTCTGTAGAAACATAGCCTCCTTTGAAGTCAGCTATTCATACTTTATATTCTGTCCCACTAATGAACCTCTCTCACTCCTGAGAAGACATGACATGACTCAGGATTTACATTTCCCTGCTTCATTATATATATATTGTCCTTTCAGAGGCACATCTTGACAACTTGCCTCAGTCTATTCTCCAGGAATCCAGAAGGACCCAGTAGAATACAGAAAGGACTCTACTGGGTAATAGATAATAGAGTCCCATAGTCCACTAACCCTTATTTGCAACCACTCACCTGAATGATTGACACTTCATGCCCAAAGCAAAAAATCACCACCAGACAGAGGTATATCTATTTCTCAAATGCAGTTCACGTTACGGAAACTGTGATCCAACTCAGACAACGATGATAATGAGGACAAACTTTGTGTCCTAAATACCAGTGAAAGAGATTCTCCCTGAATAAGATGTCCTTCCTTTATGGTTTAGTTGACTGGTGCCAAGAGCTCAGTTCAGCCTAATGGTACCCCAGGAGAAAGGCAAACATTAAAATCAGGCTGGTGGAAAAAAATGTCTGGGTGTTCAGGGCAACCTTGACACTCATGTGCACAAGTATGTCCAAAAAACACATACCAGAGGAAGAAGAAATAGGGGAATGTGAAAAAGTTGGAGTTGTGTTGGGTTCCTTTAGGAACCCAATTACCAATAAGTCATTGAGTTTATCAGCATCATAATAGTAGCAGATCATAACAGCAAATCTCCATATAGCTCTTGAAGGTCTGCAGATCACCTTACATGTACCATCTCACTTGATCTTCACAACCCTATGAGGGAGCAGCTGTGATTATTTCCATTCTAAAAATGAGACTACTGAGGCTGAGAGAGGTTAAGTGATTTGCCCAGGGTTACACAGCTAGGAAGTGATGGAATTTCACCTCAGATTTTCTTAATACCATGCCTCACTTACTTTCAGATATTCTTGGAAGTTCCACATTCTATTCCCATGCTTTTATACTAGGCGTTACTTAGTCAAGTGCTAGAGAGTCAGGGAAAACAGGCCTAAAAGAGGGACCCATAGTATCTCTGAACCTTGGGCTAACTTAGTATGAATAGCAAAAGGCCAGGGATGTTGTTAGATAAATAGTAGAGACACTGATCTTTCTCTAGATTTAGCTTGTACAGTGTTTTTCTTCATTAGCTCATAGGACTGGAAGAAAAAAGGGACTTGGTGTTTAAAAACTGAGGGACTCTGAACTAGATAGCTATTTAGAATTATAGAGCAAATAAACTTTTCCTTATATATAGCCTAGCTTTCTGAGATTGAAAATTAGGAAGCATATGAAATGCTCACCATGAGCTAGAGTGAGCTTTCCCATGGAGACCTCATGCCTGGCAACCAAAACGACCAGTCCAGAAGAAAATATTGGCAGAATTAGCTAGGTGAGAATGCCTTGCTTTCTCTCCTGTAGAACTTAACAGCCTGTGGCTGAGACTCTGCCACTGATAAAATCTCTCAACAAGCATTTAATAAATACCTACTGTGTGCCAGGCAGTATGCTGGGAGACAAATCTTCAGGAGCCAAGACTTTGAGAGAAAATAAGGATATGTATAGAGAGCAATACCTCTAAGGCTTCATAAAACACAGCATTTGCTTACAACTGCTCACCAGTTAAACCTTCTAAGTTTGCAATAGAGACCCATTAGTTGAAGGTAAGTTATTCTGCTGGCTTAGGGTCAATTACTCAAGTACTTCAGGTCTGCATGGGGAAGTATACCAATGGAAAGCAAAGGAAATAGTTCTCATCAGCTGCCTTTTCTTTTCCCATAGATATAATAAATACTATCCAAGGAGTTCCTGCATCTAAATGGGGAAAGAGATCAATAATGGAAATCTGCTTCTTAGTAATTAATAAATGTAAGGGAGTCATCCTAAAATTTCTGGGTGATTTTTATTGGAATGGGATTTAGCCCCAAACCACCATTAAACCCCAAACTTATCCAACTTATTATTCCCAGGACCAGCAGAAATTCCAAGTATGGAATTTCTGTTTAAAAAGTTTGTTTTTAAAAGTCTGTTTTAAAAAGCCTGTTTAAACGTATGAAGACAAGAGATGGCATGTGAAGGAAAATGATATGTAAAAAGTGGAAAGATAAATGGAACCCATATTTTGGAAAGACTTAAATGCCAGACTGAGAAGTCAATATTTTATCCTAGAAACAATAGGGAGCCACTGAACATTTTTGAATAGAAGAATAAACAGTCAGACCTGTGTTTTAAGAAGATTATTTTAGCATGTATGAGGATAATGCTTTGGAGAGGAAAGAGACTAAAAGCAGGAAAACCAAGTAGGAGTTACATAGTTAATGTATTCATCAACTCATTAATTAATGGAACTAATGAAACCCATTTGTTTGTATATATTCAATTTCATCTTTTTTTTTTCTTGAAAGTCTTGCATCAAGCAAGAAGAACATTGAGAGAACTCTCTACAGATTGGCCTTTCCATCCAAAAGTTACTCCTGATCTCGAAGAATAACTCTCTGAACTAAAGGTTAGGGGACCTGGTTTTTAATATTGGTTTTACTCCTAGGTGAATTTGGACAAGACACAACCCATCTGACCTCAATTTTCTTGTCCATGAAATGAGAGTTTTGGACTAGATGGTTTCTGAGACTCCCTTCTGCCTCTATGATCTATGGTGCTTTGTCTTTCAAGGATTTTTCTAACTCTGAAAATGATGTTATAATCCGTGACCAAGTAAGTCAATAACTTAGTTAAAGCCCTAAAACCATTTTGTCTGTGGGACTGGGAGCAGCATTCAGATGGTAGCAATGGAGGAAAATCATCTGTCCCGATTAGCTAACATCATGATCACTCAGTGACTTGTCTTTTTTTTTTTAACCTTAGCACAGATGAACAAAATCTTCAAAGTGAAAACACACAAATACATCCCAGTGCAATGTGACTGACCGAATGAAGTTATCTCCCTATATTTAAACACAAATTTAATTGCTAATATTAAATTAATATCAATTTACTGCTAATTTTTTAAAACCCACCATCCCTCACTCCTGTTTCCTGGATTTGGGGTCCACTTGGAAGAAATGACAAGGAGGAATGGGAACTCTAGCTAGACTGCAGAGATTTGTAAATATATAAGTGCTGTTTGTGCCATTTGAAATACGATCCCTTCAGAGTGTTTTCATTGAATTAGTGCCATTCAATGTGTGCCCATTGCCGCTGGGAAAATATAAAAATTGATCAACAAGAATTGGAAGATTACCTTGGAAAATCTTTGAGGCAAGGCAAATTGCTGCTTGGCATTAAGGTTTTACCAGAGAAAATGGCATGATTTACATCAGCTCTCCTTCAGGGTTTGGGGGAGATGGGTATAAGCATTTTTATTTAAAATGCTAAGAAGAGTTATGTGGATGGAAGTGTGGAGGAGAGAAGGGCAGACACAGGCTGGACTCCATTCGTATGCTATGGATGTCTCACATGCTTCAATTTATACAGATGAGTGCAAATATAATCAGTTCTGAAAGATGTCCAAAATAATGAAAGATAATCCAAAACTCATTTCTTAAGCTTTTGTTTTTTGCATCTTTTACATGGTTTTGCCTGAATGTTCTAGGAATTCATAATCTCTAAATGATACAATGAATCTCTGATTCAGAAGACCATAGGAAGCTGAGCAGCAACTCACTTCACACTATGAATGGACATCACTTCGGAGATTGATGAAAGACAATGCTGTATGTAAAGGCAAGAACATCGAAATAGGAGATGTGGGTTCTAATTTTGTCTTGGCTTCTAACTAGCAATATGACCTTGGGTAACCTATTAAGTCTCTCTCAGCCTCAGTTTTTTCATCTGTAAAGTGAGAAACTTGTATTCAATTAGTAGCTCTTAACTTTTTTGGTGTCCTGGACCCTTTGGGCAGTCTGGTGAAGACTTTGGGCCCCTCCTCAGAAAAATATTTTTTTTAATGCACAAAATGAAATACACAACGAAAACAAATCCTACTGAAATTTCAATTGTCAAAATAATTTCTAAAAAACAAATTTACAATTCCAGTTCAAGAACCCTGATAAATCATCATCATGGTCCTTTCCAATGCTCGCTTTAGAGGATCTTCCTACTTGCTATCCAAGATTCCAACGGAAATGACTGAGAACAGTCTCTGAACATGGTAAGTCATTGTTTTGTTTTAAAAGATCCCACTCTTGTATTTCCTGATAAGCTTTAGGTTTCATAAGGAAATGAGAGCATTCAGAAAAGAGGTCAATGGCAACAAAGGAAATAAATAAACTGAGGAGATAAGCAAAAGTTGAAATCAAAGTTTGTTGAAAAAAAAGCTGCAAAGACAACCTGCATAGAACTGAGATTTGACTGGTTGTCCATGTCCTTGGATAATGGGGAGATGCTTATCTTCTCAGAGGCAAGGCCTAGAATTTTTTAAATTTTGATGCTAATTTGTGATTCCAGGTTAGGGAACTCCCAGCATGAAAATTCCCTCCACCAAGCTGGATCAGCAACTTGTCTATATCTTATTCTTGGAGAGTGGTCTGAGGCACTAGTTCATTAAGTCATTTTCTGGGTGTTATATAGCTAATATATCTCAGACAATGACTTTTAGAGATTATCTAATCCAACCTCTTACTTTTACAAATGGAGAAACTGAGACCCAAGGTAACCCAGTAAGTGATGAAACTTGGATTTGGACCCAGATCCTCTAAGCTCCAAATCCTATGCTCTTGCCACTGTACCATGCTGCCTCCTCATTGCATTAACTAATTAAATTATTATTACTTGAGGCATCTGAGTATAAGAATCTTAGGATATTAGAATGAGGGGAGACCTTAGTCATCCTCTAAGTCCAACCCATAATTTTATGGGTAAAGAAAAAGAGTCCTAGAAATTGCAAGTGATCTGATGTTAAACAGCGGGAATTTGAAACCAGGTTCTCTGACTCCAAAATCCAGTATTCTTGTACACATAACTGCTGCCCTTTGACATGGACACATGGCCACATTAGGTCTATCATAAAATTATATATTTACTGAATTCAATAAAGAAGCAAGCTTTTGTTTAATGTCAGCAGAACAGTCTATGACCTTAAGGCAATTCTTCCTCTCCTCCCTGCTTCATTAATGATGATGATTGATGATGATGATGACGATGATGACGATGATGATGATGATGATGACGATGATGATGGCTAGCATTTTTGCAGTGCTTGCTTGCAAAACATTTGACATATGTTAACTCATTTGAACCTCAAAACAGCCCTGTGTAGTAGGTACTATCATGCCCATTTTACAAATGAGGAAATGGAGGCTGGGAGCACTTAAGTGAACTGCCCAGGGTCACACAGCCGGTATCTCACATAGAATTTGTACTCAAGCCTTCTCCCCTCTACATCCAATGTGTAATGCACCGCACCACCTCGCTGCCATAACTCCCTTCATTGATACTCCAAATAGACTGTAAGCATTTCCAAGGCAAAGACAACTTAAAAGAACATTTGTCAGTGCTTTGCCTACGGTAGACATTCAACAAACCTTTGTCAACATACTTCTTTACCCTGATTCCTTGGTTTATCAAAAGAGTATTTATGGAAATTCAATCATTAGACCTTGTAGACAAAGAATAAACACAAACACAATTTATCCCTTCCTCAAGCTCAACAGAAAGATGTAATTTTGCTGTGCTAACCTCCCCTAATGCAGACAGATGTCATCAGTTAAATAAATAAACAAACCATTAGGCTGGAAACAGTCTTAGCACTGGCACAATGCACTGATTGTGGATAGGAATTAGGTAGTTGATGGACAGTAGGAACCATGGCCTATGAACGCAGTTCTCTTCACCCCCTCATCCTTTTATATATATATATATATATATATATATATATATATATATATATATATATATATATATATATATATATATATATATATATATGTGTATATATACATACATACATATATACATATATACATATATATGTGTATATATATATATACATATATATACGTATATATATATATAGTTTGTATTTAAAAGCCTTTTGGGGAGGAGAAGGGGTATAAGGGACAGTGAACCGTACAAGAGAATAGACTGTACTTTAGAGATTCTAAATCAAGAAATAAAAGTGTTATGAATGGGAGAAGTTTCTCAAAGTGAAGAGAAAAGAACACTATTTCTCCTCCAATGATAGATTTCCCCATCTCATGACAGAAAACTACAACCAGATGCCTACTTCCTAACTCTCTTTTTTCCACAGGAACTTGGGTCCTAGGCTCAGACCGGTGAGTTTTCACCCCTATGACTTCTTGGTCATCCACAATCCATTCATTAGAAATTAAATCCTCTTGCTCCTCCCACATCCCATTTTTTACCTGTAAGTATATTTTATGTGTTGTCTTTCCCTGTTAGAATGCCCTCTTGGAGAGCAAACTCTATCTTGCTTCTTTTGGTATCTCCTGTGCTTAGCTTAATTTCTGGTACATAGTAAGTAATTACTGGTAGTAAGCAATAAATGGTTTTTATTTTTCCACTCATTCATTCAGTTATATTGCCATCCCTTTCCCACTTTCCTCAAGTAACAGAACTTCTTTCCAGCTCTGGTTTTCCCTCACTTCTCATAGCCCCATATTTTGCTTACTCTGTGCCAAAGACACTTTTCTCTGGCTCTGATGCCTGACCTATTCTAGGGTTGTACTTCCAACTCTCAACTCTTTTCTTCTAGCAGGAAATTTCCTTAAAAGTCAACCTCTTTCCATACAGCCCTGACCAACTCTGCCCACCTTTTTCTGTGTTGAATAGGGGTTCAGGTTATGAACAGAGATAGAACCCAGAAAGAGGGAAAAGGAATGTTCTTCCTGAGATAGCCCTGGCTTCAGGTCAACTTTTCCATGTCTTCCTAAGAAAAGTACTGCTTCTCCCCCAAACATTTCCATTTTATTTCAAGTCTTTATTTAAGAAAAATCAGTTTGCTGAAAAGACTTATATGAACTGATGCAAAATGAAGTGAACAGAACCAGAAGAGCATTGTACACAATAACGGCAACATTATACAAAGATCCGTTTAGCTTTTCTCAGCAATACAATAATCCAAGACAATTCCAAAGAATTCATGATGAAAAATGATCTCCACTTCCAGAGAAAGAGCTGATGGAGTCTAAATGCAGGTCAAAGCATTTTTTACTTTATTTTTCATGGGTTTTTTTTGTCTATGTTTTCTTCTCCAACATGACTGATACGGAAATATGTTTTACATGGCTGAACATTTATATCAAATTGCTTGTCTCTTCAAGGAGGGAGGAGGTGAAGTAGGGAGGAAGAGAATACAAAACACAAAACTTTAAAAAACAAATGTTAAAAATATTGCATGTAATTAGAAAAAGATGTTAAAAATTTTTAAATAGTAATTATTTTGGATTCCTGATTCTTACAAAGAATGCAATGGCCCAGAACAAGCCAACCACAATCCCTAGGGTATCTGGGCATTAGTCTCCAGGGATTTAGGTCACTACTACCTCCACCCTACAAATAATTTGGGTTACCACTAAAGATCTGGGACATATGTGTCATCGCTAACTAGCAAAGCCCATCATAGATCTGTAGAATGTCAGAGATAGAAGAGATCCTAAAAATATCTAATCTAACCCTTTTATTTTGCAGGTACAAAACCAAGGATAATAAGTGACTCATCCAAGCTAACAGAGTCTTAAAACTATAAAAGCACAGATGCATAATAGAGTATTACAGTTCAAAGGGACTTCAGGGGCTACATACTCTCACTCATCCAAAGTAAGAATTTCCCCTGTAACATCCTTGAAACATTAATGGAGCCAAATATAATAAGGAAGAAGGAGACAGAATGGGGCAGAGGAGAATCACTAACTTTACATACAAGTAAACTACTTGCAGCCATGGACTAGACCCCATTTCATCTTTGTATCCTTACCGGTAGCACAGTGCCAGAGTGCTTAGCAAATACTTGTTAATTTTTTTTTCATTAAATAATATCTAGAGAAGAGTGGGGAATGAGTAAACAAATATCAGGGGTTATATAGGCCACTGAATAATTGTCAATGGGGGACATAGCACTAGGTTGGGGGTTGGATGGCATTGGCCTTGATGGCTCAGTCTAAGGCTGAATTCTCACACATCAGACAACCCTAATAAAATACAAAATAATAATAATAGGTAGCATTTACATAGTGCTTTAGGGTTTGCAGTGTTTTGCATAGTCTATCACATTTAATCTTTATAACAAACCTAGAAAATAGGTGATATTATGGTTCCTATTTTACAGATGAGGAAACTGAGGCAGAGGGTAAGGATTGCTCAAAGCCAGATAGTTACAAAGTGTCTGAAGCAAGATTTGAACTTGGGTCTTCATATCTCCAACTTATATATTTTAAAAGAAAAGGAACCATCCAAGATCTATGGAACCCGCTTTTTTTTTTTTTAAAGATGAAATCTGTGATTTCATTGATATATGAAACTCCCCAATACAGAAATTCCACCTACTAATTCCACCTTCTCTGCAATTTGAGAACTGGAAGGTCAAGTGATTAGTCCAATGTAACAAAGCCAATATGCATGAGTAGAACTAGAACTCAGGTCTGCCTAACTCCTAGGCTCGATTCAGTATACCCTGGTACTGCTCAGGGATCCTACCCAAGCCAGAAAAATAGAATAAAAGGAGTAAGAAGGAAAGAGGAAGGAAGACCCTTTGTAGTACTAAGAAAAGTTCACCACAGCTCATCAGAACTACAAAGCCAGACTTTTCCCAGGCAAAAGAGTCCAAGATAAGAGGCCAAATGAAGCCTTCCTTGATTCTCAGGGCTGGTCTCATCCTTCAGTTCTCTCTGCAGCAGCGACAATCCTGAACAGACCCCAAAAACTCCTACTAATTAAAGACAAATAATTAAACACATTGAAACGGGGGATGGTTGGCAGTGTCCCCTTGCATTGTGTGACCACCTTGGCACTGAAATGGTTAGAGACCATCTCCCTCCGCGTTGCGCTCATCTCATTGTGGTGGAGAGCTCTTGAGGACGTTATTAGCTGGGTGTTCGCCTTGCCGTTTTTCCACATGAGGCAGATGGGTAATTACGAAGCTAATAGTCTGATTGAGAGAAATCAGATGCAGTGGTTTGCCCAATTAGATGATACATTAGCTTCCTTCTTTGTAAGCAGCTAATGTGTGAAGCAAAGTGGTATTTTTGAGGGTCAGAATCCTTAAACAAGTGCCGAGTTGCAGATTATTGTATCTCGCTTTTTTTTTTCTAATGGAGGAAAAGTGCTAAGTCTTCATTACTAAAAGCATAGAAAATGCAAATCAGGCTCTGAAACAAAAGAGAGAAGGGACAGGCGAGAATATTTGGTGTCCGACGTGTCAACCTACAACATCAATTACATTGAAATGCAATGCATGGGAGCCTAATCAAGGATAGTATAATTGTAATAATTGCTGCTTTTGTTGGAGAGCCGTTGTTATTTGTCAACCATTTGTTCCTCTCTATTGTTAAGAGGGGAGAAAGATTTTTTTTTTAATGTAACTGAGGGATTGTGTAGGTAATGGGTTGAGCGGCGTCCTCAGAATGCGTATGAGGTGTCTTGCTGCCCTGCTCATGCAGTCTCCTCCTCTCTGGGTGACCACAGTAGGTTGCTGGGCTGGGCAGCTTTGTAAGCCACAGAGACAGAGATGAGAAGGAGAGAAGTCGTAACTGGGAGCCAGCTAGCCATGCCAAGGAGCACTGCTGGGCCCTGTCCATCCTCCTGGAAGGCACGTTGAGCTGGATGATGGATTGAGGGGGCCCTCAAGGCAAGCTGGGCTCCCTGGAAAACATGGAGCAATCCTCACCCCACAGCTCTCCCTTCTTTGATACAAAAGAGAGGAGCAGGAGTCACAAGCAACTGACTCATCTCCAATTCTGTTTTGTTCACTTTAGGCAAAAGAAAAGGGTGTTGGGGGTGGGGGGAAGCATTGCCTATCTAATCCCTTGGGAAATAGCCATTTTTTTAAAAAAAAACCTGCCTGAGAAAATTCTAGAAAAACAAACCAATATGATGAGCCATCGGATGGTAGTGCCCACTAAGTTACAGATGGGGACGCAGGAACTGGGGACTTCAATTCTAGCTCTACCGCTCACTCGCCATGGGCAAGATGGGCCTCTCTGAGGCCCAGTTTCCTCAGCTATAAAAAAGGGGCTGCTATCAGCCCAGTGGGGAGGACAACCAAAAAAATGAATGCTCCCAGGCCTTTGGCAACTGCAAAGTAGCCTCCAAAATGCTTCTAAATTATAAAAACCATTTTCTTTACTTCCTTTTTTTTTTGAGGAGACACAGAATTTTTTTTTCTTCCAGTAGGGAAGGAGGAAGAGAGAAAGCCAGTTTCAGAGCCAACTTGGGGGCAAGGGGAAAGAAAAGGAAAGAGGGATGCCCAGTGAAAGCTGAAGTTCAGCTGGAAAATTCTTAGGGAACAGCTCTCAGCATTCAGATCAGATAAGAGGTTTATTTTCTCACTTCAATTGGTCTTGCCAATAGGTTGAAACAGAGGCACAAAGGAAACGGGGTAAAACATTTAACATAGCTGTTAAATCTCATTCTCCACAGCTAAAAAAGAACAATGCCGTACCATCTTTACAGAGACTATGCTTCCTGGGGCTGTAGAAGGCTTTGCGTGTATCTCTGACAATCCTGTACATACTCCAAAACTCACACTAATTAAAAGCAAATAATCAAATACATTCAATTTGAAAAGTTGGCAAACTCCCGTGTATTATTGTGTTAGCACCTTGGCATCCAAATGATCACATCGCGCTAATCTCATTGTGCAGAAGAGCTCTTGAGCGCGCTATTCACCGAGTCTGGTCCCCCCCTTCCCCTCCTTCTCCCCTTCTGACCCTCCTCCCCCCTTCACACTCTCCCCCCATAACACCACTACCACAAGACTCCGTCTTTAACCAGATAGAGAAGAAAAGGAAATGTGCCTAAAGATCAGCATTTGCTTTCCTTCCATTTCATTTGGCCCTGGCTACAGTTTGACTGAAAAGATGACCTCTCCCTGCGCTGGTTTTTCTTATTTGTTAACCCAGATACAGCTGTTTTTAAATAAAGTTCTGTGACTGTGAATCTTGGCTGGACGTGGTCAGAACCCCCGCCACACACACACACACACACACACACACACACACACACACACACACACACACACACACACACACACACACACACCCCATCCTACTCAAACACCCTCACTCTTCCCAGACAATCTCCTTGTCAAGCTAGGGGCCGAATGTGAGCGATGAGCAGACAAAATGAGAAGAAACCTTAGCATCCACTGCTGCTCCCCTTTGGGTTTTGAGTTTCTTCATAGCTGACTAAGGGAGGGAGAGAGGGGGCAGAGATACACAACTCCTGCTATTGAGAATGGGGTGAAATGAACCCAATCCCAGCCAGAATTTTTCTGGCAGATCTATTACCTGAGGCACATTTCGCTTTCATGTGAGGGGTCTTTGCCAAGCTCAACCTTCCAGTATCCAATGTTTAGAGGAAGATGGACGACTTGTCCTCAGAACCTGACAAAAGGGAAACAAATAAAGTCGCCTTCAGCTGGGTGATGTTCACATCAGATAGGAAGAAGCTGATCCCTGGCAGGGGGCAGGGATTCTGCCTGTGGACAGAAAGATATAGAGGCTAGGATGAAGGGAGCCACATTGTGAGGAATCTCTCATCCCTTGAGAAAGAGGTAAAATAAGGTTCTAAGTTTAAATCCTCACCACCCAATGAGGGCCAATGAGGCTTAAAAATTTCAATTCTTATCCAATACACCTTTCACATAAATTAATCATGCATATGCAGGAATCCATTAAGGCAGAAAACAGACAAATCACCTAGGTGGTGGATATCCTAGGAAAGATGGAGACAATGCCTTGAGTAAATTTGACTATCCACCATTTTCTTTGAGTTTCATCTAGTCCATCTTCCTACTTCAACAGAGAATGAGAACTACTAAGTAGGCAATGTAGAGTAGTGGATAGAGAGCTGACCACAGAGGCTGGCTGTGGGTTCAAGACATATACTAGTTATGTGACCACAGGCATGTTATTTAACCTTTCGGTGCCCTCAACAACTCTCTAGGACAGTAAGTCACAGAGATTGCTAACTTCCATTGACAGTTTCCTCACCAGGAAGACCTTAATATCTATGAAGTCAGAGGCCTGCACTCTCCCCCCAACAAAAAAAAAATATTACCATCAATCCCAGCTAAAAGGGTATCTTCTTGTTTTGTGTCTTAATTTATTTGGATAGAGGTCATGGGAAGACACTGCTGTTTTTACATTAAGTTAGGGGTCCAGCATCTTGATACTTGTACTACTAACCCTAGAAGGAGTCAAATTTGACAAAAGTTTTGGTGAAGCAGGAAGGGGTAGGGGTAGCTTGTTAGATAAGAATGATGAGATTTCACATTTAATCAATGAACATTCCTGAAAAGTCATAATGCACTGGCCTGGTATTTATTGTTCTGTCCTCCCCACCAATACAGGTACACAGAGAGATATAAAAGATTTCAGGACTGCTAGTGAGAAAGGATCTCTCTTTGAGCCCTTTCCCATTTTACCTCATGTCCCACTTATGTATGTATATTCTTTCCAAGATTAGTCCTTTATTAGTCAAATAAAGCCACGACAAAAGGCAGACAGAGCACTGCCTCCAAAGTCAGAACCTCTGACATCTGTCTGTATGACCTTGAGCAAGTCTTTTTCTGGACCTCAGTTTCCTCATCTATAAAATCAGGGGATTGAACTAGCTGGCCCTTGAGGTCCCTTGAAGTTCTAAATCTGTGCTCTTATGACTCCATGACTTGCACAGAACTTAGCAATGTCTTCAGCCCTAAGCAATACTTGTGGGGGCCATGAGTAAGTTGAGGCATAAGCTAGAGAAAAGGGAAAGGGAATGGAAGAAACAGGAAGAGAAGAGGAAAGGAGAAAGAAGGAAAGTAGTACAATTGAGAAAGAAGGGGGTGGGGGGAACTTGCCTGGACTGAAGTGAAGGTAGACCTACCTCTAAGTTCCCTGCAGTAACATATTTGTCATAGGATTCCTAGGTCACCTTTAAAAGTAAAGTGATAACTTCATATCCAATCCCATCTAAGCTGAATTCAAGGGAATTTCTCACCTGAAGAGGGGCCCTGCCTATCTAGTGGAGGAGGCCTTTGCAGGTAGGATTAACTCTAAGACCTAAGGAGTCTGAGATCTACCCCCAGAAAGGCTCAACCACATCAAGGCTTAACTGCTCTTCCCCCTACCTTCTCCCCATCGGAGGGCTTCCAATTATAAGGCCCAGAATTCTGATCTGAGGCTCTCTATGGTGAGAGAAGGCAGCTCTTCGACCAAAGTGAGCTGGGCTTAATTCAGACCAGGAAGGAACCTGGCACACACCCATCCCTTTAGCAGTAAAGGTAGAAGCCCTGGAAACCATACCCCCCATAGTCACCCTAAAATGAGATTAAGTAGTCAGGTTTGCAGAAGAACTCCAGGAAAATCCTGATAAATTAAAGGACAATTGATGAGCTGTTCTGCCTCCCTCTCTGGCCTTTCCCCATTTTTCTATACCCCCCCAAATTAGCACCACATATTTTCCTTTTTATCCCAACAAAATCCGCTATAAATGGAAATGTTTCTGAGCATTAAAGAAAATCAATGAACACATCAGAAAAACAGTTTCAATCTCCTCTTCCCCCTGCAGGGTGGCAAAGTCCAACCCCACAGTGCTGAGCAGGGACCCCAAGGGGAGACAAACCCATTTGGGTCACAGGGTTCCACTGAAGCTAAGTCCACAGGAGTTAACAAACAGCTTCTCAATTTTCACTTTTGACAAACAGAAGAAGCAGGTCCTGCCAGCCAGCCAAGCAGACCAATGAAATGCAAATTCCATTTATCAGGGCCCTTCCAGTTCTATCATCCTTTCAATATTTTTCATGTGTTTTTGCCCTGACTACAGTCTGGAACTTCCCCATAGAACACTTAGGTATTGGCCCAGTGACCAGGGAAGGTAACAGAAGCACCTCGCTACAGCTCAAAGAGAACGAGCTTTGGAGTCAGAGTTGGGTTCAAGTTTTGTGCTTGCTACATTCTGACTCTGAAACCATGAGTAAATCACTTAAACTCTCAGTAGCCCAACTACCTCTGCAATATTTAAGTTATAGACCAAACCTTTTTTGCCTTACCAAAAACACTCACTCACACGTACATACATACATACACACACACACACACACACACACACACACACACACACCAAGAACAAGGCATTTTTCAGACAAGGAAAGGAGCAAAATGACCTCAGCCTTGGGAAATGTCCGCCCAGGCAGCATGGCATCATATGGAGCTATGCATAGTGACAGAGCAGAAAGAGCATTCATTGGCTATGGAGACAAGGGGTGAGAGATCAGGTGTCACCTCGACCTTTTATGTTATTGTGTCCCTTTAAATGAGTTAATTATCTTCCCTGGGCCTGGGCTTCCTCTCTAGAAAATGAGGAGATTGGGCTAAATATGTTGGTCTCTAAGAGTCTGGGGTTTTATTTTTTTTCCTGGCTCACTATGTGTGATCTAAATCCTGACCCATGCCAGGCCACCTAACTACTACAGGGTAAAGAAATAAGGCCAAAATTTCCATTTTTTCTCCAGAATTCTCAGTCCCTGCTAATCCTGTATAGTCAACTAAACCAAAAAAACTGTCTCTTGATTGCCATGGGAATGGGACTATAGAATGTAGATGACTTCAAGCAAACTCATCTCCGATTATGGAAAAAAATAATTGAAGCTCTTGGCCTAATGGGTAAGGAATATCATTTTATTATAAGGGCAGCACATGTAAGCCAGTGAAAGTTAAAAAAGAGAGACTTTGAAAATGACTGAGCAAGATGGGATGGCAAAGTCAGTCCAGGAAGAATGGAGGGGGGCTTTGGAGGTGGGGAGTCACACTGTGGCAGATGTCTTGGCTGAGAAAGAAGGTTTGGAGGGAACACGCTGTGGGTTGGGGAACGGGAGGGCTTTAGCTACAATTCAGAACTGCCAAACTCACTTCCAGACATGAAACAGGAGTTGGATCCAGAGGGATTCCTCTGAGACCATGGGGAGTGAACGACCCTGGCAACAGACCCAACTGTGGGGGTTGACAGAGTCGGGGGTAGCGCTGGTCTTGTCTTTGAAACAAAGTTGTTTCATTCTAAGAGGGCTGGAAAACCCTCACCCCTGGGGAGGAAAAGAAAGATGGGATTTCTCCTGGGGGTCAAAACAGGCCCCTGCCGGCAGGGAGACAATGGCAAAGAGAGCCCCGACAACTTCACCCCTGTTTAGAAGGGAACTCAACACCCTTGAGATCGGCGTGTGAAATCTGTACTGGGGAAGAAAGTCCTCATTTAGCAGAGAAAGGGCTGTGCTATCTATGTGTGAAAGCTTTTTTAACACTGTTCCCTGCTCTCCATATGGCGAACTTCACCCAAATTAGGAGGAACTGATGAACAAAGCTTCAGCAACTTGAAAACGAGACTGAGCTCCAACAGCACATCCCCAGCCAGCCACCCTGACCGGAGATAGACCATGGACTTCAGCACAATATGTCAGGGAGATGGGATCCCTCTGAAAAGGATCAAGCTGTTTCCTCTCCCACCCTAATGCTCCCCATATACACACCATCAACCCCTGACCAGAAGTAGGATCAGTGTTCCCTTCCAGAATAATGCGACATCCCAAAAATCTTAGTGCATTTTTAAAGCTCTGATAGCTTATAGATAACGTACAGGGTGTCCCAAAAGTCTAGGCGCATTATTTTTTAAAGTATTAATAGCTTATAGATATTTACAAGGAGCACCAAAAGTCTTCATGAATTTTCAAAGTTTTAATAGCTTATAGACAATTTGCTGTTTTGCTGCATGAAGATTTTTGGGACACCCTATAAGGTGTCCCAAAAGGACCTATAGGTCATGCTCATCAGAATTGTTGAGAGGGATATTAGATTAGAGGTATCATGTACCACCAACCATCTTTGATGGGCAATGTGGGTAAGTCCCAAACACAGTGAAGGTAAACTTGTCCTTTTTTCTGTATTTCTCTAGTATAAAGGAAGAAGAAGTAATGGTTTGAACCCCTGGAAAGTCAGCCAATTTTTTTTGGCACCATGAAAATCTACCTAGCTGCTTTATAATGGTCAGGATTGTTTGGTCTAGTCTTGTGATTTTATTCACAGATGGAATTCTTAAGGAAGAAGTTTCCTCTAACAGTGAAAATCGGCACCTACTTTGGCAAAGTACATAGCCTTAGATTGCTGTCTGAGACACTGAGGTTAAATGACTTGTGACCCTGGGCTAACAGTATATTTCAAAGATGAGAGAGAAATCTAGATCTTCATTCTGCAGTCAACTCTTTATCCTCTCTACCAGGCTGTATCTATAAAAGAAAACGATAACAATACTTATGAATAATAATGAAACATTGCTTTCATAGAGGCCACCATACCAAATACACATAATCCCCAATCTGCCTAAACCCTAAAGGTTTAAATGACAGAGGAGAACAAGACCAAATGGGCAAAGAACCAGATGCACAGTATCTGCATTGTGCCGTCTGTTACTGGAGTTGTACTGAGGGTGCCTCCAGTAAACCTACAAAGGGCAAGCTTACATTCTAATTCTTTTTTCAGCTAAAAAGAGCAAGGATTTTATCCACCTGTGCATTAATCCATAGATGGTGAAACATAATAGAATAATAGTGGAATGGTGACTCATCCGTGGATCATGTCTATCTGAATTCCATTGAAAAAGATCAGAATAAAATTTTAAGAACATTAATTGTAGGTCAGCAACAAGCTTCCCAAGGCTCTGAGTCATTCTACAGTGTGCCAGGTGCTATCATTATCATCCTTACCACAACATTTATGTATTACTTTGAAAAGTATTTTCCAGACATTATCTAACTTGATCAATGAAACAACCCTGTAAATATGAAGAAATGATCAGAGAGGTCTGGTGACTTGTCCAGGCTCACACAGTGAGCAGGTATCTAAGGCAGGATTGAAAGCCAGGTCTTCCTGATCCTACATCAGACACATTTATGGTGTTTTTCCCATTGTCAGTGATGATCTGCCTTCACCAACATCCTGAACTAGTCCTGACCCACTGCAATGACTTCCATGCAGAAGTAATGTCCCGAATTTGCCGGTCTCCTGCCCCTTCCCAGGGTCCCCTTTCCATCTGCATCCTCACATCCCTAGGCCAGGTTTTTGACCTTCAGAGTATATATAAATGGGGCTGCACTAAACTGCCCATTGCCCATTCCTCCTCTCAGCTCCTTTGCCATACCCCACAGTTTGTTTTCCTCTCTGCTGTTTGTTGGCATGTGCCTCCCTTACCCCTTTAATTTCAGCCTCCCAACCGAGTATGTCATGACGGCATCCGATGCAAAGATGTTTAGAATGTTTAACTCAGTTATTGTATTATTTACAGCAACTCTGCGTCGTGCCCGGGGCAACGCGTGGTTTGAAAGACACTATACAAGCGAAAATTGTGTGGCATTGTTTGTTCTTCCACATTCTGTGAGAAGGAACCAATCTAATAATGACTGTTTTGGCTCCTCAAATCAGGGACGCTCCATTTTGTGTGCATGGAGACTAATCGGGAAATAAAGATTCAATGCAAACTATAAGGAGCTTTAGAATCTAGCAGGGCCCAGGATAAAACAAAAAGGAATGCAGGGGGAGAAGGGAAGAAGACCATCCAGCTGCCGTCCCATACACACTTAGAACAGGACAAAGACTCCATCTAGGGTGAGTGAAAATTGTCACCTCTAATCGCCACTGAAATCCAGACAGACTAGGCCCTCAAGCTTCTGCTGTCCCAGACCTGAACGTCAGTAGCCGAAGCTGGCCTATTAATCCTGTGCCTGCTGCCTTTCTGTCTCTAGATTTCCACCTTGAGGTCAAGTTCTCTTGGGCAGAGACTGACCTTCTTTAAGGGAGGGACCAGAAGAAGGAGGCTAGGGATGTCAGGGGAGAGGGTACTTAGAGGTACAGACTTCCTCTCTAAGATTTCAGTGGCAATGTTTTGGAGCTTGGAAACCAACCATGTTGTTATAAGAGCAAATTCAACCATTTGCCCAAAAGCTGTACTCCAGCATTGCCTAATTCCTGAGCAAATAGAACAGGTGTACATCCTCAGTGCCTGATCACAGTAAGAAATAGTTACATAGCTGCCATAGTAGATGAAACTGACATTGATAGAGTAGGTTAGGGCTTGCAAAGCACCTTCTATGGGCTATCTTTAATACCTTCACTCTATTAATTATATTCAGTTTATTAACTTGTTTATACTTAGACCAAAAAATGACTGAACGATGAAACAAAAACCTAGTTGCTTGCATATTGCCTCCTTCATTAGGCTGTGAGACCCTGTGTTTTACCATTCTTTGTATCTCCAGAACTTAGCACAATGCGTAATACATAGTAGGCACTTAATAAATGTCTACTGACTGAGTAAACATTTACATGAGTGACAGAAGTCATGGACTTCATGGATAAGCCTGTATACTTTCCCAAATAGGTATGATACCCTGATATAGAAGAGTCCTTTCTAAAAACCTGAGTTTAACTTCTAGCTAGAAGGAAAGAGAAATAGTAATGCTCGAACTTTCTCATAGGATAGAAGTAAGGGTTAAATGATAAAATGCACAGATAGTAATTTATAACTACAAAGCACTCCAAAATTATCCCCTATTTTTCCTTAAACAGCTGATTCTTCTATCAGATGCTCCTCCTTTTGGTATTTATCCCTAATATGCTCCTAACTCAGACCTTCCATTGATAAAATGAGACCTAGTGGGAGAGGGGAGAGGAGGAGGCCCCAGATTATCTGTTCATAGATGACAGAGACATAGCATGTGTGGCAGATTTAGCATGAGTTTCCCAGTTGACCCTTTTACAACTTCATAATTGCTCCCAAAGCTACTGATTCCCACATAGTCTACATTCCCAACACCTGCTAAGTTTCATTGTATTTTTAATGAGTTAAATTGCAGCCTAAGAGTCACAGAAGCATTTTAACTCCGCTGATATATGAGTCCTTTGCATCACTTTACATGAACATTTGTAAAAGCTTATTATCTGCAGGCCATAGTCCTAAAGCCCAAAGTTTTCTGGCTATAATCTCAAAGTTTATGCTAATGGAAACGAGGAAGGGCCTCACTGCCAAAACAATCCACATCTGTGGAGCTAACATGAAAGAATCCTCAGTACTTTTACTTGGGACCCTATTTGGGTCTCCATGAGATGACCTCTGCCACAAAAAAACACCTGGAATCTGCTAGGGGAAATGATTTTTGTATGTAGTTCTTCTTTTCCCTATAACAACCAAGAGCCTTCCCTTACCTCCTACCTGTAGTACTAAATTGCAAGTTTTGGGGGGTAATAATAAATCCTATTTCCCATATCTCCAGTATCTGTCCTCCTCTAGCTGTACCTAGTATAGATTAGCCCATAGCAGCACTCAATAAGTACATGATGATTGAATGTAGGTCAGATCAGAGGTGTAGCCTTAGTGATATGATTTGAGGAGCACCCTACCCCCCAAAAAATCATTCCCCAGCCACAAAACAATACAATGTTTTAAAAAAAAAGTCTACCGTTAAAATGTCATTCATATCTTCATCTGGTTCTTTTAAAATGCAAGTATATTCACCCCCATGAAGTCCGTAGTCACTGGGGGATACCAAGCTTCTAGATAACATTTCTCCACACAGATATTCTTTTCTTCTAAGGTATGATTTCTAATTAACTTTGTCTTAAACTAGATAATCTCTGAGGTCCCTTCTCTCTCTTAGATTCTGTCCTTCAATGTGTGAATTGAGCTTTATCCCAGATCACCAACCAGAGCTAACTGCCTTTACTGATGAGAATTTCCTCAAAACTGGCTTCCCACCTTTAGCAGCATACCTAAGAGACTTCACTAGTAAAATTCCACTTCTTGAGATTCACAGGAATGGAATCCTTGACCTGGGACAATAAATGAAAACCTCACAACCCTATGCAACTCACATAAGGGAGAGAGAGAAAATGAACACCAAAGCAGCTGCATATGCATTGGCAATAGTGTTGAGTAACAGAAAACTTTCAAAGTAAAAACTGTGCAGACCTAAGTCTAAATAAGTTCATTGAAAAAGGAAAATGGGGCTGCTGGGTAAAGAAGTGACCATGACTTCACAGGGAATTCATAGATCAATAAAGATTTAAAATCATGCACTGAAGATGGAAATAAGTCCAGCTCTGTGAGGATGAAAGCAAGAGGGTAATGTCCTAATGGCCTGAGGTCTGGAATCCTAAAGTTCCTAAAATTTGAAACCTGATGAAGATGAAGGCTGAATACAACAAAAAGAGTCACTTTTTTGTATCTTAGCCATATTGTGAGCAAAAGCAAAGAAGGGATGAAACTATTTTTTTTTTTGCCATGAATAGGATGATAATGGGCAATGGGATAAAAGACACAACTATTCAATTCCTAATTGGCTTCTGTTTCCTCTTTCAGAGGAAATGATTTTCAAAATGTTTGGCACAGAACAAGCTTGATAAGAAATCTTGGGCAAAGAGGAATCATGGGAAACTGAAGGTCCCTGGAATGTAGGGATGTTTTCATCACTACTGCTGATTCAGAAAAGAAAGCAAGACAGGGGACATGATCAGTTGATTAAGGGCATGGAGCTGAAAACAGGATTAAGATTTAAATACAAGAATCACAGTGACGAAGTGTAAAAAAGTGAATGGCTGTTAAAAACTGGATTTCCCTAGAGTTATATAAACATAGTCAAAAGAATTTTAAATTGAACCCTAATCCTAATCCTGAGTGATGGGTATATGTGGCCCAAAAAGCATAGTTAGCATTGATGTAAGAAAAGCTTCCTAGCAATGTTATTGTTTAGTCATTTCAGTCCTATCCAACTCTTCAGGACCCATTTGGGGTTTTCTTGGCAAATATATTGGAGTGGTTTACCATTTCCTTTTCTAGCCCATTTTATAGATGAGAAACTGAGGAAAACAGGGTTAAGTGACTTGCCCTGGGTAACACAGTTAATAAATGCCTAACCCAGATCTGAACTCAGAAAGATGAGTCTTCCTGACTCCAGACCTGGCACTTCTGCTATGCCACCTATCTGTCTTTCTAACAATTAGAACTCTCCAAAATCGTAATGAATTGTCATGAGAAGTAATGGGTTCTTCCATTCTGAGCTTCTTCAGGCTGGCTGACCATGTGTCAGACAGGGAGAGGTCATTCTTGATCTGAAGGAGGGCTGGATAAGCAACCTTTGAGGCACCTTCTACTTCTGAGATTCCATAATTCTGTGAATGTCAACTCCAGATATGGGAGGAAATAATCAAAAACCATTTATATGACTCAAATAAACTGCAACCTAAGACAATGAAAATAAGCTTATCTCTGTGCTATTGTTAATAATCTTTGAAAAATAATAGAAGATTGGACAGATACTACCAAACAAAAAATGATCAAATGTTTTGCCAGTTATCACTAAAGGAGAGGAAACTTCAAACTATAGGGTATTAAGATGGATTTTTAAAAACCACAGACTCACAGATAGGAAAGGGATTTATAGATGATACCTAGTGAAACCCATTCCTGAATAAGACTTTCGTGTTTGGCAAACTTCTAGAATGTAGAGCAACCACTTAGAAAGTAGACTCTGGACTGTTCCATATTCCTCCTCCCAGCTGCCTTACCCCTACATAGGTTTCTTCCCCTATCGCTTTTCCAGTTTTTATGTTTTATCTTCCCCTATTACAATGCAATAAGGTCCTTGAAAAGAGCCACCATCTTGTTTTCTTGTAATCATATCCCCAGTGCTTAGTGTAATGTATGACACATAATAAATCCTTAATAAATATTCTATATCTATATATACCTTTTTTCTTTCTTTCCATATTTTTCTTTCTCTATATATTTTCTGCCTTTATATCCTTTATCTATCTACCTAATATACTGTATTTGAGCAAGGTATTTGACAAAATCTCTACCATATCCTTGTGAACAAAATGAAGAGATATGTGCTGAATTCAGTCATGCCTAAACAATGGTGATTAATGGAAAATTGTCAAACTTCAGTGAAGTACCCACCAGAGACTGATTTTCTTTGACCCTCTATTATCTAAATCTTATATTTATATAAATATAAATAAATATATATATTTATATATTATAATGTAATAATATAACATAATATATATAAATATAATAGAATATAAATAAAGCATAAAGTGATCCTTACCATGTTTTTAGATGGCAAGAAATTAAGAGAAATATATAATACATTAATTGACAGAATCAGGATCCAAAAAGTATATTAACTAAAATGAGAGACTAAATCTAATAAGATCAAATTTAATAGGGACAAATGTAAACTTCGATACTTAGTTTCAAAAAGTCAAATGAATAAATGATAGATGGGGAAGGTGAGGTCATACTAACCATTGACATGAAAATTACCTGGGAATTTTAGCAGATCACAAGTTTAATCTTAGTCAACGCTCTGCCTTGGAAGTCAGAAAAATTAGTATAAATTGTCATTGTTTTTGCTGTTCATTGATTTCAGTTGTGTCCAACTCTCCATGATTCCATTTAGGGTTTTCTTGGCAAAGATAATAAAGTGGTTTGCCATTTCCTTCTGCATTTTATAGATGAAGAAAAGGAACATAAACAAAAGACATTTTGTACAAAATGAGGGAAGTGATCATCCCACTGTCCGTACTCTGACTTTATAAATCACATCTGGTGTATCATGTTCATTTCAAAGATGCTGAAGTACTGGAGTGTGCCCAGACAAAGTTGACAAGATTCTGAGGGAATGAGGAACTCTACATGAATTCTGATTAAAGAAACTCAGAATGTTACATTTGAAGAAAAGATTTTAAGAAGACCTGAGAGCTAGCTTCCAATACTTGAAAGGTTGTCATGTGGAAGAATTAGAAGTATTCTACTTGGCTCCAGAAGGAAGAAGTAGGAATAGTGTGTGGAAGTTGCAGAAAAAGAGATGTCATCTCTAGAGGAAGAGAAATATCATGATCTTTTGAGCTGTCCAAAAGTTCAGCAAGTCTTTCAAGAAGGGAGCAGGTTACCTACCACTGTGGGATATCAAGAAAAGGCTGTCCAGCCTCCTCATTTTAACACCTTGTAGAGGGGATTTCTGTCAGGTTCAATTAAGTCAGGATAAATTTAGAGCTGGAAGCGATATTAGAGGTTGTGGAATTGAATCCCTTCATTCTACAGTTGGAAAACTGTCCCAGGAAAGTGAAATCGTTTGTCCAAGGTCACAAAAGTAGTAAGTGACAGGCCTAGAATTAGAACCTAGATCTCTTGACTCCAAATTTAGCACTTCTTATGCTGAATTCCTCCCTCCAAGAAGAATGTCAGGGAGGTTGATAGCACTTGGTTCTTGGCAGAGCATAAAGGGGGAATAAATCAGTAGAAATGTGTTGATAATGCATTTTTGTTTATTGTTAATATAATTTTGCTTCTTAATGGAAAGATCTTTCCCACCCATTAATAGGTCCTTGTGACCCGATTAAATCACCTGGATCTGGGATCCCAAAGTATAATGCCTCTATTTGTTCCAGAACCCATGGCCATTTAGATTCTAAGACCAAGGATCCTGGAAGGGTATAGTGTAATGGCAAGCAAAGTAGAATCTTTTGCTGTTTATATTTAATATAATCAATTGCTTCTGATTGAATCTTGCCTTTGATTGAATTAAGAGCCTTTAACTAGAAACAGCATATTTATTTGTATTTTTAATTATTTTAATGTGATTAAAGAAAATCGTCTGCATTAATGGGCCTGCCCATTAAGGGGAGTTGGATGAGGGAAGATTTGTTAGGGAGGCCCATACCTTTTGTTAATTTTCTAATGAGGTACTGGTTCTCAAGGGTTGTGATGCCCTCTGGCTCTGAAAAATGTATAAGTTACTCTGAAGTGAGGTTTTTCTTTGGGGTTTAATTTTTGGAAGAAGGTTTGTATCCTAGATGAGACTATGGGAAGCCTCTAAACAGCCTCCTGGCTTTGAAAACCCAGATGCTGGAGCTTCTCTCACTGGTAACTATGTACGTCTGGAAGGCATTTTCATCTTTCCGTTGATCTGTGATGTGTGTATTGCTTATGGTCAGGCAGCTCAAAGCAATATCTATTGATCTTTATTTCTCCATATTTTCTCTAAAGTTCAGGATGTTAACTTTTTCCCCTGAACTAAGTGAATGATATATGTGCTTGATTAAAGTGATTGTTGACCTCTAAAAGTTGCCTTTTCTTTTAGAAAAGCAGATAAAAGAACTTGTACAGCAGGTCCTCTTCTGTATATCAGGGTCCTTGCTTTTACAATAGAAAAGGTAGGAAGGAGTTCTTGGTGACAGAATAATAACCACAGGGACAGAGGCAATCTCAGAGTCCAAACTCTTTATTTTACTGATGAAGGAACTGAGCCTAAGCTAATAAGTGTCTGTTGTAGAATTTGAACTCGGGTCTTCCTGACTTCAAATCCAATATTTTATCCACTATATCATGCTGTCTCTCTAGTATATTAAAAATTGATACATTATGGATAGTCTCTCTAAAAAATAAGAGATTAAAAAACAAAGAACACAGACATAGTGAAATAGAGAAAAATTTTGCAAAAGAGAAGCAAACAGCAACATTGAGAAAATACAAGAACACTAGACAAACCTTGAAGATAGGAAAAATCTAAATGCACAAAATGACACAAGAAAACTACCCAGAGGTACTGAAAACAGAACACTTATCAAGAATCTACAAATCACCTCCAGAAAAAATAAACATACTTTAAACCCCAAGAAAAGTGATGAAAATTAATAAGTTCAGTGATAAATTCTCTAAGAGATGAGAAAGTTAAAGAAAAGGAAATTCAAATAACACAAAATTATTCTATATCCATAAAAAATTCCAAAAAAGAATGGAATAGTAAATTCCAAAAAGCAAAGGAGTTCAAAATGCAACCCCAAAGGATACGTAAATCTGAAGATGTTCAACAAAAGAGAGGTAACTGAGATATTCCTGCCACAATAGGAGAAAAAAAGATGAGCAGAATATTCCATTTGCTAACACTCCAAACAACAAAAATACAAGAAAAGAAAATAAATCGAATTGAAAAAGAAACCTATCTCCTGCCATCCTATCTGTAAATATGACCATGTCTATACCATCCTTAAGAAAAACAAAACTTCTTCTAACTATTCCTCAGTGTTATCATTTGGTATCTCCCTTTCTCTTCAAGGCTAAACTTCCTGAGAAGGTTGTTTATATTCTACTTCCTGTCCTCTCACTTGTTTCTAAGCCCTCTGCAATCTGGCTTCCAACCTCATCATTCCACTGAAGCTGTTCTGTCCAAATTGCCCAGAGACCTCTTTATTATCAAACATCATAGTCTTTTCTCAGTCTTCATCCTTTTTGACCTCCCTATAGCTTTTCACTCTGCTGGTACCCCTCTTCTGAACATTCTCTCCTCTCTAGGCTTTAAGCTCTCTCCTGGGCATTCTCTCTCCATACTATCTTGCATGGTGATCTCATCATTTCTGAGAAGTTCAATTATTATTTCTATGCAGATGATTCCCCCCTCTATATATTCAGCCCTCACTTTTCTCTTAAGCTCTAGCCTAACATGCCAATTATGTATTGGAAATCTCAAATTGGATTTTCCTATATGTCCCAAACTCAACATGTCCAAAACATATATATCCTTTCCTCAAAACTCCTCCCTATTTCCAATTTTCCTATTATTATCCAAGGCAGTGCCATACTTTCCGTCACCAGGCTGATAATTTCAATGTTATTCTTGCCTACTCACTCTCATTCAGCCAACATCCAATTTGTTGGCAATTCCTATCATTTTTACCTTCACAAGGTCTTTCATGATACATTTCCTTTTTCCACTCGTGTGGCTACCACCTTAGCGCAGATTCACATCACCTCATAACTTGACCATTACAATGACCTGCTGGTTGATCCTCAAGTCCCTCCCATTTCCAACCCTCTTTCATTCAGCTGCCAAACTGATTTTCTTAAAACTCACATCTGACCAGAATGGCACCTCCCTACCTCATAAACGCCAGGGGCTCCCTATTACCTCCAGTGTCAAATAAAACACCTTTGTTTGATTTTTAAATCCCATCAATACCTGGTCCCTTTCTACCTTTACAGCCTTCTTATATTTCATGCCCTTCCATGTATTCTGCAGTTCAGAAACATTCCTCTCCTCATTCTTGCTTGAATATGATGCTTCATTATTCAGCTACTGCCCTTTCATCCCACTCTTCCCCATGTCTGAAATGTTTTTCCCTCTTCATCTCTGTTTCCCACTTCCCTAGTTTCCTTTCAGATTCAGCTCATATCCAACCTTTTATAATAGACTTTTCAAGTTCACCACAACGCTGCTTGTTAGTACCTTCCCTTTTAGATTACCTTCCATTTTACATATATGTGTATATAAACGTACATATATGTACATATGTGTATATGTATGCATATGTACATGCACGCATATATACTTATTATCTTATATGTAAGATATTTGCATACTGTCTCTTCCATTAGAATATTAACTCTTTTAGGACAGAGATTATGCTTTCGGTCTTTCTTTGTTTTCCCAGGATTCAGCCCAAAGCTTGGCGCAAAATAAAACTCTAATAAATGCTTGCTGACTGATTAGAAGTGCTAATATCACTAAGACAAGGGAAAGAAATTAAAGGTATAAAGATAGGTAAAGAGTAGCTTAAAACTACCCCTATTTGCTGATAATATGGTGATTTACTTACAAAATCCTAGGAGATCAGCAAAGAAACTAATTGAAATAATTAGTAGCTTTGGTAAAGTAGCAGGTTAGAAAATGAACTCAAAAATGTCAATAACAAAAATGTCAATAATAATATAGCAATAAAAAAATCAAGAGGCAATAAGAGAAAGGGAAGTCATATTAGAACAACTTTGGGTGAATAAGCCATTTGGACTCTTATAAATACCCAAATTAACTACAAAGGACATATGAAGATGCTATCTGCATCCAGAAAAAGAATTGACAAATAAAAGTATATTTTACATATACACACCTATTTGTGTCTAATGGTAGTCATCTCTAGGACAGGGTTGGGAAGGAAGAAAAAAGGAAAAAAAGAAATGGTATTATACCTTATTATATTTTTCCTTTACTTTATTATATATTTAAAAAGAAGAACAAGTTGTACATAATAAATTTGCATTTTCATGTGCAATCATCATTTTATTATACCATGTTATAGAAATGCTTTTTTTCCCATAAATTAAAAATAAAATAAATTTTTTAAATAACTTCAAAATGTATAAAATATTTCAGGATCAATCTACCAAAGCATAATTAGCACCTATATAGATATAGTTATAAAAAGGTTCCTTAAAAAAATAAAGAACATAATTACATAATTGGAGGGAGATTCAGTTCACACATCTGGGCTAAGCCAATATACTAATCATTCAAGTAGAAAACATTTATTAAATGCCTACAGTCTACCAGGCAGGGTTCTTTAGTTTACAAGTTTAGTACCACGCCATTCAAATTACCAGGAGGACACTTTATGGAACCTGACAAAAGAGTAACAAAATTCATTTTGGAGGAATAAATGATCTAGTCTAGAATGTAAAGGGAAATGATTTTTAAAAGTAGAAATGAAAGAGAGATGCCACTTCCACACTTCATAAAGAAAACTCTTTGGTAGTGGTCAAACAACACAAAAGTAGATCATCGTTACATAAATAAATGACCTTCATAATCCAATGTTTGATAAACCACAAACCAGAGACTCCTTGGAAAAGAGCTCCCTATTTGTTAAGAATTACTGGGAAACAAGAAAGTAGTCTGGTAGAAATTAGATCTAGATCACCATTTTTTTTACATAATATACTAGAATAAACTCAAAATGGAGACATGCCCAAAATATTAAGGTATATATATTTAAAAATTAGAAGAGATATAAAGGATGGATTCTTCACCAAACTGGAGATACATGTGGCTACAAATTGTGATTACATAAAATTGAAAAGCTTTTTACACAAAGAAAATTAATGCAGTGAGGATAAAAAAAAAAGAAACAGTTGACCAGAAAAATATTTTTCATCAAATAAACCTGAAGTGGGTCTGACATCCAAGATACACAAACAACTAACAGAAATATATATATCAACGGATATAAAAAAAATAATTCTCAAAAGAAAAAGTGCTATTAACAAAAATATAAAAGAATCTTCCAAATTGCATAATAAGAAACATTCAAATCAAAGCAACTTTGAGGTTAAAAGTCATCCACACTCATAGCAAGACAACAAAAAATAAAAATAGCCAGTGTTGGGGCTGCTGAGTGCTGACAGGCAAATTTATATACTGTTAGCAAAACTGTGAATTGGTCAATTCATTTTGGAAAGCAAATTGGAATTGTGCTTTTTAAAAAGTGTTAAAAATATCCAGACCTTTAGACCCAGAGTAGGCACATGGCCCAGGGAGGTCAACGACAAAAAGAAAGCCCCTCTGCACATCAAAAGATGTGTAACAGTACTTTTTACAGTAGCAAAGAACTCAAAAAAAGGCATATGCCCTTCAATTGGGAAATGGATATTTTAAAAAACTATAGTACATGGATGAATTGGAATATTACTGTAATGTAAAATAAAATTGTGATGATGAATATAAAGAAATATGGGAAGACTTATTTGAAAAGTGAAATAAGCAGAAGGAGGAAACTAGTGTATATAATAAATACAACAACAAAAATGGAAAAAATAACACCCAAAACAATCCAAGCAGTTGCGAAATAACAATTAAGTTGGTTCCAAAGAAAAGTTATAAGATACATTCCCCTGACTCTTTGCACAGTACAGGCACTGTGACTAATGTCAGACTTTTTTGATACGTTGCTTAGTTTCATTGATTTTTTTTCCTCTTTTCTAATTTTCTCTTATAAGGAATTGATCTCTGGGAAGGGGAGAGAGAACAAATACATTGGGAAGTGTAGGTAAGATAAAAGCAAAAGGTATTAATAAAGATGCATTGCTTTTTAAACAATTGCCTGTCTCTAAAAGGACAATCACAAAGACCACTAAGTGAATCCAAAAACTGAGAACAAGTTACCTGGTTTCAATCCATAAGGCCCTGCCTAATGGCATTCCATACAGCTCTCCCTATAATCTTCTAGAGTTTAAGGTTCATAAAATTCATAGTAACTTCCTAGCACTTGGCATCAGCCCTATAAAACCATGACATAATGGGGGGAGAACCACCAGATTTGGGGTTTTAAAAAACATGAATATGAGCACAAGAAATGCCACTCTCTAGCCATGACTTTGAGAAGACAGTTTTCCTCTCTGATCCTGTTTCCTTATCTGCAAAATTATAATACTTGTACTATATCATGAGGATATTGTGATGAAAATGTTTTGTAAACCTTAAAGCACTACATAAGTTTTTATTATAGTAACCAGAAAAATTTTCTTTATGAGGTATTTTTGGCCATGATATTCATTCATGTATTCATTCATTCAACAAATATTTACTGAACAAATTCTATATGCTCTGTTCTGTGGAAGAGTGTTTTAAAAAGCAAATGTCATAGTCACCGCTTTCAAGAAGCTTATAATCTAATTGGGAATACAAGATCTACATACATCAAATCATTAAACAATATAAAAATCAGTATATAAATGATAGAAATTTTGGATAAGAGCCAGATGACTTGGTAAAGCACACATGTTCAGAAGAATAGGAGTTCACCATGGGCACAGAAAAATGCATGGAGAAAATGAGACTTGGACTGGACTCTAAAGAATGTTTTAGATCTGGAGGAGTGAAAAAGGAATGATGGTATTCTGGTGGACATGAAAAACTAAAGCCAAGGCACAGAAGCAGATGGTATGTGGAAGCTGGCAGCCCAGTCTTCAATCTTTCTGCACAGGCCTACGATATACAGACTTGTCTTTTTAGCAAAGCACATGGGAATGTCTTCCTTTCTTCTTCTTTCCCTTCACAGTGAGCTTGCCTCTTCCCCCATTTAATTCCATCACCATCCATACAGAGAATAGGCCATTTGAAAAATTATCCCCAGTGTGAATTTCTTTACCGGTCCAGGGTGAGCTATGGCAGCCAGACCTGTATGGGCTTTTCAAGGACTTCTCAAAGTCCAAACTTTTAAGTACAGATGACCCATAAAATGTTAGTATAGCCTGTTAGACACACATACTATTGACTTGAAATATCAACAAGGGCTCTTTTCACCACCTCCAAAACAACCACTGGTGACATGGCAGCATAAAATGCTAAAACACTGGGCTAGGTGAACCTTTGGCCTGACCTAGTAAGACATCTCTTATTCTCTTCACCTGAAAACAATTCAAATCCTATCAGTCCTTGAGAGTTCAATTCAAGTTGCACCTCCTCCTTAAAGTCTTCCCCAATAGTTCCAGCCCACAGCAGATCACTCCCTTTCCTAACCTTCACCTACCAACACTTCATGCTACTCATTGGTTGTTGAGCACTTGATAGCACTCTGTCACATTACTTATCATTGTTCTCTGTATAAGGGGTATAATTCTTTTATCTTTAAGAAGACCATCAGCACAGAGAGGACAAATGTTAGTACAGCAAGTAAGGCAGAGAAATTGAGCAGTAGGAGTTGGAGGGCCACACTTGTGGTTATTCATTCATTCAACAAGTATTTATTAAGTGCCTTCCTATATACTAAGAATGGTGGTAAAAATTGAATAGCCTTTGCCCTGAAGAAATTTAAATCCTATTGAACATAATGCCAATAGACCTGAAGAAAGCTACCTCTACTATACTGGAACTGTTGGCACCTGGTACATAACAGCAAGGTTTTCACTGCTGGTATTTTGGTAACTAGTCTTATATCACTCATGCTCAAGTTTATAAAAGGTGAAACAAATGAGAGGAGACAAAATAGCTAGGACCTTGTCACAACAAAGCAGTGTGGCTCTGAAGAAGGATTGTCCCTGGGTATCTTCTCCTGTATGCACACATTGCTTTTCGCAATTCATTGAACTGAGTAGAATGAAATGGAACTGATTAGAATGGAAGGGAAGGGAAGGAAATAGTGAATATGTGCTATACTGGCCTTACCAGGGGCATCCTATGTGCCAATCCATACTACCAGACTGCCTGAGGTATGAAGTGCAAAAACATCAGAAGTCTGTTGACAACAAACTGTCCACCATATCTGTTGTATCCTTAATGGCTCCTTCTAAACTATCTCCTTTTCTCTATGGTAATTCAGTGTTAGAAGCTATGGCACCAGCAACCATATCATTGATTTCTCCTATGTCCCCTGTAGCACCCAGCATAGCACTAATATTCAGTAGTCACTCAATAAACTTAATGAAACCCATCCATGAAGTTTTCTCTCTCTGCTTTGGGCCTCATCCCAAATTTAGACTTGAAATCCAGTGGGGTTTTTTTCCTTCCTGTTCATATCCTGCCCACAATGGCTTTTTTTTTTTCATTCCACCAGATGATCAAATGAGATAATGTATGTGGAAATGCTTTGCAAAGTGTAAAGCACTATACAGATGTACAGAGTTATTATCATTATCTCCAGAGGGTCCTCTTAGCATCAGGATTCAATGGTTCTGTGAACTGGATCATAAACTCTGAATCAGGAGCCATGTTTTCTATTTAGAATCAGAGACTGGTGAAGTTTGCCATCTACTTCTACTTCCTTACTTTACAAGTGAACCAGTCACACGGCCTGGAATCAATCAATCAAGCATTTTATTAAGTGCTTGTGCTCTCTCATTACCCCTGCCTCTTGGAACCCCTAACTCCTTTCAAAGCTCAGATAAATACTCTCAAACTTGGGGCCTCTCCTGATCTCTCCTGCGCTGCTGGTGCCTCAGCTAAAACTATTTTGGTTTTTTTTTACCTTGTATTTATTTTGCATATGCTTAGAGGCATGCACATTAAATCCCCTGATATAATATAATCTTGAATGCAAGAAAGACTGTTTTATTTTTGTCTTTTTATCATCAACATCCAATTCACTTATCAGTACATTGTAATTGCTTAATAAATACTTGTTGACCAATTGTAAAATTGATTGACACAAATCAGTTTTGAACTCAGAGAGTTTAAACAACTTACCCAAGGTCACCCAACCAGTTAATGGTCTAATTGTTTTTCCTCAGTCCTCAACCCTCTTAGCCTATATGCTTCATTTGACACTCATGACCACCATCTTCTCTAGGATACTCTTTTGTCTCTGAGTTTTCATGATACTATTTTCTCCTACTTCTCTTGCCTATGTAACCACTCCTCCTCCTTATTTGCGGTTATAACGTCCCTATAACAGGGAGGCTTATTCCCCAAGGTGCCGTCCTGGGTCCTGTTTTCTTCTTTCTCTACATTCTTAGTGACCTGATCAGCTCCCATGAGTTCAATCTCTACAGTGATGACTCAAAGGGTTATATATTCCTGTCTTTCTCACCTTAGTTCAGACCCTCCTTACTTCTTTTCTAGGATATTACAATGGATCTCCTAATTAGTCTCACTGCTTTGGGTCTCTCCCTACTCCAGTCCATCCCATGTACTAATGCCAAAGTAATTCTCCTTCAACACAATTCTGACCATGAGATTTCCCTGCTCAATAAATTCCAGTGCCTCTTTATTGTCTCTTGAGTAAAATATTTTTTATTTTATAATTTTTATACATTTATATATGTTAAAATATATATCATATATATTATAATAAAGGGCTCCTATTTATCTTCTGGAGCCCTTTAAGTCCTGGTCTACCTACTCTATCTTTCCAACATCATTGGGTATTATTTTACCTCCTGTACTCTGATTCAGCTCAAATTGGCCTTTCCTTTATTCCTTGCACAAGATAAAGTCTTTACCTTGGCCATCCCCCATGCATGAAATATCCTCCTTCCTCATTGACATTACCCTGCCTCCAGCATCTCTCTCTTTCTTAGAGATGAAGCTTAAGCATCACCTTCTACATGAAACCTTTCCTGATTCCCCACTAACTGTTAGCACCCTCCTCAAACTATCTTGTATTTACTTTCATAATCATTATTAAGATGCAAACTTGATGTCTCCCCCACTTGCAGTGTTATTGCTACAGCTTCTCAGTAAATATTCCTTTGTAAAAGCTAATTGATATTAACTGGTAAAATGATATTAAGACACTAATCATTGATATCAATGATATTTAAGAGATACTAACCGGTACTAGAGATTGACATTGAGCAAAATACACACAAATGGAGACTTGAAATGATAGACACACTACCACAGCACCTGAGAGGTACCTCTAGAACCATGAGAAAATGATGTAGCTAGTAACCTTGTTCTGGAGGACCCAAATTATTAGTGCAAGTGGGAGTTGGGATAAAGACTCCCAGTTTTTAATATAGAATACATAGTGTAGACAGCCAAGGTCTTTTGGGATCCTTTCCAACTTGATCTTTTCAAACAATCTTGATCCAAATTTCAAGCTTGGAATGTGTACCATCCATGCCTTTATTCAAATAATCATTTTTTTTACATGTTAAGAAACACTGGGAACAAGCATAAAGCCCTGAAGCTCTCCTCTGGAAATCTTCTTCCAAACAGACATCAAATTACGAATGCCTACTTTTTGGATCCAGTAATTCAATCAATTCTGAAAAATTAATTGAGCTGTTGCTAGCCCATGACTCTCTCTCTTTGTATGGATGTATACATGTGTGTATGTGTGTGCAATATATATATATATATATATATATATATATATATATATATATATATTATTTCCCCCTCCACAAACAATAGCATTAGAGATTTATTGTCAAAGATTTTCCTAGATAAAAATGGAACAGACTATATAAGCAACACTGAGAAGGAATCAAACATAGCATGTCTGATAAATATCTGATATCTGATAAATCCAACACCACAAACTCTGAAGGAATAACACCTTATTCAACAAGTACTACAAGAAACAATGGAAATATAATTGGCAGAAATTAAGGTTCAAACCAACCTGTATTTGTATCATTAACCTCAATAAGTTCTAAATAGATACAAGACATAAATACAAAGATTCTATTATTTAAAAATTAGATAAGAATGGAAAGAGGCACCACTCACAACTATGGCTAAAAGGAAAATTCTTAGCCCAACATGCAAATATAAAATATAAAGATAATTTCTACTAAATAAAATTTAAAATTTTACCTGAACACAATAAATGCAACAGATATATAAAAAGATACTGTCTTGCAGGGATAAATCTTTCCATTACATAGCCCTGATCAAGGTCTTACATTCATGAAATGCAGGCACTTGGTATAAATATACAAAAACAAGAATAATTCAATAGTCAAGTAGTCAAAGGACATTAAAAATCACTAACAAAAAAATTGCAAGGTATCAAAAACCATCTGGTTGCTCTAAATCATTAATAATAAGAGAAATGTACCTTTAAATAACTCTGAGGTTTTACCTCACGATCTTGAAAATGACAAAGATGATAAAATATGGAAATAGTCAACGTTGGAAGGGTTACAATTTACACATTATGGAGTTGAATTGGTTCAACCATTCTGGAAAATTATTTGGAATTATTCAAGAGAACTCCCTAAACTGGGCATAATTCTAAAGAAGGTCAGAGAAACGTGAGAAGGTTTGTATGAATTATTACGAGTGAAACATGCAGAACCAGGAAAGCAATATGCATAATAATGATAACATAAATGTAAACAATGTAGAATTTTGCCAGAAATCAAAGTCTAGCTCACTGGCACATAATTTGTAGATATAGAGACCAGATGGATAGCAGAGTACGGGGGAGTAGTAAGTACCTCCTAGCTCCTTCTCACAACCACTCTACAAAAATCTAGGAAAATGCATCAGACAGAGTCCTGATAGTGAAACCCAAAAAAAAATCACATTGTGTCATTTTTCCAGTTCAGGTCAACATAGGCAAGAATATAGAAGTCTTCAGACCCTTTGGACCCTGTCTATCCAGAAGGGTATAGAGCATGAAGGACAGAACTAGGGCCTGAACCACAAGGACAAAGTGGAAGTAGAATCCACTGACAAGTCTGAAAGAAACCTCAAAATGAAAACTCCCAAGGACATCATAATAAAAACCTATAGTTTTGGTCAAAGAAAAAAAACACCTCAAACAGAATGAAAGCATATAAATGCCAATGATGCCCAGTCAGAACCACATGAGAAGTAGAAGCCACCAGACTTTGAAGCACCACCATACAGCTTGGAAAAAAAAAATGTTCCAAAAGGTAAAAGATATTAATTTATAGCAAAGAATAAAAAAAACAGCAAAACTGCATATAATCCTATTGGAGAGAAGGGTGATTGGTAATAGTCCTTTAGAGGAATATCACAAGGAATATTCTTCAAAAATAGAAAATAGAGGTATTTCAAATATTACTGAAGAAAGACCAGAACTTAGTAGAGCTTTTGAAATACAAACGTAAGAGTCAAAAGAAAGATAAAAATGTAAATATGAGTGTGCAATAATAAAGGACTAACCAAAAATGAGGTGTTCATATTCTAAAGGGAGGAGAAAATACAAGTGTCCCATCAGAACCTTAATATCATTGTGAATCATAAAGGGAGACAAATAAGACAAGAAGCCTGGGGGTGATTTTGTTACTTGGGGTGGGTGACTATAAAGAAAAAAAGGGAAAGAAATATACTAAGGGTGGAAGAGAGGGAGAAAAGGTGTGGGGGAAATTTTCACACATAATAGAAGTCCGTACAAAGAGGAAGTGGATGACACAAACCTTACTTTCGTCTGAATTAGCCAAAGAGGGAAAAACACACACACACACATGTGCATGGGCACATACACATACATATAAGTACATGCATATATGCCCAGAGAGAGTTGAGTATAGAAATGTATTTCATTCAACACAGAAACAGGAGTGAAATAGTAAAGAGGAAGAGGAATAAGAAGAAGGGTAGATTCAGGAAGGAATTAGTGACAGGTAAAATAAATTCTAACTACAGAAGGTGGATGACAAAAAGGGGTTATATGAAAAGAAAAGAAGAGTAAGAATTTGTGATTGTATTCTGGGTGAGGAAAAGAGAAGAGAAAAAAAGAGGGGCAGAGGAGCAGGAGCTGATTGAGTATATGAAATTTAAATAGTTTCATACAAACAAAACTCATGCAGCTAAAAATTTGAAGGGAAACAGGTAACTAGAGAAAACAATCTTTGCAGTAAGTATATCTGATAAATGTCTCATGTCCAAGATATATGGACAAGTGATTCAAATTTATAAGAATAAGAACCTAGATTTGCAGCTTTCATGAGCAATCATCTTTTTTTAAATTATGTAATGCCATGGTAATGCTTGTTTTATTCCATAAATTAAAAATAAAATTTTTTTTTAAAGAATGTAAGCAATTTGAGGGTAGGGATTTTGTTTCTTCTAGTAATCTGTACTCCCTTGAATTTAGCACATTGCCTGACACAAAGTAAGTGCCTGTTGACCTGAAAAAAAAATAAGAACCACTCCCCTAGTGACAACGTTTCCAAGGATATGAACAAGTAGTTTTTAAAGGAAGAAATACAAAATTATCAATAGCTATATGAAAAAATACACCAAATCATTAACCATTAGAGAAATTAAAGCAATCTTACACCCATCATGTAGTCAAAGTTGACAAGAAAAAAGGAAATTGACAAATTTTGGAGGGACCTATAGGAAATGTACTATTGGTGGAGATGTGGATTGATCCAGCCAGTCTGAAAATCCAAAGTGACTGACCTGTGCCTATCCTTTGACCCAACAACAATTCTATGAGGTCTACACCACAAGGAGATTTTTTTAAGAGGGAAAGGATTAATATGTATAAAATATTTATAGTAGTTCCTTTTGTAGTGCAAAAAACTGGAAACCAACAGGGGGAATGACTAAAGTAATTATGGTATATAATGGATTACTATTGTTTTGTAAGAAATTAAGAATAAGATTGTTTCAGAGAAAACTGAGACTTGTATGGACAGGATTATAAAGACAAGCAAATTCAAATGGCTTAAGAAATCTTAATTGACCAATTACAATTCTAGAGGACTTACAATAAAACATGCTACCTACCTCCTGACAGAGAAGTTGATGGATTCAGGGTATATACAAAGATATATTTTTTTGGACATGGACAATGTGAGAATTAGTTTTGCTTTGCATGACTATGCATATTTGTCATAAGGATTTTATTTTTATTTTCTTTTTCAAATGGGAAAAGATGAAATGGAGAGGAAAAGAGATTTCTGTACATTGAAAAATAATTAATTTTTTAAAAAAATTATAAATTTAAATTTATAAATTTAATAATTTGAATTTTTAAATAATTTAAAATTTAAAATAATTTAAATATAAAAATAAATTTAATAAATATTTATAAACTCCACTCCTTTCCTCCTTTTCCAATCAGCTACTTTGTCATTTTCCAGTTCTATAGCACCTTTCCTGTTCTCCATCATTTTTCTTTTTTTGTTGGTGTTAATTTTTTTTATTTTTTTTAATGTCAGTTTCAAATTCTGTCTCTGATATCCATTATACACATGATGTCTCCGAAATATTTCCAAAATCTGAGTACCTCAGCAGTCTGCTCCCCTATGTCTTTTAGTGTGCCGCTGTGGTTTTAGACCACTCCCTGTGCTTAATGATTTGAAATCAAGAACAACTAGGGGCCCCTTTATCTTCTCATTTGCTTGGATTTCAACTTCTTACAAGCTATTTTGATCCATCTCTTCCAGTCGAAATGTCATTCTTCTTGGCAGAAAAAAACAATGAGCAAAATAAGGTTGCGCCCTTCTTCCTTTTTTCCTTCATCTTTTATTATTGTTTCATTTATCAAGGGGAAGGATCTTATTCCTTTTTTTAATTCTTTTTCTGTTACCCAATATAGACGATGAAAAGCCCACTTTGTTATCATCCTTAACATTCCTAGTATAGTCTGCCTCCACTGATACAGAGCTTCGGCACTCCTTAAACAAATTTTTACATGATCATGCCACCCTTTAGCTTTCACATTCCATCCCCTATCTTTGCTTACATCTTCTATACATGTCTCATTTAAAGGTCAAAATTATCAATGAGTTCCCTGTGTAACCATATGAGTTTCTCTGAATAGTATTTCTTTTTCTTCCTCATTGGATATTTTCCTCTTTTCAAGCGCCTAAGTGGTCATTGGTCTTGAAGTCAGGAAAACCTGAGTTCAATCCCACCTTAGACATTAATTCGCAATGTGACATCAATAGCTGCTTCAGTTTCTTCTTAGGTTAATAATGGCACCTACCTCACAGGACTGTCATAAGGATCCAATTAGATAATGTATGTACAATTCTTGGCAAAACTTACAATGCTATATAAAAAGCTATTACTAGTCAGTTGAGTACATCAATTAGCATTTATTAAGCATCCATCATGTACTAGGCAGTGTACTTAGCTCTGGGGATACAATGAAAGGCAAAAAACTGTCGCTGATTTCAAGAAGCTCACAGCTTAATGAGGCAACACCCAAAGAAGACATACATACATATATATATATATATGGACTGGGAATGACTCTTACACTAGCTGGAAGTTAAAGGAAACCACAAAAACAAGAAGTAGATATAAGAAGGAAGACCGCTCCAGCCATGAGGGCCAGTCACTGAAAATGCTCAAAGCTGAGACATGGTGTGTCTTGTATGAGAAATAGCAAGGAGACCAGTCCCACTGGATCATAGAGTAAGTGGAGGAAGTAAGGGTATTTGTTGTCATCTTTCAGTTGCGTCTGACTGTTTGTGATCTCATTTGGGGTTCTCCTCGCAAAGATCCTAGAATGGCTGGTCATTTCCTTCTCCAGCTCGTTGAGGAAGATGAGACAAACAGGGTTAAGGTTAAGTGGCTTGCCCAGGGTCGCACAGCTAGTAAGTTTCTAAGGTCAGATTTGAACTCAGGTCTTCCTGGTTCCAAGCCCAGCACTCTATCTCCTATGCCATCTAGCTTAGCTGTCCCTCGTAAGGTGTTAAGAAGACTGGAGAGGCAGGAAGGGGCCAGGTTATAAAGGGTTTTAAAATACTAACAGAGGATTTTATATTTGATTCTGGAAGCCATAAGAAATCATTTTTGTTCATTGGGTAACGTGGTCAGACGTACACTTTAAGATCAGTTTGACAGGTGGGTGGAGGATGGAGTGGAGTGAGAGATGTGGGGCAGAGATATCAACCAAAAGACTACTGCAATAGACCAGGTGTAGACAATGAGGGTGATGGTAACGTCATGGGAGGGAATGGGGAGGGTACAAGAGATGTGAAGGTAAAATGGTAACATCTGGCAAATGATTGAATATGGGGAGGAGAGTAAGAGAAAGACATCCAGGATGACACCTCAGCTTCAATCCTCAGTGACTAAGAACATGATGATAACCTCCATAAGAATAGTGAAGTTCAGGAGAGGTAAGCATTTGGGGGGAAAGATAACAACTTCAGTTTTGACATGTAGCATTTAAGATGTCTAACAGGGAACTGGAGACATAAAACTGGAGGTTGGAACAGAGGTTAAAGCTGGAAAAGTAGAATACAGACGATAAGTGAGTGAATCCATGGGAGCTGATGAGATCACCAAGTGACATAATAAAAAGAGCATTTAATTTTTAAAGGTTTGCCTTCTCTTTGGTGCTGATTTCCCTGCAGAATTTTATTTCATGGAATGCTACTTATACTTTGCCAAGGTCTACCTTTTCTCAAAATCTATGGTGAATATTAGAAGTGCTTTTTCTATCTCAAATTCTTAAATGAAATAGTTTATTCCCTCCAAGATTCCAGTCATTTCTGTTTTAGAAATCATTTCCTCTGATTGGTGAGAATTTGGTCCAAAATTGCAGTTCCCTCTTGTTTCTTCCACCTTTTGAAGGATAAAATTATCATTAAGGCAAGGCAAGAAATTATTAGCTGTTCTGCTTTTGGCAGAGAGAGAGCTCCAGCAGATGTCCGGATAATTGAAATTCCCCATAACTACTATATCATGTCTCTGTTCCAGATTGCAATCTGTATCCTCCACTCATTTATTTCCTATTTCTATCTTATCTTTCAGCCTCTGTTGATCTTTACCGTGCTTTTTCCCTCTGCTTCCTTGTGTCTTCATATGAATATATCTTAATGTGCAATGTTACTCTGTTCCCCACACTGACCCTACCCTAACACCAACATGTATTTTTACCTATCCATTTCCTTTGTGTTTAAAAATTTATTTTAAAATCCATCTTCTTAAATATTTCCCAGTTACATGTAAAAAAATTTAGCTATCCTTTTTTTTTATTTTGAATTCCAAATTCTCTCCTCCTTCTTACCTTACCCCCACTTTGATAGCAATTTATACATATGAAGTCATGCAAAACATATTTCCATAATAGCCATGCTGCAAAAGAAAACACAGACAAAAAATACAGTTTAAAAACACATGCTTCAGTCTGCATTCAGGGTTTATCATCATTTCTCTCTCTGGAGAGTAAATAATACTTTCCCATAGTTCCTTTGGAATTGTCTTGATCAGAATAGTTAAGTCTTTCACAGTTGATCATCCTTACAATACTACTGTTACTGTGACAGTGTCCTATCAGTTTTCTGAAACAAGCCTGTTCATAATTTCTTATGGCACAATAGAATTCCATCCCAATTATATACCACGACTTATCCAATTATTCTCCAGTTGATTGGCATCCCCTCAATTTCCAATTCTTTGCCACCACAAAAAAAAAGGTGCTATAAATATTTTTGTATAAATAGGTCCTTTTCCCTTTTCTTTGATCTCTTTGGATACCCTTTTCCTTTTGAATAAGATGCCCTTACAGAACCACATGCCAGTATTGGTCCTATTTGGACAAACTTCAAGGTGCTCTATGAGGTCAACTTTGGCCATTTTATCCTCTTTTGAATGGGGTGGAGGGAGAGGGGGCAAGCCTCAAATTTTTCACTGATAACATTTAGTTGGCCATGACAAAAAGACAAACATTGCACATTCTACATAAGTCGCTACAAAATTTTCCCCCATTTTTCATACTTCCTGAAGGGCAAAATCCTCAGTCCTTTGTTTCAGCATTATAACATATCATTTTTTTCCCAAAGAAGAGAATTGAGAGACTACCTAAGAGAGATTCTAAAGTGCAAAGATATCTCTAACCCTACTCAGCTCCCTTATCTTACAAATCAGAAACTGAGGCACAGAGAAGTAACATACCCAATGTCCCACAGCTAGATAGTAGCAGAGCCAGAATTCAAAACCACGTCCTGTCTCCAAGTCCAGTGCTTGGACACCACTGCCCCCTTCTCCTGGTCTATTTTGCATTATGGCTATCTGCTTATATGGTGGAAGTTCCATGAGGGAAGGCAGAAACAGTGTCTCATCCACTGCTTTATCTCTCCCAGCCCCTAGCACAATGTTTAGTATACAGCAAATATACAATAAATCTTTGTTGAATTGAATTATTCCCAAAACAGTAGCATCCTTCTCACTGTCTCGGACCCTCTAATATTAATCACTTCTAGAGACAGGAAGGATGTGTCCATCATCCTCTCGATTTCCTGCTTCCCCTTTCACCGCCTGGCTAAGCTCTTGGTCATACTAATCATTGGCACCAACTAAAATAGCCCACTGCCTGGCCTGGCCAGTGCAACATGTAAATGGCATTGGTGGAAAGAGTAAAAATTGATTAGCAACCCACCTTCATCAATCCGTATTCCACAACTCTTTGGGGTTCTCTATCAGTACACAATTTTTACATGTGACCCTATATGTGGCAAACTATTAGTGCACTTCCTGTTGACTTACTCCAGACTGGGACAACATCAACCTCTTAGGAGTAGAACATGCGAAAGGTAAGGATGGCCCTGCGCCTGAAGTCAGGAAGACCTGACTTTAAATCTCACCTCAGACACTCACTAACTGTATGACTCTGGACAAGTCACTTAACCTTATTTGCTTCACTTTCTGGAGAAGGAAATGGCGAACCACTCCAGTATCTTTGCCAAGAAAAAACCCAAAAGGGCTCTCAGAGCTAACAACAAATACCTGATCTATTTTATGCCTTTCTAGAAGAAACCCAATTAATTGCTGTTGGAAAGACCCTAGACGTGAGCCTATCACTTAAAATTATTTTCCCCAAGGTTCCAGGGCTGTGCTAAGATGAGCCAGAAGGAAAGAGAAGAACCTGACTCCATTATTTAGGGATAGGCACCCCAAGGACCGGATCTTTTCTGTGCAGGGGCCCCTCAGCATGAAAAGAGTGCCTAAGCCCCTTGGACTGTGGGAATTTGCATATATCTATGAGTGTTATCAAAACATATACTTAATAAATACAAGGTATTTTGGAAAAGGGAAGTCCTAGCCACTGAGCGAGGAGGGGGATCAAGAAAGGCTATGTGTGGCATGAGGGAAACTAAAGGTTATAAGAGGCAGAAATGAGGAGGAAAAAGGACTGAACTTCTTTGGAAAATAAGCAAAAAGGTGACCAAGTTGCTAAAATGAAATCCCCTCCAGCAGGACATTTGTGGAACTTGCTTCTACTTTTCTATCAAACACATTCTACAAGTATAACAGGGACCTTGCTACATACAAGCATGGAGTAACTGCTTGCCCTCTCCATAGGATAGTGTCAATGAATAACATTTGGTAAGATGGAAGCTGAAAGCCTTCAGTGAACCCTAGCAGTATCAAAGCTCTAGAGTGATTTTTCCTTACCCAAAAAGCTAACCTCACAAAAAACAATGGAAGAAGAGTGGGATCCATCCTTTAAAAGGAAGGAATAAATTGTGTTTCCCAAAAACAACTCGTCAGACTCTGAGACCAAAAGATCCCAAAAGAAACCCAAGGAGCTAAAGGCAAGAACATATGATGCCTTTAAACATTAGCCCAACCTCCTCATGTTACAGATGGGAAAACTGAGATCCAAAGAGGGAAATGGCTTACCCAAGATCACACAAATACCAAGCAGTGGAGCCAGGATATGAAGCTCATTCCTCTGATTTTAAACCCAGAGCTCTGAACACATATCCCCTGAACATCTACTTTGCTCAGACTCATGGTTGACCGTGTCTTAGATGGGCTACTAATGGGACATAGTTGATATACCACAAGCCCAGTCCCAATACTATTATTACTCCCTTTCAAGGGTTAGCACAGGAATGATCCCGTAACTTCCAGAGTTTTTTCTTTCACACTAGTCTCCTGCTAGAACTTCCATCTCAGAGAAGCATACCAACCACTCCAGAGCTTTTGCTGTCCAAGGAAAACCTCTCCTGTGTGGAAATTCCCCAGCACTATCTGGGTAACTTGGGGTCATTTGCTCCCTCAGTCTGCGTCATCATTTTGTAGCTGGGTAGCTCTTATTTTCCAAGTAGCCTCCAATGACCCTGAAGAGCAGACATTGCTGGATTCCCTCTTTAGCCTTACATTCCAGTTTCCAATTGACTGGAAACTCTCCAGCCCTGACAGGTGAGGCATGACTCTTGACCTCCTTGCCTCCATGGAGTCAGAGTGAGCATCCCCACCAAAACCCCAAATGGCCCATTTCTGCCACTTCGATTAAAGGGAATGGATTTCCCCTTCCCTCTCTGTCTCCCTGTCACACATCCACCCTATGCCCTAGCCTCTTGCAACCTTACAATGTGTTCCTCAATAATCTATCCATCATTCTGTCCTACCATATTTTACTTAAGGAAGAGAGGACTTCAGGTGTCCAAGACTGAAAATCCTGGGGAGGAAAGGAAGGGGGGAGGGGTGGGGTGGGGGAATCTCATTGAAAATAAGCACGTTGGGCTCTAATACCTCATTCTTGGTCATTCTTGTCAAATGTTCGTCTGAGAGGACCAGATTGCTGCTGTTGCTGAAATAAATGGAATCTGGCAGGAAAAGCTTTTGTTTTTCCAATCCTAGTTTCTACAAAGAAAACACTGGGATCTTGTTGGAAATGGGTTCTGTTAAGGATGGTTCCTCAGTGTGTTGTGAGGTTTGGGTTGTGGTTGGGTTTTTTGTTTTCTCTTCCCACTGAATCCTCTCCAGTTCTGTGATACCTGCTTTTTAATGCAAATAAAATGTTCGACTGGAAATCTTTCAGCATCCCTGCCACAGACAAGAACCAAGGTGCCAATTTCTCTTCTCTGATGGCAGTAGAGCTCCCATCCGACATTTTGTTACTTTGAGGCACAGATGACTGGTTTACTGGAATATGCCCAGGGAATTTGAGTTTTTAGAAAAGGCAGTCACTTTTAAGTGGGTTTCTTTACTCCAGTCTACCCAGCGTAAGGTTCCCAGTCCCTTCATCAGGAATTGACACCAATGCAAAAAAAAAAAAAAAAGGCAGGGGTGGGCTGGGAGGAGGAGTGGGGGGCTGTGCATGGTGTTGGGCCCAGGTACCCAAGTGGGTAATTTCCAGGATTTCATTGAGCAAACCAATTTCTTTCCCAGATGAAGAAAGAATTCCTTTTTTTTTTTGCATGCTATGAATAGATCAAAACAACCCCCTCCTTTTCCCCTGCATTTCCACCAAGTTTCGTACTACAAATGGAAGAGAAAGCAGGATTGGATTACCACCATTGAACTGAATGAGAGTGTCTATTACCTTTCAGGACAGAGACAGTACCCTCCCCCTTAGATCCATCATGATCTGTCCCAGCTCCATTGTTTTAGGGGAGAATAAGTGGGAATCTTCAGAATTGCTCCTACAGAGGCCTTTGTTGGAACAGAAACTTCCCTCACACCTAAAGGGAATTGAATTAAGTAGGAACATGAACTGAGCATGGCAATTGTTTCAACAGCTATCATTAGAAAAGGAGTAAAGGGCACAGGATAAGGACGAGTAAGAATCTGGGAGCTGTTCTTGGCTCTACCCACATTCCATTAGGTGACTTTTATCCAGTAGAAAGAGCACTGGATTGGGACATGGAATACTTGAGATCAAATCCTGACTATTTATTACCTGGATGGCCATAGGAAAATTATTTCCTCCTTTGGAGCTTACGTTCCTCCTCATTAGATGACCCAAAATCTAAGGTCCCTTTCCAGCTCTAAATCCTATGATTATCTATGAAAAGTCACTGACTTTTTTCTTCCTTTAATCTATGGCTGCCTTCCTAGGACTCCTGTAACATTTTTAACTTTATCAGTGAGTGAGTAAATGAATGAATGAATGAATGGCAAAGTATTTATTAAAAGGGAAGAAAATAAAGGGAGAAAAAGAAATTTACATGATAACTTTGCTGTAGATTTAGAAGGAACAGCAAGTTGTAAATGGTGGGTTTGCAGTTTCACATGCAATTATCTTTCTTATTGTAGTATGTTATGGAAATGTTTGTTTTATTCCATAAATTAAAAGTTAAAAGAAAAAAATGAATTTAAAAAATAAAAGCTTAGAATGTGCTGGGTACTATACTACATGCTAAAGATACAAATCCAAGTGGAAAGAGAGCCAGGGAGTTGATGCAATCTTTACATGAAGGAGACTGGAGAATTTGCTTCAGTAAAGGCATGACAGTGTGTCAAGGAAGCATCCCAGTCCCCTATCCAGAGGATGTGCAGACTTTCTGGAGCTGGCACAAAACAGAGAGCACACAAACCTGCTATTGCTTCTGTCTCTGTGGTATCTAGTTCTTCCTCCTTTTAGGTCAAGGAGATTAGAGATGGCCATGACTTTGAAAGGTCAAAGCAGTGAGCCACCAAAAGTCCTGGAGCATGATGAGATTTGCTGGAAGCCAGATGTGACGAGGGAAGAACCAAGAAACCTTCCAGTCCTAGCCCAGCAGTGGCAGAGATGGGAACTCAATCCATCCATTCTTTAGCGTTGAACTTGATGGGGCAAATGCTTGTAAAAACTACTTTAAGTCTGATCCCACTCTCCTAAAGACCAAAGGGAGTATTGGGCTACCAGGTGTTAGGGAGAAATGTTTGTACTTCCATTTTTGGTATTTCTACAAAAGTAAATATCCCTTTGTAAAAGCTAATCAATGCTAGTTGGTTAAATGATACTAAAGCACAAATCATTGGCAGTTGAAGGAGGAGGGAAAGACACTGGAATGGGGATTCAAGTGAATAGTATTATGGAAAAATACCCCCAATCCCTCAGGGGCATCCCTAGAATACTGAAGGGAATACATGGGCAAACCCTCTGGAAAAGAGAATCCAGAATATCACACCACACAAGCAAGACAGTACCTAACTTCAAGGAGATTGTATTCTAATGGGAGAAGACAATACATAAAATAATAATACAGCAAGTATTCACAGAGTAGTTAGTACTATGTGTCAGGCCCTATGCTAAGCACTTTATAAATATTCTCTCATTTTATCTTCATATCAACCCTGTAAGGTAATTGTTATTATTTTCTTTGGTTTACAGCTGAGGTAACAGAGGCAGACAGAGATTAAGTGATTTGTTAGATTTAAACTCAGTGCTTCCTGACTCCAGGCCCAGCCCAGTAGTAGCACTGTATAGAAATGATTTGGTTTGATCCCACTCTCCCAGAGACCAAGGAAAGGGTATGCCACCAGGTGGTAGGAAGAAATGTTTTTACTTCTTTTCTATTCCTGACTCCAGGCCCAATACTCTACCCCCTGTACCTTGTACTGGGCTACAGCTGCCTCCAACAAATGGTCTTCTGACCTCCACTTGAATTCAATTCAACTGAACAAACACTTATCAAGCCATTCCACAATTCTGGGAGATATATGCAGATATTATGATTCCCATTTTACCAACAAGTTGACTGAGACAGACAAGGGTTAAGTGACTTTTCCAGGGTCATACAACTAGTAAATGCCTGAGGTCAGATTTGAACTCCAGTTTTCCTGACTCCAGGTCCAACATTCCATTCACTGCACCACCTCATTACCTTTGCTGATGTAACCTAAAGACCACGGGGACTTCCTATCTTACTTGGAACTGAACCCTCCTGCATATAGAGTCCCTCCCCCTTCAAAATATGAGCTTCTGGAAAGCAAGGAGCTTTCTAAATTTTCTATTAAGATTCCAATCACTTAGCACAGTGCTATGCCTATAATAATCACTCAATAAAGACTTTTCCCCCTATTTATTCATTCACCGAGCATTTAGAGTGGACTTCTCATTTTCCTTACATCAAAATAAATTAAATTCATATTGGGTTTTACCTCAGCGCTACCAAAGCAAATACAAATAAAGAATCATCATGTTGGGGTGTCTGGAGTCAATCTTGGTCAAGTAGTAAAGAAAATGGTACTATCTATAAACAAAATGAATAATCCCTAGAATCCAAGGGGGAGAGCAGGGAGACATAGCCAACCTTTCTGAAAAAGAGCATCCAGAACATCACTAAACAAGTAAGCAAGATAATGCCTGACCTCAAGGAGCTTATATTCTCTTCGGAAAGGATAACACATAAAAGGAGACTAGGAAAGAGTGGGAGAAGGTGGTGGGCTTATGGTGGCATGGTTTGGAAATAACAGGGTCTGGTTCTGGGCAAGAAAAGTTCACTTGTCAAAGTCCAGTGTCTCCCCTACAGAAGAGGCCTAGATTCCACGGGGGGAACGGGGTGGGAGTATGGGGAGGACTTGGATACTGTTTCTGTGGGGATTACTCTGAATGACATCATATTTAATAATAATAAATAATAGTTAACATTTACATAGTAACTACTATGTGTTAAGCGCTTTCTAATTGTTAACTTAATTGATCCTCGCAACAATCCTGGGAGGTAGGTGTTATTATTTTCCCTATTTTACACGTGAGGAAACTGAGGTAAATAGAAGCTAAATGACTTACCCAGAGTCATACAGCTAATAAGCATCAGAGTTGAACTCAGGTCTTCCTGACTCCAGGCTGGACACAACCCAGCTGCTCCTGTTTACTAAAGGGTAGAAGTTTTAAAAGTTGCTAGCTGCATTCAAGTCCTCCTCCAAGGCCTCATTACAGGACAGAGATGACCATGGGCTCTTAACACTAGATGTTTGGGAGAGCAAGCTCTAGAAGGTCCCAGCAAACTGGAATGGTTTTATGGTGAGAGCCAGGATGGAGTGCGGTTGACAAGGTCGGGATAGACCTTCAGGGAAACTGTTCTTTGAGACTGTACTCATTATCATCCGGAATGGCTCTCTATGCCCCCCAGATGTTGCTGTCTCCATGAGACAAACAAGAGAATTACAGAATACAAGGGATACGTAAAATAGATGCCCTCTAGGCTAACAGTCTTTAAGACAATAAGACTGGCCAAATCACTAGGACAGGAGATGAGTAGAGTATCGCTGTGGATTTGCAGTTTCTGTCTATAAATACCCTGACCTTCGGATCAATTAACAGAGTTGATCTATCTTCTTCCGCCTGACCATCTCTTTCTTCTTTACCACATCACTGAGCCGTGTGGGGACGCAGGCTGTTGGCCACAGTTTTAAATGTTGATGGGGGATAGATCATTCTCTGTTATCACCCAAGAGCTGGCAACGAGGTGATGATTTTCTCTTTCTTTTTCTTCTGGAGCCAGATTATGAAGGTCCTTCAATGTCAAGTTGAAGAATCTGTATTTCATCCTCCAGGCAAAGGGAGCCCTGGAAGATTCTTCCATTGAGATGTATTGTGGTTAGATTTGTGCTTTAGAAAGATTTTTTTTTCTTTGACAGGTGCTCAGGAGATAGATCAGATAATGAGACACATGGGTAGCAATTAAAGAAAAGATAGAATCAAGTGCTAAACGGGAGGTCTATGCTCTTCTAGGTGAGCCTCCATTTATTTGGCCTAGAACTAGGCCTAAGGCCACTTCCTGGCCATTTTCAAACCTCTACCAGATCCATACCACCTCCTCCTGCCTTTTCTTAGTTCCCTAACAGAGAAGCTAGGAGATGCTGTGGATAGAGTACCAAGTCTGGAGTCAGGAAGACCTAAGTTCAAATCCAACCTCAAACACTTACTAGCTGTGGGACCCTGGGCAAATCACTTAAGCTCAGTCTGCCTCAGTTTCCTCAACTGTAAAATGGGGATCGTAAGAGCTCCATCACAGGGTCATTGGCGAGGATCAAATGAGATCGTATTGGTAGAGTGCTTGGCATAGTGCCTGGTACACAGCAGTGGTTATAAGAATGTTGATTCTCCTTCCCTTTAAGGATGCGGCACAGAGTATTTCAGATCTGGCACAGGTTCTTCTAGATGACCTCCAAAGTCCCTTCCAATTCTACAAGAGGTCCTGCCAATATTTTAGGTGAATGAATAAATAACAAAGTAAGTAAATAATGTGTGTACTTGGAGAGGGACTAAGTTTTCTTTTCACCCACCATCACCTGTTCCCATTCCCAGGCCTAACAAATCAAGGTCTTTCCAGAGCTTGGCATTTCCTTTCATAGCTCTGCAATTATAAGGCACCATCGCTCCCTTCCTTCTTTCCCTTCCCCTCCCCTCCTCCTGCTATTTTCCCCATTACCACTGCCACCACCAAGCTACCTTCTCCCCATGGATCCGTCAACCCTAGGTACAAAGGAATGAGGAAGGGAGTAGGAGGGCAAGAAAGTCTCATGGGACGACAGGGTCACAGACCACACACGCTCCACCACCTCCTGTTTCTATGAATTTCTAGCTGAACCAGCTCATCATCAAAGCTATTCTTGTGCCCACCCAGCCCTCCTCTGCCATGCCTGTAATTGGAAGAACACAATGCAAAGCAGATCCTCCTATCTAAAAATACACTGCATTCTTGAATGACTACAAAAGCTCTCCCCTCAAGCCCATGGATAGCCAGGCTAAAAACAGTAACCCAGGACTTCAAATTGCAAAGGCAACAAAGGTAGAGGAGCTGAGTACAGCATGCCACTCCAAGCCATCTGCCATCTTGACCCACCCCAGTTTCCCTCTCCCCAGCAGGGCTAGAAATATGTGATGATGGCTCTGTATTGCACATGGCAGAGTCTCTCCTGCTTTGGGGAAACAAGGTTCCTTTGGGTAAAAGGGAGATGGGCAAAGAGCTGCCTTGGTGAGGGGGAAACCTGACTTGTTTCATTGGTTACCACCACCAACTCTTATGTTGCCTGGCATGGTATCTAGGCATGGTTCACAAGTGAGGGCATTTACCCCTGATGAACTGACTTCATACCAGCAATGGAAAATTCACATCAAGGTTATCAGTACATACCACAGTTTATATAGTAAACCAACAGTGCCCATGACTAAAAGAGAATTTGAAGAATTGAATCAGCCCCCACAATAATGCATCCGCTCACCTGGGGTGAGTTACCAAGCATATTGAGAGAAGGAAAGAGAAGGCTGAATCCACTTGTGTTAGAACAGCTCAAGAGATGTTTCCTCCAAGTTTTCTGCCCAGAAACCAGGCATTCATCTGCTGTCATAATCTCTGACTTATGCTTTTCCATCAGATGGCAAGATTCTTGAGAACAGAAACTATTTCTTGTCAGACACTATAATGTGACCTTGGGCAAATCCCTTAAACAATTTCTGCTTCAGTTTTCCCATCTGTAAAATGAATATAATAATAGCACCCACAGGGTCATGGTGAGAATAAAATGAGATGATATTGGTAATGCACATTGAAAATCTGAAAGCAATATGTATACGTGTGTATATGTGTGTGTATTTGTCCATGTGTGGGTGTGTGAGACTTGCCCAAGGTTACATAACTACTTAGTAGTAAAACCAGGAATAGAAGAACATAAGTGGGTAAATAGTATTTTCATCTTTGCTTCTAAAAAGGCATATTTCCTCTAAGAATAATCAGTGAGCCAGCCCCTCACTACCACTGGTGCTACCACCCGGAATGCAAATACCACAAGCTGAGAATCTTCATCAGGATTTCCCCTTATTTTTTGCCCACACATCCCTTCTAGCCAAGTACAACCTCCTTCCTGCCTCTTCCTATAAGCCTCAGGCCTCCAGATATGTTCTGAAAATCAATCACCACCTAACCAGAAGGAAATTAGGTTCAATCAAAATCTACCTTGAGTTGAGGTCTCTCTAAACCTCCTCTCCTACGGCCATAGTACCTCAGTCAGACCTGGTAAAGGCCTTAGCTTGAAAAGGCCAAGCACTCCACTTGGTACTGTGAACAGATCTCTCCTGGGCCATCTCCACTTGTACTGATCCTTGTAATAGGACTCATGGCTTTCAGAACTAAAGAAATGGCTCGAGGGGCCATAAGGAGACCTAAATAGAGGAGGAGGAAGAGGAAAATGAGAATAAGAATGAAATATAATACATATAATATAACATATAGACCCTCACCACCACTGCTGCTACCACCTAGAATGTAAATACCACAATATATAATATAAATAAATACTAAATAATAAAGAGACAAATGAAGACGTACCTCCTATGGAAAGAGCAGAGCAGTTATGGGGTCCTAAAGCTAAAGCTGCAAAGACCTTTCTAGGTTATCTTGTCGCACTTTCTTCTTTTACAGATGATGAAACTGAGCCCCAGAGACATTAAATGATTAATATTAAGATATTGAATCCAAAGTCATGCAGGAAGTAAGTGGCAGAGCCTGGATTTGAACTCTGACTCCCAAGTTTGTCCCTCTTTCCACTGCTCCATGCTTTCCTAAAACTCTTGGAACTCACAGACCTAATAGCTTCCCAGAATTCAATTATTTTTTGCTTTCTCTCTCTCTCTTCTCCTCCTCAATGCCCCCAACAGAGTGCAGCAATTCAACATCTGCTGACTGACAACCCAAGATTGAAACCTATCAATCAGGACCAAATTAGCAGCAGCTGGAAAAACCTTGAGAGATTATTTGAGTCACTGGAGGGAGCAGAAGTAGGTGGGGCTAGTCTAGGAGAGCTTCCTAAAGGAGAAGAGTTTTGAATTTCTCTTTCATTCCCCTCTTAAACCATCTTAATAATTGTAGAATTTCAAGCCAGAAGGAATCTAAACAGATAGAAATGGATCCTTGCAGGCTGCATATTGACTTAGAAAATCACAAATTCACATTATCTATGTCATAGTATATTTTTATTTATTTTGTTAAACATTTCTCAATTGGATTTTAATATGATTAGGGCCTTGAGTGTTTGCTTGATGCTTGTGGACCACTGGCATGAGTTTAATACTTCTGATTAATTTCTAGTCCAACCCCCTCATTTTAAACCTGAGGTTTTCAAAGGAGTGGCAAGTAGCAGAGCTGAGATTTAGGTTCAGATAATTCGATTCACAATTCAGAGACTTCTCTACCACATTAGAATGAATGCTAGGAGGCAGACTGTTGTGCAGGAAGACCTCATTGAATTTCAAATTCAACATTAACCATTTGGCCATTACAGCATCCGCTAACATTTTCATGCTATGAGACTAACAGTACCTCCACCCCAAAAACATTTTAGTAAGGAGGACCCATGGGTTCTCAAGGAATCTATGGAATTTCTTGAATGGGAAAAATTACTTCTTTATTTTCACTAACCTCTACCTGAAATTTAGCATTTCCTTCAATTTAAAACCACTATTCTAAGAAGGGTACCATAGATTTCACCAGACTGCCAAAGAGGTCCATGATGATATATATGGTATTTTTTTGTTGCTGGGAAAGGCTATGGCCCCTCCAAAATGGCAAAGGAAGCAGTAAGAGAGGCTGTGGTAGGAAGATGAAGGAGTGGAGGTGCTGCTGGAGAAACTGGGGTAGGGCAGAGAAAAAAGAGTCACTTCTGGAAATATACCCAGGCTTCTCTGTCAATGAGTTGCAAGCTGCCACTGCAATTACTGTGTATTCATACTCATCAGCTGCAGCAGCTGTGGTGCTCGCTACTGTGTGCTTTTTTATAGAGCTGTGAGCTTTGGGGAAATCCCTTTTCCGCCAGCATGCCTGGTGAAAAAATAAATAATTAAAACCAAAGTTGCCAGACTCGCCAGTTGATGGGAAGATCAGCAGCCAGCCCAAGCTCCAAACACCCGTAAGCCCATTTGTCCTCCCCAAGGCAAGAAAAATGGATTTGAAGTGAGGAGATCCCTGGGTATGAATCCTGCCTCTAATTCTTGCAATCTGTATGAACTTGGACAAGTCATTGGGACCTTCTGAGCCCCAGCTTCCTCAACTGGGAGGATGGGACTGGATGACCTCCATGGTCCCTTCCAGCTTCACCAGGGCTCACCTACCCTTGTTTTAACTTCCTTATTTCTGTTGAGGATGCTGCCATCCTCCCAAGGCATCCAGGTGATCACCTTAGAATTGTCTTTGAGCGTTCCCTCTCTCTCACTCCCCATAGTCAATGAACCACCATGTCCGGTTGATTCTCCATCTATAACCCAAACACTAACCCCGGTCCTTTTCTCTCCAAACCCAATACCACCCACCTAGTAACCTTCATCATCCCAACTGTGGCCTCTATGCCTCCACTCTTTTTTCCAATTCACCCTTCATGCAACTGACAAAATAATCATTCTAAGGTGATAATCAATCAACATGGCACAGTGCTATGCTTTAGGGACGCACCTAAAGAATGAAATCATCTCCACAGAAGCAGCTTATATTCTGCTGAGTAAGACAAGCGTATGAACATGTGTATGTATTTTTGTTGCCATTTAGTTGTTTCTCAGTCATGTCCAGCTCTTCATGACCCCCTTTGGGGTTTTCTTGGCAAAGATAATGGAATGGTTTGCCATTTCCTTCTCCAGCTCATTTTACAGAGGAGGAAACTGAGACAAATAGGGTTAAGTGATTTGCCCAGGGTATATGCCTATTAAGTATCTAAGGTCAGATTTGAATTCAGAAAGATGAGGCCCCTGACACCAGACCCAGCACTCTATCTACTGTGCCACCTAGGGGCCCTATATGTATGCATGCATACATGTGTGTATATATGTGTGTGTGCATGTATATATATAAAGTTTATATACCTGTATGTGTATTATATGTGTACATAAACATTGTACAAACATATATACATACATACAGCATAAATAGAAAATGCATCAATGCAAAACTTTTATGTGCTCTACTCTCCTGGTTTTAATTATCAGCTTTTTGCAGATGACTCCCGCAGATGAGGGAGTTGAAGAATCAAAAAAGGTTTCAAGCAGAAGATGTATATCTTCACATTTAATTTGTGACTTAAATACAAGTTTGGACTCTGTGAGGTAGAGGTATTCCAGGCAGGGTCAGTCATTGCAAAGGTGCAGAGATGGGAGATGAAGTCAAGTTTATAAGGAACAGAAAGAAGTCCAATTAAGCAAGACTACAATACAAGAGGAAGAGTAATAGCCAATATGATTGGAAAAGCAGGTTGGGCCAGGACTTTAAAAACTAAACAGAAGAGCTTATTGTTTATCCCAGAAGAAATAGGGAGCCACTGGTTGGTTAAGCAAGAGAGTCACATGGTCAGATTTGCTCTTGAAGGAAATTACTTTGGCACTGGTTTTCCAACCAGTGTTGGTTGGAGAAGTTTTGAACCTCCTGGCACAGATCCGATTGTGTCTTTCTCCTACTCAAAACTTCCTTGGACCTCTATTACTTACACAATATAAAAAAATCCTTTGCCTGGTATTTAAGGTCTTTACAATCTGGTTCCAAACCACATTTTCTGTCTTGTTTCACTTAATTCTCCTTTGTGCAGTCTATATTCCAGTCATTCTGGAATACTAGATATTACTTGAAATGAACATACCATTTCCCACAACCGTGCATCCACATGGACCAATTCCCATGCCTGGAATACGCTCATTTCCACATTCTAGCATCTAAATCTCTTTTTGCCTCCAAGGTTTAGCTCAGCTATATCTCCCCCAAAGCTTTCATTGATTGTCCCCAGTTAAAAGTATTTTATATCTCCTTACATTTTCCTAAAAATTTTCGGCTCTTACTCTCCGCATTCCCAACTCCATGACATCAGACCTTAGCTTACACACACGCACACACGCACGCACACGCACGTGTGCGCGTGTGTATATTTGTATACGTATGTATGTGTATATGTGTGTGCATGTGTATTATAAGAATCAACGCAGCATAGTGAACTCAGAGTCATCCTCAGAGAGAAGAAGATCTGGATTCAAGTCCTGCCTCTGAAAAACACTTCCTATTATCTTGAAAGTATCATTTAATGGCTACATATTGCCTTAGAAAATCACAAACATTATATTGTGTTGTATTTTTATTTATTTTGTTAAACATTTCCCAATTACCTTTTAATCTGGTTCCTAATACTATGGGTTGCAAAGAACTATCCATTGACACTGGTAGAAGGAATTTCCCCACCCGGCACTTTCTTATACCAGTGAAATGATGGATCTAGTACCTATTCTGCATACATGATGTATCTGCCATCACACCTAAATAGAAGTTCTATGAGGGCAGCGACTGGTATAACTTTGTTTTAATCTTTTTCCTCCCAGTGCTTCAGGCTGTATCTTGTATCTCGTATAAGAGATGCTTTTAAAATGTATCCATATTTCTTGGATTTATAACTCCTGAGTATATGCCATTATAAAAAGCTAGAGATACAAAGATTATTGAAACATGGCCCCTGCCTAGTTTACAATCTAGTTAAGAATATATGGTGCTAGAAAGATTATCCTGGGTGCACTCAACATCAGTGACTCAGATGAAGATGGGGAAAGATGCTCCCTTCAACAGCACATATACTAAAAATAAAGATATGAAAGGCGTCATCAGCACCACCATAAAGGATGCCACTCTGGGGGTCAGAGCAATGCCTCTGAGGCTTCTGAGCTGAGTCTGGACACCCACTTGTTAGCGAGATGTTAAGAGGAGATGAGAGCTAAGATCCTACCAGTTCTAAGCCTCTGAACCTATAATTCTTTAAGGATTCCTTGAAACCAGACCCAGACCTCACCAGTGAAATTATAGGTGGCTGGAAACAGACAGACAGATATACAGACAGACTGGCCCTGGGGGCAGATTCTGAATACAGAAGATAGACTAGAGGGGCTGTTTTTCAGTCAAGGCTTTGGGCCAAGCATAGGTGGACAACCTGGCAGCAGAGACACAGAGGCGACATTAGTCTTTCTGTGCATACAGATCAAGAAAAGGGCACAGTGGGTCTTTTCAGCCACAGTCCTACAATGAGACAATCCTCCCCATCTGTAGTGGCATCTTCTCATGCAAAGGACAGGGAGATATCTCTATCTCTGTACATATAAATTCTTACTAATGTTGTTTCCCCCAGTGCCAGGGCTAATCTGGAGTGGACTGTAATATGTCAAAACGATGACACATCTCAGAAGCTGATGAATGCTGAAGCATGTTGCAAACTGTAGTGAGTCAAATGATATCAGGTACAAGTTTTTTAAGAGGCTAACAAAAAAAAGCATAGTCAGTTATAGGGAAAAGAAGAAAGGAAATGCAGCAAGTGAGGAAAAAACTATACTGTTATAAAACACATTTAATCAGAATTCAACAAAAGCTCCTGCTTTTGCAGAGCATTGGACCAGGTACTAGGGAGAGAGAAAGTATAGAGGAAGCACCTGGCCTCATGAGGCTTAAAGTCTAGTTATAGCAGAGAGATAGGCCATGTTTGCACATTATTCTTTTGCATAATAGTAGATGATAACTCCATTAGAGAAACACAGAGGGCTGAAGTCACTAGGAGAGTTAGAGATTATTACTGACAGGGATACTGGAGCAAGGGCTCTGTTAGATTTTGAAGAATTCATAGGAATTCAACAAGGAGAGCCATGGGAATGGAGGCAAATATGGGTAAACGTGGAGCAAATTCAGAGAACAGAGTTTTGTAGTTGAACTGGAGAAGAGAGGACATGAAATGAAGTACAGTTATCCCTTACACATCATGACATTCCCCACCATGGTTTCAATATATGAGTCAGTATAAGAAATTAAATGGGAATTTGGGGGGAGCTTTGTGGAAGGTGACGATGCTACAAAGGCCAGCAGATGACACAAAAAGTTTAGAAACTCAGAAATGCATAAAACATATGTATAGTATTATACAATATTGTATTGTGTGTATAATATCAACATATTTTATTTTATAATACCATAATAATTCAGATATATTCTCTTCTATAAAGGGAGAGTCAACAAATTTTACATGTATTTTCCAAATCACAGGGGCGGCATGCCTCTAACTTCCCTGTTGTGCAAGAGAAAACTGTAATATGCAGTAAGGCCAGAAATACAGGGCCATGCTATATTGTGGGGTACATTTCCATGACTCTGTACATGAGACCATGATTCCTAGGCATATATGGATGCACCCTCACAGTGCCACAGAAAACATGTAAAGAAGGCTGCTGCTACAATGGGATCAGAAGACCTGGGTTCCAGTACTGGATCTGATGTTTACTTCTGGGTCCTTCTTAAATTTGGCAGGATATAGAGAATACTTAGCCTCTGAGCCTTTGTTTACTTGTATGCAAAATGGGGGAGAAAGTTTATACAACCTACCACAGAGGGCTTCTGTGAAGAAAGCACTTCATAAATGTCAAGCATTTATTAAGCACTTAGTGTATATCAGGCTCTGTATTAAGCAATGGGCGCACACAAATGCAAGCAGAATCACAGTCCTGCCCTCAAGGAGCTCACAGTCTAATAGGAGAAAGATAACACATGAATGGAAACTGAAAAGAGAAGGAGGTTGGGACGAGAAGGTGCCCTCTCTGGGAAAGGAATGAAGATCCTTAAAATCAAGGTTCTGGGAGGAACCAGCCAATCAAAGGAAGGGGCCTCAGGAGCACTTGTGTGCTTCTAAGAAAGAAGTCCCAGGGTGGAATGAAGTGATGAACTTCCAGGGAGAGGAAGCTTCTGTGGCAGTGTAGAGAAAGTCTCCAGAGAAACACGACAGGAGTCTAGAGAGGAATGAAGACATGAGTAGCTGGGGCATTTTCCTTAAATGGAAGTTTGGCCTACATTAATATGTTCTATATTAACCCTCTCCAAAAATGCCTCCACTATAATGTCTCATCATGATATGGCAGGGAACCAAGGTTCTCAAAGATAGTATCAGCAGAGGATAGACCCTGGCCAGTCCAACCCAGGCAGAAAGGCTGTCATCAGAGGACCAGCTTGGGTAGGCTCAGGTTGGGCTTTGTTTAGCACCAAGAGAATTTGAATTTCAAGCATCTTTCATTTCCATTAGGAGACCTGAAAGGCTGAAAGCAGCTCTTTTATGTGCTAACACTCATCATCAAGGCATAGAATCTTACTTTATAAATGTTTATCCTTGACAATAAGCATATAAACAAATAAGAACAAATAATTGTCCTTCTCCACTGAGACAATTACAGTAATCACTGATATTGATATAGTGATTTGAGGTTTATGATGGACTTTTCATGTGTTATATCATTCAACAACCACCACCCCATACCCCACCCCCAACAAAGTTATAAGACAGGTAGGGAAAGTATTATTATTATCTCCTTTTTAAAAAAAACAAATAAAAATTGAGCCCCAGAGAGTTTCAGTGATGTACTGAAGAGGTAAAGTTGCTGTTAAGTAACAGATTTGGGGTCCAAGGATCCAAAGTCAGGTCTACTGACTCCAAACCCAGTACTCTTTCCACAGGACTACACAGCTGTCCTGGCATAATTTTCAGTGTTTGATCTGTCTCTGTTACATATAGATGTTACTGCCAAATGATGGTAGGTGGTCATGTCAACTATATTAATTGGCTAATGTCCAATGTGTTTAGTTCCACGTGTAACAGGCTCTTGTTGATATCATATGGTAATTACCCAGTTGCTAGTACCTATTCTTAGCCTTTTCTTGAAGAAAGATTACCTACCTCTTTCTCTGCCAGCCTCTGATTTGCTATCTGCCAGTTTCAATTGCAATTGTTTTCCAACATCCACAACTATTTGAAACTGGGCTTAAGCATTTCTCCTGCTTACAGGCAATGGCAGCTGCATGGGTGTCATGTTGTCACTCATCTACATTCAGCCTTCCTACGGGCATTGAGTTGCCAGCAATATCACTAGTTGACGGCCTACTCTTGCAATCCACTACCAGTACCAGCAACCTGCCACTGGACATTCAGTAAGATTCTATGTTTCTATCAATCCATGGCTAACTATATCAGGGTCAGAAATTGAAAAAGAAGTTAAAATAATGAAATGACTATATAGCACTTTAAGGTTTGCAAAGCACTTTATAAATATTATGTCTTTTAATCCTTATAACAACTATGGGATATAGGTGCTATTATTATCCCCATTTTATAGATGAGGAAACTGAGGCAAGAAGAGGTTAAAGTGACATGCCCAGCATCATACACCTAGTAAATGTCTGAGGTTTGATTTGAACACAGGCTCTTTCCAATTCCAGGTCCAGCACTCTATCTACTGAGCCACCCAGCTGCCAGAGATAAAATATGCATAAAGTGAGAGTATTGGACTAGATTATTTCTTAGGTTCTTTATGGTTCTGAAATTCTAGATTTTGGCAAAAACAGTTTGTCACCTGCCTATTTTCAATTCAGTTTAATGATTTTATGAAATGCCTACTCTGAGCCTATAAGCCTTGTGCCAATCAGTCAATAGAAATTTACGAAGTACCTATTAGGTGCCATGCTAAGCACTGGAGATACAAAGAAAAGCAAAAGACAGTTCTTGCCTTCGAGGAGTTCACAGTCTAAGGAGGGAGACAACGGGCACACAACTATGTACAAACAAGCTACCTACATACAGGAAAATAGTAAATAATCAACAGAGGGAAGGCATTAGAATTAAGGGGAAACCAGGAAAGGTTTCCAGTAGAGCATGAGAGTATAGCTAGGACTTAACGGAAGCCAGGGAGGCCAGGAGTGCCAGGCATGGTGCTAGGGGTTAGTTAGGGATACAATAACAAACAAAAAGTCCCTGCCCATAAGGAGCTTAGATTGCTTTGTTTTTTTTTCCTCTGAGGAGAAACAACATGTGCACAAATAAGTGAATCCATCTAGGAGACTATTGTTATTATTAGAAGGAGGAGACATGCTTCAACAGGTGATAGACAATAATAAGTAGCCTGACAGATGGAAAGTCTGCATATCCTGCTCCTTAGAAAAGAAAAGGAAGGGAAACTAAGCAACCAAAGACAATAAGGGTGTTACTTCTAAGAGAAATCTGAATCGTGCCTGGATTCTGACCAAGGAATAAACTCCAACCCTTTGGACAAATGGACAGTTAATCACCCAAGCGCTGCATGCCAGCCAGAGCCATCTTGGACAAGCGCTCTCCACATCCAGCCTCAGACCTCCTTAGTTTGTTCCTAAGAATCCAGTCTATCAAGCAGCAATGTATTGAATGCCTATTATGTGGCTACATAACCCAGAACTGCGTGAGGGAAATCAATTGAGACACAAACTACACACAAACGCACACACCCACTTTTCAGTAATGTTATCATGATACTCTTGACATCATGATGCTCTTGGCATCTGTTGTTTGTCTTTATATGTATTTGAGAGGCAGTGTGGTGTGATGGATAGATTATTGTACCTGGAATCAGGAAAATTCATATTGACAACCAGTTTTAGACATTTACTAGCTGTGTGACCCTAGGCAAGTCATTTAACCTCTGTAGCTCAATTTTTCTTCTGTGAAATGAAGGGATGAACTAAACAACCTCTCAGGTCCTTTCCAGCTTTAGATCTATATTCCTATGATGCTATTTATTTATGTCTATCTCCTCAGTATAAGCTCACCAGGAAAAGAAGCTATGTTTTGTCACTGCTCAAGGTATAGAATGCTCTGTATAATTGAGAAATACTCTTTCTGTGTTTCTTGATGTCTGTGTGTTTGTGTGTGTGTGTCACTGTCTTTGTCTCTCTCCCCTCCAAGTCTATCTGTCTCTCTATTTCTCTCCTTCCCTCCTTCGGTCTCCCTCCTCTTTCCTCTTTTGTCTTCCCTCTCCTGTCCCTCCCCCCTTTCTACTCCATCTCTTGTTCTCTTTATTCTATCTCCTCCCTCTTCATTCTCTCCTCTCTCCCCTTCCTCTCTCTTTTCTCTGTTACACTATTCCTTTATTTCTCTTCTCTCTCTTTCCCTTCTCTATACATTTCTCTCTTCTATCTCTCACTCCTTCCCAGCATACTCTCAAGCACAGAGAACTTGTGGCAAGATGACATCAAAACTGGTTTGATTCTAAAATTTATTGAAAAGAAGTCAATAGAAGGAGATGCTTTAAACCTAAAAGAGAGAAAGAAGGAGGGAGAGAGGGAAAGAAAGACAGAAAGATAGAAAGGAAGGAAGAGCAAGGCAGAGAAAGATGGAAAAAAGGAAAGAAAAGGAATTGAAGGGAAGAAAAAAGAAGAAAAGGAAGGAAGGAAGGAAGGAAGGAAGGAAGGAAGGAAGGAAGGAAAGAAAGAAAGAAAGAAAGAAAGAAAGAAAGAAAGAAAGAAAGAAAGAAAGAAAGAAAGAAAGAAAGAAAGAAAGAAAGAAAGAAAGAAAGATGATTGTTGGATTGAAATTTTCACTTCTCACTGATCACACTGTGTCATGTTCCCACATGCACCAAGTATCCACCCCATCACACACATGCACAAACACTCCCCTTGGAAATATCATCACCCTTCTTGAATATAGACAATCTGCCTCAAAGAGATGAACGGCAGAGTCACTACAGCTTTGTGGGTAGCCTATGGCTCCCAGGAGGAGAGTATTTCTACCCTTATCCCAGACCAGGAATTCTTGAAGCATTCGGCCTGTAGCATTCTCTGTAAAGTGTTCATTCACGTCCAGCAAAATTCCAGCCCAATTAGAGATCTGATGGTTAGATGTACCAAATATCAAGGATGGGACCTGGAGGCAAGAGCAGGAAAAGTGCAGTCTCCCATGTGCACTTAACGCAGGAACAGTTAGTCCTCTAGCCGTTATGAGCAGAGAAATGTTCCACCAGAGTTCTCCAAATAGGAAACTCTTAGTCCTATGATTGCTTCTATCATTTGCCATATTTTCACTCCAAAAGCCACTCTAGTTCCTACATGGTTAGCAGCTTTTATGGCCCAAGATAAGTGTCCATCCCTTTTAATTTTCATTGTTGCATCTGTTTTGCCATTTCTCTGCAGCAGGTTGTATTACAATGGGACGATTAATGAGGAAACGGATACAAACATTTTTATTTCAAATCGCAGCTCTCGGACAAGATCTGGAAAACAGAATCGAGCCATATGATTGTAAAAAAAAAAAAAAAAACACCAACCCCTCTCCACCCAACCATTGGGCACATTGCCATCATTTGTGAATAGCATGTAAATATAAACAACTTAACCAAAGGGGGGGGTTGGTAACGGGGGAGGACAGAGATGTACATTTTTCATTTGTGCTCAGCTAATCATTTTTTTTATTATTAATTTGGCCCTTTTTATTTCACATAAATGTCATCTCAAGCACCAAACATCAACAAATAGGATCATTTATCTAGCCGGGGAAAGCAAAACAGTGAACTACCATTCAGAAAAGACAGCCGACATCCCAGCCGCACCACTAATAAAATAGGCCTTCGGAACAGAAAAAAATAAGGCATTTTCTATTACTTTCTGCCATGCCTTGTCCATAAACATAGGGCTACTGGTAATTACATTTAGCAAAGAAGCAGGCTCAGATGATTAGAGTTTCCTAGGATGAAAAAACCGCTGAAGAACACCCAGGACTGAGGTTCATATGAGGAGCAGGAGATAGAACTGCTTCCAAAAGGAGGGAGAAAACCTCAGTGAGGGCCCCTCAGCTGCCTCTCTGGGGTCTGAGTTGGCAGCGAGGGAGACATTCTCAAGGGATTTTCTCTTTCCTTTCGTTGGCCTGCCCATGACCTCTGAAAAGCAAAGAAAATGGCTTGATTTACAGGATGGCACAGAGGAACAGAACAAGGGGAGGAAAAATGTGCTCTCTCTATCTCAGAAGAAAAGAAAGAGGCCCAGAGGTAGAGCATGTAGCTCCCCCAACTATTATGTGGCATCTATAGGTCACACATTATGCATGCCACCATGTGCAAATGTGGGGTGTTCATGCCTACACATGTGTGTGCATGCATGTTTCCATGTTGAATACAGGGGGTTTAAGGGGTAGGATGGATGTGCTGATAAATCCAATGATTCTACACTTTCATGTCACTGAAACATTTGGCTTGCCTGAGCGCTTTGCCCGTCTGCCAAGCAAGCCACTGACTCCACAGGAGAATGGTACTGTCGATCTCTGCAGGAATATAAGACCTTTTTTTTTCAAGTAAAATGTTCCCTAACTCTGCAAGGGAGGTTGGCAGTAGATCTCCAACTCTGGCCTGTCTTTTTAATACCCCTACAATAGCTCAGTTGGATTGAGACCAGCTGTTGGTACATTACCATTTGTAAATGCTTAAAACAGCTACTCCTTGTTTTCTTGGCAATACTGACTGTGAAAAAAAAAAAGCGAGCCCCAGCCACTTTCATTCAGACATTAAGAATCACTGGATGCCAGGTTTGGCACCCATGAGCCATTGTTTGCACAGCTCTCTTCAACAAGTTTCTCCCTCAACTCCCCCCACCCCACCACCACCCTCTCTCCCTCCCAACATCACCAGTACCACCACTACTGCCCTCCCTGCCTCTACTCACCTCCCCCCACCCCCCAAGAAAAGAAAGAAAAGAAAACGAAACCGGTTGCGGGAATCCGAAGCCCTTTCCTTCAAACTCTGATTTACACTGTCTCTGTCATCTTTATCTGAAAGAAGATACAGCTGAAGTGAACTACCATTGTCTAGGGATCTTATCTCCTTTTTCTGTTCTTTATTTTTTTTAAAGAATCCTAGTCACTGGTCTGGATGATTATCATTTTACCGGCTCTCTCCCAAGTCACAAAGACCGTCTGAATGACCATAGGAGAATTTCCCAGATCGACAAAGTTCCTTTTTTTCTCCTCTGCATGTTGTGAAGCTCGTTTAATAAGATTCTTAGTCTTTCCTAGGCAAGGACTCGGATCATGGCCTGGAGTGAATTTGGGGTGGGAGTAGGGGATGACATGGTAGAAGAAAACACAAGGCTGGTACAAAGCCAAGGGCTTTCATTTCTCCACATCTCCCAGGCTTCAGCTAAGCTCCCATGTTTCATCTCCAAGAAGACGACGGTGAGCAATTTGGAATCTGAAGTGGGGGAGGAATGTGGCTTCCCTTTTGTTCCCCCCCACCCCCATCAGCCCATCTCCATTGGCATAGAAGGCCTTCCCATTCCTCATTCCCTTCCATCACTCCCTGTGCCCAACACAGTCACAGAGCTTGCATCTCGATAGTTGCAGCTGCTAGGACAATAGGCTTAATTTGCCATCTCCCTATTCCAATGCCCTTCTCTTCCATCTCCTTTCCCCACCAGGGGCAGCAGTGGTTACATCTGTTCCCCTTTTCCTTTACTGGAGTGTTCAGCCCAGGAGAGAGAAATATCTGTCATTGTTCACACACATACACCACACAATAACACACACACACACACTTCTTGGAATAGGACAAATTTAGCTAGCCAAGAAACACTTTGAGATTCCCAAGTACACAATCTCCCAGGTAGAACAAGATTGACCAACATAACAACAGGAACAGCCAGATAGCTTGTTTTTGGACAAAGTAGTCTCAGATAAGGAGGTTTACTCAGATTTTGTTGAAATGTGACCAAGCCAATTTTCAATTATTCCACTGCTGGAGGAGAATCTTAGGGTCCTGGATCCAACCTGAAGACAATCCCCCCAAAAAACATTTTGTCATTGATTTGAAGATGGAGAAGGCAGCTGATTTGTTTTTCCTAGATTGTGAGGCCCATAAATACACATTTAGATCAAAAATCCAATAATAAATTAGTCAGTGATTACTTGCCTTACAAAAGGACTGACTTCCCCAAATGGCCTCACCTCAGACTTCCCCAAATATGACCTCACCTAGTGAATTTAATATGGCATTCAACTTAAGTCAACTTTATTCTCCAGCCGAGAAAGAGAATGGTTTCTAAAATTTGCAGTCCTACTTTCTGGCCATCAGGGGAAATGGTCAGGACTGGATGGAAGCTGCCAGGGGAGCTCACCCTGGGATACAGCAAATTGGCCATGGATAATCGACAAAGTGGATAATCCACCTGCAACTAATCAAGAGTTGAATGATGTTTTGCACCCTGCGGGATTTGTTCAATGCTAAGATGAGTGTACCGTGAATGCCACAGCTCCTTGCCCACGCAGGGGCCACCATTCCCGGTTTCTCACACTGTTTTCCAGAATGCCCCTGGCATTGTTGGGGTGAAAATAAAGCTGGAACTTTCTTCTGACATGTCACCCTTCTTCTCATTAGCAGTGAAACCAGAAGTTGTGAAAGGCTCTCTTGGAGGAGGGAAGGGAAGCGATTAAGCATTTATTAAGCACCTACCAAATGCCAGACATTGTATTAAATACTTTATAGATATTCTCATTTGATCCTCACAACATCCCTGTGATGTAGGTACTATTACAATCCTCATTCTACAGTTGAGGAAACTGAGGCAGATAGGGGTTAAGTGACATGTCCAGGGTCACAGAGCTAGTAAGTACCTGAGGCTAGATTTGAGCTTAGGTCTTCCTGACTCCAGGCCCAGAACTCCCTCTATTCCACCATCTAACTACTTCTGGATTAGTAGACAGTAGAGGACTACTATAGCCATTTTCTCTTCACATGCCTCTGATGCCACCTTTTTTTTTTTACCAGTAAGGCTCTGAGAACTTTGTTCATTTACTCTCCCATCTTTACCTAAGTGATGACAAGGATACTATGACAAGAATATTTCCCACAAGGAAAAATGAAAAATAAATTGAGTCACTAGATCAGACAGAGGGTCCATGGAGGGACCAGAAGTAGACCCCTAACTCTTTTTCTAGCCCTATCTATAACCCAAACATGCATTTTGGGGTCAATTATTTTGGTTGGTTAAGCCATAGTTCTAAGGAGGTCAAGGTCATAGTGAGGACTGATTTGCTTCACATGACCTGACCATTGCTAGTTATCTCCCAAATGTGTGTTGTTGGTCACAAAAGGAACTGGATGAGAACATGTGGACGAATCAATACAATCCATCTCCACCTCTTGGAAAATAACTCAGTATTGAGTTATTACCAAACTGATACTATCAAAACTGAAATTCTCTATCATCTAGGCACACACCTACTTTGTATATTATCCAAAGTGAAATTATTAGCCCCAGACTGGCTTCCAAGTCAGATAGCTTCCCATTCCCAGAAGCATGAATGCTTCTTTTGGTTGTGAGACCAAAAGTGTTTGAGAAATGCAAAATCATCTTTGTAAAGCTTGTTTGACACTTCTTTCCTTTCAAACATGTTAACAGAGGCAAATAGGAAGAAGACTAGATTTCCCATGAGTCTCTGGAAATGAAGGATGGTACTGACTTAAGTTCCTGGATCATTCATTTCCACAGCACTATGTGCAGGATGAATGCGGTGAACAAGTCATGTGGGCAAGAGAAGATGGTGGCCACTACAAAAAGGCTGTGACCACAAGGAGAGAAAAGAACCAAGAGAAGACTACAAATTACTCGAGCCAAGGAGGGCTGTAGCCCAGGCAAACAGACATATAGAAACCGAATGAGAATGAGTGACAGACTTTGGTGGGAACAGTTCTTGAGCACAGCATCAAGATTACAGGGTGAGGAACCTGCGGTCTCAAGGCCACGTGTGACCTTCTAGGTCCTCAGGTTTAGCTTTTTTAACTGAGTCCAAGTTTTACAGAACAAATCCTTTTATTCAGGGGATTTATTTGTTCTATGAAGTTTGGATTCAGTCAAAGGGTGGCCCTTGAGGATCCAGAGGACCACATGTGGCTTTGAGGCTGCAGGTTCCCCACACCCAACAAGAATATTAATAGTAATAATATCAATCATCCAAATCTTGCTTCATCCCAGAGCAAGTATATTAGAAGATATTGTTTTCCCCAAAGCTTTGGGGGGAAAGAGGAGAAACTATACTCACTCAGGAATATGGGTAAAATTGTTTTCTTGCTATTTTATTATTCATATCAGTCTTGATTAAATATTTTATTATTTCAAAGTTGTCTTTTGCCTGGGTAAGAGTGGGTAAATCAATGTAGAAACCTGAGTGGCTGTAGTAGCTCAAAGTTTCCAACTGTATAGGAGCAAATTAGTCATGTGATTAAAATTATCAGCCAAAACACCAACAATATCTGAACCCTAATCCATGTGATTTCAACAATGAATGGCACATGGGGTACACATGCTAGTTACAGAGTTTACTGTCTAAGGTGGTAACATTCAAGGGGGAAAATGTTTCTTAGCTGCAGTAAACCAAATCTTTGGGGTTTTGTTGCCATACTTAATACTTTCAGAAAGGAAAACTAGAATTAATTTGTATTCAAGAGCTGGTAAAGGAACAAGATAAAATAAATTTGTTCTTCATTAAGCTGACAAAAAGCTATGGAGAAGGGAAACCCTTCCTTGAAGATTTTACAATAGTTTAGAAGATGAAGGCTCAAGGTTAAGTGTTTCATACTCCAAGATGTTCCCCATCAGGTGCCAGAACGCTTCTAATTCCTTGTCAGCTTCTATCTCTCCATTCATCTTTTCCCACTCCTCTCAGGAACTGCATAATGCCTCATCTGCCCAGCTGTTGTACTCCTACCTAGATCACAAGCTTTCAGGGTCTTCCCCACCACTACCATCTGTCAAGAGTAACTCTACCACCATTCAAACAGCCCCTGAAAATCCCACCTCCTCTCAAAATCTTTCCAAACATATCAGAGAAATACTGAAATACTTCTTTCTCTTTCATCTCTGAACAGAGAATCTTTACAGGCCCTTTCCCCAATTAACTATGCACTACTGGCCTCCCTTTCATTTCTAAATGATACTAACCCTAACCTATAGATCATAATAATAACTGACCTTTACATTGTCCTCTTGTTTGCAAAGTGTTGTACATACATTATTTCATTGGGGATTCACAACACTAGGAGATGAGTACTATGTATGTATCTCCATTTTATAGATTAGGAAACTGAGGCACAATGAAATTTCATGACTGGCCCAAGCTCAAATAGCTGGTAAGGGCCAGAGGTAACATCTGAACTTAGATCTTCCTGATTTCAAGCTCCCTTTGCTATCATTCACTTAGTTCAGGGCTGCACTTAAGGACCTAGAGGACCACATAGGGCCTCAAGGCTGCAGGTTCCCCACCCCTGGAGTCGGTTTAATGCTTCTATTCTGTTCCTGGTAAGTCTTTTAAGTGTGTCCATATCTTCCTTAGACTGTGAATTCCCAACATGCTAACAAGAGATCTATGTAATTCCCTTTTTTTTACCCACACCTAATTTAAAAGCAAGTGCAATTAGGCACTTGATTAAGACTTTTTGATGATGAGATAAATTTATGTCTGCAATGCATATTTTTGTACATATATGTGAGACAATGTAGGGCATGTGGGTGGAGAAGGGGATGAAGAGCTCACATACTGACAAATACTTAAAATAGACAGTCAACAGCAATGCTTAAAACAGAACTTAACTCCAGGCCCACATTTAAATGCAGTAAAGCAAGAAAATCCCCTTCTTGGGGCTAGAGTAAAAGCATTGAGTAGATCAATTCCTCTGAAAGCTCTGCTCCTGGCTCTCTAGATGTTCTCCGCCATGATAGAACAGCTTTCTCACCTGGAAGTTCAGTCTGCCTTGTGGTTTTTTCAGCCCAGAAGTTCCATCTACCCTTAGCCTCCTCACTACAGAAATAATCTGTTTTCCTGGGGCAGGGATGGGAAACCTGCAGCCTTGAGGCAGGTCCTCAAGTGCAGCCCTTTGACTGAATCCAAACTTCACAGAACCAATCCCCTTGATTTTTATCAAAGATCTGTTCTGCAAAACTTGGACTCAGTCAAAGAGCTGCACCCACGGACCTAGAAGTCTACATGTGGCATCGAGGCCACAAGTTCCCCATTCCTGTGGACCTAGGGCTTCTTCCTCTAATTGGTCAGTGCCTCCCAGAACCTCTATTCCAAAGAAAGCCCCCAGGCCAGCCATATCTTCATTCCTTTTCAAGGACTCTAGTCCTGACTCTCTAGACTTTCTCCACCAAGTATCTTTCCCCATCCATTTGATGGGCTACCATCCTGGATTCAGGAAGACCTGAATTCAAATCTGGCTTCAGACACTTACTAGCTGGGCAACCCTGGGGAAATCACTTAATCCTGTTTGCCTCAATTTCTTTAGTGGTAAAATGGGCTAGAGAAGGAAATGGCAAACCACTCCAGTATCTTTGCCAAGTAAACCCTAGATGGGGTTAGGAAGAGCCAGGCAAAATTGAAAGGACTGAACAACACCCCCCCACTCCTCCCACACATACAAACATAAACTTCTTGAGAGGAAGAACTGTCCTTCTGCTGTATTTGTATTCTGAGCACTTAGCACAATGCCTGGCACATGGAAGTTCTTATGAAATATTTATCAACTTGATTACTGTGAAGCACAGTAGGAGAACATAGGTCACGTTAAGTTTACTTCTCCCTCCAGCACCAGGCTAGTCTGCTCCTCTTAACTACAGCACAATACTAAGCCATTCAGAATACACTAAAAAGCCTAGTCAAGTAGCAGGAGGAGCAACAAAGACGAGCAAAAAAAGAATATTTATAACACAAAGGATCAACTCCAGTCTGGCAAATCAATACAAGGTAAAACAAGTGCACCAAGAGCTCCAAGTATGTGAGTCAGGATAGAACTAGCTTAAAAGTTGCAGGAAGCAATGGGACACAATGAGGAGAGTAATGGATTTAGAATCAGGAAGACTGGGGCTCCCATTCCAACTCTGTCACTGGGTGCTTGCCCAACGAGAGACTGCTCATTTAATTTCCTGGGTCCTCAGTTGCCTCATCTGTAAAAGATAGCCAGTCGTGGCATAACTGACAGTTACAATGACATTTTCCCATGAGATTGAAATGTCTTCCTTTTGTCTTGAAAGTCCGCATATGTGTGTGTATGTGTGTGTCTGTAATATGTATATCTATGAGATAGGTATAAACATAGATTAGATAGATGATATAGATATAGATACACATATATAATGACTTATTTGTATAGACGTGCTTCCCCAGGAGACTACAGTTTCCTTGGGGCAACTAGGTGGCCCAGTGGATAGAGAGAGCTCTGTGCCTAAAGTCAGAAAGATCTGAGTGTTGAATCTATTCTTACACATTTCCTGGGAAAGTCATTTCTGTTTGTCTCAGTTTCCTGGGGACAATAACAGCATCTACCTCGCAGGGCTGTTGTGTGGGTCAAATGAGATAATGTTTGTAAAGGGCCTAGAACTTAGGTGCTTAATAAATGCACATTCCCTTCTCTTTCCTTTGCAGCCCTTGCACTTAGCCTTGCACATTAAGTAGGAGATCAATAAATGTTTATTGACTTGAATTGAGTAAAAAGATTGGATTAGAAGACTTTTCTGAAGTCCCTTCTAGCTCTAAATCTACAATCTTTCTTTTTCTCAAGTCTTTCTGAAAGTTATTGATGATGAGCTTATACTCTAAGGAAGCTAGTGATAAGAAAGTCCTCAGATACAAAATCTTTACAGCAGTACTTTATGTATTGGCTAATAATTGAAGATATAGTAGATGTTCATCCATGGGGGAATGGCTAAACAAACTGTGGTACCTGAATGTAACAGAATATTACAATGTAAAAAAATAATGTGTGGGATGATCGCGACTACAGCCATGTAAAGGGAAAGAACAGTGACACCCAAAAAAAAAAATCAAAAGAAAATGAAACAAAATTTAAAGATCAAGCATGACTTGAATGAAGAGATAAGAGAAGATACCCTCAACCTACCCTTTAATTGAGGTGGGAGGTACACAAGTGTTACACATTGTACGTGTTTTTGGAATTTTTCAGTATATAGATTTGTTGTGCTGAGTATTTTTCATTTTATCAAAACTATCTGTTACATGGGATGGCTCTCTGAGAGGGATATGTGGGATAAATATGGTAATGTAAGGAACAGAAAATATCAATAAAAACTTATTTTTAAAAAAGAGAAACTTACTAATGAGATTGTCTATAAAATATCTCAACAACCAATTTGACCAATTTCTTCCACAAAACTGACAAAATTTCTTGGTATTGTATAGATAAACTTCAAAATTGTTTTTGGTTTTGGGGTTTTTATTTTGTTTTTTACCAAACTGATCAAGTCAGTTGTTTGAACATGATGTACTATTTCAGCCAAAACAGCTGAACCAGTTAGTTGTGCTCGTAGACAGAGCAGGTATACAACAGAGATTCACCCCATGGGTTCTTATTCTTCTTGGACCTCATTTGGTGATATCAACTGAAACCGGACACTACCATTTCCCTTCCTGTAAAATGACCTCTCTTGCCAAACCTAAAGTGATCAGAGGTTCTTGAAGGCATGGTGTTTCTGTTATGCAAATAACTGTACAGACTGGCACAGTAGAGAATTAGGTGTGCATGACCTCAGATCCCCTTGGATAACTGAATTGCTGAAGGGAAATCCAGCCTTAACTCTGTCCTTGAATTGGCTTACTGAAGGTCAAACACTCTTCCCCTCCTCTCAGTCTAAGCTGGGGAGGAGAGTAAAAAAGACAGGAAGATATAGTTAAATATACCACCCAGGGCAAAGTTTGACCACTGTAGTGCTAAATGACACCACCAACCTCTCATAAAAAAAAAAAAAGGTGGAGTAAAGAATTGGGGGAAATGGAACCCTCACATCCCAAAAATATTACATTCATGAGGCATCTGAATTATTTAATAATCATCTGAAAAGACCAAACTCAGCGAAAGAATACAAAAACCTGCTCGGTACAGACACTTTCCCAGAAGCCCATGACAATGAAATATATTTTATGCCACGGATCAAAATGCCAGAGGATGATGCTAAGTTACTGCTTGCCTGACACCCCCAGAGCCTCTGAGACAGGTGCCCGCTGGGGGGATCATTCTCCCCTTATCTCAAAAACCTTTGCCACCAGCATCTAGATCACTGTGCCTGGGCAGTGGGGGGCGGGGGGGAGAGTGGGGACAGAGTGGAATTTGAGAAGTGTGTATATTGTAAGTGTTGGTTAAACAACCTCACAGTAATTCTTATTTGCTGGAGGTTTTAGGGAGCAGATGCAGGATTGGCAGGGGCTTGGAGCTGGCGATATAGTTCTGGCTCACGCCAAGCCAACATAGAAGCAAAAAAAAAAATACAAAAAGCTGTATTTTGTGTGTGTGGATGCTCGTGAGCACGCGCGCGTGTGTGCCTGCGTGCTTGCCTCTTTGCCATGCACTCATTTGGGGTTCCTTGGGGTCGAGCTGACCAATGCAAAACCAGCCTTGGGCCCCGGCCAAGAGAAATACAACTTCTATCAGCTGCTTCATGAGTCTCTCTCCATGGCCGTTTATTGTAAGCCTCCCATTCTGCAGGAGTGAGGGGGCTGTGGGCTGCAACACACTGATTGCCTGCCTCGGCAGTATCGGTTGCTAGAAAAGGGGCAAACAAATGGAGAAGCAAATATAAAGGCAGCCAGCAGCACTGAAGCAGTGGTACAGCTGCCAGGCAATAACTTAGATAGTTACAGCTGCCATCACCTAGTTCACGCAAGCTTTTTTAATATCTTTTGGCAGCTCTTGATGTCACAGCACAAAAGGAGAGTTGGCACTTCCCAGCATACTTTGTTTGACATAACTGTAGGCAGGACCCAGCTGATACCTTCAGCAATGTGGATGGGCTTGCTCTTAAGGTACATTTTAGCAGATCAAACATTTTTTTCCCCTCTCCCTCCGTTTTCCCCCACTGCACTTTCGGTACACACAGCACAGCTAAATCATACTTTGGGAATCATACCAGATTATTGGGAGAGCTCAGTATGTTGAAGCATAAGGCCAGGCCCAGCAGCTCCCAGATAAGAAAGAGAGAGAAGAGGGTACTGGTATACAGAGAGAGAGAAAGAAAGAGAGAGGAGGAGGAGAGAGGGAGAGAGAGAGAGAGAGAGACAGAGAGAGAGTCAGAGAGAGACAGAGAGAGACAGAGACAGAGAGAGGGTGGGAGGAAAGGAGGGAGGGAGAGGGAGAGAGAGAGAGACAGAGAGAGAGAGAGAGAGAGAGAGAGAGAGAGAGAGAGGGAGAGACAGAGAGAGAGAGAGAGAGAGAGAGAGAGAGAGAGGGAGGGAGAGACAGAGAGAGAGAGAGAGAGAGAGAGAGAGAGAGAGAGAGAGAGAGAGAGAGGGAGAGAAAGACAGAGAGAGAGAGAGAGAGAGAGAGAGAGAGAGAGAGAGAGAGAGAGAGAGAGAGAATTACTGTAGAAGAAGGGAAAGGGGATAGAAATAAAAGGACAAAAAGCAGATACCAAAATTTGTTTTCTACTGCTAAACCAGAATCATTGGCTAAGAAGAAGCTGGTTTCTCTACTGTCCTACCATAATTACATTAAATTTTTGTTACAGTTGTACAGTCATTTCAGTCATACCCAACTCTTTGTGACCTCATTTGAGGTCTTCTTGGCAAATACCAGAATGGTTTTCTATTTCATTCTCCAGCTCATTTTATAGATGAAGAACTAAGGCAAATAGGGTTAAGTGACTTGCCCAGGGTCACACATCTAGTAAGTGTCTAAGACCCGATCTGAACTCAGGAAGAACCATCTTCCTGACTCCAGGCCCAGAACTCTGTCCACTGTACCACCTTTACATTAAATATGTAATATTAGATAGATAGATAGACAGATACACAGACAGAGAACTCTCAGAATGAAAACTACTCAGGATCCTATCTGCTGACAACGATAACTTTTCTCAAGTAGCTGATCAAAAAACCTAGAAGCTGGACCTGGAATCAGGAAGATTCCTCTTTGCTAGTTCAAATCCAGTCTCAGATACTTACTAGCTGTGTGAACCTGGGTGAGTCACTTCAGCCTGTTTTCCTCAATTTCTTCATCTGTAAAATAAGCTGGAGAAGGAAATAAATGGCAAACAACTCTAGCATCTTTGCCAAAACAACGACAACAAAAAGAAAGTGGGTCCATGAAGGGTCAGATTGACCAAAAAATTACTAAACAGTAAAAAAATAGGTGCTTCCAGGCGGTCAGTGTAGGCTGGGCTTGGCTGGATACCATTAGATGGAAGTCAGAAGTCAGTCCTGCCTTCTAGAATTTTCTTATGTAAGGCTACACTGGATGATACAGGCAGTATATAAATAGAACACTTGAATGCTACCTCAGACACTTACTAGCTCTGTGACCCTAGGAAAATCACCTAAATTGTCTAAGCCTCAGTTTCCTCATCAACAAAATAATAATACCTATAGCACTTACCTTACAGGATTGTCATGAGAATCTATTGAGATAACAGATGCGCAACAGGTAAGCCTCTGATCAATTTTCTCAACTTTGGCTCTCCTCTCCCCAAATCAAATTAGTGAAATTACAAGGGGTAGACCTTGCTGCAAGTATTTCTGCAGAGTACCTCCTTGGAAACGGAACAGCACACCAACACCTTGCCTCCTAATGATTTGTTATGAAAGAGGCTCAGGAGGATGGACTCTCGTTAGAGGAGCTTCTGTGATCTGAAAGAGGGAACTATAAAATGGACCACCTTTTCCTCTCCTGTGTTTTTTCTCCTTGGACCAGAGTGCAGCAAAGCAGAGAGAGGTAACAGATTTTTCCCTCCCTCAGTCCAGCAGCGGAAAATGGCATCTTGTAGGACAAGTACATAGTGAACAGCCTGGACCTCCCTGAATCATCAGTTCCTGGCTACCTTCTACTTTTCTGTTTCCTTTTCTGAGCACAGACCAGAGACTAGGGGTCTGGAGAATGGAAGTTTCAGGACTTACGGATGATATTGTGAGTTCAAGAATTATGGAGTTTGAGAGTTCTTCATTTTGAGAGTCAAGTATTAAACTGTTCATCCCTTGTTTGGAAGAGAAGCAATTACACCACAGGCTGAGGTCTTGACTTGGGAGTGAACTGGCTTTAAATGAGGCAGTCCCACAGATCATTCTGTGCAACTTTTTGACTGAGTCCAAGTTTTACAGAACATTCTCTTTTCCAGAGTCATCAGTCTAATGGCAGAACGACAAGGTTACTGGTAAAGGCTTGGGATGCTGTGGATGACCTCGAAGTCTTTGATGTCTGACCAAGCTCTAAGCACTCCACAGCACCTGCATCAGTTGCCTTCATGGTCATTGGAACAAATTGTTCTCATCTGCTCATTCTACTGGAAGAAGTCTTCACATGCTTGGGGTAGACATCCCCCTAACTCACTGACAGGTTTGAGGTCTGTCAGTTACCCTCAACCTGGTTTAGCCTATCAGCTGAGATTCTTGGAGCCCCAGGTGAGAGTTGGGTGACAAGTGCACACCAAAGGTGGATAAGCAGCCCTGAAAAGGACTCAGCAAACCCTCACACAAGAGGTGCTAGTTCTCCCTGAACATCCCAAACACTCTTCCAGAAATAGAAAATTTCCTTAACAGCACAAATTTTAGAGAAAGAGAAGAGGATCCTTGGCAGAGGGTTAACCCATAGCTGACGGACAAAAGCAGTGCCACAAGGGGCCAGGAGACTTGGACCTTACTGCCCCCTTCAAGGTATCACTCAATTGTTCAAATGTGCAAGTCCAAGAGAACGGAGAGTGTTTCTTTAGCAGTTCACTATTATGTCTTCACCTGAAAGGCAGAATCTAATGGACTAAGTGCTACTAATAGACTAAAGTTTAAGTTGCTGAAATGATTTTTCTAAAGCTCAGGTCTGATCATGTTAGTCATGTACTCAATGAACCCCAGTAGCTCCCTATTATCTCCAGGATCAAATGTCATCTCCTCAGTTTGACTTTTAAAATCCTTTACAATCTGACCCAACCTCCCTTTCTGGCTTTATTATTCATTACTCCCATTTCTGCCCTCTACAATCCAGGGTGGGGAACCTGCAGCCTGGAGGCCACATGTGGCCCTCTAGGTCCTCAAGTGTGACCCTTTGAATCCAAACTTCATAGAAAAAATCCTCTTCTTAAAAGGATTTGTTCTGTAAAACTTGGACTCAGTCAAAAGACCACACCCAAGGACCTAGAAGGCCACATGTGGCCTCAAGACCACAGGTTCCCTGCTCCTGATATCAAACTGGTCTTCTTCCTGTTCCTCTACATAATACTCCTCCCATCTCCTTGGATTTGTGCTGGCTGAGCCCCATGCCTGGAATATACTCTCTTCTCACTTCCACTTCCTGTTTCCTTCATGATTCAGCTCAGAAGAAACTTATTACATGAAAACTTCCTGATGCCCCCCACACTGCTAGAATCTCCATTTTAAATTAAATTACATTTATATTATTATTTACATACATGTTTATGAATAATCATCTCCACTTACATAATGGAGGCTAATTGAGGGAAGGAAACTTGACTTTTGTCTTTGTATCCCAATTCCTAAAAGAGTACCTGGCACATAATAGGTACATTTTCGCGCTCTCTCTCTCTCTCTCTCTCTCTCTCTCTTTCTCTCTCTCTCTCCTTCTCTCTCTGTATATAGATACACACACACACACATACACACACATAACTTATCATACATTGAATGTAGAAACTGGAGACCTACACCTACTCCCTGCTACCCACATTTAGTGAAACAAAGCTTTATTCAAATTTTCCAGTCATCTTACTCGAGAGTAGGGGTAACTGGCCAAAGGAAGAAACTCACCCCTTTCAATCATGCATCCAGGACTGAATCTGGTCAATGTGAACCCAGAGTTTTGGGGAGCTTTTTTGGGGGGGGTAGATGGTAGGCAAGAGGCAGATGGCATAGGCCATTGGTAGCATGTAAACAATTTTCCAAACCTTAAAGCATTACATTACTGTCAGTTATATTATTATAATGACACATGAAACACAAGGAATAAACTCAGGCATCAACTAAGCAGAATTTGCTTGGTGTTCAGTAGATATTCCATAAATCTCTGCTGACCCAAAGACACTGAAGAAGGGGATATAGGGTGGGGGAAAGGGATAAGTATTTATATAACACTTACCTTGTGCCAGACACTGATAGATACAAAAGCAAAACAGGTAACAAAGAAAAGATAGAATGATTTCAATCTATACACAGGCTAGGGATGGAGTCAAATAATCCAGCAGCAAGTGAGACAGAAGGTACTTGATATTGAAATAGAGACAGAGAGATCAGTAAAAAAAAGTTCTTGCCCACCGAGTCTTGAAGCTTCTGTCAACCCATTCTCCAATTCAGTCTACTCCCAGTTCCCACTTGTCTCGCTCCTTCTGTGGGACTGTCTCTTCAATGTGTAGGTAACCCTTCCATGGATGCAAATCTGCATTTTCCCACAGATTCTCCATAGAGGATTAAGCCAATAAAATGGAGACCCTTTTCTCAATCTGCTTCAGGGCTCCTAGGACTGCCTATGACCAGTTCACCTCTCTTTTCAGTAATATATGTCCTCACTAATATCTTCTGTGCTGATCAGTGACTTTTAGTAATATGTTATATTTGTGCTTATATACCCACTATGCCTTTGTGCTGTCCTTTGTACTATCATTTTAATTCTTTTAAGATTGCATATTTCCACGATTCTTAGCCAAATAGCATCACTGACAGAAGTAAGAGAGTTGGATAATCCTGCAAAATGGCAGTTATCTGGTAGACTTTTAGATGTTCATAGAGAGAAAGGAGAAAGATAGGAAAGAATAGATGTCAGGGGGAAAGAGTTTGAATGATGGATTTACCCATCGCCCCCAGGCCTATTGAAGGGAAACACCTAACTCATATTTTTATCCTTGCTAAGTTTCAGTGAGCTGTACTCACCAAGTATAATCAAGTCACTCTGGTAGGCACTGCAGATACAAAGACATAAAGGGAACGTAAAGAAAACCTCCTTTCCTTCGAGGAGATAACTGAGGGAAGGGGAGAAAGAAACGTACAACTTGTATGCATATAAGTAAATTTTCTTATCCTTTCAAAGACATAGTTCCCTTTCACCTAGGGGAAGTCAGTCCTCTTCCTCCTTCTTTTCTTCTTTTTGAAAAGACTCATTTCACTGATGTAGAGAGCCAGCCTTAGAATCAGGATGACCTGGATTCAAATCCCACCTTTGTCATAGATTGGCTGTATGTCCTTGGGTGAGTGTTTTAATCACGATGCTCCTTCTAGCAGCTACAAGGGCTAACAGAGTCTGCCCCCATAGATTCAGAATCAAACAAGATAACCTATTTAAAGTGCTTTGCAAACCTTAAACTGATATGTAAATTCTATTATTATTACAGATCAACCCATGTGGTGATATCTGTGCCCTATAAACCAGAAACCTCTGTGTCTTTATTATTTTTAATATTCTTATTTGCACCCAACTGGAATGAATTCACTAGACTACATTTTTGCAAGAGTGGATAGGACACCGGACTTTGAGTAAAAAATACATGAGTTCAAATTCTGCCTCAGACACTTACTAGTTGTGTGACCCTCTCTGTGTTGCAGTTTCCTCATCTGTAAAATGGGATAATAATAGCTTCTCTCTCCCTGGGTTATTGTGAGGATCAAATGAGATACCTTTTTTTAAACATTTTGCAAACCTTAGAGCAGGGATTTGGATTCAGTGATCTCCCTAGCTTCTTCCAGTTCTAAATTCAAAATCTTATTATTCCTATGATTTTCTCTAAAGTAAAGGCAGAAAAGTCGAAGACTGATACTCTCTACTTAGCTCAGTTTCCACAGGTTCCACTGAGTCTCAAATAACCCAAACAGGATCAACTTTCAATCATCTATGATTTGTTCACCTTAGTGGATAATGGTTTTAAAAAATCCTTGGCTGACTTCCCTTACAGACACCCAACACATTTATAAGCTGACTTGCCCTACTGTCAGTAGGTATCTGATCAAGGAACACAAGCTCCTTTTAACATGAACCTAACACAAAACATCCCTTCAATTCAACAACAGGCACTAACTAAGCTCCTAGAGCATTCACAGAGCAAATATGTTCTAAGCACCTACAACAGGCAAAGTATGATGTAGGTGCAGAGAGGGATACAAATAATAAGGGCTGCTTCCTGATCCAAGAAGCTTTAAAACCTAATTTTAAGAAAAGATAGGACATTACCCAAGTAATGACAATAAGGGGTAGAATGTGATAAGCACATTAGCAGATGTCACATACTACAAAATGCTGTGAGATTAGATGAAGGAGGGCAGACTTCCAAATGGGAGGATGGAGATGATTTTGTAGAACAAGTGCCTCTTAGAGTGGGCTTTGAAGGATAGGCAAGATTCGGACAGGTAAAGATGACAGGGGAAGAAATTACTCATATACAGAATAGTATGAATAAATGTACAGCAATAGGAAAATACAGGATGTATGGAGAAATGACAAGTAGTCTGCTTTGGCAACAGCTTAAAATACATGATCAGGTATAGTACAAAATAAATTTTAAAAGTCATGTTGGAACAAGATTGTGATTCATGAATGTTGGGTCATGGGTTCCAGGGTAAGGAGTTTGGCTGATGACAATGGGGAACAGCGGAGCAGGGTGAGATATGGAGTGATTAGAACTTAGGAAGATTAAATTGAAAGGCTTGGAAGATAAGGGAGACTGACAACAAGAGGCTTTTGCAAAAATATTTGTGAATGATAATGAAGTCCTGAAATAATCTATCAATTAATCAGCCAATAAGCCTTTATTAAATGCCTAACATGTGCCAGACGTTGTATTAGACACTGAAGATAGAAGTTAAAAATTAAGTAGTTTACATTCAAGGAATTTACATTCCATTAGGAGAAATGCTATGTCTCTCTTACAGTATGTGTGTGTACATATATATATTATATATATACATATATATGTGTATGTATATTTTATATATATATACATATATATATAATCCTGATATCTACAGAATATACAACAATAAATATAAAGTAGTTGGAAGACAATAATAGCTAGGAGGGGTCAGGAAAGGTTTCAAGCAGAAGGTGGAGATTGAGCTGTGTCTTTAAGGACACAAGGAATTCTAAGAGGTGAAGATAAAAAGGGAGAACATTCCAGGCATGAAAGGCAGGCAAATCAAAGGCGAAGACCCAAGACATGTATGAGGAGCAGCAAAGAAGCCGTTTGGTTGAACTTTAGAGAGCAGGAAAGGGAATAATGTATAATTATAAAGCTGGGAAAACAGAGAGGTTTATATTTTATTCTAGAGTCAATGCAGAGTCATTGGTCTCTTGTATATGGAAAAGATATGGTCAGACTTAAGTTTAAGGAAAATCACTTTGGCAACTGAGAGGAAGGCTGATTGGAAAGGGGAGGTATAAGACAATACAAACAGAACCGACTGGAACAGTGAACTCTTATGTTGATCCAGCAGAGGTAGAATTGATAGGACATAGCAACTGATTGTGGGGAGTGAGGGAGAGAAAGAAGCCAGAGCTTATTCTAAGGTTTTGAACCTGGATGAGTGGCAAAAAATGGCATCACCATTTACAGAAGAAGGCACATCAAGAGAAGTAAACACATTTGCCCTGAAAAAATTATAAGGCATTCCAGTGCAAATACTGTCCTCATATACCAAAAAAGCTAGCCTCTGAATGACCCAAATGAACAATATCACAGAGGTAATGAAACTTGGGTAGCATATTCCTAGGAGGCAATGTCAAGTTCTCAGTCAGTGCCTATTTATTCTCATTTTAGAAACATTGCTAACAAGGTTTGGTCATTTGGTTTCCAGGCTTATAGCAGATGGAGAAGCAGTCAATTAGAAAGAGGCTTCCATAGCAGGGCTTACTGACATCAGTGAGACATAACTGGCCATTTGCCCCTGAGAGAGAAGACAGTTTAGAGGATCACAGAACTAAAGCTGAAAGGGACCTCAGAGGTCATCTGAACTAACCCTCCATTTTTCCAAGGAGAAAAATTATAAGAAACAGACACAGTAATATGATATAAAAGGTAAACCCTTGAAGGCACAGACTAGTTTTACCTTTCTTGTAAGCCCTAGTGTTTGGCACAGTACCTGGTACACAGGAAGCTCATAATAAATGTCTGTTAACTGATTTGGTGAGGGGGGAAAATAAACGTGGTCTAGGTATTGCCTCCAGACTATCTCCTCCACAAGCTACCCTATGAGGCACTCACCTTCAAATGATAAACCATCAGTTGGAGCCACTCCAAGACACAAGGAACCAGAATAATATCTAATAAAAACCAAATCACTCCACAAATAGACCATGTTAAAGAATGCCAAAAAATGGCCCTGGACATTCTGAGTTTTCCCTGCAAAACATGCATCACCTGAAAAAATATGAAGAATCCAATCAGATAAAATCTGGGTGCCAGTTGGGGGCCAGTGCTGACAAATAAGCCCTCTTTCAAACCTTTGCTCAGGCTAAGAGGGAAAGGTCATTACTTTCAAGAATTCTTGGCTCTCCATTTGTTTTAAGTGTAATGATACACTTACAGACATACTCAGAAAATCTTGCCTGATCAACAATGGCTCTTTAATGCCAAATTTCAATTAAGAACAAACGTTTAATCTGGCTTAGAGAAAGCAGACAGGTGATGGTGGGAAAAAGACAGTGAACATAATGTGTAGCTGACCCGCACATCTGAGAATGCTAAGGACAAATGAGTGACTTGGTTTTCTCCCCAAAGGAGATGGTGTTTTATCCCAGCATTAGGAGGCATACCTTTCCTAAATCCACCTGGGCATGATTTTATTTCTGTATGCTATAATAGGAGCATCGTTTAATGGAAGAGGGTATTTTTCTCTTCTTTTATTCAAGAAATAATTATTAAGTGCTTCCTCTGAGCAAATCACTGTGCTGGACACTGGAGGAAATATAAAGTTTAGATAAGACAAGATTCCCTGCCATTAATGAAGTTAGAGATCTATGAATATTCTTACTAGACTGAACATCTTGAAAGTAGGAAATGGGTCGCATAGATTTTTGACTCTTACATACATAACATGGTACCACTGAAACAGTGCTGATTTTGAAATCAGACAATGTAAGTTCAAATACCTCCTATCACTACCTGTGAGTCCTTGGGAAGGTCATGTGAATCTCAGTGCCCTCATTTATAATTAATTATAATAAAGGGGTTGGATTAAATGACCTCTGACATTCCTTTGTGCCCTGGACCTAATATCCTAAGATCTAGCACATGGTAAATGTGTTCAGTTGTAAAAGAATTTGTCAATGAATCACAGACTCTAAGAGTTGAATCATGATCTCAAGTGACTATCTATTCCAGCTTATACCTGAATTCTCTCTAGGAAGACACACCTGTTTTGTTTAAAGACCTTCAAAAACAGAAGTCCAAGATTTCTCAATGCAGCTGGATTCCAGAATCGCTGGAACATTTTCTGTTATGTTGAGTCTAAAGCTGTCTCTTTGTGACTTCCATACATTGTTCCTCACTCTGGGCTCTGGGTTCAAGAAAACAAATCTAATGTTTTCATATAACAGTCCTTCAAATATTTGATTCTTTTGATTTTGTTTTATTATTTCTTGGTGTCCTATGAAGTCATTAGCTTCCCCTTGCCCAATTTTAATTTTTAAGGAGTTATTTTCTTCCATCAGTTTTTGGATCTCTTTTTCCAGTTGGTTGACTTTTTTCAAAATTTTCTTGATTTTCTGTCATTAGTCTTATTTTTTTTCCTAATTTTTCCTCAACTTCTCTTATTTGATTTTGGAAGTACTTCCGCTTGTGACCATGTTACATTTTTCTTTGAAGCAGAAGTAGCTCTTTTGACTTTACTGCATTCTGAGTTTGAACCCAGCTTCTCTATTACCATAGTTGCTATCTATGACTAGGGTCTTTCTCTTTTGCTTACTCTTTTTTTAAAAGTAACTCACTTCTTGGCTGTTAACTTTGTGTTTGAGTCGGGGTATAGTCTGGAGGTGTGGTGGATAATGTCTTAAACTTCAGATTTTTTGTGCTCTATCTGGGAGCCTGACCTGCCCCTGAGCCATGACCAGCGACCCTAACAACGATGTCATCAAAAACTATTCCCTACAGTTCCTTCTGTAGCTACACCCCTCTGCCCTAAACCTAAACCAAGGTCTCAATTCTCCTGCAAGTGCCCACAGCCAGCAGGACTTGAGCCCCTCTGAAACTGCACTCCCCAATGGATGCTCACTCCTCCTCATGCATAATCACAACCCAGGACAATGTCTGGTCAGCATGCCTGAGCTGGCATCCAGGGCCAGCAGAGGGCCCTCCAGTCTTCTCCTGATCAGTCATCTCACCCCCACATTGTCCATGGGGTGAAAGTTCCTAAAGCTGAGACTGCTGCTACATATCTGCCCCCAGGACTTGTTGATGCCATGATCAGTGATATCTGCATAGAGGTATCTGCACTTCAACCAAGCCAGGCCACCACCCTAGAAGGTCAAGCCTTTACTGATGTACTCCCAAGTTGTCTTAGGCTAGAGGACTATTTTACCTTGGTTTTTCATTATTTCTCCCTCACTAAAGTTTATTTTGTGGCATTACTTTAAATTATGTTGAGGAATTTGGGAGAGTGAGATAATTTCCTACCTTATTCCACTGTCTTCCCAGAATCCTCAAGACCCTTCAAATATCTGAAAATTAATATCAATTCAATTCAACTCTTATTTATCAAGCACCATTTATACTAATGATATAAAAACAAAAATATGAAATTGTCTCTGACCTCAAGAAGCCCATATTCTACAAGGGGAAATAACATACACAGATGAGTAAATACAAATTGCACACAGAGTAAATACAAAGTAATTATGAGTAGACTTTGGGGATAGTGCAATTAACCAAAGGGATCACGAAAGACTAGCCAAGCAAGGATTCTTAACCAGGGGACAATGAACTTATTTGTATTTTTATACATATTTTAATAACTGTATTCCAATATAACTGATTCCCTTTGTAATTCAATATATTGCATTTTATACATTTAAAACACTGTTCTGAGAAGGGGTACACAACACCAAAAAAGGTTAAGACCCCCAGGCCCTTGAGGAAGAGGCAGCGTTGGAACTGAAACTTGGAGGGAAGTTGAAAATCCAGAAGGTGGAATATTTCTCCTCCCCATCCCCACCTCTTCTCTTCAGGCTCATCCTCTTATGGCACATTCTCTATCACTGATATGGCATGTTCTCTTTCTTGGCTGCTGAGCTAAATTTTGACTCATTTGAGCTTGTAACCTAGTGAAACAATATTTTCACAGGAACTATTGCCTAATCATGCCTACTCTATCCTATATTTGTGAAGCTTATTTTTGGAACCTAAGTGAATTTGAATTTGTCTCAATTAAATTCTACCTTCTTAAATTTAGTCCATCATTCTAGCTTACTAAAGATATTTTGAGATCAAGATTCTATCATCCTATATATTAGCTAGTCTTCTGAATTTTACATCACACACAAACTTGACAATCACAGGATCTATTCCTTTATCATGTCATCAATAAATAAGTATGTTGAATAGTACATGCCTTAGCAAATATTTTCAGAACACACTAGAGATGTCCTTCCAAATTGACAATAGACCAATAATGACTAGTCTTTGGATCTTACTATTTAACCTGTTTCAAATCTAGGTTGATGGTGTCAAATTCAGATAGAAACAGATCCCTGCAGGCTGCATATTGACGTATAAAACCACACATCAACATTATCTCTGTCCAATTGCATTTTTATTTATTTTATGAATTACTTCCCAAGCACATTTTAATGTTTTCCACAACTTTGATACCTCTGTCTAGATAACATTTATCCACGCTATCTACAAGCATATTCTGAGAAATCTTGACAAATGTTTTACAAAACTTAAATCATTATACTACTGAGTGCTGCTATCATTCAGCTGATGCTTTTCTCTCACTGAGGCAAAAAGATGAGCTGGGCAGGGGTAGAACTGATGGGTGAATCTTGAGAAAAAAGGTCCGGCAAAATTAAAGACTGAAAAAATTGGAATGGTTCATCCCCTACACTTGCTAACTCTGACTGACCCCTCCAATTCTGACCACACTCCCTCAACAGTAACCCCAGCACTGTTGTTCATCTATTACATGGGGCTTTGAGTAAATATAGAAGGAGAGAAGAATGAAAGTAGAAGAAATAAGGAGTGCAGAAGATAAGCTCAGGTGAAATTTGAGCTTACTCACAGTAATAGAAAGTTGTGGAGGAAATAGAATTAAAGCCAACAAAAGAATATGAACATATTCCCTTACAACACTTTGTCCCCCAAATCCCAAGAACAGAGATGATGCCCTTCCCTCCCTCTTTTCCTCCCTTCTCACCCCACCCCCACTCCAGACATACTGAACACAACCACAGAATACCAGGTCCTTGGACAAGGTCTCTAGAATATCCTGTCCCTGTTTTTCCCTTTCTCCCTGAAAAAGTTCAAAAAGTATTGGTTTCCCCCCAAACTCTAGATTACATATTGGGGGTGAGAGGAGGAGTTTAATCAGATCAAACTGTGCATAATGATTTTCAATGTTCATCATTAAGACCTATATGTCTTATTGACTTTCATCTATGACATAGTGGCTGAATTAAACTTTAAGACCCCCTTAGATTCAAAAGATCTTTAGGCTTATAAACATTTCTGCTAGCTCACTAAAACTGAAATGTCATAGACTCAAGGAGTCTAATAGACCAAAGTATTAAACTATTAGATATAAAAGGATTATAAGTCTCATAAGATGTAGAATAGGGAGGAGGACATTTACTCCAAACCCCCATTTTATGGATAAGGGAATTGAAGCCCAATGAGGTAAAGTAATGTAACTTACATTACCTGGCTAATTAGTAGTAGAGTCAGAACTAAAATCCATCTCCTTGATTTTAATTCAGTGTTTTTCCATCACACTATAATTATCCCCCAAGTTCCTCCCTGCCAATCTAATCCATGGCTATGCCTTCCTCCACTCGCTATATTAGTGGTCCATAACTTGAAGTATCATTATGTTCAGTGTCTTGGTACAGGCATTGCGGGGGATAATAAACTAGATAAGATGACCCAGATCTTTCTCCCAAAAGCTCACTATCAAGTTAAATGCTAATGGAACCAAAGTATCTCTAGACCCCAAATATAATTTCTCCTGACAATGTCTGAGAGACAAGATACAGCTGGGTATCCTGTCATGTATCATATGGGAACGAAATAAGCATTTGCTAAAGACAATGTGGAAGACCAAGAGGTAAAATGTATCCAATGTATTTTGAGCCTGTCATCTGATTTCCCCTAGGTCTAATATAATTTCTTTTGGATTCTGGACACATGTTGACTTTCTTCCTTGCTATGAAAGTATTGGTCATCCTAGAATCATTGGATATTAGAGCTGGAAGGGACCTTGGAGATCATCTAGACCTGATTCTTCATCTTTCCAATATACTCCTGGTAGAGGAAATAAACCAAGAGCCATAAGGCAGGGCTGTGTGAGAGAATGATGGGAAAGGTTGGCAAGGCTTTCATTCCACGTTCCTGCTCTTTGAATCCAAATGCCCAGGAAATCACCATTGTCACAAAGCATTTCAGTGTTTCTTACACATCATGATATGATGGACACTGTACTATATGTCAGACTGATCCAGCCTCCAACCTCTATAGACTTAAAATCTAAGGCAATCAATAATTAAAAAAAAAAATATGCAAAGGCTATGTTGATATATTTAAGGCATGAGGGAAGGGCAAACATGTTCCAACTAAAAATGAGATATGGGCTAGTATCTCTACCAGGAAAGAATATTTAGCAAATTCATGAATCCAAGTTCTATTTATAGTATAGTGTGCAGTTATAGTTATAATGTAAAGACAATCATGTTGGCTTAAGTAGAAGATATTCTTTGATTATAAATATCAGGATATGAAAAGTCCAGATATTTGATTTGAAATGTAAGATATTGAATTCAAACACACTCGCAGAAATTTAAAAGCATTTTTATTACTGAGGTACTGATAATATAAATGATGCTAAAAGAGATTAGTCAAAGCAAACAAATTATTGGAGTTGACAGAGGGGTAAATAGGAGTCCTGGTTGTTCTCTTATAGATAGACAGACAGATAGATATAAATATAGATATTATTATATATCTGTTCATTAAAGTCATGAATACTTTTTAAGAGTGGGGAGCTAGAATAAAGTGATATAAATATGTCCTTGGCCCCTTTACCTTAGGAAAAGCATGGATTTATAGTAAATAGAGTAATGATATGAGAGTCAGACACTTTTGGCTCTGTCCCTAGTTTTTGCCTCTAACCAATTATGCTGATATATACCCATCCACAAAGTAAGAATCCCTATTTCCATGTGTAAAGTGTGCACAATATTCCTTCTTAACTTTCTCAACTCTTTGAATGGAGGTAGAGAGAAATTATAAAAATGGTAATTACTTTGTTTCTCAGAGGACTAAGTACTTTTACAGCTCCAAAATGTTTATCTGATCTGGTACTGGCTAAGAAATAGAGTGGTGGATCAGTGGAATAGGTTAAGTACAAATTATATTATAGTAAATGATCATAGCAATCTAATATATGATAAACCTAAAGATCCAAGGTTTTGGAACAAATACTCACTATTTGACAAAAACTTCTGGGAAACAGTATGGCAGAAACTAGGTATAGACTAACATCTCACACTGTATACCAAGATAAGGTCAAAATGGGTACATGATTTACCCATGGAGGGTGATACCATAAGCAAATTAAGAGAACATGGAATAGTTTATGTCAGATTTATGAATAGGACCAAAGAAGAAATAGAGAGCATTAGAAAATATAAAATAGACAATTTTGATTATATAAAATTAAAAAGCTTTTTTCATAAACAAAACCAATGCAGCCAAAATTATGAGAAAAGTTGAAAAATGGAGGGGGGGACTTTTGCAACTAGTATCTTTGATAAAGGCCTCATTTCTAAAATATACAGAGAGCTGAGTTAAATTTATAAAAATACAAGTCATTACCCAATTGATATATATAGTCAAAGGATATGAATAAGCAGTTTTCAGATAAAGAAATCAAAAACTATCTGTAGTTATATGAAAAAATGCTCTAAATCCTTATTGATCAGAGAAATGCAAATTAAAACAACTTTGAGGTACCATCTCACACCTATCAGAGTTGCTAATGTGACAGAAAGGAAAATATTGGAGGTGATATGGGAAAACTGGGACACTAATACACTGTTGGTGGAGTTGTAAACTGATTCAACCATTCTGGAGAGTAATTTGGAACTATGGTTAACAGGCCATAAAACTGTACATACCCTTTGATTTAGCAATACCACTGCTAGGTCTATATCCCAAAGACATCCCCAAAAAAGGGGAAAAGACCTATTTGTACAAAAACATTTATAGCATCTCTCTTTATGGTGGCTAAGAATTGGAAATCAAAGGGATGTCCATCAATTGAGGAAAGGCTGAACAAGCTGTGGTATATGATTGTAATGGAATATTGTTATTCTGTAAGAAATGAGAGGCAGGATAATTTCAGAAAAACCTGGGAAGACTTGCATGAACTGATGTGTAGTGAAGTGAACTAAGAGAACAGTGTACAAAGTAATAGCAATATTATTCAATAAAGAACTTTGAATAACTTAGCTATTCTCAGCATGACAATTCCAAAGGACTAATGATGAAACATTCTATCTTCCTCCAGAGGAATAATTGATATTGATGAAATATAGACTGAAGCATGCTATTTTTCACTTTTTTCTTTTGAGTTTTCTTGTACAAAATGACTAATATGGAAATGTTTTACATACTTGCACATGTATAACCTATATCTGATTGTTTACCATCTCAGGGAGGAGGGAGGGAGAGATAGAATTTGGAAATCAAAACTTCAAATAAAAATGTTTTTAAATTTTTTTAAAAAAACAAAGTGCTTATCTGGCTCCTATTTCTTAAGAGATCAGTCATTTAAAATGTCCAGATTTGCTGGGCAAACACCATCCCCAGTACCCTAAAAAGCTCCACAGTTCAAAGCCAATCAGGTCTTGGGGGATTTGGGGGATAGAATGTACATACCCAGGATATTTAAATATACATTGTGTATACGTATGTGTGTGGAAGATGCATATAAATGGTAAATAAGGAAACTTTAAAAAAAAGATAGTCCCAGATTTTAAAACCACCCCCAAGGTAGAACAGGTGGTGAAAATATAATAAAACATGTTGCAAGGAACTTGTCATGAATTTTAAAAACAAAAACGCCTACAGACCAAATAAAACCACACTGACACCCGGCTAATTCTGAAATACCCAAACTATTTTAAAATGACAACGCGCAAGTTCCAGAGTGAGGGACTCCAACAGAAATGGTTTCAGGGTGATTACTACAGTATTACCAGGGAGCATAGCTCAGATGGACTGGCATAGATGGAATACACTCACCCTCTTGCCAGGATGGGACATGTGGAGATTACCAGGCCCCTCGGGCTTAGTTCATTTGCATGGAAACCAGGGAGAAGCCTGACTTTCTCTTCAGAAAGCACTGCTGGAGCCTCTCTCCATGTAGATTGTTGCCTGGTCATTAGCATCCTAATGGACTAAAAAACTAAGGATTTAGACTACAAGTATATTATGTGCATATAGCTCAAGTCTACAAGACTGCATTCAAGTATGGACCATCACATGCTGGTACCCAGTTTGAAGGGGGTAAGGGGAAGGAATGGGGAGGAGATAAAAATTTCCTTCCCCTTCCACCACCACCACCAGGAGAATCCATACTCTGGAACTGTTTATTCCTCTTCCCAGTCTTCTCTCCCTTCTGATCCCCAATTTTTTTTTTAAAACAAATGATGAGTCAGAAGCAGTAGATGATACAGTAGATAGAGCACTGACCCTGGAGTCAGGAGGACTGGAGTTCAAATCTGATCTCAGATACTTACTAATTGTGTGACCCTGGACAAGTCACTTAACCCCAACTGCCTCCAAAAATAGTTTTTTTAAATTGATAATTCCTTGAACCTACCCTGTTAAGAGTCCTGCTAGGTAAAATTATAAACCATCACATTACTGTATTACGTAGAGGAAAGATCACTGAATTAGGGGGCTGATGACTTGAGTTCAAATCTTAGTTATGCAACCTACTACTTGGGTGATTTTTAAGAACTTCCCTGGGTCCCAGTTTCTTCATCCAGAAAGATTCAGCTAAATTTGACTATCACAAATGTATCTTCAGTGCCAGGGACTTTTTCCTCATCTGTAAAATAAGGGAATTGTCCCTCTGGATCACAGATTTAAAGCAGTAGGTGGTACAGTGATTAGAGTGCTAGACTTAAAGTCAGGAAGACCTGAGTTCAAATCCAGACTCAGATATTTACTTGCTGCACGACTCTAGGCAAGTCACTTAATCTCTGTCTGCCTCAGTTTCTTCATCTGTAAAATGAGGATGACAACAACACCTACTTCTCAGGGTTGTGAGGACACAATGAAGTGATACTCTAAAGAACATTGGCAACCTTTAAGTGCTATGTAAATAATATCATTATTTATTATTATTAAGCTGAGAGCGTTATAAAAGATCATTTAGTCACCCTCCTTATTTTACAGATGAAGCCCAGAGGTGAAGCAATTTGTCCAAGTCACCTGAGTAAATAGCAGAAGCAAGACTGAGAAAAGTCATCAGTCCTGGTCCTCAAAGGTTTTACAATTTAATAATTCACATATGCACAGGCATACTCATCCTTCCTTTTTATATAGCACTTTACCAAGAGCTTTCCCAATCTAAAAAGGAGGGATACAACATATAATACTAATAATAATATCCAAGATAGAATGTTCTAGGTACAAACAATAATTCAAGACAAAGACCTCTAGAAAAATGGGGGAAGGAGAGATCACTTCCATGGCATTCCAAATAAGATCTATATTCAGTACAACCTTAAAGTAGACTTAGCCCTTCTGTTTCTGATAGACTTAGCCCTTCACAGCAATGTAAGGACCTAAAACATTTCTAAAGGACTTTTGATGTAACATACCATCCGCATCCAGAGAAAGAACTATGGAGTTAGAATGAAGGATGCTGCAGACTGAGCAGACTATTTTCTCTTGTATTATGTTTTGGTTCTTCTCATGGTTTCTCTCATTCCTTTTAATTTTTCTATACAACGTGACTAATGTGAATACGTGTTTAAGAAGAATGTATGTGTAGAATCCATATAAGATTGCATGCCGTCTTAGGGAGGGAGCAGGGGGAGGGCGAGAAAACTTAAAACTTACGGAAGAGTTTGTTGAAAACTGAAAACAAATAAATTAATTAAATGAAATTTTTTTTTTAGGGAAAAATAGCATGCTTCAGTCTGTATTCAATCAATATCAATTCTTTCTCTGGAGGTAGATAGTATGCTTTATCATTAGTCCATTGGAATTGTCTTGGATCGTTCTAGTGTTGAGAATAGTCAGGTTACTCACAGTTCTTTATCAAACAATACTGCGTTTACTGGTTCTATTCACTTCACCATGTATCAGTTTATGTAAGCCTTTCCAGGTATTTTTCTGAAATCATCTGACTTGTAATTTCTTACAGCACAATAATATTCCATTACAATCATATACCACAGCTTGTTTAGCCCCCAGTTGATGGGCATCCCTTTGATGTCCAATTCTTTTTTTTTAATTTTATTATTATTTTTCTTAATGTTCTACAATCACTACCATAAAATTAAGATTTTATCCCCCCCACACCTACCCCCCACTACCGCCCTCCCTCCCCATAACAGCATACAATTCTGTATAGGTTCTACATATACTTTCCTATTGAGTATGTTTTCACTATAGTCATGCTATGTAGTCGAACTAAAATAAATGGAAGAAATCACATAACAAATCAAAACATAATACACTAAAACACACACATACACAAACATGATCTGCTACATTCTGCGAATGACTTCCATATTTCTTGCTCTGAGTGTGGAACGCATTTTGCCTTAGAAAACCACCACTGGGATTTTTTTAAAGTAAGTTTTTGCGTTATTACGAAGTTCCAGGTCTACCAGAAAAAAAACTCTCGCACACTGTGGTCGTTGCTGGGCACAAAGTTCTCCTGGTTCTGTTCCTTTTGCTCAGCATCAGGTCACATAAGTCCTTCCAGGCCTCCCTGAAGTCTTCTTGTTCATCATTTCTTATGGCACAATAGTACTCCATTACGTTCATATACCATAATTTATTCAGCCATTCCCCAATTGATGGGCATTCCCTTGACTTCCAGTTTTTGGCAACTACAAAGAGTGCTGCTATAAATATTTTTGTACATGTGAGACTCTTTCCCACTTTTATGATCTCTTGGGGATACAGTCCTAGTAGTGATATTGCTGGATCAAAGGGTACGCACATTTTTGTAGCCCTTTGGGCATAGTTCCAAACCATTCTCCAGAATGGTTGGATGAACTCACAGCTCCACCAACAATGAATTAGTGTTCCAACTCTCCCACATCCTCTCCAGCATTTATCATTTTCTTGTTCTGTCATGTTTGCTAATCTTATAGGTGTGATGTGATACCTCAGAGTTGTTTTGATTTGCATCTCTCTAATCAATAGTGATTTAGAGCACTTTTTCATATGATTATAGATATCTTTAGTGTCTTCCTCTGAAAATTGCCTGTTCATATCCTTTGACCATTTATCAATTGGGGAATTACTTGTATAGTTATACATTTGAGTCAGTTCTCTATATATTCTAGAAATGAGGCCTTTATCTCTGAGCTTAGCTGTAAAAATTCTTTCCCAGTTTACTACATGCCTCCGAATTTTGGCTGCGTTGGGTTTGGTTGTGCAAAAACTTTTCAGTTTAATGCAATCAAAATTATCCATTTTGCATTTCATAATGCTTTCTATCGCTTCTTTAGTAAAAAATTCTTCCCTTCTCCATAAATCTGATAAATACACTATTCCTTGCTCCTCCAGTTTATTCATGGCATTAATCTTTATACCTCAATCATGTATCCATTTGGACTTTATTCTTGTGTACAGTGTCAGGCATGGGTCTATGCCTAATTTCCACCACACTGTTACACAGCAATTTTTGTCAAACAATGAGTTCTTATCCCAGAAGCTGGGATCTTTGGGTTTATCAAACAGGAGGTTGCTATATTCCTTGCCTACTGTGTCTTGAGTGCCAAGTCTGTTCCACTTGTCTACTTCTCTCTTTCTTAGCCAATACCAAGTGGTTTTGATAATTGCTGCTTTATAATACAATTTGAGGTCTGGTAGCGCTAGGCCACCTTCCTAAGCATTTCTTTTCATTAGTCCTTTTGATATTCTGGAACTTTTGTTCTTCCAAATGAATTTTGATATTATTTTATCCAGCTCTAGAAAATAATTATCTGACAGTTTAATTGGTATGGCACTAAAGTAAATTAATTTAGGTAGAATTGTCATTTTTATTATATTAGCTCGGCCTACCCATGGACTACTGATGTTTTTCCACTTACTTAAATCTGACTTTATTTGTGCAAAAGGTGTCTTGTAATTGAGTTCATATAATCCCTGGTTTTGTTTTGGCAGATAAACTCCTAAGTATTTTATTGTGTCTACCCTAGCTTTAAATGGGATTTCTCTTTCTATCTCTTGCCATTGGACTTTGTTGCTAATATATAGGAATGCAGAAGATTTGTGTGGGTTTATTTTGTAACCTGCAACTTTGCCAAAGTTGTTCATTATTTCAAGTAGATTTTTACTTGAATCTCTGGGATTCTCTAAGTATATCATCATATCATCTGCAAAGAGGGATAACTTAGTTTCTTCTTTGGCTATTTTTATTCCTTCAATTTCTTTATCTTGTCTAATTGCTACCGCTAACATTTCTAGTACCATTTTGAATAGTAGTGGTGATAATGGACATCCTTGTTTCACCCCTGATCTTACTGGAAATGCATCTAGCTTATCCCCATTGCATGTAGTGCTTGCTGAAGGTTTTAGGTAGATACTGCTTATTGTTTCATATGATTATAGATATCTTTAATGTCTTCCTCTAAAAATTGCCTGTTCATATCCTTTGACCATTTATCAATTGGGGAATGACTTGTATGGTTATACATTTGAGTCCAGTGTTGAAAAAAATTTTTAAAAGGTAAATTAGGATCAGTGACTTATAACTGGCTTAAGTTCTACCTATTTTCTACCACCAAGGTACTTGCATTTAAGTAAAAGATTAAAAAAAATGATAGCATTGAAAAGAGCACTAATGTCAGATTTATGTTCAGACTCTGTCTTTGACATTCACAAGCAAGTCACTCTAAGCTTCATCCTTCAATTCAGTTCAACAAATACTTATTAAGCCCCTATATGTATGAGACACTGTACTCAGAGCTCGGGCACAAAGACAAGAAAATTGAATTGTCTCTGTCTTAAAGTAGTTTATATTTTATGAGAATTTAGAGTATTCGCTGGAAAAGTTCAAATATTATAGGTTTCTTCCCAAGTTCCTGATCAAATACCAGAGGGGAGGAGGATTTAATCTGCATCCATAATTAAAGGGCAAGAGGATATTTTCAGAAAGAGCAACTAAATACTTACATAGTCATCCATGGCGTTAGACTGAATCTATTTTACACGTTTCCAGAGAATACAGGATGTAATAATGGCCTAGGAGGGACTTACTAGTCCTATTTGAGGGAGTTATTCCCTGTGATTACTATAAAAACAACAAATTTATAGAACATAAGGGAGCTATCCTGTGATTACCATAAGACCACAGATTTATAGCTAGAAAAGACATCATATTCAACATGTCTATAATGGAGACTAGTTCTTTCCCAAAGGACTTTCCCTCTTCCCTACTTCTGAACTTAGCCCTTTCTTTTGAAGGCCCTATCATCTTTACCAGCATTCAGGTTTGTGGCTTTGGTGTAGTGTCTACTATGTGTCAGGAAGTATACTGAGCACCTTACACATTTTCTCTCATTTGGTATTAAAAGTCCTGCCTTGATGAACAAATTGTGGTATACGATTGGGATGGAATACTGTTGTTCTATAAGAAATGACAAGCAAGATGGCTTCAGAAAAACCTCGCAAGTCTTATATGAACAGATGCAAAGTGAAGCGAGCAGAACCAGGACAACATTGTACACAGTAACAGAAACGTAATGAAGACCAACTAATGAAAGACTTAGATACTGTGATGAAGACAACATCCAGAACAATTCTAAAGGAGCCATGATGAAAATGCTGTCCACCTCAAGAGAGAGAACTGATGGAGTGTGATAGATCAAAGTACACTTTTTTACTTTATTTTTCTTATTTTGTACATATGTGTGTGTTCTTTTACAACATGCCTAACATGGAAATGTTTTGTATGACTTCACATGTATAATCAATATCACTTGCCTTCTCACTGAGTGGAGTAGGGAGAGAGAGAGAAACAGAATTTGGAACTCAAAGTTTAAAAAAGTGAATGTTAAAAACAATTTACATGTAATTGGGAAACATTTAATGAAATAAATAAAAATACATTTTTAGAAGTCCTGCCAAAAGTAGAAATGACACTTAGGTGTCCAGTCATGTTGATTCACTCTCCCCCACATTTCTCTCCTCTCTTCCCTTCTCTCCATTCACCCAGTAACTACTCTAATTCAATCGCTCTTCATCTTTTTTCTCGACTATTTTAGCAGGCTCCTAATCAGGCTCTAGACCTCAAGTCACTGCTTCTTCTCCACCCATGTCTCCATTCTCACACAGATGCCAAACCGATATTCCTAAAGGATAGGTCTACCCGTGTCACTACCCTATAAAAGCCTTCATGGTCTGACAGGCAGACTGTTCCAGGCATTCTATGTTTCATTCAAACTGGTCTGTTCTCCATACATGACATTTCAATTCCCCCTCCAACATTCCATCTCTCATTCCCATGGCATTGCCCAAATCCTCTGTTCCTCCCCACCCTTCACCCTACCCAAAATTCACTCCCACTCGACCTCTGCCTCTTAAATTCCCCTGCTTCTTTCAAGGTTTAACTCAGATGTTATCTTGTATACAAGGCCAATCCTTATCCCCACGGTTGTTAGGGCCTTTTCCAATACCTTGTATTAGTTTCCACTTTGTATATATTTTGCATTAATTTATCTTTGTGCTATTATTTCCTCCTAGTAGAATGTAAGCTTCTTGAGGTCAAGGACTATTCAAATGTTTGTCTTCTATCCTTAGTACCTTTCACAACACTAGCTCACAGACATATAGTAGGTTCTTAATATGCTTGTAAAATCTATGAAGATTGAAATAATTTCTACAGCTGCATTTTCTAACACATACAAAACAGAATGTGTATTTTTTAAAAAACCTAATGGTTTTTTTCTTCTTTTTGTTAAGATTTGGTTCGCTCCTGCCTTGGGGATTACTCAGATGATTTAACCCCCATAATAAACCAATTGTTCCATTCTTAGTTCTATTTTTTTAAGTAGGGATGATGTACATCCAGTACATTTGTGAGGGGGAAGCAACATGATTCTATGAATCCATATTGGAGTCTAATTAGTCACAGCCCTAGCTGATTAACAGTTTATCATACTTCTTAGCCTGAAGAAAGCCCAGGTAGAGAAAAGAGAAAGTGAAAGAAAAAGAAAGGAAAGGGAAAAAATAGCTAATTATGATTAACTGGTTTCCTTGGTAACTGTTTATAACTGCAATGATGTCGCCATTATTTTAACAATAAACAGAGAGGTTTGATGTGAGATTTTATGATTCATATTTCCTGTTGTAAGGCCTATTATGCCCTAAGGTGAAGACAGTTACAAATGTGAACTTTTGTTAGGGTGGAAAAGTTAGAGTCACGAACCCCCAGACTACTGCTGTCATTCAGAACTTCAAAACTGGAAAGCTAAGGAATCTGGAATAGGACATACCCTGATATGAAGAGGCTAGATCACCTCTATGCATCTTTAGCCCTTGAATTGTATTTCCCCTGGCAAATATCCAATCATACATAAGCTGCGGAACCAGCCTTTTCCACCCTTGTCCTCTTTGGTTGAATGGGAGTTTTCAAGAGGGACAAATAAGCCTCAGTAGGGAAGGGAAGGAAGGCACTTGATCAGTCAGATCAGCTGAATCAATCTGAATAATCAATGCATTGAGAGATGCCACTCACACATCCCATTCATACACATTTTCTTGGAGTATGATTCACATTTTTTGTATGTCCCATTATTGCAGAAGATAAATAACTGTTCTAGCATGTGACAATCATAAGATTCAGACCTGGAAAGGGCCTTAGAGATCATCTAGCCCAACTTCTCATTTTACAGAGAAAGGCTAAAGTGACTTGCCTGAGGCCACAGAAGTAATAAATAGCAGACAGGTCTAGAACATCTTGTCACTATTTCACATTGCCATGATATATGCAGGGTCTTTCTGATCTCTCTACCTGTTAGTGCCTCCCTCATGTCTTACCCTGACAAAAAATACCTTCTTATTCCTTGTATATATTTTTAAATTACTTATATGTGTAAGTGTTATTTCTCCAATAGAATATACACTCCTTGAGGGCAGGAATAGTTTTGTCTTTATTTTTGTATCCAGAAAACACCATGCCTGGCACATAATAGGCATTTCAATTCTTTTTTATTAGAAAATTTATGTAAGACTAAATAATTTGGGCCTATTCATAGTGGAAAAAAGAAACAAGCATTTATTAATCACCTACAAAGTGCCAACTACTGGGCTATGCACTTTACAAATATAATCTTAATTAACCCTCACAACCATGGGAGGTAGGCATCATTATTATCCCCACAATGAGGAAACTGAGGGAGATCAAAGTTAAGTACCTTGCTAAGTATCACAAAGGCAGTAAATATCAAAGGCTAGATTGGAATTCTAGGCTTCCTGACTCGATTTAACACATAATACTCTGGGTCACCTAGCAGCTTAACGCTGGATGTGGAATCAGGGTATCTTGGTTTGAACCCCAACTCATCTATTGGCTACCTGTGGGACCTTGGGCAAGTCAGCTCACCTTTAGGGTCTTCTGTTTTCTCCTCTGTATGATGAAAGAGTTGGAGTGCTTGATCTCTAAGCTTCTTTCCAGCTCTAAATCCTACAACTGCACAATGTAGTACACAGATATTGCTCTAGCACCATGTTTAGCCACTTGTGTACCTATTTAATCTGTCTCATGAGATCACAAGATGACATTTTTGAGGTCAGAGAATGAATGGACGCTCAATCATCAAAGCCTCAGAGATATCTCATGGTGCATTGTATCTTCCCTATGCAATTGAAACATTCTAATGTGTATCATGGCTAGTTGTCATAGAGGCCTTTATTATGTCCCCATTAAATAGGAAGTTCAATGAGGTTGCAGAGTGTACCTTACTCATATTTGTGTCTTTCATAGCCCCTTCACACAGCATTTAATAAGAGCTTGTAAAACTAAAATTTTATTAGATAATACAACTCATTATTCCATAAGTTTGTGAAAATTAGATTTCCTCAACCATAACATCATATGAAAGCTAACCCCTACCTTTGAATTGCCCTTGCATTTAGACATTCCACCTATACCACGCTGTCATACGTTTGCCTCTGAATTGGTCTATAGCATGACTATTATTCTATAATACATTACATATATAATTATAGACATAAAGGTACAATATGATTATTTTCCAAAACAATAAAAACTACTCAGAATTGGGTATGTTCAAAGGACTGTACTAGTCACTGAGATCGATAAAAACTGGGTCAATAAGATGAGGTACTTAACCTCAAAGGGCTTACATTTTAATAAGGAAACAAACAGACAGAATCTTATGACAAGATATCTGTGCCCATTTTATAAATCAGAAAGAAGCACTTGAGAATAGTATGACCTTATCAGAAGCCAAGGTAGAAAGTGAATGCACCTTCTTTTAACTCCCCAGTGGCTTATTCATACAACCACACCATATGGCCTTTGGCACCATAGTCCAGTACTGGCTTGGAAACATTCTGTAAACATCTGGATATGTAGCTCTCTCCTTGACACCATATACACCACCCCACCTCTCTCTCCCCCTCCCCCAACATATTTACAAATGGCTTTCCTTGAACCTGCTCCAGGCCCCAAACTTGATATTTCCCTGATCCAAGGCCTTGGTACATGCCAAGCCTGAGGTGAAGAATGTACACAAAAGGAAAAAAAAGCTTTTAAAATAATTTGCCATCTGTCACTTGGTTTGTTTCAAGTCAATCAGTCTCTCTCTCTCCCTCCTCTCTCTTTCTTCCCCCTTCTATCTACTTTCCCTCTCTCTTCCCCTTCTCCCTCCCTGTTTCTCTGTCTCTCTATCTCTGCCTCTCTCCTACACACACACATACAGAGGTAATGTTATTACCCCATCTTAGCCCAAAACTTGCCCTACAATTGACACTCATAAAACCATTTTCTTTAATGAAGGGGGGAAAGCAACCTGGGAAGTCACCACAGGCTACAGCATGGAGTATCAGAATATGGCCAACGTGGCCCAGTGAATTAGGGCAAGATGCTAACCAGGCGATTAACTGGATTCCCAAGGAGACAGGTCAATTTGTTCTATTTCACAGTCACAGACTAAATTTCTGAGCCTGGACAGCCACCACGTAGTCTAGGGGAGATTAAGATCATGAGGTCTTTCAGAAGGTAATTTATCATGGAGGAGTAAGAAGACCTCATGGATCTCCCCCTTACAGCACCTGACCCCCAGGAGGAAAGGAATCACTGCTCTTCTCCAGACAAGAATGCAGTAAAAGAGAAGCAGTGCAGATCCAGATCTTTAGACGATGCCAATAATTCTGCTACATAGTACATGGAAAAAAGTTTCTCCTAACCATATGACCAGCCCACCAGAACCAGAGTGTCAACACAAGCTCTAGAGTCTCTAAGGCATTGCCCTTACATATCACTACAAATCTCCTGGAAGTAATTGTTCGGTGTCTTACATGTGGAGTCACCATCTGAAGTAGACATTTCACATCTCTTTGAGATACTCAGTATACTATTTTCTGATTATTCAATACCCATGGATGAATTCAGGTACACCTACAACATAAAAAAGAGCATAAAACATATTTGGGAACTTAGAGTTAGGAGAAATCTTAAAGGTCATTTAGTCCAAAAAATGGAAAGCAGTATGACATAAACTAGGCATAGACCAATATCTTACACTATTACCACGCTAAGGTCAAAATGTATACATGATCTAGATATAAAGAGAGTGATTACAAGGAAATTGGAGGAACATGGAACATATTACTTATCAGAATTATGGACAGGTAAATAATTTATAAATAAATGAGAGAGCAAAATTAGGTAAAAAATAGATAATTTCAGCTACATTAAATTTAAAAAGTTTTATGCAAATAAAACAAATGTAGCTAAGACTAGGAGGAAAGCAGAAAATGGGGGGAGGCATTTATAGACAGTTTTGCAGATAAAGGTCTCATATCTCAAATATATAAAGAACTTTATCAAATCAGTAAAATAAAGGTGTTCAATTAGATGACCTCAATTATCCCTCCCAGTTATAAATACATGATCTCCATTTTACAGATGAGGAAAATGAGGGGAAAATTCACTCAAGGTCATACTCAAGCAGGACTTGAAATGAAGTCGTCATAACTCACTCCAAAGCTAGCACTCTCTGCTGTATCATACTGCCTTGCCTTAGGCACTGAGGTCACCAGTAGTGTTCATTAGAGTCACTCTTACTGGACTTAAATATTTGCCTGCCTGTACCTACAAAATTTCTTTGCTTCTTCTTGCCTTAACTGACCTCTCTGAACTCAACCCCTTACTTACCTGAGCCTATGTTATCAGCCAAGCCTCTCCTGTGTAGACAAAATCCCTATCATGTACCCTTTCTGGTCAGCACTGTCCCATAGCTGTCTCCAGCCCTCTCATAAGAAATAAGTGGAATTGTAAATATTCACAGGCTCAAAATATAGTGGCTGTAGCCAGTTTGTAGTTATGTCCAAGTTACATATAATATTTTCAGTCACATCTGGCAGGTGAGGTGGTTCAGTTAAAAAAAAAAGGCTCTAGATAAGAGAGCTCTGGATCAAGACTGTAGCTCTGCTACTGATTGCTTGTGTGACCTTGGAGAGCTCATCTCTACCATATGGCCCAGCCCCTAGGCAAGGCCTAAGGGTACTCTCTGGTGAGAAATGGTTAGTTGAGGTCCATGGTACTGAATGAACCCTTCCCTGTTTTGAGAATGAGAAAGTTCCAGGTCAAATGGAGGTGAGGAATACAGTATAATTAATAAGCCAATGCCAGGAACTGTATGAGCAAGTCAACAAGCCAGAAAGAGGCAAAGGCAGAAGGTGGTGTCAGGGATGGGAAGAGGTTCAAAAATCAGAAATTCATAATGTCCAAAAGAGGGCTTAGTGAGAGCCAAGGTCTTGGTGTCAGGCTATAAGAGCTCAGTGCCAGGAGGCAGCTGAACCAAGTTAGATAAAATATGAGTTCAACTTGCAGGATTCAATAAGCCTTGTGGACATATGTGACTCTGTTCTCCTGACTCACCCGAACTCCATCAGCTGGAAAACCTATTTTGCCACCTTGGCATCCATTAACCTCTATGAAATTTGTGGGGCAATGAGACATAATCTCTGACCTTAAGTTTTCCCATCTATAAAATAAGAGACATGAACTAGATAAACTTTAAGTCTCTATAACCATGATGAACCTAAGAAAGTATAATTATGCCTTTAATAACACAGGGGATTAGGGAGGTGATGCCCCCCACAGTCTCAAAATTCTGCATAAAAGTTTTTGGCCCTCTCTTTGTACCAGAGAATAAGTCTGAATTTTTTCTTTTTTGTAAAATTGGGGTTGATATTCTACAATACTATGCATATATTTTACATAGTTCTGAGTTTCTGAATTTCTGTGCCTTCCGTTGGCCTTCACATATTGTCTTAGGGATTTCTACCCACTGTTCCTTCTTCTATCCTCTAGGGTTGAACAGAACATGTCTAATCTCTCTAGTAAAAGTCTTTCCAACACCTGAACACAGCTATCATGTCCTTCCTCATTCTTCCTTTCTCCTAAACACAGCTCGCTTCCTTCAGCCATTCTTCATATTACAGGGATTGAAGGACCTTCACTATCCAAGTTGCTCTACACTAAACTTTCTCTGGTTTCTTACTGTCCTTCCTAAAATGTGGCACCCAGAACAGAACTCAGTACTCCAATGTGGTCAACCAAGGAAGTGTATGAGTGATGATCACCTCCTCATTCCTGGAAGTGCCTTTGTGGATGCTGCTCAAGATTGGACTATCTTGTTTTGATTGCCACATCATACTCCCGATTTGAATTTGGAGCAATACTCCATATTGAATTTGCACACCTCTCAAAGTCTGAGATTTTTTTTCCATATAAACTGTGTGTAATCATGCATTTTCCATCTTAGGCTGCTGATTTCTTGAATGCAAGTATAAGATTTTATATTGATCATTATTGAGTTTCATATTATTAGATCCAGCTCAATGCTTTAGTTTATTTAGATCTTTTGGATACTGAGTCTGGGCACCCTGAGTGTTAGCAATCCATACCAGCTTTGTGCCATGTGCAAATTTAAATGCCAACTGTCCTTATCTCATTTTGAGCTTATCCTGAGCAAATGAAACACTCTAAGCCACAGTATCAGAATCAAGCACTTTCTTTTACTGAAGCACAAAAGTTCATATAAAGTGTAGCTCCCCTCAGACTTTAAAAGTCCTATCAAAAACAGAGGACAAAAGCAACCCCATAGTAATTTTATCAGGTCTGAGAAGCTCCAGAGAGGTGGGAAGTAACCCCACCAAGACACCCCTTTCCCTCTAGATGTCTGCCAGCACAAAAGGGCTTCTTGACTGTATCACCAGATTATCCACCAAGGGCCCTTCCACACCAGCTCCCACGAGTTGCATGCATTGTGTTGGGTTAACTATGTCCCTGACCTAATTTCACTCTTGCTATATACTCTATATGTCATCTCTACCTTTGAGAATTTTAGAGCAAAATGACCACTCCTTCTTTGAATGTATGACAGGGAAGGAGAGGAGAGTCAAGAACAGTCATCTAGATTTGGGAAGTTCTTTTCAAATGGTTCAGAGGAAAAAATAGAAATGACCCTATGGCCTGAAATTCTAAGGAAAAAAAGTAAAAACAGGAGGATTGGAAAGGACTCAAGAATGAAATTCACAAGATGGTATCTTGGTTTGAAAGCTCTCAGTGGGCAAGACTGGGGACAGAGTGAGCAGGGAAGCAGCCTAAGCTACCTCAATGGATGTGAGGTTTCCTACACCTTGTACAGCAATGGGACCAGAAAAAAGAGATGATATGATAATGGTGTCACCTCTCTTGAGGATCTACCTGGAATTTGGAGCATGGATGAGATGCTCTCCAGAAGTTCTTTCCAGACACAGGATTTGGTAACATCACCTGAGCTTCCTTAAGAGAAGGTAAAGAGAAAGGAAAAAAAATCTAGAAAAGCCTACAAGACTTCAGAGAATCTTTCTTAAGACTGCTATGGTATTTCCCTTTGCTTTAACTGTGAGTTGTGTAGGAGATCGCACCCAGCGCATGAAAACAGAAAAGTTGAGCCAAGTACAAAATAAGCTAATATCCTGTGTTTTCTGCAAGAGGCAAGCTTAATTAGAGTTTAGGTAATTAGCACTTTCACGGTTTCTAAAAAAATACAATACATTCATTTATGCAAATCTACTTCAGAGTGTGATTTCAGCAAAATGCCATGTAATGTGCCTATCCTGAAAATATGACTTAAAAAGCAACATCTCCCAAACAAACGATCATCTCCAATCTCTGATACGCCCAACAATTGTGCTTGTGGATGTGATGGTTTGTCTGGAGCTGGTTAACTCAGTTCAGAACTATCCTTAGTATAGAGTGAAGCCACTGGATCTCCTAGGGCTGGTGCTTTTAGTTTTTATTTATAGCTAGTTACTATATTATAGCTAATAGTTTTGTTTATAGTTAGCTTTTTAGTTTTGAGTTATTAAAATTAAATGACTGAGGGATGGGCAATATTTCAAGGGCAGACTATTACTTAAGAACAGAGGGAAAGGGCTGCCAAGGGGCCAGTAAGAATTCCTCATAGCTCTCAAACAATCATATGAGAAAAAAAGTCCCTAAAAATACATTTTTATTCATGTCTAATAGAATCTAAGAAAGGAGTAACCATAGAAGCTCTACAATCCAACCTGTTTCTGGAGATTTCAATGTTCAACACCTTTAAATAACTGTCATGACTTTAGCATAATGAGGAGAATTACTATTCTGTTCCTAATTCTCATAAACAAGGGAGAAAGGGTTGCTAAAACAGAAATAATGGGAATTTTGGGAGAAAATGATCATCCATCTTTGAATCTGCATGAAGGAAAGAGAAGAAAGTCAAAGAGATTCTGACATAATTCTGGATTTGCAAAGAGTCATTTTTAAATGATTCAGAAAAAAGATAAATGAAATTCTACAGTCTGATATTCTGTGCAGGAAGTCAGGAGAAGGGTTGGAAAGTTCTCAATCATGAAAGTCTCAAGACATAATGTCTAGATTTTGCAAGTTCCCAGTGGACAGGCCCAGGATTATTTTGAGCAGTGCCCAGTACAATGTTAACTGAAGAAAGGCAATGAGAGCTTTCAATGATCATGATGATTACCTCCCCTAAAAGCATGGGAAATTTTGTTATGAATGTAATTACTTCTCATCTGACTGTCATAATAACTTCCTAACTGGTCTTCTTGCTTCCATTCTCTCTCCTCTTGAAATCGAACCTCCATACAGCTGCCAAGTTGATAGTCCTAAAACACAGATGTAATCATATCACTCATTCCCCTACTCAAAAATATTCACTGGCTCCCTATGGCCTCTAGAGATAGAATACAAAATCCCCAATCTGGCATTTGAAGTCCTCTATAATATGGATCCCACCTACCTTTCCAGGCTTATTTCCTATTACTCTCCTTCATACAGCCTATATTTGAATAAAAACTGACTGCTAGTAGTGCCCTGAATACACAATATTCCACCAAATGCCTCTAAGTCTATGCTCACATCTGGGGTGTATTCTGCCCTCATCAAAGTCTTTGAAATCCCTAGATTTGTTCAAGACACAGCTAAGCTACACCTTCTTCCACAAGGCCTCCCATATCCCTCAGTTTTTAATTCTCTTTTTTTAAAATATTATTTTCATTAATATCTTTTGTTTTTATACTACATTCATTTCTAAATACACCACATCTCTTACAACCAAGATTTTAAAAGAAAGAAAAAAAAGAAACTCTTCAAACCAATTAACACTTCAACCATATATATGCATAGTCTCCTCAACCCTCACCTCTGCAAAAAGGTGCATTTTCTCACTTCCTCTCTGGAACCAAGTTTGGTCCCTGTAGTTGAATTTCATTCCATTGTTTTTTCCATTTTTTTCACTTACTTTTTTTTAGTTATTAAGCAGGTTGTTTTTCTCATTCTGCTTCCTTCATTCTATGTCAGTTCATACACTATATATCTTTTCATGCTTCTCTGAATTACTGGTGTTTGTTGTTTCTTACAGCAGAATAATATTCCATTACATTCACATACCACAATTTGGTCAGACATTTCCCAGTTGACAGGCATTAACTTTGTTTCCAGTTCCTTCCTGGAAACACCATAATGAATCTCAAAAAGTAAAACTATAACTGTATAAGACCTTTATTTCTTTACCATCCTTGGGGTATATACCTAGCAATAGAATAAATGAATCAATGATATGGAGGTCAGAAAGCATGGTGGGTCTGAGACTAGGATGAGATAAATGCTCACTAGTGAGAGTCCAGGGTCATAGGGGTGGAAGTCAAAGTTCCAGGTAGAAGAGAAGGGAAAGGTTGGAGCTACATGTTCCGTGGCATGGAGATAATCAAGGTGTTTGTTCATTTGTTTATTCATTATGTACAAATGATCTAGGGACTTCTTGGTCAAATTCTATGGACATTTTATTTTAGTCACTTCCAAGCATAATCCCAAACTATTTCTAGAGTTATTTTTACCAATTCACAATTCCACCCAAAGGTATTAGTATATTTGTCTTTCCTCCATGGACCATTGACCACTCGTATCATTTGTCACCTTTGTCATCAAATTTTATCATCACATCCAATTTTATGGGTGTGAAGTAAAAATGCAAGTTTAGTTTGATTTGAATTTCTGTTATTAGTTATTTGGAGCAATCTTTCATATTATTGTTAATAGTTTGAGATCTGTTGGCTTATATCTACTTGTGGAATGATTTTTACTCTTAGATATTTCTGTTCATTTCCTATGTATCTTGGATTTCAGATCATATCAGACATGCCTTATAAGAAGACTTTTTGTCAACATTTTTCCCTCTTTGTCTAGCAAAATTGCATGCAATTGAAATTATCTATTTTCTCTTTCTAGATCTTCTCTAGCTCTTGTTTAATTTAGAAATTTTTTTCTGGCCATTGCTGTGAAAGCTGCTTAATATCAACTGCTTTGAATTTTTTAACGGTGTCACCTTTTATATTCAAGCTGTTTATCCATTTTGAAATTATTCTGGCATATAGTGGGACCAGCTAGGTGGTACAGGATAGAGTTCCAGACCTGGAGTCAGGCCAATCTGAGTTCAAATCCAGACTCAGGTGCTTATTTCCTGAGTGACCCTAGGCAAATCACTTAATCTTTTTTTTGCCTCAGTTTCCTCATCTGTAAATTGGGATGAGGGGGGATAATAATATCACCTGTTTTCCAGGGTCTTTGTGAAGATAAAATGAGATGATGAAATGTTAACTATCATATAGTGGATGATATTAACCTAATTCCAATTTCTACCACATTGCCTTCCAGTTTTCACAGCAATTCTTGACAAATAAGAAGTTCTTCCCCAAATAGAATACATTTGGGGGTTTTTCAAAGACTGGGCCATTGAATTTGATCCTATAGCCCTCCTCAGCTTTCACAGTCAAACTGATAAAAGGTTGTCTACACTTGCTGCCTCCATTTCCTCACATCCCATTTGCTTTTTGCAATTTGGCTTCCAACTCAACCACGATTGAAAATGTTGTCTCCAAGGTTACCAGCAATCTCTTAACTGCTAAAGCTGCTGGTCTTTTCTGTTCTCATTCTACTGTGCAGCTTTTGATACTGTTGATTACCTTCCTGTATACTCTTTCATCTCTCAGCCTCTGTGACATGGTTCTCTGGGTGTTCATCCTACCTGTTTGTCCACTTCTCAGATTCCTTTCCTTGATTCCTCTCCAAGTCCCTAAATATGGATGTCTGCCAAGGTTTCATCCAAGTCCATCTTCTCTGGTCTCTTGTTGATCTCATCAGCTCCAAAGGATTCAAATATCATCTCTTGAAGATGATCCCCAAATCTATACCATCAGCTCTAATCTTGGTCTTAGAGTCCAACATCCCTGGTAAAGTGGAAAGACCATTGATGCCAAAGTCTAGGACCCAAGTTCAAATTCTACCTTTGACAATGCCGGTGTGACGAGTCAATTCCCCACTCTGGACCTTAGCTTCCTCATCTATAAAATAAGGGAGTTGAATGTGATGACCTCCAAGATCCCTTCTAGCTCTGCAAAACTGTTTAATCCAGCAATGTAAAAGGATACCAGCACATGATGAAGGAATTGTCTGAGAATATTAAGAAGTTATTGCTAATTCTTTATAATAGCACAATAGTATCCAAGAACGCCTGTCCTCTTCTCTCCATATCACTGCTCATGGGTAGGGACTACCAGAAGACTAGAAACAGTGAGGTGGGAGGGGCTCAGGCTGGATGTAAGGAAACCACTACGTTTTAAAATTATGTTTAACTGAGTTTTCAAAATTCTCTGTTATATTCAAACTATGCTTAAAGTTTTCAAGGAGAAACAGAAAGAAAAATAAGGTCAACATGAAATTTGAGGCAGAGATTAATTGAAAGAACTCCTTGAAGACCTACTTCAGGAAAGAAAATTCTTTAAATGATACTGAAACATTCTTTGGAAAGGAAGAGGATAAAGAGCCCAGTGTAGTTGCTAAGGGTAACTGAAGCAAACTTCAGATCTGCTTGGGGAAAGTGGCACTGTCACCATATTTTCTTGGAGGTCTTCTATAGTTAACCTTGAGGAAAGAAAATAAAATATGAAAGAAGGGGCCAGGAAGCAAAAGCTTATTTCTATTCTCAGAAGGATGAGAGGATTTCTGGGGAAAACTGTTTTTTATATCTCCTAAGCAGAGTTCCAGGGGGACAAAGCTAGAACCGACAGCATGACAGAAGCCTCTCTGGACCATTTTAACCCAGAGGCCTGAATAAGTATGTATCTAGAAGTTCCTGACATTAACTGCCACCACAAAAAATTGCCGAGTGTGAAGAAGTGTGAACCCCATGATGCTTAGCATGGTGCCTGGTGATTAATGATGATTGATTGGTTGGTCGGTTGTTCTACTCCTTTTAAATATAGCTACAGGTTGTGTACGTTTGTCCACCCCACATTAAGAGAAGTTAATTCACTCATGAGGAGCAGCCCAGAATAACAAGTTGGCTTACTGTGGTATATAATTAGGAAGACCTGCTTCTTATGTAAGCTTATGTCAACTGAGCAAGGTACCTAACTTTTCAGTGCCCCAGGTGACTCTCTATGATCATAAACTGCAGGATAGGTGATGACTTTGGTAGAGAGAATTTCCTCACTGGTAGTTTCCTTTACCAATGAAAACACAGAATTTCATCCCTTCTCCCTACACACACACACACACACACACACACACACACACACACACATGCGTGGGCACATGCACAAAAGTTTTTTATAGCCAATTCATTATTGGCTAAAATATATGTTTATGTTTATGTCTTAAAGGAAGTCTACCCATTTGGCATCTAGCACCGTTGCCTACCTGATGGCAGCTGCCCACACCCTGGGCTTAATGATGAAGAAGAGGAAACCAAACTCTTCAATGCAAATTGAAGATTGAAAATCTAATCTCAATGAATGAATGTCAGGAAAGTCAATGAAAGAAAGGACAAATCTTGGTCAAACCATCTAAGTTTCTCCTTTCTCCTTCCATTTTGAATCAGGAGGGAGGGAGGGAGAGAGAGAGAGAGAGAAAGAGAGAGAGAGAGAGAGAGAGAGAGAGAGAGAGAGAGAGAGAGAGAGATGGAGAGACAGCAAGAGTGTGAGCATTGTATCACCTATCACCAACATCCCCACTGCTCTGGCTCAACTTGTTTGACAGCCCAAGCTAGACCCGTTGATCCAAACAATTCCTCTTGCCACCCACTGATCTACACCACAACCACTCATTCTCAATATCTTCCAATATATTCCTGGTCCAATAAAAAGATGGAGTGGTTACAACCTGTAAGCATAGCAGAGGCCCTGGAGAGACAGTGTCCCCTCAAGGACAAGAGGAAAATTATCTCCCCATCCCCATCTGCCATCTCAGGGGGTTCTCTAGTGATGCAGAGATCATTTAACTCAGCTGCAAAGAACTCCAAAAACTCCAAGGGAGAAGGGCGATTGATTTGGACAGATGGACGTAAATTATCACCTGGTACTAGTAGAATTCATGAAAGTATTTCTTCCTCTCTTGGGATTGGTTTGAAGATAATCTATATCAAACTCAGACTGGAAGATGGCCAGAAGACAGAAAAGAGAGGAGGAGGAAGAAGAGGAGGAGGATGAAGAGAATAAATAATCCATATGATGGATAATCTGCTTCCAAATCAGATTACGAGCTATGCATGCACACCTAGTGAAGTGTCTAGCACAGAAGTGAGCATATTGGAGATACTCAATAAGTGCTTATTGCTTAACTGAAAATCAGAAAACTCATGGCCAAGAGGAGCTGAGGGTCACTTTTAGGGTAAATAAAACCACCCCAACATGGTCAGTTTATAAAAGACCTTAGAGAGACTCTTACTGCAGCTATCTTCCATTGAATCTCAAAGTTTCACAAGGCATTCCCCAAGGATCCAACAAAGCTAACCAATATATCTCTCAAATGATCCTGCTCCTAACTGTGGGTCCTGGTCTGCCCCCCAACCCCCAGAAGTAGTAGCTCCCCTGGCAAGAAGCTTATCAGAGGACTCCACCGGCTTTCTGTGGTTCTTCACCTACCATCTTGCCTGGATTTCAGGCTTATGTGTGTTTCCTGGCTCTGACCCACTCACTGCCTTACTTTGATCTCTTGCACCTCCGTACTAGCCGACTCCTAAATGTTCACGCCTAGTTTCTGACTATATGCTAACAACTATATAACTAACATCAGCTCAGGATATTTATTCCTTAGATAATCAACAAACCAGACACTCAGCACTTAAAGAACTGACCTATTTACTGCACTAAAAAGGCTGAGTGACCATGTATCTCCTACCTCTGCTCAGAAGCACCATGAGTTGGCCAGCCACCAAAAATGGTACATCTCTTCTAGGCATTTACTTTACTGGGTGATGTGTCTCGGCTGAGGTAAATAAATCAGATTACTCCTTTTTCTCAATATAAGTAAACTTAAGTCTGGTATTAGTTCTGAAAATTCTATTACTGATTATATTTACCCAGTCTTGAAGGCTTCAGAAGCACAATCTGGTCCAGTCATGCCTTTCACTTTACCCCCACATGGTCAGAAGAATGAATTTACTGCATCCTAGACAACCCCTGGGCCATCCAAGACAGAGGAGTCGTTAACCTATTTTTAGCTTCCCTCCGGAGAAGGAATTCCACAGCCTCCAGTTATCTGTTCCAGTGTTTAACACCCGACCCTATCAGGAAATTCTTCTATCTAGCTAACCTAACTCTTTCTGGCTGTAATCCAAATCTATTTCCTCATTCTGAGGAATGAAAAACAGCTGATCATATCCCTTTGGGTGATCACCTTTCACTTAGTATACAACTAAATGGCCCTTGACCTCTTCCCTCTTTGTTTTATCTCAGTCTTCTTCTCTTGTATTTGAAGACTTTCTTTATAATTTTCCAAGTATTTCGTCACCCTTGCAATTCTCCCTTAAAAACTCACCGAGTTTTCCATTTATCTTATACATGGCCCTGAATGGAACTCAGATTGTGTCTGATTTGCAGAGGGGCTGTGGAGGAGTGGATATTCAAACCTGTGATTTCTTCAGCAAGACTCTCGGTGTGGAAACTTAATTTAAAGATTTGACCAGGGCATCAAGAAGTTAAATGACTTGTTCATGGTCATACAGTACAGCAGAAGGGTCAAACATGTACCCACCAGGCCACCTGTGCTGGCAACATTCCTGAGCTCAAACTGAATGAGATTAAAATGTAATTGAGAAATATTTAACAAAATAAATAAAAATACAATAAAACATATATGACATTGCTTAAAATGAAGTCAATATGCAGCTCACAGAGACCTTTATGAATAGATTAGGGGCCCTCATTTCTTTTTCAGCTTGACACCATAGCTGTACAGTAAACACTCCCACACACATTTGTTAAATGCCTATGTTATGTGAGACACTTAGCTAGGCACTGGAAAAACACAGGCAAAAAAAGAATGCCTCTACCCTCAAGGAGGTGATATTCAAATGGAGGAATACAATATATAAACAGATAAGTATACGCATAATAGGGGCAGCTAGGTGGCATAGTGGATAGAGCGTTGGACTTGGAGTCAGGAAGACTCATCTTCCTGAGTTCAAATCCAACCACAGACATTTACTATGGCCCTGGGCAAGTCACTTAACTCTATTTGCCTCTGTTTCTTCATCTATAAAATGAGCGGGAGAAGGAAATGGCAAACCATTCCAGTATCTGTTCTAGGAAAACGCCAAATGGGGTTATGAAGAGTCAGACAAACAGGAAAAGTGACTGAATATGAATAATAATTTGAGGAAATTTGAAGAAAGAGGGAACACTAACAACTAGGCAGATCAGGGAAGGGTTTCCATGGGAAGTAGGACATAAGTTTATGCAGAAATTCAACCTAGGACTTTCTGATTTGAAGAAACCTCCAACCTTCCACTATATCACACTGCTTCTTAAACAATACAATTTTTAACATTTACTAACACTGAAAGTAGCCAATGGCTCAAAGAAGACCCCCACCCTTACTCTTTTTTAGGTGCTGTGACCCACAGGTATGGAGTAGTGCACATACTGTAAGATTTTGGGTGACGTTGATTGGTTTTGATGAATATTTTTTTTCTGTTAAGAATTTTTTGCTATTTGGGATGGTTCTCTGGAGCCAAATTCACAAATGCAGCGAGACCCTCACCTCCCTCTGGCAGTATAGGGAATACAAGGAGAAATCCAGGTGATATTAACCAAATATACTAATAATAATCAGTTACATATATGTATACAAACACAAGAAGTATTCATATGGTCGAACCAAAGGATTCACACTATTGTAATATTCTGCTGCTGATGGCACGAGGCGTTACTTTTTCTTGTGCCTACTTAAGATGAAAACTACATGTTGAACAGTCTGAGTTTTTATGGACCTCCACATGCAAATAATTTATTATTCATCAATTTTAATTAGCTTCTCAGTATTTGAGCTTAGATGGTCTTTAGATGGCAGAAGTCGTCTATCGGTGGGATCATCAAAACCTATCCAGCTTGGTGAAACCAAACACAGCATGTATACTGCTGGTTTAGGCTTTAAGAATCCAGCATAATCCCCACCCCACAATGGGAAACCAGATGAGAATTTTCCAATGAATTTATCTAATGGAGGGCTTCTTAACTTTTCTTGTGTCATGGACCCCTTCTCAGAAAAATAATGTTTTTAAATGCATAAAATAAAATACACAGGATTGCAAGGGAAACCAATTATGTGGAAATATTAACCAAAATATACTAAGAAAAAAAGTTTACAGAACCCAGGTTAAGAATCCCTGATTCTGGCCAGGAATAGTGGTACATGCTTGCAACCACTGCTACTAGAGAGGCTGAGGTTGGTGGATTGCTCGAGCAATCCTTCCTGGGAGGCATTATTTGAAGTAGGCTTATCATCAATCAGGTGTTCACATTAAGTCTGGCCACCAGTATGGTGAGTCAAATAGGAAACTCCTGATAATTAGTGGGATTGGGTCAGTGAGTGGCCTCTTTGTACTTCTAGCTTGAAAAAGATAGGGAGACCAGTCTTAAAAAACAAACAAAAATTATAGCAACAACCCCTAATTCTCGATTCTTCTTGAACCCATTTAAATAAGCTATCCTCAACTTTCAAATATGGGTTCTGTTCCAGAAATGTATTTTAAAGTCCATTGTTTGCAACTTGTAACACATTTCCCTTAACATCACAGTGATAAATGGTAGACAGTTTCTTCTGAGCTGGTGAAACTCACCTCCTTCTGGCTACTTTGATCTAAACCTGAAACAAAACTCACGATGGGGGAACAGAAAGAAGTCCAGGAAGCCCTTCTAACTGCAAGTTATTGGGTACAGTCTTATATCATGTGTCCTTGTCCTATGTTAGGTAAGAATAAATCCATTTTTTTATATAACACTGCCTAGTACTAGGTGTCACTTACATCAGAGGGATCAAACATACAGTCTATCAGGACCCACAACATTCTCAAGAATGTCCTGAATCAAATTAAAATGTAATTGGAAAATAGTTTACAAAATAAATAAAAATACAATAAAATATAGATAATGTCAATTGGTTTTCCAAGTCAATATGTGACTCATAGGGATCCTTATATATGAGTTTGCAGCCCCTATTTCTATTTGCATTTGATAACACTGAGGTACATTATCTCAATACCAGATATTAGGAAGGCTCTCTCCTCCTACCAGAACTTGGCATAAGAAGATCTGGACCTTGGTCCATGAATTATATGACCTTGGACAAGTCACTTAACCTTTTCAATTTTTTTTTCTCATCTGTAAAATGTAGATAGTAAATTGTATTGTCTCCCTCACAGGATTGTAGTAAGAGTTCAATGAGATAATATATGTAAATTATTTTGACTTTCTATAACCATAAGGCTAATAAAAGCAGAAGCTTATATTAATAATATCTCCATTAAAACTCAAATATTTATGGGAAGGGAGAAGACTTTATCATCTGTCATTTCAACCATAGTGTGAATGAATTTCAGATGTTTTTTTACTAGTAATTTTCATGTGAAAATTATGGATATCTAGAAAGAAAGACATAATCTGACTGAGGTCTTCCCTCTGTGTCATGTCTGAAGGGCTATGGGGCATCACCTTCTATGAAGGATGCTGGAGAGCCTCCCAAGGCTGGTGAAGGTTCTCTACTGACTCCCTTCTCTCTGGTGCTTGTCCCCAGTTTAACCAGTATCTGTCTTGTCTGTACATAGTTGCTCCCATGTTCTCTCCCCCATTAGATGGAGCACTCCTGGAGAGCAGGGTATTTTGTCTTCTCTGATATACCCAATGCTTAGCACAGTACTTGGCACATAGTAGATGATTAATAAATGCTTATTGACTGACTGGAGGCACACAAGAGCCACTTGAAAAAAACCAGGAATGCTTAGCAGGCCTGGAGAGGAGAAGACTCATGGGAGCAATGATACCTGCTTTAAATATTGAAAAGATTATCAACGTGGAAGAAGGTTTAGGCTTTTTCTGCTTGACTCCGGAGGGTACAACTTGAACTAAAATGACTGGAAGTTGTAGATGATGTAGGCTCATTGAAAGAAAAAGTACCGATTAGAGATGGCACATAGTGGTGCTTAATAAATATTTATTGACTGACTGAATGGGCCTTTGGGAAGTAACGATTGCCTCATCACTGGAGGTCTTCAAACAAAGGCTGGGAGTGAGGGGGGAGGGGGAGGGGGGATGGGACTTGTGCTCCAGTACAGGTCAGACTAGATGGTCTCTGGGATCTCTTCCAACTGCCATTCCAGGTTTTTCACCTATCTCTCTGATGGCTACTTCTAAGTATCCCTCACTGAGCTGCCCTAGAACATAAGGCAGGAGCCCTGTTTTTACCTTTCTTTGTACTCCAAGGGATTAGCACAGTGCCTAGGACATGGTACTAAATGCCTCTTACTGACTCTACCATCCTCTTAAATATAAGAAACCCCCATTTGGCTCTGTCCACAACCCTCTTTTTCTCTTTATATGCTCCCCTTTGGAGATCCACTCTCATAAGTTCAGGTACCATCTCTGTGTGAATGCCTTGACCCCTCTCCCAGTGTTTTCTATTACTGTTATTCTCTGGATGTGTGGGGGGTGGGGAGAGAAGAAGAGGGTAGGGAGAATGGGAGGGAGCAAAACTGACAAACTACAGATGTCAGAAACAAACTTTATGTGCTTGACAGCTGTGCCATGGCTGGACAGTCCCCTGTGCGATGTCACACACGCCTGGTGCTGAATGGCCCTCACCCTCCTAGTTTTGTTTCAAGTAGGTGTGTGCTCTTGCTAGGGGCCCAGGTTTTTCAAAAGGGAGAAAACAAGAAAAGGTCATTGTTCCCTCAACCATTTGCAAGAATATCTGAGTTCAAAATGGAAGATTTGTCATTTGCATGGAGTAGGGAGGGGTGGGGGAGGAGAGGAAGCATTGTGAGGTGTTGGTAATGTAAAAACATAAGTATGCTGTTATTTATGTAATTAGCTATTGCTTTCATTATGGGTGCAGTCTTAATGGTTATAGTATTTATGTATAATTACCTTAATATTCACTGAAATTTCCAAGTAGCTCCCTAATTAACTGTCTCAAATATATAATTACATTGCATCTTTACGCAAGACTTGTCTAATTAATGCAGTTACGCCACTTCTTTTGTGAATGTGCATTATTAAATGCTCTTTGCATCATTCTTCTGACTTCTTGTAATTCACGCTTTACAAAAATTAAGACCCCAAATTAGAAACCTTCCTGAGCGGCCCAAGGCTTCGGCAAAGCGGAGGCTCACTCGCATCCACTCAGGGGGAAAATAAGAGTTTACCGAGCCTAATTATGGCCTGCCCATTATACAATCTCCCTACCTGGAGGTGAGAGAAGTCCAGGGCATCAGTGGCTCATTAGAACAGTCACACATGTCCGGGTCCCAGGGTCTCAACTTTCTTAGTCTAACTCAGGAAGTTTGTGAGACCCAGCTCCCCAGCTGCTCCCCAGCCCAGGCAGAGTTAGCCCACCCTTCTGGCAGGGACTCAATCTAGTGGGAAGAGGTCAGGAGTGGCAGCATCAACCCAGGTGCTATTCTCACCTCCTTGTCTATCAATCTAGGTGACTTAGGCTAGGTCACGGAAGTTCTCTTAGTCTTGGTTTCCTCATTCGTGAAAGGGGGATAACAAAAACTAGTTGAATTAAATGAAACCATGGGCATGGAAAGAATAAACATTATTGCAGACAGAAGGTGTTATCATAACCACTTAGCTTTTTCCTTATGCTCATCTCATATCCACCACCCTATAACTTGTCACTAATCAATCACTTCTGGAAAGTAACTGGCTAGTCCAACAAGTATTTTTGTGATCTCTTAACACAGGAGCATCATGAGTCAATGGAATGAGCACTGGATTCTGAATCAGAAGCCCTGGGTTGGAATCATAATGCTGCCATTGTGTGAGGATGCTTCTTTACCTCTCCAAGTCTGTTTCCTTAATGATCTTTATCATTATTAGTAAGTGAAGGGGTTGGATTAGATGACCTTCCTTCCAGATCTATATTTACAAAACTACATCCTGCATATCCAGCTCTGTGTAATAGACAGAAATTTAAGGCATGATTTCTACCCTCAGGATGTTTGTCCTATGGTTGCAGAAGAAAAACTAATTCATAAAACAAACAATTATCTGAATAGACAGAGAGACAAATCTTGGTCATATTTGAATAGGAAGAGAGGGAGAAAGGCTAGCGCAAGCCTCCCTGGAGGATAGAACAACACATTCCACAGAGATTCAAAAGATTATATGGAAGATGGTGGGGTTACTCCTTCTCTTCCTGACCGCTCACTTTTACATAAGCCCTGCAATCTTTCTCCCACTATAGCAACTGCTCTCTCAAAAGAAGCTGAGTTTCGAATGACTCCTTAACACCAAATCCAACAGCCTTACTTTCAGGCTTCCTTCTTCTTGATCCATTGGCAGCATTTGCCACTGCTGATCACCTCCTCCTCCTAGACAGTCTCTCCAGCCTTGGTTCATGTGAATAATTTCCACAAGTTATACTGCTACCCAGTCTTCGAAATCCAATTCAAACACTATCTCCCTTAGGAAATCTTAGCTGATCTCCCTCCAATGATGCTCTCCAGTTTTACATAGCATTTTAATTCTACCCTGTTGTGCACTTAATCTATTATTGTGTATTCTGTCTATGTATTGTCGAGTTTCTAGGTAAATACTATATCGCCTTACTACACTATAATCTTCATGAGGGCAGCAATTGTTTCTAAACTTCATACTTCCCCCTAGTATGGTACAGAATATAGTACTTACTTAATAAATATGTATAAAGCTGAACTGAGAAAGTCTGAAAGTAAAGAAGGATAAACGTTACAGAGTAAGAGACAAAGTTGAATAGGTAAGGTAGTGTCTGATTAGGGAAAGACTTAAAACTTAGGCAGAGGTGTTTGGAATTGATATGATAAGTAATAGGGAACCATTATAATTGTGAAATGATAATATGCTATCACTTAAAACAGTACCAACCACTTGTTCTCTACCTTCTTCAAGGGTAACACAGAAATTATTATTATTGTCTTTAAAATGATTTTGTCTTAATATATTTTAGTATTTAATAACATATTGTGATATATTAATATAATGAATTATTATTAATATAATATAATAATAAAGAGATTTAGGTTGGATATAAGAACAATGATGTTTATAAAATACTAGCCAAAGAGACAAAGAAAAACTTACCTAAAGGCTTTAGTGAACACTCACTTGCATAACGTAATGCCCTGAGCACAATACAGAACAAGAAAGAAAACAGCCCTACCTTCTGGGATTTGACAGGCTAGGATTAGGGGATCTTCACTACTGGAGATCTTTAACTACAGATACGAGTCGTTCGTCCATTAGATATACTTTAGGATCAGTTCTTATAGGCCTACATTCCTCCATTCATTCTAAAGCATTTAAGTTGCTTCTGAGTATGACCATGTGGAAAAGTTGAGTCAGTTTCAGATGGAGAGATCATCCCTGCTTCTCTACCTGCTTACACACTTAGAATCATGAAACAAAAGGAAAACACTGCAGACCAGATGCTGCAGAAACCACTATACATCCCTGCTAAAAGGAAGGAAGGAGAGGAAAGGTTGACATCACGGTTGAATCTCCCAGATCAAGTAGTCTTCAGTTCTGTGCATCTTTCCTGACTTTCATAAAAACAGCTCCCATAAATCAGAAGAGGGCTTTTTGATCAATGAACAAGTAATCATTGAGCACCTACTACGTGCCTAGAGTCATGCTAGGTGTTGTGAGAGATGTAAGAAAAGTTTGATGCAGCAGACAGAACATGGACTATGAAGTCAGGAGGACCTGAGTTGGAATCTATCTGTGCTACTAAGGACCTGTGTTACCTTGAGCAAGTCACTTAACTTCCAAGGGATGGATGGGACGGGTCTTAGGCCTTCATCTATAAATGAAACCTTGACGTGATAAGACCATTTCTATCATCTCATGGAGGAAGTGGAGGCCGAACTAGATGGATCCTAAGGTTCCTTCTAAACCTATGGTTCTATGATCCTGTTCAGCACCTTGCACAATGTTCAGCACATCCTTAGGAAATAGTAAGAGTAGTGTTGGAGACAGGACTCAACAACAGCAACCTCTGAGTTCAGGTTCAGGGTTGATAAGAAATGACGTATTCATTAAGTCACTGAACATTTCACAAAGGAGGTTTAGTTTGCCCTCACAGCAAGAATATACAATAAAGTCATGTTGGTCCTTGGCTTCTCTGGACACAAGTCTCCCACTTCTCCATCTGGGAACCTTCTGGTCAGTAGTATGGCAACTCCTGTCAAGTTTGAAAGAAACTGAATCTATGACGTCTGGGACATTTTTATGCCCCTGGATGACCAGGAAGCTGCCTCAGGGAAACGAAGACCCATGGAGACTGAAAGGTAGCTTTGTCCTGACACTTCCCTATGTTGACTGGGAGCGTCTGGGTCAATCAGGAAATAATCATAATAGCTAACATTTACATAGTACTTACTAGGTATTGTGCTAAGCACTATCCAATTACTATCTTATTAGATCCTCACAACAACCCTAAGAAGTAGGTGTTATTATTACCTCCATTTTATAGAAGAGTAAACTGAGGTTTCCTCTTTCCAGGTTAAGTGACTTGCCCAGGGTCACACAGCTATTTGGTGTCTGAGGCCATATTTGAAGTCTGGTCTTCCTGTCCAGCACTCTATCCACTGTACCACCAACTCTCGATAGGGTACTAGGAGGCAGTTTTTGTCTTCTTTTAGATAAAGCATCCCATGTTGTGATTGGGAAGAATGAAGCTGTAGCTAGTACTATCACAAATAGCTAATGATTATATAGCAATTTAAACTATAGCACAGAAGTGCTGTAGCTATGTTATCTCACATGATCCTGACACACACAGACACACACCACATCAATCCTATTTTACAAACTGAAGCTTAGAGAACCATGTATCACATAATTACCAAATGTCTGAATCCTAGATTCTGAGACTATTTGAACTGGAATGGACCTTGGAATTCATATCATTCAGCAACCTCATTTTACAGACGAGGAAACTGAGACTGAGAGAGGAACGATTTGCCCAATCACTGAGCAAGTTCATGTCAGAGCTAGGGCTAGAACTTGCGAATTTAGATGTCCAAAACAATAGAATCCCATTACAAAACAAGAACCCTCAATCTATCTATTCCAATGCTAAGTTTTCTTTCTTCTTTCTATTCTAGATGCTCGAGTTAATTTTGTCACTTGATAGTGTGGCAGGTATTTGTGAGAAAGGACAAGTATATGCACAAGATCTGAGACTTATATATACAGGTTGGGATGAATTCAATCCAATTCACTTTAACAAACTGGGAGGAGGAGAGGGATTAAACTACATAATTTGTTGTATTACAAGACATTGAGCTAGGTTATGTACTAGGTACTAGATACTGGGTACTGTCCTTGAAATCAAAGAACTTACAGACCTCTCTTGGGGGAGAAACTCACAAGTTCTTACATCCTACCTAAAAAGGAAAAGGATATAAACAATTATGAGGAAAATTCCAAAACCTTTTTTTGGCTAAGAGCAACAGAAAGAGGACAACCACTAAATACCAACTTTGTTCAAACTACTTCCTCTTCCTGTTATATAAGGTTAATAAAACATCATAAAATGTATGTATCAGCCACACCCTTTCTGATCTAAAAATGGTACAGGAGGTCCAAACAATGCATAAAATGTCTCAAAAGAAAATTTCTACAAATCAAAATCTATTCGTCCATTGGGTTATACTCTGATTTTATTTTATGTTTCCTTGTTTGTCTTCTCCACCATCCAAGGGTATTTCATATTCTAGAGGAACTTTAGGAACTCTAATCCTTTGGGGGAACAAATCACAGAATCAGAATTTTTAAGAATTAGAAGGGAAATAGCAGAAATGGATATGGTTTCATCAATGGAAATGACATTAAGAAAGGTAGCTTAACGCTGACTTTGCCACTTTATTGTAAGGACCAATGGGCCTTGACTTGTAGCTGAAACCTCCTCTACGTACTGTTTCCCCCCATTGGAATGTAAATTCCTTGAGACAGGGGCTGTCTTGCTTTTCCATCTGTTTCCTTAGAGCTTAGTACAGTGACACATAGAGCTTAATTGATGTTTTTTCATTCATTCAACACTATCAGTCCCAAGAGGAAAAAATTTAACATTTACTAAATGAATGAATATTAGTCACGTGAATAAATGAATGTTGAAAAAAATTAATAACTATTTTCAGTAAGAGCACCCTGAAAGAAAGAAAACTATTCTATCTACCTACTAAGAGTTACCAGACATGAGAAACTACATCCAAACTGTAGATTTTACCTTTTAGGAAAAAATGAATCCTTTCCTTTAGTGAATTATTTCCCTGTTTAAGGCTCAAACACCTACAAATATCTTAGCAACAGGTGTTAATATGGTACTTAACTGCTGAGCACAGATAATTCATCAAAGAAAACCTAATGACAAAATGCACGATTTATATCCCCTTCTGGAGTGTTTGTAGCCCTGAGGGTCACATAGCACAAGACAAAGGCATAGTCTCCTTTAGCAATCCACCAGTCTCATGAAATTGATCATGCTACAAGACAGTGGTAAAAGGACGTGGGTACTTCACAAGCTGCTTCCAAAGCACCTGCACCATAAATTGTACCTTCCCATTTGGGGTATGATGACCGACTCTCCAGGAAACGTTCATTAACTTCGTAGGAGCTGTTGCAAAGCAAACAAGGGCAAATTTCAACAAATGTACTCTTTAACTATCTTTTGATGTGGTTTCCCAAGTGAGAAAGCTACAGAATGGACCAACTCTTTGGTACCTCACACTTCATGCCTTTTATGAGCCCATCTTAGATCATTATCTTATATATATTATCTACATACTTAGATATTTTCACATTCTCAAACAGAATGGAACCTACTTAAAGATAGAGAGCTTCTCACATATTTATCACCATTTCCTCGCAGTGTCTGGTATCTATTAGCTGCTTAATAAATGCTCTTTGAGTAATTATTGGACTAATTGTCATTGACTTGCTAAATCTGTTAGATCCATTGGGTGGGCATTAACTGTTCGTCTATTGGGGGAGGATGAAATGTCATAAAGGTCTTGGGATCATATATCAAGGGCTGGAAAGAAAATCACAGGCCAACTGTTCTGTCCCCTTCATTTTACCAATAAGGAAAGAGAGACCATGGGCAGGTTAGATAAGTTGCCAATGGTCATATAGGCAATAAGAATTAAAGGCAGGATTTGGATCCGGGTCTCTGGCTCCAGAGTCAATGTTCTTTCCACTGTACTACTCGGCCCAAATGCTGGCAGTATAACGTATGCTAGAATTGAAGGTTTCCCCCAAAGTCATGATGGGTTTGCACTGGACTCTCCACATTCTCATTCTCTCTCCCTGTGATAAAAAACATGCCAGGGAAGAGGTGGCCATGAAATGGAGCAAGGACAGGTAGAACCTAAAGCAGAGGTTCTTAACCAAAGGTCTGTGGACTTGGGTTCTTTTTTTGTTTCTTTTTGATGTTTTTAATATTAAGATAACTGTATTTCAATATAATTACTTTCTTTTATAATCTTATATAGTTTTATTTTTATGTATTTTTAAAATTATTCTGAGAAGGAATCCAGAGGCTTTACCATATACCACCAAAAGTCTCCATTCCACTAAAAAAAATTAAGAACATTTACCTAAAAATGGTGAGCCTATGATCCCACTAGTTCTGTGACCTACCCTGCTGAGCCACCTGGCCACCAGAATAAAACTGACCTGGAAGATCTGATCCATGTGGTGTTCAATGAATGAGATCCTTTCAACATGGCTTCTCCATGCAAACTTCCCAGGTAGCTCGGGCAATCTTTGTGCCAGGAACTTACCAGAGTTCTTTTTTCTTTTTATAACACATACCTTCTCTTACTATTTTTAAAAAATATACAACCACTCACTTGGCTACCATTCAGTTTGATTATTTCATCAAACAATTTTGCATTTGATAGAAAATGAAAGCAAAAGTAAGAGTCCTTAAAAGAAGGCCTAGGAAGAACTGTTAAAGTCATGACTTTATGGGTCTGTCATAGGTTGAACAAAATCATAAGTAGTGTGGAAATAGCTTACTATAAACGCTTAAGGCTACCTTTCTGCTTTAAATTCTTAAAGCTTAAAACTACAGTAAAACTTTCAGGATGCTATATATTATCATGGAATAGTTCCATTGGTTACCATGTTTTGTTTGCTTTCTTTATATCATCAGTGCTAAATAAATACAGTACATGGCACATAGTAGGCACTTAAATTCTAATTGACTTGGCTTTCACAGCAGCAATACATCATAAAGATGTACTTGGAACCTGGGAATGATCTAATATCCAACTAAAGCATGTGTATGGAATTTTTTTTTTTCCAATATAGGATTTTTCCACATATCTCTTTTTTTTTTTTTAACATTGCAGAGTCTAGATAGGTACCAAAATAGCCAGTCATTGCAACATCTGGGAGGCCAACAGACACAGGAAAAATACAACAGAGGAGGAAGATCCATAAAAACAGGAAACATGGAGAGAAGAGTGAAAAGATGTCAAAACAAAGGAGGCCCTGGGTGAGTGAAGGGGACTCAGGTGGAGAGGCCAAAAGAAAAAGATGAGTTCAATCTCCGGCAGAAGTTCCTCAAGAGTCTTCAGAGAATTGCAGGCTGACGTTGCCGTGTCCCTACACAAAATGCTGACAGCCCTTTTCACCTCTATTTTACAACACAAAATGTCATTGCCCCACACAAGAAAGTATCCATATTCAGGACCTGAGCCCACTTGGGATTACCAAGCTTTCTGATACTAATATGTTAGTGAAGCCCTTATGGTAGGAACCCTTTGGCACTCTAGTAAAGCCTATGGACCCTTTTTCAGAATAAGATTTTCAAATGTACAAAATAAAATACCTAGGAGAAGAAACAAATTCCATGAAAATATAATTATCAAAATACGTTTAAAAATTCACAGACCCCAGGTTAAGAACCTCTACTTCAGATAAAGACAAAATAGTAATACTGATGTATCAGAATTAGTGGGTGATAAATAATATGGGAGAATCAATAAATCTGGGGGAAATAGTTATCATCAAGGCACGATGACTAGATCCAAGACAGTAGTTGGTAAGTAATTCCATAGTTAAAAGTTGGAAGTCCACAAAAGTAGAGCCAACAGAATAAGAAAAAGAAAGTCTTCAAATTGAAAATGACCAAAGCCAAAGAGTCTACAAGACCAAAATTAAAAGCATACCACAGACAAAGAAACACAGAGCATTAACTACTGATGATTTGTTTCATATTAAGAATCAGGCTGAGGTAACATCCTTTTGGGGCAATACCATTCTGGCCACAACCCCTCCCCACTCAGCAAAAGGCAATGTATCAGTGAACTCAAATACTATACTGCATCCCCAGAGCTCAAGACACTGGATTGTGGCAGACCTCCTCCAACCGTAGGGTGTACAAGTTGTATTTGGATTCCCACGTTCTTTCCTTGGGACCTGTTGGTTTATTAGATATTGATCATATCACTTCCAGGATCTTTCAGGTTATATACCTCTAGGAATCCGAAAGATAGAACCTATAACATTTGACGGATGGGAAGTTCAAACTCAAGGGTCAGGAACTGATGAGTTGTGGGGATCCAATAGCGATAGGAACTGATGGGGTATGAGGCTTTATTAAGAGTTCCTTGCCAACAAAACCAGCTGGGCTGATTTTCTAATGGCCCAATCCCTTGGAGGACCAACCAGGCAAGTAATCTCCAACCTGTCTTTCAATTTGGATGGTTTTGGCACCATCTCTTGTTCATTCTCTGAGCCCATGAAGTAGAGGTGGCCTGTGCTCCAAGGTCTCCAGGCTGAAGAACCTTCCCCCATCGATTGTTGCGCTACTGGCAGGAAGAGCACAGAGAATACTAGTGGTTCCAAAGCAAATAAGAGGACAACCAGAGTTTGGATTCAAATTTCTGGATAAGTGGTGGTAAATCTAGGGGTACTTCCACTGGTTCAATTCCTCTCAACTGATAAGGTAAAATATTAGGGAAATCTTGACTCAAGTTCCTAAAGGAACTGGACCTCTCCAAGACAATACCTGGCTCCTAACTAAAACAGTAACTTCAAAATAGGGATATTTCAGTTTCAAGGGTGTTCCTAAAATCTCCCTGTATATCTGAAGGAAAGTAGCTGCTCCCTGTGAGATAGGGTATTGTCTAAAGGACAGCTTATCTCATCAGACATTAAACCACAAAAGGCTGTCTTAACCAAGGCCATAGGAAATACTGGGGATGGAGGTCCAAAAATAGTTTTATTAAATTAAAAAACCCTAAGAGGTCCTCTGCCCACCTGGTTAATTCAATAAATGCTTATTAAATACCTAGTATACACACACAAAAGAAAAAATGAAAAGTCTCTGCCCTCAAGAAGTTGAGTCTTGAACCCATGCTTTCTAGCACCAAGTCCACTAGATACCCAAAAGTCAAGGGCAGGGGTGGGGGAAAGAAGCCTAATCCAAGGACAATACCCTATTTCAAAAATCCAGAAGAGTAAGTAACCAAGATGTTCTGAGGTCAAAAATCAGAGAAAGTAATAATAAGCTCAAGAGGTTATACAAGAGATCAGGATCAGAGAGACAGAAAGCAACAAGTCTAATACCAATCCACTTAATTGCAGGGTCAGGTATCATAGGTGAGAAATGCTGCCACTGCTAATCTATTTCACACAAAGAATGAGCCCAAGGCTGACCACACTCCTCTCGTCTTCAACCAAAAGCCCCAAAGCTGTGGGTTCAGAGGCAGTGTTTAAAAATTGCAGATCATTGAATTACAAGCCCAGTGAAGGCCTGATTATAAAAAATCTTATTTTAATGTGTTCATTATTGAAAAGAAGGACTGCCAAATGGAGATCACCCTGCAACCAGAGGATTAAAGCCCTACCATCAGAAGAAGAGACATCTGGACCTTGCCAGTCCTTGCCAGTCCTGCTATGGACTGCCTATGCGATGCAGGTCAGAGGTGAATGGTGAATATGTGTTCAGCAGTCCTCAGAAGGCAAAGCAGCCCCTAAGAACACCAAAAGTTTTTGCCTTCTAAGGAGAGTCAAAAGAGTTATTTGAATGCTTAATGTTTCTGTATTTGTTCTAAGACTCCTGTGAGTTCTTTGCATGTTGTGCATTTTCTAGGATAGAGGAAATAAAAGCTTTCTCATACCTGGGCCTTCAACATGTCTTTATGCAGGTTGTACTTTGGGCCAAGATATTAAATGAGCTTGGGAAGGGATCACTTTGTTACCTGTGACTACAGACAAGTTACTTACAGTCTCTGACTCAGTTTCCTAAGCTGTTAGACAGCGATAATGCTTGCATTACCTATTTCATAAAGTCATTGTGTAGAAAACGCTTTACAAAACTATTATCAGTTCATGGTTTGTTGAGTTTCCACAGTCAAAAAGATTCATTCATTACCTAGTGTGAACACATGCATACACACACACACACACACACACACACACACACACACACACACACACACACACTCATCCATCCCCTGAGCCTGTACCTGGAGCTTAGTTTCCTTCAAAGCCTCCTATATGACATCTTTCCTGATCTCCACTCAGGGGTGTATGGTAAATATTTAACAACCAGGTTGGAGGTGAAAGGTACACAGGACATAATCTAATCAGCATTTTCCATCACTTTCTTAAGTTTAGACAATCAACAAAACAGTAAAATAAAGCCCAATTTTTAGTATTTGCAGATTTCAAATGTGTAAATGCTAACACTGAAAATTTAATAATAGACTCTTAAGAGGCTGTTCAAGCTGACTCCAACACATCTCTGTCTCCACCCTAACTGTTGTTAGCATTTCCTTTCTCTTGAAAATACTTTCTGAAACTTCTTCAGACAGTCAGTGAATGGTGTCAGCTCCGTGGTTTAGTGGACAGAGTAGGCTTGGAATCAGGAAGACCTGAGTCTGAATACTGCTTCTAACAAGGACAAACTGTGTGACCCTAGGCAAGTCAATTAACCTCTCAGAGCCTCAGTTTGCTAATTTGTAAATGGGGTGATGATAATAACAGCCTCTACCTCACAGGGATGTTGTGAGGATTAAATGAGATACCATATAAATACATACATTCATACATGCATATATCACTCTGCAAATGTTAAAACACTCTATAAATACTAGCTATAGAATTACTTCTTATTTACTATGTTCCAGGCTCCTTCTACTCGGTACTGACTTATCAATGTTCATGTTATAGTCTCCTCTCCCCAGTGGAACTTAAGCTCTTTGAATGCAGGGAGCATTTCATTTTTGCCTTTGGATCCCCAGTGCCTAACACATAAATAGGCATTTCATGTTTGTTGAATCAAATAAAATTTCTTTTTGCAAGGGAGATAGGGGCTCCAATTGTCCAGTAAAGGGGAAGGGGAAGGAAACAAGTATTTATGAAGCACTGTGCTAAGTGTTTTACAAACATTATCTCATTTGATCCTTCCAACAACCATATGAGGTGCTGTTATCCTCATTTTACAGTTGAGGAAACTGAGGCAAACAGGGTTCAGTGACTTGTCCAGGGTCACACAGTGTCTGAGGCTGGATTTGAACATGTAGACATTCACTTGGGGAAAATGAAGGTGCATGATTTACCCACGGCAACATAGAGCACCCACCCTTAGACCCAGGTCTTCCAATTCTAAGGTCACTCCTCTTTAAAAAAAAAAAAAACAAAACACATTTTTTCCTTTTTTTATTTTAGACAAATACTAAAACTTAGATATATAACAAGAAAAGAAAAAACACTATAAACTTAAATATAAAAGAAAAAAAATATATGCACAGCAGAACATAGGAGAGGATTCAGAATATACAGCAGTAACTTATCACTCCAAGAAAGCCTATATGTTAAATAGTGTGTTAAATTGAAAGTTGTCCATCTTTTCTTTGCTTCCATGTAGGTTTTCTTTTGCTCTCTATTGTATACTTCTTACTTTATTCTTTTTTTCCTCCTTCCTCCCCCATATCTGCCACTCCAAAGCTACAGTTGAGCATGGTATAGGTATTAATATGTGTGTGTATATATATGTATATATATACACATATATACATATATACACACACATATATATACATATACACACAAATATATGTACATATACAAACACATACTTCTCCTGAGAGATTATACTCCTAAATCTTGTTTTTATGTTTGTGCATGTCTTTTTTTCCTATCTCAGTCCTAACTCCTCTACTTTACTTCTACCTACCACCTTTCCCTCCTATTACTTAACCTACCCCCACTCCAGTAATCCCTCCTTTACCCATTCCCCTCAATCTAAAGACCCTTCTATATCCCACTTTTAATGCATTCCCTCCCCCTCCCCTCTAAAGATCCCTCCTTTAACCTCTCCCCTCTCCCTATCCCCTTAGAGTTTTCTTTCTTTATAAATTTAGAAGACTTTTATACTCCTCTTGATGTATATGTATTTTTACCTCTTAAACCCATTCCCAACGAAAGTAAGTTTCTAGGACTAACAGTCCCTCTCCCCCATCTAAGTCCTCCGTATTGGTTCTTCTTCTTGTACTCCATTTGTATAATTACTCTTTTAGCTGTTTTTGAGTGGTATTACTTTTTTAAAGGTCTACCCCAGTCGTTCTTATAAGCTACCTAATTACTAGTAACAATCTTAGACACAGGTTTTACATTTTCCATACATAAAAGGTAAACATTCTATCCTTGAGTTCCTTGGTCATTGGTACGTACCTTTTATTTTTCTTAGCTCTTGTTTGTCAAGACTTCTATTGAGTTCAGGGTTTGGTTTGGTTTTGCTTTGTTTTAACAGAGTCCTGACAGTTGGTCAAATGTCTATCTTTTTCATTCACAATTATACTTAGCTTTGCTGCGTATGATATTTTCAGCTGGAGGCCCAGTTCCTTTGTCTTCAATATATAGTGTTCTAAGACCTGCAATCTCTTAGAGTCACCAAAGCTAGATTTTGTGTGATTCTAATTGTGGGTAGGATCGTGTGTAAATTGTTTTTTTTTTTCTTGTGGCTCATAATATTTTGTCCATGATCTGAAGGTTTCAGAATTTGACTATGTCTATGAGCTTTCCTTCTAGGATTTCTTTCAGGTGGTGATTGGTGGATTTTTTTTTATTTCTACTTTCCTCTTTTGTTCTACTGCTTCAGGACAATTTTCTATAATTATTTCTTATATTATTATGTCAAAATTTTTTTTGATCAGAACTTTCGGGTAGTTCAATTCTTATGTTTTCTTTTCTTGATCTGTTCTGTAGAACCACTGTTTTTCTTATGAGATGTTTCACATTCTCCTCTATTTTTTTCATTCTTTATATTTTGGTTTTTTATTTCTTCATCTCATAACTTTGCTCATTTCCCCTTGCACAATTCTGATTTTCAAAGGGTCATTTTCTTCCTTAAGATTCTGGATGTTCTTTTCTAATTGGTTGACTTGTCACAATCTTCTTGTTTATCTTATATTATTCTTATTTTTCTTCTTATTTTTTCCTCAGTTTCTCTCACTTGAGTTTTAAAGCCTTATTTAAGTTCTTCAATGAATTATTTTTGGGCAGGTGACCATTTGACATTACTCTTTGGGGCAGAAGAGGATTTTTTTGTTTCAGTGTCCGCCTCCGAAGATGAACCCTGGTTTCTCTATTGTCATAGTAGCTCTCTATGGGTGGATTCTTTCTCCTTTGCCTGTGCATTTTTTTTTTTGGTAATAATTTCATTTTTATAACCACCCCTAGTCCTGGGGTGTGGGGGATGGTGCTTCTGTCCTCTGATCCTCCTCAGTTCTCCCCTCTGACCTTGAACTCAAACCAGACCTCCAGCCTCCTGTACGTGCTCACATCCAATGACTTTCTGTCCCACTGTTTCTGCACTCACTGGGCATGTACTGGTTTCTTCTCACTCTGCTGCTCAATTTAACATAGCTGGGTCTGGTGTTCCTTGTCAGCAAAGGTTCCCTGGATCTTCCCCAGGTCAGATGCCCAATTCCCATCACTGTCCCAGGGCAAAAGTTCTTGTAGTTGGTGCCAAGGCAACCTCTCAAACCTTCAGCTGTCCCCAGGGCTTGCTGCTAGTTGTTAAAGTGGACCTAGCCTAGAGGTGTTTACTCTTCTCAGGGACAAAATCTCATCTGGGATTTTTCTTCTGGTCTTAGTTTGTCTGAAGAGAACCCCTCTTCTGCCTTTACTCTCATTTGTTTTATGTTCTGTGTTTGCCCAGAAGCATTGTTTTATCTCTTTTGTGGAGGAAAATGTTGAGAGCTTGAAATTTTCTGACCTACTTTGTCATCTTTCCAGAATCCTCTCCAAGCGGTCAGTCCTCTTCTGCTAGAATGTGATGCCTCTGGAGGTTCCCCCATATGTTAAAAGGGCAAAATGATGCTTGTACTATTGGCCTCCAGAGGGCTGATAAGGGAAGCATATTGTAACTCTTAATTGCTATATTCATTTATTCAATTAAGAAGCACCTATTCATTGGATTGTAGGTTTAGAGTAAGAAGAGATCCTAGGATTCCTCTAATTCACCACCCCTTCACTTGACAGATAAAGAACCTTTGACTCAGATTCTAAATGACAGAGCCAAGATTCAAATTCAATTCCTCAAATTCCAGATCTGATTTAGAGCCCAAAAGGATCTTCAGTGTGACCTAGTTCACCCTTCTTATTTTATACATGAAGAAACTGAGGCTCAAAGAGGTTAAGCGATTTGCCCAAGATGACCTGCTCATTAGGCACCTACCAGGGACTAGGCAGTATTCTAATCACTGAAGACACAAAACAGGCTTAGACTCAAGAAGATAACATTTTATTAAGGGGGCAGTGGAACATGTCCATAGTTTAAAAATGCAAGATATATGCAAAGCAATTTAGAGTAAAAAGTACTAGTAAGTGATAGATGTAGAGGGAGAGAGAGGGAGGGAGAGAGAGAGGGAGAGAGAGAGAGAGAGAGAATATATATATATATATATATAAAGGGGTCAAGAGGAGAGAGAGAAAAGAAGAAGAATGTTGGGAACATTGCATCCAGAATGACAGCAGTAGGGAAGGCTGCTATCTTGTCTTCTATAATCCACTGGAACCAACTCCTTCAACCCATTTTGCAGTTTAAAGAATCACAGAATCTGAGTATTTGAAGGGACCTCAGTGGCCACTTGGTCTAACCCATGTACAAAAGAAATCCTCATCAAGTTCACATAGTAAGACCAACAGTACTTTTCACAAAGTAGTACTTAATAAGTATTTGTCAAATTAGAAAGGGCTAAGGAAGCCAAGATGAACACTGAATCCATTGTGAAAGACTTTGCACTGAGTATGGATGTCCAACAAAGAGACACTTGAGCTTGGCCAGCAAAATGCTGGAGAGATCTTTGGCATAAAACAATACCCCTCCTTGAACCCCTCTCACTTCAGGTCCCTTTGAGGAGATGCCAAGGTTTCTCTTGCTGGAGAGATCACCTCCATTCCCTGATTATCTCCAGTGAAAAGCAAGGAGAGGTAACCTTTTAGGTACAATAAACCCAGTAGGGACCCGTAGTTCGAATGGGGAGACCCCAATAGGAGAAGGATGATAGACTATCATCTACTTAGAATTGGGAATTTTTTCTTTCTTAAAGAAAAAGAAAGAAACAAAGAACAAAAACAAAGAAAAAGATCTAAAGGATGGGGAAAGAAAGGTAACCATGGAGCTTTTTTCTGAGAGGTCTGAGTACCCTATCTTAGCCAGCCGAGAATGGGAAAGTTCAGCTTTGTTCCTGATGAAGGGATATGGGGCTTATTTGGACCAAAAAAAAAAAAAAAAACCTCATCAGTTGAATAATCAGATGCCTCTGGACTGGCTACAGAAGGCTCTATCTAGCTGCAGCTCATTCCCCTCACTTGCTTCCTGCAGAGATGAGAGGCTCTTCCAAGACGGCTGCCATTCTCCTAAAGTGGAGTTCTTGGCAAGGAGCTGGGGCACTCATGATAAGGTCTCTGAATAGGATTAGGTGATCTGGGAGCTACCCCTGCCTTCCTCCTGCCAGCTCCACATAGAATCTAGATGACTGGAGTGGGGCGAATTGTTCAGTAATTACCCCTGCCTCCCCTCCTCCTAGTCCTATTCCACCATCATTCTGTCCTCCCCCAAATGCTAGCAACTGTTAGCCCTAGGAACTGGGAATGAGATCAAGGTGTCTTGGGGGCTGCCTCACTGAGTTGCTTGGAGGAAACGATCTACATAATACATAGGAAAAAGAAAAGAAAAGAAACTCCAAGAAGCATTTATTTGAGAGGATTAAGATCCAGGCAAGAGTAGATAGAGAGATACATAGAGAGATAGATAGATAGACAGAGAGACAGAGAGATAGAGATACATAGATATGAATAAGTAAACAGATACATGAATTAATAGATGATAAATATAGATGAATGCATAAATGAATAAGCAGATGACCTAAATGAATAGATGATAGATAAATGAATGACTGAACGAATAAACGAAGAGATAGATGGTAGATAGATTTAGATGAATGAATAAGCACACAAACAGATGACAGACAAATGGAATTCAGGGGGAAAGAGATTTTAAAATAAGATGACATCAAGAAAGGGGGTCTTCTTTCCTCCTGCAACATACGCTCCTTGAGAGAAGAGATTGTTTCATTGTCTTTGGATCTCCAGTGCCTAGCAAAGTATATGACAGGTTCTTAGATGATTAACTGATCGATAGATTGATAGCACCATCTGCTCCCATTTGGGGAGCCATTATTGATCCTATTCTCCTACCCCACAACCACAATAACAATAGAACATAATAAATAATAATAGTTTTGTTTTCACTGGAACTGTGATCTCCTGGTGTAGAAAGCTCCTGGTAGGAAAATTCTGCCAAAGGGAATGGTCCCCTTCTCTGCAATTCACCTTCTCTGCCATTCTTGGGGAGGTGCCTGAGTCACTGAGGAGCTGTCACAAAGCTAAAGCTTCAGTTTATATCAGAAACTCCCCACTGTGCCAGTTCCTTTCTGTCACCTTAATGCATTCACAGATATTTGTAATAAGGTAAAGTAACCTGATGTACTATCTCACCAGGGGATCTCTGAGGTCTTTTGGTACTTTCCCCAACACTTCAAACCATAAGCTCTCTGAATTGCAGAATGTCAGACAAAGGGACTTTAGAGATTGAGTGCAGTTGCTCCCATTTTAGAGATGAAGAAATGGAGGTGAGGGAAGGGGGCAACTTACTTGCCCAAGTTCACCACATGGCAGAGCTAGCCATGGAATCTACAGTATTCTGAAATGTAGCCCTGGATTATTTTCACATATTATAGTGCCTCTCGCTTTTCTTATCTTTCTTCTTTTCCTCTCCTTTTTCTTTCTTCTCCCTTTTTTCTTGACTATGCCTCAAATATGCCAGTGGTCACTGGGGATACTGATCTACCCTCCTGGTAGTAGAAACCTCTTAGGTAAGGATTTGTGGACACTCCTCCCCTCCCCTTGACTAACGCAAAGTTTTCACACTGTGGGCACTTTATAGAAAGGAGAGAAGGTCATTATCAAGTTTAGAAACCAAACCCAAACTCCATTTAGAAAAGTATATGGTGAAAAAATCTCTCTATGAAGAGAAAGCATAGGATTTTTCTAATTATCATACTAATTATATAATACTCCATCACAGAAGAAGACTCGAGGTAGTTCTCTGGAATTGGTTATAATAACATTGGAACTCATATTAATTACAAGAATATTAGAATTAGAATATTAGAATTCTTAGAATTAGGATAAGAATAGGAATATTACTTTCAAGGCCACTGTACATGAAAGTAGCAGAGGTGAGTGAAGCTCTGATCACAATAAGATGCCAAAGTCAACCATTAAGAAGAAAAAAACATTACTCTCCTTAGCAAGAGGGGATTTTGGGGGTAAAGTCAAAACATTTCACTGGGATACACTGAAGAAGCTCCATCTATCAACTGTAACTTATAGTTTTAGCAAGTTACCTGTCCATACGTGGATAGGCATGTGTCAGAGATAGTCTCAAATCCAGGCCTTCCTGCTTCTGACACCAACTGTCTAACCACTGAACCATGGTAGCTCTATCAATAACAACCTTACATATAAAAATCCCAACCAAGAAGCGACCATTCAGCATCTTAACTAGGTAGCTACATGCCATCTTGAAAGTCTTTTCTGAGCTCCTACCTCCATGAAAACTTTAGAACATTCATTCACTGATCTTTCCCATACTTTCCACCAAATAGTGGAATCCCCTACAGGGTAAGAGAAACATTCAAAATTATCCAACCCATAGAGAGAAAAGAAGACTGAACTATGTGGGATGATCACTCTCTCTGAACTGAATCTATGTGAATTCTCACTCCTATAACAAGTTAGATATAGCATTTACATGAGATAAACACTGTAGTATTAATCAAAATCATCAATTTCATTTATCAATTCATCATCAACAAAATTTATCAATCAATTAATCATCAATGAAATCATAGATAAGAAGTATAAAAAGACATTGGAATTTGAGTAAGAAACAAGTCCTAGGGTCTAGTTGGACCCCTGCCACTTAGTATCTGTGTCACTGTGAGCAAGTAACAACACAGGTGCTTTGAGAAAAGCATTATAAAGCATTGGTATCAAACTCAAATTGAAATGGGGAGGCCACTAATCCATACATATGGATTTCTGTGGGCTACATACTGATTTTCTTTTTAAGATATGATGTCATCTATGTCTTATTGTATCATTATTTGTTGTGCTAAATATTTTCTAATCACATTTTAATCTAGTTTGGCAGCACCCTTGGGTTACTGTAGGCAGCATAATGCCTGTACCCCAGTGTTTAACACTTCTGTAAAACCTACGTATGATGCGTGGTATCTTTGTTGTTCAGCCGTTTTCAGTCATGTCTGACTCTCCATGAGCCCATTTGAGATTTTCTTGGCAAAGATACTGAAGTGGTTTGCTTTGCTGTCTTCTGCTCTCTTTACAGATGAGTAAACTGAGGCAAACAGGGTTAAATGGTTTGCCCAGGGGCACACAATTAGCAAGTGTCTGAGACCATATTTGAACTCAGATCCTCCTGACTCCAGGCTCAGTGCTAGCTGTCCTTTGTGAAGTATCATAATCCTATAAATGTGAACTATAATTCATTATCAGAAGCATCTAGAGCAAGATCATACATAGTGCCAAGACAAATGCAGTTAATTACATAGGTCTAGCTCCTCTCAACCAGCAGCTTACAGTCCAATTGAAATTCTGATCCTAGTATACATGTATGTGTATTAAAAAGTGTAGCAGAATAAAAAGTACTGAAGAAAAACTATCATACCCTGCCTAAGTGGTCTACTGGCTTTCAAATCCCTGAGCTGTTACTTAGGAAGTTTACTCAGTCTATTCCCCTGTATATAATATCGGATGATGAGTAGGAACTCAAAGAACGGGCTGTGATAATCCCAGTGCAAGTCATGGGCAGAGCTTAATGAAATGCCCAATGATTCTCCCAAAGAGTCCTTGCTATCACTTACAAAACAAAGAATTACTGAAAATATCAGCCATCCAGGCCCAGCACCAATCCCACCCCTAAAACATAGCCTCTTTGGAAGGCACCACAAAGCACAGAATCTTAGAATTGGAATGGACCTCAGAGAAATATATCACTGCCCACTCTGATCATGGTCACTGAGCACCACTACAGAGAACAAGTAGGTTTTGTGTGTGTGTGTGTGTGTGTGTGTGTGTGTGTGTGGTTATTTGTTTCTTGTGGAAGAAAAGAAAGAAGGCAAGGTAGAAAATGGGAAACTAGCATAGATAAAATCAAATCACCAACTGCCCCATTCAAATTAACAAAAGTTAATTTTGCCCAAAGTCTTCTTTTCTTAAAATCATTCTATTTCCCGACCATTCTCCTCAGTCTGTGCTCCAAGCTTCTTACTGCCCTCTCCCCACCTCCAAACCCCCACCCCCAGCTGCAGGCAGTGCTGGGTGACTTCACAGAGAGAAGTCCTTTCTTCGTGATTCTAAGACCACCCGTGAGCACAGCACATGGCCAGGAACTTGAAGAGAATATGTGAGCAGGGGTCCCCATACAGGGAGAGAGGGGAGGAGGGACATTTTGATAAGAGTCTGAATCATATAGTTTTCTTTCTTTCCCTTGGTTCCATGAAAATAACACCCATTGTTCGTATGTCTGTTTTTTGTTTTTTTAACTAAGAGATTGAATCAAAGAAGGCATCCAGGTGCTTAGAAAATAGGGTGAACTCTTTTCTATCTTTGACTGTAATAAACCCTCTCTCCCCATCAGCCCCGGAGTAGGGCTCACTTCCTCCCCACAGCAGGCTTTTCGCAATATTCCCATTTTCGGCATTTCATCTGAGAGATTGTTCAAGAGCGAGACAACGAGGGTTTTATTCAGACTTGATCGTCTCATCAAACAAGGCCAGATAAAGAGAGAGAGGGAAGAAGACGTAGAAGAAGAAAAGTTGGGAGAGGCCGGACTAAACGGATATGATCTGAATGCATATTTGTGTTACATCGAATACAACCAGCATCGTAGAGGAACCAAGATCAAATAAATGGTAAAACCTGACAAAGAGAAGAATAGATGCTATGTGGAGCCATCTGTTTTGGAGGACACCCAAATCTGTCTGAATCTGTGAGGCCAAACTACCAGCTATTCTAAGATCCCCCATTCCAAGAGTGGCCCTAATGCTCATCTACACAATCAGCTTCTCTCACCATCACTTTGGCTGCAACTTTTTTGTGCAATTAAGTAATTTATTCCTTTCTTCAGCCTCCTGATTCTAATGAATCCAAGCCACAAACAAGCCTCAGTTGCTCCTATTCAAGGAGTCTGATTGCATCTGGCAGTAATTGCTGCAAATCCTGAAGAGGAAACAGGGAAGGGAAGCATATTGTTTGGGGGGGTAATAGGTGAAGACCTGCCTCTCTTGACCTATCATACATTAGTGTCAGTGAACATTTGGCAGCCTTCAGATGATTAGCAATGAAGATGAATCAAGCAAAAAAGAGGTAGAAATCTGCCTCATCTGAATCGCCAGAACTGCATACATTTGCATGCTGATTAGCTGTTCTTTTGTCTGTGTTCCTAATTATTATGACACATTATGTCTTCATCATGCAAGATTCTGATCTGTCTTGTTCAAAATGCACGTAGAAAAAAGTGCTGTTTATTGATTCAACATGTAACTTTTATTTTTATGTTTGCTTTAATTAAATACATATTTGATTGCCTTTGACTGCTGTCTCCCAGGTTTTTTTGCTCTTATTTATTTCATCTTGTTGACAAACACACAGGTAACCTTCCTTTATCATTCTCAGATCATTTGGTGATGGCAATATCTCCCCCTCTGCCTTTCTGTCTTTCTCCACATTCACTTTCATTTCCTTGAAGAGGAAAAACAAAACAGGAAAAAGGGAGGGGTGGAGGGAGTGGGGAAGCCACCCTAGAAACAAATAGACCAGGTTTGGGGGAACATAACAAACATGATGGCCGGAGAAGTTACAGAAAAAATATCTTGAACCTTAACGGAGCTGGAGCCACCCAGTGTTTGTCACACTGTGGATGGAGCTTTTCCAGGGAGCACCGGCATCAGAATAAAGAAGAAAAGGGATCCTGGGAAGAGGTAATCTGTCCCTTCCCAGTTTTCTTCACACATTGTCAATGGTGAGGATATGAGAGCAGGATAGTAAAATCCTGCTCCTTCCCATTAAAAATTCTCTGTACTCCTAGCCAACTCCCATTCAAGTTACTCATTCCCCTCAACTCAATCAAAGGGGGCTAGGGCCTCACTTCCCAACGGCAAGGACTGAAAACAGAGAGAAAAGAAAAGATTGGCCAAGTAGCAAATATTTGAGATAGAATTGAGCCCAGGTATTCTGATTCCAATGCCATCATTCTTTCCACTATGCCAAAGACTTCCTCCCTTTTGGAACCCTATTAACCCATATTTAGGATCACATATTTAGAGCTGAAAGGGACTCCAGAAGCCAATGAATCCAACCACCTCATTTTACAGGTGAGAAAACTGAGCCCCAGAGAAGAGACATGATTTTCTCAAGGTCATATAGATACTAAGGGACAGAGTCAGAATTTGAACCCAGTTCTTCTGATTCAAAAGTCAGTGCTCTTAACACTGTGATGAGAATTTCCTGAATTTCAGAACCCTACAAACCATATAGGAATAAAAATCTATCTCATGGGATACTACCTCCCTGAAGCCAACTGAATTCAGAAAGTCAGGACTATGTTGCTCCCTCACTCTATTAGAATTAAAAAAGTGCTTTTAAGTCCCATTGACTTGGAAACCACTTGGAATTCTTTCTAAAATTTCAGCGAGGTCAACTAAGGAGTGGAAGAAAAATGAGCAAGAATGAATGAATGGAAAAATAAAGAATCCTAATGGGCATTTGGAGGGAATGACTGAAAAAATGTTATGAGTTTTGTGTGTCATTCAAAGGGATAGTATCACTAAGCCAGTTTAGTTGGTAGTATTGGTGTTTTGTGTCATTTTTAACAAAATAAATGGAATACAGAAGATAGGGAAGGTAAATGAAAATTCTCTCCCTCTTTCCCACACACTTCCAGTTTCCTAAATTCAAAAGTGCCTCTAAGCTGTCACCTGGCATCATACTAAAAAACCCTTATTAGTTTCAAGCTACTTGGTGAATCCAGCTCCAGTCTTGACACTTAGAAACTCGAGAGGGCAGTGGAGAAAGTGCTAGAGAGGGGAGTAATTGAGTGAGCTGAAGGTTGCTGCTCAGAGAAAGCAATTCCCTGCTAATGGGAAATGATTGGCTAGAAATGTAATCAGCCACTCTGCCCCCAATATCTATCCCTAAAGCAAAAGGGTAATGGAAATCTATATTCATGGAGAACAATGTTAATGCTTACTGGATCCACAATGGGGTAGAAGATGGGGGATGGTTTGCAAAACCAGTCTTGGTGGAGTCTGCCTTCCACAATCAATCAACAAGTATTTATTAAGTGAAAACTCTGTGCCAGGCACTGTTCTAGGCATTGGGGATAGGAAAGCAAAAAAAGAAGACAGTCCTTGCGCTAAAAATGCTTACATTTTAGAGAAAGAATCAACATATACACATAAAAGGATGTATAAAATAAATTCATTGATGTAAGATGATTTTGACATGGAAAGCATTAGATGTTGAAAAGATCAGGAAAGTCTTCATATGTTAAGTAGCAGTTGAGCTGAACTTTCAAGGAAACTGGCATTCGAACAGGTGCAGGCAAGGAGGAAAGCATTTCATACATGGACAGAGCAAAAACATGGAAATGGGAGAGGTAGTAACATACATGAGGATTAGCCCTCATCACTCAGAGAATTCGAATTAGAAAAGACTATGGAGGTCATAGTGGAACCTCTCCAGGCATCACATTTTAATAAGGACAATGATAAACTACAGCATGTCCAAAGGAGAGGACAGAATCGGGACTTGAAACCATGTCATCTAAGGATAAGTTGAAGGAAGTGACTATTGATTGCCAGGAAAGAAACCATCCTCTGATCTTCTAATATTTGAAGGGAATGATATAAAAGATAACATTAGATTTATTCTGCTTGGGAAGACTAGAACCATTGAGGAAGAGCCACAGAGAAAAGGATTTGAAATGAATAAAAGGAAAACCATCCAAATAACACTGTCATGGGCTGCCTGAGGAAGCAGTGAGTTCCCCAAAACTAAGGATTTTCAAGTAAAGACTCAAAGAAAATTTGTAAGGCATACTGAAGAGATAGCACAGAAGTAGAGGATCATGTCCTAGACTTACAGTCGCTAGCTCAAATCTTTCATCTAACTTTTGTTGGTTAGGTGATCATGGGTCAGTTATTTAACCTCTCTGAAGCTGTTTCCTTATTTTTAAAATAGAGGTAATAATTACCATAGTTTTTGCCTTTCTTTGTATATGACTTTGTATAGTCATATTCCCTGGTTAAAAATAAATGCCTAATAAATGCTGGTTGACTGAAGAATTAACTATTGCCCTGGAGCCCCAGTCACCAACCTTGTAACTTTCAGAAGCCAAGGCCCCTTTTGTATGTATTGGTGCAGTTCTCTTTATCATGTATCAAAGGCAACAAGAACCAGCATTTCATAGGGCCATCTCATGCTGCAAGACTCATGATCACTATTTGTAGAAAAAAACTACCATGAAAATAATCACATCTTTTGTACCAACATCTTTTACAGAGAATAAAGTACAGAATTCCATGAAAAACTCAATAAGATACTCCAAATTAAATTAAGATACAATTTGCTCTTCAGTGACTTCAATCCAAGATGAGACTAAGCAAGGTCAACAAAAATATTTTGAAAAAAATATTCAGGTATAATAAAAAAAAGCAGCCAATGACTTGAAACTAGTCAGAAGCTTCTCGTTTGTGTGTATGTAAATGTTTTATCTGAGGAAAAAATATGAAGGCCCCAGTCATGATAGTCATCGATTTCACAGAAAATGAAAATGATTATACTCTATTTATAGGAAAGGATGTTACTGATAGGAGAGTCATTTCTGAATGAACTGAGCAATCAGACTACTGACTTCTTGAAGTAAAGATTAGAACTATAACAAATCTGAGGGGAAAGGAAGAAAAATTTTTTAAAACAGATGACAAAATCAAAATGATTCAATCACAGCCTATTCAAACAAATTATTGACAGGGAAAAATGGACAATGAATTGAAGAAGGGTCATCAACACAGACAATAATATAGAATGTAGAGAAGTTTAATCAATGTAAAGTAATTGTTCTAACAAAGAGATCAAAAGAACATTAAAAAAACACTTCAATGTAACCCTTGACTTACTTGCCAAGTAGAGACTACCAAAGGCAGCACTCGTGTTTAATATAAATAGATTTGTAAAATCTCACAGAAGTAGACTAAGGATGATTATACAGAAAATCACCTCATTAAGCCGAGAGAAGCCCTGGAAGATAAAGGCAGTTTAAGGACAGTTCCATGAGATACCCATCCAAGCAAAGGCATTGCAAGGACGCATAAGGAAGAAGTTGAAAAGACCACAAACAAGAAAAATGGAATAGATCTGCAAATATTTTCAAAATGAACCCTTTTTAGCATCAAATTGTTGTCTGTCCTTCCTTTTTGAAAAGGACCAATGACATCACAGGATGATCCACACATGCTGCACAAAGTCATCAGCCCCACTCTTCCTGAGTAATCAAAGTTCAGTGGCAAGACAAAAGTCAAGATGACTGGCAACAGCCTGGGATGTAGTGGATGACCTTGGTGTGTCTTTGACTTCTTACCAAACTCTAAGTGCTCTACAGAACCTGTTTCAGCCACCTTCATAGTCACTGGAACAAATTGTTCTCATCCACCCATTCCACAAGGCATAGTCTTTAAAGGCTTAGTGTAGACACCCCCCCAACTCACAGATGGGTTTGAGGTCAATCTGATCCTAGACATATTTTTAAAAGAGGTGGAAACAGTACAAAAGAAAATGAAGACTGAAAAATAGTGAGATTGGACCAACCATACCCAGAGAAGATCTGTCAGGAGACACAACTATGAGGGCATTGGATCAATTCATATAGTATTTGAAGGAAGTGAAAAGATAAACAAATTGAAAAAATTCTCAGACAATAAGAACTGGAAAAGCCAACTGAGAAAACATCGACAACTACCAACCTATATGCCTATTTTCCCAACTATATAAAAATTTTATGAGATTCGCCAAAGGTTGACACATCAAGAGCATCTTCAATGATGATATTAGTAGGAAACAGACTAGATAGGCTTTCACAATCAATATTGAAGAGTAGACTGAATATTTATTATCATACAGTTGACTAAAAGGTGTAGAAAAATACAAGATCTCATTGTGATTATTGTTGGCTTATCAGAAAGCATTAGATTTGGTAAAGCAAAAATATTATCTTAAAATCTGTCTTCCAGTAACATATTTCCCATATTAAATCAAAATTATTCAAGATTCTTTGGAATATAGAAAAACAGAAATAACCTTACCTGATTATAAATATCACATGAGGCACGAAACATGTTCTATTTTCAGCTTCCATGGGGGAAGTGGGAAGGATATGGCATAAGACATCGACGTGGTATAATGGACAGAGTGCGGGACTGGGAATCAGGATGACTTGAGTTTAAAACCTACCTCAGATACTTCGTAGCTGTGTGGCTCTGGATGAGTCATGTGATATCACTGCATGTTTCCTATGGAACTGTGAAAATAACAGCACCTACACTACAGGGTTGTTGTGAAGATTAAGTGAGATAATAATTTTGAAGTACTTCATAAGCCTTAAAAGTTCTAGAAAGACTGGCTATTACTATGCTTTGTGATCCTATTAGCTCCCATGGATTCAATTATCATCTCTATGACGATGATTCTAAGGTCTCTTGAGCTAAGCCTAAACTTTCTCCTGTTCTCCAGTCTCATATCTCTATTTCCAGCTGCCTATTGGACATCTTGAACTGGATGCCCCACAAACATTTTAAATTCAACGCATTCAAAACTGAACTTATCATTTCCCCCAAACTCCCCTCTCTTCCTAGCTTCTCTGTTCCTATCAAGAGTACCACCATCCACCCAGTACCTCAGGCTCCCATCCTAGAGGACATCTTTGACTCTTCACTTTCTCTCATACCCCATATCCAATCTGCTGTCAATTCTACATCTCCTATGTAAGTCTCTTCCTCCCCCACTATCCTATTTGCATGCCCTTGTAAGCTTATGACTGGTCTCTCCCCACTCCAGTTCATACTGTACTCAACTATCAAAATGCAGATCTGGTCATGTCATGCTTCCACACCCTCATTCTATAAACTCCAGTGGCTTCCTTTCACTCTCAAAATTAAATATAAAATTCTCTGGATTTTAAAGCTATCATTCCATTCGTCTTACTCCTTTTCATGTATACTGCAATCCAGCAACACTGGTCTCCTTGAACATTATGCCCTAACTTCATGAATTTTCACTGGCTGTCCCCCAAGCCTAGAATTCTCATCATCATCTTCATCAATTGGATTCTCTGACTTCCTTAAGATACATATGCCTCTTATTTGCTCCATTTAAATATAAACTCTTTGGAATTTTTTCATTCTTTGTTTTTATCCCCTCATGCTTTACATTGTATCTGATCCATAGTAGGTATTTAATAAATAATTGTGATTGTATTGTTTTCATGATCTTTCTGCATGTAGTTTTCATGAGCACTATAATATGAAATGATCAAATGTCACATGGGATATTTCCCCATGCCTTCAAACACATGACAAAACCAACTTCCCTTCTCCTTCTTTGCTTCTCCAAAAGATACCAGTGAGCCATCCTTCCATTTAGCTGCAACTTCTATTTGTCTTCATCTTGGTTTAAGATGAGAATGATAAGATTGATATGATTTAGTTCTTCCAGTGGCATGTCCACTCCTTAATCATCAGACAAGGATCTCACATTTAGAATGCCAACAGCTAAGTTCATGTTTGTGGATGATGTAAAAACTGCATCTTAACACCTACTACTCTCTTTTCTGCTAGTCTTTGACCATCATTCCATAAGTAGAGGAGGGTCCCACAGGACTAAGAGTCATTCTGAATTTTTCTTTGTTTCATGGATTCATTACCAAGAGGTCAGTCAGTATTGGGGATAAGATTCTTTGTACTTCGTTTGGCTGGTCCTTAGAAAGCAGATGTGGTCTTTTGCTGAGATCATACATGAAATGTTTCTAAAATGCTAGAACCTACCAGATCTTATATTCCATGGATATAACTTTCAAGACCCCTGGGCACTTCCATGCCATAATGAGGCATCGGAGTTGGACTTTGTGAAGGCAAAGAATGACAAAGGCTCAGAATAGTCTTTATAGGAAGGACTATAGAAAGACAGGCACATTAAAACATGGTTATTGTAGTTGTGGATTATTTCTAACATTTAGGAAAATAATTTGGAATTTCACATTACTAAACAATTTGTATCTTTTGGTCTAGTGATTCCATAATTTGATTTATATTCCAAGGAAACGAGTGACAAAAAGTTCCCATGTGTACAAATATTCACAGAAACACTATTTATAATAATAAAAAAGCTGAAATCTAATTATATGTCCATTAATTGAGAGATTGCTAAAAAAAAAATGAGCCAAGTAAATATAATGGTTTACAATGGAACCACAGGGAGTGATTAATCTGAAGAATTCAGAGAAATATGGGAAAACTAATACGACCTGATTCAAAGTCAAGAAAGCACAGCTGGATGAAGACTATATCAGCTAGTTCAATTATGTAAATAAGAGTTACACTAAAAGACAAAAGAAAACAATGGCCATCCTTGATTCTGGGGATGCAGCATAGCACACTGGAAAGAACACTGTCTGGAGTCAATGGACTGAGATTCAAATGTCTTCTGTCATTAAGAACATGAATGACCTTGGGCAGGTCACTTAACCTCCAAAAGTCCATATTTCTTCACCTATAAAACAAGGGGGTAGAATTGAATTGTTCTGAGGATCCTTCCAGTTCTCTATCTATGATCATATGAATATGATCCTATGACTGAGATTAAAACATACTTCTTTTTCATTAAGGAATATTGATGTAGAAGAGCAGAGAATTACATGTGCAATTACTCATAATTATTTTAGTAAACAGTTTTGCTTAAGGTTATTTTTAATGGAAAGGTACCACTGCAGGCAGGCAAGGGGAATATTGAGAAATGATCATTGTGTCCGAATAAATGTATGCATCTTTTAAAAGCAAAGAAATGGCATAAGTAATACTTTCCCAACCTGGACCTATGTTTTCAAAATTTGATTCCACAAAAGCCTTCTGAATAAGTCTACAGGCGGCTTCAAAATACCAGGGTAGAAAAAGCCTGTGTTTAGAGCAAAATCCTTAGTGGAAAGAGGAAGAGAGGAGGTGAATTACTCTAAGAGCTTAACAGATGAAAACTCTCCTTTAACATACTAAGTACATTTAGCAAGGGCAATGGATAAAATTCTGGGCCTGGTGGCAGGAAGATTCATCTTTCAGAGTTCAAATCTGACCTCAGACACTCACTAGCTGTGTGTCACTTAACCCTGTTTGCCTCAGTTTTCTCACCTGCAAAATGAACTAGAGAAGAAAATATCAAACTGCTCCAGTATCTTTGCCAAGAAAACCCCAAATAAGGTCAGACACAATCAAATAACACCACCTAGCAAAATGGCTGTCACCCTCCAACTGCGTAGATGGCCAACCACTCAACAAGTATATATTAATGTCCCAGGTTCCTGGACGCTGGAGGTACAAACCTCCAAAAAGTTTACACTCTCCTCATTCTTGTCAGTTCCTCTCAGAGGAGAATAAGATGCAAAAGAGTGTCAAAAGAACACAAGGGAAGAATGAGAAGAGGAAGGCAAGGAGAGGAAATGACAAGCCCCTGAAGTAGGAGACTCAAAGGTGGAGGGGGTGCCTTTCCACTCAGTATGTCAGTCAACAAACATTTATGAAGTATTTACCACAGGAACTGTGCTAAGCACTGGAGTTACAAAGAAAGGAAAAAATAATTGTCTTTGGGAAGCTTACAACTTATCGAGTTGAGAACACATAAGTAATTAGATATATACAACTATATTCAAAGAATGGAAGGCAGAAAGGGGAAGCCATCAGTAGCTATGCAGGGTGGTGGGGGAATGGTGGGGAGATGGAAAGGCCTCATACAGAAGGTAGGATTTTAGATGACTCTTGTAGGGAACTAGGAAAACTAGGAGGCAGAGGTGAGAGGTAGAGCATTCCAGGTCCAGAGAAGAGCCAGTGCGAAAGCACAAGACAAAGTGTCATGTTCAAGGAACTACAAGCATCTCAGCAATGCTGGATCTTAGACTGGATGGAGGGGAGTAAGCTCAGAGGAGTTGTAATACTGACCCACTGGGAGTACAGCCTGCCAGTGCCAGTGGAGGCCAGTGGGAGAGTAACTCCAGCCCATATGCTACACTAGAGAGGAAGGAAGGGCCCAGGCTATCAAGAGCTTTTAATGCAAAACAGAGGACTCTGTAGTTGGTCATTGAGTAACACGGAAGTGATATGGCTGAATCGCTGCTTTCTAAAAACCACTGTCGCAACTAAATGGAGGCTGGATTAGGATGGGTAGGAACCTGAGGCAGGAAGACCAACCAGAAGGCTACTGCAACAGTACAGTGAAGGGATGAGAGCCTGAACCAGGGCAGTGCCCATGAAAATGGAGCTGCTTCATATAGAAGTGAAATAGTGAAAAATAGGACTGATAAAGATTGATATGTGGAATGATGGTGAGTAGCTAAGGATGACACTAAAACTGGGTTGACTGGGAAGATGATGGTACCCTCAATAATAATAGGAAAGTTGGGAAAATGTGGGGTTTGAAAAAAAAGGTTTGGAGTTTGGGGTATATTGAGTTTGAGGTGCCTACAGTACATCTCTTACCCACCAAAGTGATAAGAAAACAGACTGTAAAGTTTAAGAACCACGGACCAAAAGTGGGAGCACGAAGGGACAGAAGAGGAGCCAGACCCATCTCCACTAAGGACCGATGTCTCTCCCCTTGGAAGTAACAGGCTGAAGGAATTAGAAACATCCTTTGCGGTAAGGGGACCTGCTGCCTGCTTCTCCCTGAGGAAGAAGAAGGAATCCCCTTTGAGCTCCACAGTAATGTGGGTGATGTTCCTTTGTTTGCAGTTGCAATCTCAGCTGGTGCTCCTGTCAATAAATAAACAAGGAAAAGATTCAGCGAGGTGTAAAAATAGATTTGCACAGGGCAGACAACGGGCGCATTCCATTTATTTACCTCTTCTAACAAACCGATACCTGGGGTGACATTTATTAATAAACGGCATTATCAGGTGTCTGATATGTAACGCACAGAAATTAATTACCCAGCCCCTGGTAAAACCATAACAAGCCTGCAGTGCAGTAACATTTGTGCTAATTGAAAATGAGATAAGTGCTGTGGGTGCAATTTGCATTCAATGCAGTGTATTAATTATCTTCAGTTCTCCTCATGATAAATATACCTGACTGAATCACTCTCCTCATTTACTCTGTAATAGAGCCGTAAGTGGATTCCCTTAGGTAACCAACTGAAGGCATTGGGCTCCACTCAGCAAAAGCAAGGACTTCAGATTTTCTGGGTACTTCACTGAGTGAGCAAATGTTCCATGGCTCATCATTCCAGGTTCTGAGGATGACACCAGCATGGCTCCCTTACGTCCACCCCAGAAGCGTCCCCATAATCACTTTCCTGAATCACAAGGAGGGAACGTGACTTGTAGGGCACAAAGATTGGTTGGAAAACTTGGCCATTTCATAAAGTTAAATGAGATACATTTCAATCCAGTTAATGACACTGCTCTCTCAAAACTGGATATTATCTCGGCAAGGAAGGACCTTTTGCTATTCATTTCCCTGCTGTATTATCTCGGGATTTAATTACATTTCATGCAGAATATAAATTAATTGAATCTTGTAATACCCATAACAATCAGGAAAATACAGATTTAAAGATATCATGTGGTTGTAGAAAATTAATGCTCTGGGACTCTGACTTATGTAGAAAGATCAGGTGACAAAAACTTATATAATCTAGGAGGCAAAATATCTTACCAGCAGCAGGGAAAGAAGGGATATATTTTAAAAGGAAAAGAGAGAGAGGTCCACTTACACTGTATGCAATAGCTTGGTTTTATCCAAGAATTTAGAGTTGCTGCATCCTACTGGACTTTATATTCTTCATGGATAATGGCTCTATCGTATTAATAGTAGTAGTAACAGTAATGGTAATATCAACAATGGCAATTGACCTATAGATAAAAATGACAACAAGTTCTTTCTCACTGCACATAAATGTATTTTATGTATGTATACATGTATGTATGTATACATATATATCTATAGGTGTGCATATATATATACATGCAAGGTATTCTAAAAGTCTTAGTACAGTTTTAAGTAGCTAAGAATCTATGTGTATGTATTATGCATACATACCTACACATATGTGTGCATACATATTGTTACATATGTATATACCTGAATGTACATCTAGGCATATATACATACATAGCTGTCCATCCTCAACTTCTCTTGACCTCCTATGGATACCAGCAGAGCACTAACACAGTTCATCACTTTTACATTTGACAGACTCATCTTTTTTCCAGTCACTTATTTCTCAGATGGCATCCTTTACACTGAATGTCCACCTCTACTGTGCATCTTTCTATTTCCCCTTCTGGTGACCAACTTCAATTCTTCAGAAACTGTTACCTTGAAACCCTACAAAGTCACCAGAAGAATATTGGTGTTACAAAGATGACCCTCTGTGAGAGGGCCCCAACTCACTTGGCAGATTATTTGGCAGATTAAAGGATTTGTGCACGAGTCACTCACACAGGATGGTAGGCTTAGCCATCAGTAGGTTTACGTTCTACAGCCCTGGACAGAGTCCCCAAAACTCCAAGATCACAAAGCCAAGGGAATTTCTGTCTTTGTGTGTTTTTATGTTATCATAATTGTTTTTAGAATATGGCTTTGCAAAGCCTTTTAAAGCATTCTCACTGGAACTTCATATCATCTTTCAAGTAGGCACTCCAGGCTTTAGCATCTCCATTCTACAGATGAGAAAACTTAGGCTAAGACAGGTGAAGAGACTTGCTTAGAGACCCGCAGCTTTAAGTGTTGGAGAGAGCATTCAAAATTAGTTCTTCCTTGACTCCAGTTCCAGCACTCAATCCATTTTATCACATTGACTCTGTTTTGTTACAGATGAAATCATAGCTTCATATTGTTCATCCATAAAATAGGGATACCAGTGACCTATCTTGTAGCGTTCTTGTGAGATTTACATGAAATAAGGCATGTTTAGGGCTCTGCAAATCTTAATGTACAATATAAATTTCACTTATTGTTATCTCTGTCATCACTATTCATACAAGTGAGGGGTTGATTGAGAAAATACAGACATACCTCAAACACTGGCACTTCACAATAATATTGTTATTATGATATAGACAGGTCCCATACAGCTTAAGAACCCCTAAATCCGTCACTGTCTCAGGTTCACTGTGGATTGCTCTTGATATGAATGTATGCATGCATCTATATGTAGATACATGGGAAGGGCAAGAGAAGAGAACTCAAAAATGTGGAAGAGATTTATCTAGGATTTTTAATTAGCCATAGGTAAAGACCAAAGTTGAATGATCCACGTGTGGATAATTGAGAGTTGATTGCATTTGAATCTTTGACTATGGAAAGGAGCAACTGCTTCCAAGATTCTAACCCTTAGAAAATGAGCAAGGCAAATTTTAGTCAGGGAATCAGTTAATAATATTAAAATGAGGGGTGACAACTCCTTAGAGATATAGAAAATAGAGTGCCTTCGCCTCTGAAAATTCTGACCTCAGTCCTTCTTACTTGCATCAAAGTATAATATTTATTCTTTGGACTCTCGTTTTCCTTCATTCCTTCCTTTCCTCATGCCAGACTGCCCCTTCCTCCTATATAACTAATGCTTTCTTATGGAGATCACATTGCTCTCTCTGGCCTTTTTTTAAAAAGGTGATTTCAGAGTGTACTTATACAAAATTCAATACACAAACTCGTTAATAATATACCATAGAAAGTTCATTGCAAGTGCATATAGAAGAAATCTATCATACAACTAGCATATAAAAGAAAAGAAACTTGCCCTAGGATGGACAAAGACTAAGATTTCTAAGCTAATTTTGCACTATTTTTTTCCAGCCTTAGCTTAACCCATGATTCTCTCCAAACCAGGAACCTCCCACCTCTCCACCCCTACCAAGAGAGTTGTTTCCAATTCATCTCCCTCTAATATTTCTTCCCCTCCTACCCATCTTGATATTCTCGCCTAGATTTTCTGGATCATTTATTGGTCCATTCTAAAGTCTGAAGCATGTTCTCAATCAGGAACCATCCTGATTATATGGTAGGATGAGGGGTGTCCAGACTCCATCCAAAGCTCAATCACTAACTTCTCTTTCTCAGACCAACAGAAAAATAAAGAAATATAAATTAATCTCATAATCTCAAAATCAAACAATGCCAGCATGTCAAAGATATACAAAGATATGCCTGATAGCTTCCCAGGAGTTCCTAAACCACTTTTTTAATTTTTGAAATTATTTTTATAAGCATGTATTATTTCACACCACATTTCCCTCCATAGAATAAATTTTAAAACCAAATACGTTTCATTATGGATTTTAAGTCCATTAACTCTGGGTAGTGGTGGGTGGTATGATTCAGTACAAAAGACTTGTGGATTATCATTGAATTAATCAGGACTTTAAAGCTGTTTTTTCCTATAATGTTTTTGTCATTGTATAAATTGTTCTAATTCTACTCACTTCACTCTACATCTGACCATAGAGGTCTTTCCAATTTTCTCTAAAACTGTCCATTTTGCCCTTTCTCATGGATAGAGAATACATTCATATACCCAATTTGCTCATACCTTAATAGATGGACACGAACTTGGTTTCAATTTTTTTTATTTCTTTGAAAAGAACTGCTACAAATTTATATATATATATGTGTGTGTGTGTGTGTGTTTGTATATGCATATATACATATGTGCATATACACACAAATATATGTGTATGTATATTTGTGTAGATATATATAGATATGTTTTTTTCAAGTTTCTTTCATCTCTTTGGGATTTAGACCTACCTAGTGCTATAGTCAGAGGTGAAAGGACATACCAAGTTTGACAACTTTGGGTGCATGACTCCAAATTAATTTCTGGAATGACTGGCCCAATTTATCACTTTTCCAACAATACATTAGCATATATTTCCTCACAGTCCCTCCAACGTTTTTTGTTTTCCTCTTATGTCATCTTTCACTGTCTGAGGAGTATGAAGAGGAACCTAAAATCTATGTTAGCTTTCATTTCTCTAATGAATACTGTTTTGAGCATTTTTTCATATAGTTATTGATAGCTTGAATTTCTTCTTTTGAAAGTTGCCTGTCCATATCCTTTGTCAGCTATCTGCTGCGGGTGGTTCTCAAATTTGGATCAATTCTTTATATATCTTGGATATGAGACCTTTATCATAAAAACTTACTGCAAAGATTCTTCCCCAGTTACATGTTCCCCTCTTAATACTAATGACATTAGATTCTTTTATGCAAAAACTTCTCAGTTATTGATATAATTGAAATTGTCTTTTTCCTGTGAACCTCTCTTATTTTTTTAGTCATGAATCTTCCTGAATTTTCATTTTTATTTAGTCATGAATATCAGAAAGGTAATTTTTTTCCTTGCTCACCTCATTTGCTTATGATGTCACATTTTATATTTGTCATGTATCCACTTGGAATTTATCTTGGTATATGGTGCAAGATGTTTGTCTATATATAATTTCTGCCAAATTGCTTTCTAGTTTTCTCAGACATTTTTGTCAAACACTGAGTCCTTACTCCAATAACTAGGGTCTTTAGATTTACTGAATACTAGCTACTCTGCTTTCTTGCTTCTATATGTGGTATACCCAATCTGTTCCTGTGTAGTTTTTAATCAGTAGCAAATTATCTTAATTAGTGTTTCGTAGTATACCTTAATCTCTGGGTTTTGTATATGGTCCTAACTCAACTCTCATTTCTAGGTCATTATCCCTGTAACGTTCGTCCTTCTGCTGCATGAAGGTGGTCTTAGAAAAATGAGGAATCATCTTCTGGAGCATATAAAGAGGGCTATGAATCCAGAGATGCTCGATTTCCTGTATAAAGATGTCATGTTTCTTCATCTAAGTAGGACAACAGCAACAAGAATAAATAAATAACCTACCTGGTGTTAGAAGTGTTGAAGACAGGAGATTTTCTACTTGAAAGTTAATCACTATTTTCCCTTAAACATAAGCAGAAAAATTAAGTTTTCCCCTGGGTAGCTCACCATTCTCTCACTCTATTCTAAATCATTATGATTGACAGCAGAGAACGGAGCATGTACTTACTGAATTCGTTCATTTTCCTGGTTGAATTACTGTGCTCTAACAGTAATTATACTTTGCCTGTTTTGAAGATATACCATTGTCCCCGTTCTCAGTGGAAACGTATACAGGCCCAGAGGTCAAGTGAGTCATCCCAGGGCTGGGGGGTGCAGGGTGAAGCCCCTCAGTTTCCTATCCAAAGCTGCAATTTCATCAGCAGCTACACTCTGTTATAAAGGAGTATGCCATCTAGAATGGAGTCTTTTGGAATCCTACCTATTCTACAGTGCCCACTCAGAGGCTATACATCGAAAATGAATAAGCCTCCATGCCATGCTATCCTACTTCTCTTAACTCAAAGCATTTCACATGTCAGGAACCACATCTTATCACTCATAAACCCAATATTTCCATTGCTCCTTTAAGTGCCTCCTCAGAATCCGTTGTTCCTTTGAAGCTTTGTAGGGTGATATTAGGGTCCAATGCACATAGCATAATGTTATCCACAAAGAAGAACAGGATTTCACCAGCTAAGACACTGCAGAGCTTCCTGGAAGAGCTATCATTTCTCAAAGGAATTTGACTTGCCTGTCCATCCCAGGAAACAAAAATAATGTCAGAAGAAAGTCTGTTGCCCAGGTTCCATAATGAATCTTAACAGATACCCTGTAGAGTGTGACCAACATCATGTATATCTAAGACAGACAATCTACAGGTAGACAATATACAAATGTAGGCAGTCAGCTGGACTCAGAGTTGAAAAGGAGGAAAGATGGCTGGATTCCACGGGTCATAGGCAGGGCTTGAACCCAGGTTTTTCTGACTTCAAGGTCAGCTCTCTGTCCATTATGCTATAGCCCCTTAGATTGGAAAATGTACGTAAAATGCTTTGCAAATTCAAAAGTTTTACATTAACGTTAGTTATTCTTAATCGGGAGGATGAACCAGGCAGAGCTTAGTTAAATGAAACCTTCACTTTAACATCATTTGACACAATAGTTTCCCTCTCTTCCACTTCCCTACCAAAATTTTTATCAGAGCAATCAATTAGGAAAAATAGATTTCCTTCTCTGACAATCAGAGCTAGACTGTGATTTGGGAGATATAAAATTTCCGTTTATTAAAAAATACCTTCCATCATGTCATGGTTCCTGACATGGTACCTCTTAGAAAGATTTCACCTTTTATATCTCTAGGAATCCTCATCTAAATATAAAAACGCTTGGGAAGAGCAATGCATTAAGTCATTACTGGACATTATTAATTTAGCATAAAGTAGTTTATTTGAGGTTATCAAGTCAGTTCCCCCAAAAGGATCCGAAAAAAGGAGAAACTCTCATTAAGAGAGAATATGGGATGATAAGTCAAAAGTCATTCCCTAGGAATAATCCAGGGGGAGGAGAGATGTAAATTGTAGACAGCAGGAGAGTACTGGGCATCTAGTCTGTCAATCAACAAGCGCACTTATCATGTGCCAGGTCCTTAGCCAAGTGCAGGCAATGTAAAGAAAAAGTACCAAAAAAAATCCCTGTCCTCAAGAAGTTCACATTCTAATGGGAGAAACCACACAAGTAACCATGTACAAACTGCACATATGTGTGTGTACATACGTATTATGCATTATGCATCCCTACATAGATATACATATATACACACATACATATATATTTAGGAAAGAACATGCAAATACAGATAGATAGCTAGATAGCTAGATAGCTAGATAGCTAGATAGCTAGATAGATAGATAGATAGATAGATAGATAGATAGATAGATAGATGAAATTAATCTCAGATAGAAGATAGCAAAGGGAAGAAAGGGGCACAGACAGGAGGGTAGAAGAGGCTGAAGACAGCATTTCTGCTGTAGCTTTTCCAAAAGAAGGTATTGTCCTGGGGTCCTTTACTCAGAGAGATGCAGTCAATACTTAAAGTTGAACAAAACAAAATGGATAATATACAAAGACAACAACACTTCCCTTTGCGAATAAAATAGAGCCGATGGAAGAATCATTCCATTTCATAATGTTTCTGAAAGAGACAACATACATTTATCTCGCTTCTTTCTCTCCCTCACCTCAGACATGGGATACCAAGATGCAGTGATATGTCTATGAAGGTGAGCCTCAAGAAGGGTTTTCCCCTTTCCCAAGAATGCTTTGAAGATGGTTCAGACACTGATCTGCCCCATGACTGTACCTGATAGCCTCTCAAGGATACACAATATGAATTTAACAAGTTTACATATCTTTTCCTTTCCAAAGTGTTTCGGCATTTTCCATATCAGTCTTTAATCCATTTGAAAAATAAAGAAAGAAAGAATAAAAGAACAGAGAGTCTTAAATCTCAAGGGAATTTCAGAGTACCCAAAGCTTTAGAGGCTTTAAAACTAAAAAATGAAAATACTTCTGAATAGTCAGTCAATAGAGCATTAAGTTCCTGCTAGGTACCAGGTTCTGTGCTGAGCACAGGGGATTCAGAGAAATGTAAAAGACAATCCCTGCCCTCAAGGAGCTCATCCACACAAGAGAAATGGAAAGTACTACAATTAAGAGGAATTGGGAAAGGTTTCCTATGGAAGGTAGGATTTAGTTGGAACTTGAACAAGCCAGAGAAGCCAGGAAGCACAGATAAACAAAATAAGATATCTAAATTTTTTTCATTTAATAAATGTTTTTGAGCATTTTTTTCAGTACAAATATACTAATTATTGGGAGAGGTCAAGTTGTCATACAATTCCACCATTAAAACCATGTCTGGAAATACCATTTAATCATTCCTTTCTCTACATTTCCAGCTTTTTTCTTACCCCTTACTCAACTCTATTGTTTTTCTTACCTTAACTCGTTGAAAGTTTAGCAAAGTCATAGTATCACCATGCAGTTCAACCCTTTCAGTTGATAGATGAGAAAACTAAAACCTAAGGAAGGTAAGTAATTTGCCTACAGTCACACAGGTATTTGAAGCCAGGTCCCCTGCCACCAAATCCCATACTTTTCCTTTGCCTGTTAAATATGAGACCCCATTTAAGCTTGAGACCCAAGCCAAATGTCCACCAGCCCTATCACAACATCCTTACTGATTTTGCTAAAAAGTAACCACTATGGATCAAAGCGAATTGATTGATTCACAGACAAGACCTAGATTAAGAAAAATGTCTTTGAATTTCTAAAGTAAAAAAAAAAATCTCCATTGCATAAAACAGGATCCAAAGTAGATAGGGGAGGTGGGGAAGGGAAGGGAAGGCCAATCCACGTTTGGAACCTTAACTTTTAGCATGAAATACATCTGTTAAATAGACCTACTAATGGTGTTATTGTAGCTAAAAACAGCGACTTGAAAATGTTGTCTACATCATTACCGTCATTATCCACCAACTACAAGAATGCCATGCTAAAACTAACTCAAAACACCTCGGGAAAGGTAATTGCTACTAATGGATCTGAAGTGTGTAAAATTGGACATTATTACCCTGTCCTCACATTGTGGGACTGGAAAAGCTGTGGGAGATTGCAGTTAGTGGGCTCACTCGTCTTTCAATCAGGACTGAGATTGGGGGAAAAGGCCAAGCTCTCTTTCATTCTACTGCACATGAGAAATTCAACACTGCCACAATATTGTAGGCCTATGTTTGGGGGGAGGGGGAGGGGGGGCAAAGTCAAGGGCATGCTGGAGAGTGTCAGCTACTGCTTTCACAACTTTCTGAAGTCTACTGAGGGGGTGCTTAGGAGAGGCAGGTGGAGGCTTAGGGGGAACTTCATTTCATACCCAAGAAAACTCTCTCTACCCAGCTACCAACTTCTTAAATGAAATCCTATTTAACAAAAGTTTACAAGATACCTAATTAGGAGTTAGATACTGGGCACAGTTAGGAGGTAAAAAGACAAGTAAAACACGACCCTTATGTACATAAACATATACATATACAAATAACAATATATAATATAATAACAATAATATGAAGCCAAATTTGATAGATACACAGGAACAAAAATGTCAAAAAGTACATTATAGTTTTTAAGGAGAATTTATTTCTTCCTGGCACAGAGTAGCTGCTTTATAAGTGAATATTAATTGGCTAACTAGAAGAATCAAAGAAGGCTTCATAAACAAGGCAGCATTTGAGCTGGAGCCTGGAAGGATTTTAAGAGTCAGAGACTGTGGAAGAATATATTTCCTCCAAAAGGAATGGAGTCTGCAAAGAAAAATGCTCTCTAATATAGAGAAGGTGGCATGGTCTACTTTGGTTATTGCATAGAGCAGCCATGCAGCCTGCAATACTCCAGAGTGCTGCCCCAACAAGATCAAAATGTAATTGGGAGATATTTAACAAAATAAATAAAAACACAATAAAACATGGATAACATATTTTAAATTAAGTCAACAACATAAACATATATATATATATATATATATATATATATATATATATATATGCAGGGATTAACAGCTCCCATTTCTAGTGTAGAGTCCCACAAGGGAAACAGTTAAATAGTCTGCAGAAGTAGGTTGAAGTTACATTGTCAAGGGACTTGAAACTGAATACATCATTTGGTAGGCAAATATTTTTGAGTAGGGATATGCATGGCAAAATTAAATTGAAAGAAGAATAGAATGGAAATAGGTAGAAAAACAGGCAAGAAGTTATATCAAGTTTAGGCCAGATTAGTTGCTCTTATTTACCTTGTGCTTAAATTTTTCAAAGTTTTCATCTCCTGAAAGACAGCCCAGTGTGATGGATAGGGTGCTAAACTTGGAATCAGGTAGCCTAGGTTTGTGTACCATCTCAGAGACTCAGTTGTGTGACTGCAGGCAAGTCCCTTGACCATCTGAACCTATAAAATAAGGGTGTTGGAAATGACAACCTCTAAGGTCCAATCCAGTTCTAAACCCATAATTCTATGATTCTACGTTCTTTAGTCAAGATAGAAAGAGAATTTGAACCCTGTAAGTAGAGCAAATGGACACAGAGTTGGGCCTAGAATTAAAGAGGAAGGAAAATGGTTGCATTGCCTTTGGGAAACTGCAAAGCTCTTTTCATTTAATGATCCCAACCTTCTGAAAGAATCAAGGGCCCATCTTTTTAATATCAGTTTTCTATTAGTGTTGTGCAGTAGTTATGTGCAGTGAGTTACAAATACTATAGAAAATTATCAAAAGACAATGGAAAAGAAGAGTCTAAGATATGTGTACGCTGCAACACATAAGACAAATAAGGAACTATACAGAAGAACTCAAATACTGATGTCACCAAAGAAATGAATGATAAAAAAAAGATCCAACAAACATTCATTCAATCAACATACATTTATTGAGTACTTGTGGGCTGGTCATATGACAAGAGCAAAGGCTAGCTGCAGGATGGCTCATGTGCTTCTGAGATATCCTTCTGATATGAAACAAGGAAGACCCCCCCACACACACACAGACACACATGTTAGGTAGATCACCATTATAGGAAGAAATGAACACAGGTCATATAGAATGAGCAGGCAGAGGTGTGATATAATCATCTCTTCAGGGAACATTCACATTGATGAGATCATTTCAGGAAGGTACCATCCATGTTTCAATTCACTCCCTATTTCCTAGTCACCTTTTTGATAGTTCCCCAGCTATTCTTCTGTCCACAAGAGACTACACCTTGGAGGTTTTAACCCCTTCCTCATACCCTACTGCAATTTAAGATTGATTATTTGTTTCCCTGAAAAAATACCGAGGCTGTCCTTAAGATCTGATTGGCTTAGGAGACTAAAGATCAAGCCATTGATGTAGCTTCCTGGCCACCTGGACACAAATAACAACCACCAAAAAAAAATAAAAAAACAATAAAAACAAGGCCCAGAGACTTCAGATCAAAGACTAGCAGTAAACAAGATTGAGGAATTATGCTCAGTTGAGTTAATACTCATTCTGAATAAACATCCCTCCCCTGCTCTGAATATCCTTCCCCTATTTTGTCTGAGTAAACTTTCCTCTATTAATGTTAGATGGAGTGAGAGTGTCTCATTTTGTTCCATTTAGGGACATAAACTGTCAGGGAACTGATGAGTCAGGAACAGCCTCTTGTACCTTTCATCTCCAGAACATCTGCTTTAGAGTCTTACTATCCTGAATGGTGACTGAACCATCTCTTCCACCATTTCAGGAAGGCCTCAACCATGTTTCACTTCCCTCTCTACATCTCCTTAACCAACCACATTGCCGTCATTATCATACTCTTTCCATCCTGTTCCCTCACTCCAATTCTGGAACCATCATTTCACAGATTCCTAGAAATGGTATGCTAATCCACTCCTCTATGACTCTCCTCACCATCCCTAGGCCTTCTGAGACCAAAGTGCCTCTCAGTGACCACCATTCCTCCATATTTGTTGTCTCCCCATTAGAACATAAACTCCCTGAGGGAAGGGACTGTTTTTACTTTTGTATTTATGACTACTGTGGTTAGCATACTACTTGGCATATAGTAAGCACTTAATAAATGCTTTTACAGTCATTCATCACAGATCCATTGGAGTATTGGAGAATCTTCCCCAGCAGCTACAGAACAACAATGATCTACACATAGTTTATAAATGTGAGCCACATTTCAAGCCTGAAACATTTCCATAATATTCTCCTCCTTGGTGGAAACAATGACTAACACTACATGGCTACATGAGGAACAGAGTTGACACAAGACCTTTGGAGAAGAGAGATTATTTTTCACTCTTGCTTCAAGAGATGATGTACACAAACACTTGGAGAAAGAAACAGAGATAGGCGAGAGAGAGAGAGGGAGAGACAGAGAGAGAGAGAGAGAGAGAATGAGAGAGAAACTTTGGAAGTCAAACATGTAAAGGAAAATCAACTCCTCAACCTGTCCTTGATTTCCAGTATACCTTCCTAAAGACTTCACAGAATGTCTCCTTGCTTGACCTAAGCTATCACATTCCCTGTAGGAAAGCTCATTCACTTTTTGTGTTTTTCTGATATAGTATAATCTGTCTATTTCTGGTTTCTATTTTCCATTTTACAGATGAAAGTGGAAGTACAAAAGTACAATGGTCACACAACCCAGTGTCACATACCTAGTGTGTGTCTGAGGCTAGATTTGAATTCAGATCTTCTGGACTCTAGGTCTGCCATTATATCTACTGTGCCACCTAATTGCTTCTAGGCAGGTGAATTGAATTCCTTTGTATAATTCCCTCCCTTGGCCCTAGTCAACTTGTTTCTAATCTTAGAAACCAAACTCTTTAAGTCCTTAAATCATTTGGAATGTTATCGAAGTTCTCCCGATCCTATTTGTCACTGGACCTCCAAAAAGACAAAGCCCTCTAGCTCCACCACCCAATTCAATAAACATCTAGTTAGATAAAATAGAGTCCCTGCCTTCATGTAGTGAACTATAAATAACTCCAACCTAACATGGGATGGGGATCGAGGTGGAGAAGGTGAGGAAATGGAAAAGGAGATTGGTAGGAAGAACTGATGTAACTGAATCCATAAATCCCAAAAGGAGGAAATTAATTTTGGCCAAGAACATCATTGCCCCACAATGAGAGGGACCAATTGATGGGCAATTATTTCCCTTCTTTTCTTGACCTTGAAAAAATGATGAAAATATAAGACTAGAAACAGAACTTTCAGTAACACAAAAACTGTATGAGCAACTGATGGTTAATAGAAAAGTGACAGTATTCCTTACAGGTATCAAAATCCAGCATAACAGGCTTACATCTATGAAAAAATGTCCTTACAAGTGCCATGCTGGTTGGATTTTAAGAAGTCCCAAAGTCGAAGTCCTTTCTTCACAGCTGTGAATCCTGAAGACCAGGACAGATTACTTACTGAGGTTTTCCCAATAGGTAGGAAAATTGGGAACTGAAACTCAGGCTCTTTTTTTTCTAAATTTATTTAGTATTTTATTTTTTCCCCAGTTAAATGTAAAAACAATTTTTAACATTCGTTTTTAAAACTTTGAGTTCCAGATTCTATCCCTTTCTCCCTCTCCACCCCACTCCACATTGAGAAGGAAAATAATTTGATAACATTATGCATGTGAATCAAGTAAAACATTTCTATATTAGTCATGTTGTGAAAGAAAACATAAACAAGAAAAAAACCCACAAGAAAAATAAAGTTTAAAAGTATGTTTCAGTCTGTGTTCAGACACCATCAGTTCTTTCTTGGGGGATGGATAGCATTTTTCATCGTAAGTCCTTCAGAGTTGTCTTGGTTCACTGTATTGCTTGCTGATAATAGCTAAGTCATTCACAGCTGATCATCCTACAATGGTACTGGTACTTTGTACACAGTATATTTCACTTTGCATCAGTAATTTTTTCCAGGTTTTTCTGAGAGCAAACTACTCATCGTTTCTCATAGCACAACAGTATTCCATCATAATCACATAGCATAATTTATTTAGCCATTCTCCAATTGATGGGCATCCCCTCAACATCCAATTCTTTGCCACCAGAAAAGAACTGCTATAAATATTTTTGTCCTTTTCCTTTTTGTTTTTTATCTCTTCTGGTATTGTTAGGTCAAAGGGTATGCATGGTGAAACTCAGACTCTGAAGTCCTTTTCCAGGAGCTTTGTCACACCAAGAAACCAAGAAGAATTTTCAGAGTTAAAGGGAAATTGATCTCTGGGTAAATATATGATGGCACAAAGATTCATTCAAGAGACGGCCCATAAAGAGTAAGGGATGAGAAGATTCCAGAACACCATAATAAGCCAAAAGAACTCAGTTCTCCCACGTTTCTGTGAGTGTTTTCAGTATGGTATGAGAATCCTTGTGATTAGTAGTTAAACAACAAGAATAATTCATAGTTACATGGTACTTTGAGCACCTCCCTCAGAATACTTCAGCAACCCTGGGAATATAAGTATTATTGTCCCTATTTTACAACTGAGGAAATGGAAACTAAGGTTAAGTGACTTACCCAAGGTCAGACAGCTAATGTTTGGCAGAAAATCTCACTCCAAATCTAAGACTCTTTGCCCTATACTGCCTTTTACTGAACTGAAAGTATAGAAATCTGAATCTGAGTCTAAACTCCAGTCAATATCAACTAGTTCTGTGGTACTCAGCCATTGAGTAATAAACCACTGCAAATCACCTAATCTCTCTGGGGCTCAGTTTCCCTATTTCAAAAAAAACACAACTCTAAAGTCTCCTTTACTTCTTACATTGTATTTATGTCTATAACACTGTTGTGATTTACCTACACAATATGGGCTTTTTTAGACCAAAAGTAATGCACAGTACAATGATATACATACCCAGACCACATGCCCATTTACAGACAGGGAAGACGGGCCTTGCTCAAGTGCAAATAATCAGAGTCATTTAAAAAACTAACTACGGAGTCATCATGCTTTATTATCATTACTACCAATGATAATAATAACTGGTTTACAAAGCACTTACTTTGGAAGAGAGGAGGCAACAATGCAAGCTGACTAAAGCAGAGTAATAAGCAGAGGAATTGCAGCAATGATTCCATTGACAGGTACCTATGAGACAATCATCTTGAAGAATTCGTTGGGAGGACCTAAAATTCACTTTTGCACAGTGCTCTATTTGCCTGGAAACATTTCTATCTTGTAAATGGACTATTTTTCACATTGGGCCCCAAACTCCATATTTGTATTAATAGTTAATTATAATAATAATAAATTTATATTAATAATAATAATAATAGCTAACATTTATTTATCACTTGCTATGTTATACTATTTGGTTCACAACAACCTTGTGAGATAGATACTATTATTCTCCCCATTTTATAGCTGAGGGCAGTGAGAGAAGTTAAGTGACTTTCCCAGGGTAACACAGCTAATAAGTGTGAGGAAAGAGGCAGAATTCAAACTCAGGTGCATCTGATTCCAAGTCCAAATCTCTCTCCAATACCCCACCTACCTTCCTCTGATCAATTAATTTAAAAAGATAATTACAAAAAATCATAGTTATGAAATCTTGAATAGATCCCCACAATACAAAGGCTTATGAGTTGCTGTCCCAAAACAGAATTTGAGAATCTCATAGTTGGAAGAAACCCAAAATATCATCTAATACAAACAATAACTTTTTATAATGGAATCCCTTCTATAATGACCTATCTTGATAAATGAATTGTAGCACACTTACTAGTCAGAGACAATAAAGGAGAGAAGGAAGGAGATGGGAGAGTATTTTTTTTTCCTTTAGAAATATACTTCTTCCCATATAAGACTGCATGCCATCTTGAGAGGGAGAGAGAAAGGGAGAAAGGAGAGGGAGAAAATTTGGAACTTATGAAAGTGATTGTTGAAAACTGAAAACAAATAAATTAATAAATTTGGAAAATAAAATGCATTTTTTTTAAAAAAAAGAAATAACATTTCTTTCTTCCCCCTCCTTTTCAATTTGGCAACAACCCAAATAAACATCTCAAGTAGCACAATCCTTGATTTGGGGCATTTTGCAAGCCCTGAGAAGATCCACTGCAAAACCCAGCAAAAGAATGAATATTATTTTGTCTTCAGCATTTGTAACTTGAATATATATTAAAACAAGCCATTGCAAAAAGGATCTGCCAAGCACAGTACAACAGAGTTAAAGAAAGTCAAATTCTTTGACTTCCTTTGCAGTAAAGAATGCAAAGAGCACGCCAAAAGGAAAAGCTGATGAAAGTGGGTTGGAAAGAGAAAGGTAAGAAGTCGTGAGGTGAGTGACATAAAACTGGCACAAACAAAGGTAAGGGAAGCTCTATCCATGAGCTAAATTTTCAGTTCAGTCTCTCAGCACGCAGTCCTCATAGTCACGATGACCATCTTTCCAAATCCTATCAGGATGCACGATTTGATGAATATGTTCCTTTTTCAAAGTTTTGCTAAAAGCATACTTCAAGTTTCTTGAGATCAAGACTGTCCTGAATAATATAACTGCATGTTCCCAATTCAAAAGGAATAGATAGAGAAATAGGTAAGAGATAGATAGATGATAGATAAATAGATTAATGATAGGTAGATTGATAGTAGATAGAAAGAAAGAAAACAGATAACGTAGATGATAGATAAATAGATAGACAGGTAGCTAGATGATAGATAGATAGATAGATAGATAGATAGATAGATAGATAGATAGATAGATAGTAGACAGATGGATGATAAGTAGATAGATACATAGATACAAAGATACATAGACAGACAGACAGACAGATGCCAGCATTCCTAATAAAGAGGGAAATTCCATTCATCATTTGACATATGTGTTAGGTAGAAAAATTACAGAGATCAGAGATAGGATAGATGGGATCTCAAGGCCTAAAAATCTACAAGGGAAGTTGTTTTGCGACGACTGGGAAACTCAAAAATATAAATTATGGTGATTCAGTCTCAGTTTATTTTGATGAAGAAGAAGCAGGGAGGCATCTAAAAAGAATAATGTGTCTTCATAATTAGCTCATTGAGAAACTCAGATTTTGAAAGAAGATATACAAGAGATTAAAGTAAGGAGTAATATAAAGGAATTGCAAGATCCCTTTAGATTAGCATAAAGTCTAAAGCTCAGCATGAGCTGAGGCTTATGATAAATACGAACAATGACAAAAAGAGCTTTCTTCTTTGTTTTAAATATGGAACAGCAGTTTGCTGTGAAGGGGAAAAGCCACCACTGCTTCAGTCTAGGAGGCTCTGGGCAGCAGGTTTCTATAACATATATAATATATCCATTGTAACATATAATTACAACATGTCCAACAAATAATCATCTAGGCTCTGCTTGAAAGCTCTAATTGTGATGAAGATGAAGTGTCTTTTTGTTTTGTTTTGGGTTTGGGGGTTTTGTTTTGTCTTGGTTTTTTTTTTTTTTTCTGACACCAAGTCTAGATTTTCTTTGCAGCTTCCCGCATTGTTCCTGGTTCTGCCTTACAGGGCCAAACAGCAACTCTTCCACTTGGTAGACATGTGTGTTTGTCCTTCGTTGCCTCAGAAGACCATGCCATCAGGGAAATAATGACATGAGTTGCACTTGACTTTGTTTGGAGTGAGGGAGGGCTGTGCAGGTCACCAGCCTCACTTCTCCTCCAGAGCCATCTGAATCCAGTGACCAGATATTCATTGGCATGACTGGAGATGACCCAGGATGAGGCAATTGCGGTTAAGTGGCTTGCCCAAGTTCACACAGCTGAGTGTCAAGTGTCTGAGGTGAGATGTGAACTCAGGTCCTCCTGAGTCCTGCACTGATGCTCTATCCACCGCACCACCTAGCTGCCCCCACTTAGTAGACAAAAGAGAGACTGAAGACAGAAATATTTCCCCCTCATGTCTTAAACCAGTGGTGTCAAACTCAAAAACTAGGGCCACTAAACCAATATAAAGTTCCCTGGGGACTGCATCTTAACTTAGAAAATGAAATAGTAGCATTATCTATACAGTATTTTTATTTCCTTCGATCAATGAGTCCCAATTACATTTTAATCTAGTTCATGTAGCTTTGATGACTCTGTAACAAATTAGATGCCTCTCAATTAGGAAATGGCTAAACATACTGTGGTATGTGAATGCAATATCCTTAGAAAATAATACACTCCAAGAAAAGATGACTATGGAGTGAGAGAGGCCGGGCTGGAGGAGAGGGGAAGCAGGGCGTCTCCGTGACTCGGGCCCCCTCAGGAGGAAGCGGCGGCGGCAGAGGTGTGGGCGGCGGCTGAGGCGGCAGCAGACCAGGACCCAGGAATCCCCCAGCAGCAGACAGGATCTTCATTACAGAAGATTCCCACATAAAACCTGACGGAGCTGAGCCTGGGAGACAGCCCTGCCCCCACCCCGCTCTGTTGCTGAAGGCTTCTGCTCGGGACCCCCAGGGGAGCTGAGATTGGGAGGCGGGCCCCCCACCCCGCCCCCACCCGCTCCATTCCTGAGAGTCTCTGCATAAAGCCCCCGACTCGGAGGCAGCCCTGGCCCCACCCCAGCACCTGAACTAAAGCTCACTGATTGACAGCCAGCAGGAGGAAAGCCCATTTAAATCTCAGAGGCCAAGCACTAGCTGGGCGGATCCAGGCGGAGGTGGAAAGGAATCTCAGAAGTCAAGTAACTGTCTGGGAAAATGCCTAGAAAAGGGAAGAAAAATAAGACTTTAGAGAGTTTTTTCCAACAAATGCAAATGATCCCGACCTTCGGATCTGACAAAGATGAGGACGTACTCTTGCCATCAGGGAAAGACATGGAGGGCGGGGCCTCAGTACCCCAGACACCCCAGGGGGGTGTCGGGTGGGCTCAGGCCCTGGAACAGCTCAAAAAGGATTTTGAAAAGCAAGTTAGACAGGTGGAGGAAAAACTGGGAAGAGAAATGTCAGAGATGCAGCAAAAGTATGAAAACCGGGTCAATACCTTGGTAAAGGAGACCCAAAAAAAATGCTGTGGAAATTAACACCTTGAAAAATAGGCTCACCCAATTGGCAAAGGAGGTTCAAAAAGCCAATGAGGAGAAGAATGCTTTCAAAAGCAGAATGAGCCAAATGGAAAAAGAGGCTCAAAAGCTCACTGAATTTAATAGTTCTCTCAAAATTAGAATGGAACAGATGGAGTCTAATGACTTTATGAGAAACCAAGAAATCACCAAACAAAACCAAAAGAATGAAAAAATGGAAGAGAATGTGAAATATCTCATGGGAAAAACAACTGACCTGGAAAATAGATCCAGGAGAGACAATTTAAAAATTATGGGACTACCTGAAACTCATGATCAATAAAAGAGCCTAGACATCATCTTCCATGAAATTATCAAGGAAAACTGCCCTGACATTCTAGAACCAGAGGGCAAAATAAGTATTGAAAGAATCCATCGATCACCACCTGAAAGAGATCCAAAAAGAGAAACTCCTAGGAACACTGTGGCCAAATTCCAGAACTCCCAGCTCAAGGAAAAAATCTTACAAGCAGCTAGAAAGAAACAATTCCAGTACTGTGGAAATACAATCAGGATAACCCAAGATCTAGCAGCTTCTACATTAAGGGATCGAAGGGCGTGGAATAGGATATTCCAGAAGGCAAAGGAACTAGGACTCAAACCAAGAATCACCTACCCAGCTAAACTGAGTATAATACTTCAAGGGAAAATATGGTCTTTCAATGAAACAGAGGACTTTCAACCATTCTTGATGAAAAAACCAGAGCTGAAAAGAAAATTTGACTTTCAAACACAAGAATGAGAAGAAGCATGAAAAAGTAAACAGCAAAGAGAAGTCTTAAGGGACTTACCATAAGTGAACTGTTTACATTCCTACATGGAAAGACAATATTTGTAACTCTTAAAACTTTTCAGTATCTGGGTAGTTGGTGGGACCACACATACACATGTACACGCATGCACACACATACACACATGCACACACATACAGAGAAAGTGAGCACAGATTGAACTGAATAGGATGGGACCATACCTTAAAAGAAACTAGGGTAAATGGTGAGAGAGAAATGTAGGGGGAGGGAAAGGGAAGGGGGTAACTATATGTCATTTAAGAGGCAGGTAGGAGTTTTTCTTAGTGGAGGGAAAAAGAAAAGAGCTGAGAAAAAAAAAACAAAAAACAAGAAGTTTACCCTCATCACATTTGACAAAATGAAGGAGTGAAATGCACACTCATTTTGGTATGAAAACCTATTTTACAGTATAAGAAAGTGGGGGAGAAAGAGATATTGCGGGGGGGGGATGATGGAAGGGAGGGCAAAGGGAGGAGGGAGCAATTTGAAGTCAACACTTGGGGAGGGACAGGATCAAAAGACAGAAGAGAAACAATGAGGGGCAGGTTAGGAGGGATGGTAATCCAGTTAGTCTTACACAACACGACTATCAGGGAGGTCATTGGCAAAACTACACAGATATGGCCTATATTGAATTGCCTGCTGTCCCAAAGGGAATGGGTGGGGAGGGAGGGATGAGGAGAATTTGGAACTCTAAGTTTTAGGAACAACTGTTTAGTATTGTTGTTGCAACTAGGAAAGAAGACATACAGTTAAGGAGGAATAGAAAGTCATCTGGCCCTACAGGAGAAAAGAGAAGATGGAGACAAGAGAAGGGAGAGATGACAGAAGAGAGGGCAGATTGGAGATAGGGAAAATTAGATTGCATGGGGTATTGGGTTGGGGGGAGGGGATAAAAGGGGAGAAAATTTGGAACCCAAAAATTTGTGAAAATGAATGTAAAAAAATAAAATAAATAAATAAATTAAAAAAAAAAAAGATGACTATGAATCCTGAGAAGTATGAGAAGATTTCATAGGAATTAATGCTCAGTAAAGTAAGCAGAACAAGGAAAATAAAGTGCCCAATAGCTACAATAAATAAGCGGAAAAAATTATACAAATGTAAACAACGATGTGTAATTACAATGACCAAGCTTGGTAGATAAAAGAATGTATCCCTCTTCCTTCTTTGCAGAGATAGAGGAGTATGAATGAGGACTAATTTTGGACTTTATTAATCAATCTGTTTGGTTAGTTTTGCTAAACTGATTTGTTCCTTCTTTTTTTTATTTTGTCACAAGGGATGACTCTCTGGTTGAGGGCCAGAGGAAGAACATATTGGGAAATGAAAATAGTCAAAAACAAAAGATATCTAAAACATTTTTAAAAACAATTTGCTGTATAATTTGTAAAATCTTCCAGGAGCTTTGGTCTAGCCACATGCTGGACTATCCAGCATTTAGAAGAAAATGAAGGAGACGTTTACAGATAATTCATTTACAACTCTATGGAAAGTGCTTGATGCTCCAGGGTTATAGCATATCTCATGCTTTTGACAAGGCTGGGATATGGTTATGGAGGGATAAAAGGACTCTGCCCAGTTCTCAGCTGCGATATGGTTATGGAGGGATAAAAGGACTCTGCCCAGTTCTCAGCTGCAAACCTCTAAATTGAACCAAAGAATATAAATGAATGAGACAGGCTAGTGGTCAGAGCTCTCAAAGGCAGCCATCAGATAAATGCTGGTGAACTCAGATTCAGGAAGGAGAGGTTTATCACAGAAGTGGATCAAGACTTTGAAGCACATCTAGTTGGTATTTCCCAGAGCTTGGGTCCAGATCAAGGCCACTCCCTCTACTCAATCATAGGAATAGTCATGGAAGGATGAGGGTTCTCTTGAGGGCAATAGGAGATAGGCCTAGCACAGGGAGGGCACACTCTGAAGCTTGACAAAGTGGAAGGATTATTGGTCTCGTAATAACAAAGCCTGGAATTTATCATTGAAGAGGTAACATGAGTTTGAGCATGTAACCGTCTCTCTAGGCCTCGATTTTCCCATCTGTATATAGGATTTCAATTTCTTTTCCACCTACCTCACTGGACTATTAGAAAGAAACAGAATGATTAATGTCTATGTGAGGTAAAATGTTAAAAAGCGTGACGAAGGTAGCCTTGGACTCAAAGTCAGGGGCCCTGAATATGGTTCCCATCTCTGACATTAACTGAGTGACCCTGAGATAATCATTTGTCATCTGTGTGTCTCTGTTGGATAGTGATACGTTACCTGTGCAGTATTCACAGGATTGTTAAAAAGAAAGTGTTTTAAAAGAAAGCAGTATAAAAACTTGAACTATATCGTTATGGAACATGCACAGTATCACATTACACTCGGCTATATTACGTTATTTATTATATACATATTGTGTCACATTATATCATGTAGTCATGCTGAATCTAGTTCATAATGATAATGGTTCATGCTTGTATACTATCCTATATGAATGTTAAAAATAATTACAATAAATTATAACAAGTCATCATCATCATTTGATACAATAGAGCAAAATGCTTCTAACAGGCTCTTTCCCTATAAAATCATACAAGGTTCCCTGAAAGATATAGCAGAGCTAACTTTGAATAATGACCTCTCACCATTAATATCAACAAGACATAAAACAGAGAAACATAAAGGTATTTCCTGCTATCACTGAGAACCAGCTTAGAATTTAAGTCAAAAACATTACTACAGATGGCAAGGTGCTCAAGATGGTTCCTTTTTACAGATAACATTTTGCCGATTGAATCAAATCTTGGGACACTGTAGATCCTCTTAAGTGAGAGTTCCTTACACTCCAAAACATTTGGTCTAATGCTTCATGTAAGAAAAACCAAACGGATGAAGAAGACCTGTTATATAGACAGGTTGCGTCTTTCTGGGTTGCGTGTTGACTTAGAAAATAACATAATCTATGCTGTATTATATTTTTATTTATTTTGTTAATTATTTCCCCATTCCATTTCCATCTGGTTCTGGCTATCTTCAGAGAATGATGTCATGTGGCTTATGAGCTACATATTTGACACCTCTGGAAGAAACAATTATATGCAGTTGAAAATATAACCTTTACAACTCATCCATCAGTACTTATATATGCAATTCAATCCTACTCAATTAACATTTATTAAATACCTACTAAATTACAGGCACTGTACTAAGCATTAGGGATACAAATTTGTAAGAAAAGGGAAGATAAAACCTACCCTGAAGAAGTTTACAATCTAATGAGACTTGTGTGAGACTTCCTCACAAAAAAGGAAGGTGAAGGGATGGGGTGGGCACCAGTTTGTGAGCATAATGTTCCAGGAAGTCCAATCCAAGCATTGCAGCTGATGGAAAATGGAGAGTTACCTGGAAAGTTCTGAAAGTTCAAATCCCTCTAAGATGGAAGGCTTAGGGAGGAATTTAGTACTCCACCCTCCTGCCCTCCAATCAAAGGAGAGGCAATTGAGTAACTGAGAAGGCGATGATTATCAAAAATTGAGTCAATCAGCATCACGATGAGACTGTACAACAGATGCTGTGAATGAATAATAAGCAGACCTAGAATTGAGTAGGAGAAAGAGAAAAGACAGGCTTAAGTCTTGGGGAGGAGAGAGGAGAGGGAGGGGGAGAAAATTCAAAACTCAAAATCTTGTAAAAGTGAATGCTGCGATCTAAAAATAAATTATTTAATAATAAAAAAAAAACACCTGGCTTACCTTGGGGAAACTGCACAGTTCTTTTAGTGATCCCAAGCTTCTCCCTGAAACAAGGGACCATCTTTCTAACACTAATATCTGTGAACTGATAATATGTAGCCATAATTCATGGAATCCTATGGAGTTTGAAGGACTGAAGTCGATGCCCTGGTCAGTCAATAAACATTTATCAAGCCCCTACTATGTGCCAGGCACAATGATACATACTGGGGATACAAAGAAAGATGAAAGGCAACCCCCACTCTCAAGGGTTAGTACTGTGGATGACGGGCATAGGGGTAGGGTGGAAGCAGCACCAGCTGTCCCTCATGTGTAGAATGGTCTCCCTCCTCACCTTAAAGATTCAGCTACAATCTTGTCTTCCTCATGAGGCCTCTCTTATTCTGCACCCGTCCTCACTGCTAGCATTTTCCCTCTGACATTACCTTCCACTGACTATGTTACTGTTGTTGAGTTGTGTTTCAATAGTGTCTGACTCTTGGGGGTTTACTTGGCAAAGATATTGTACTGATTAGCCACTTCCTTCTCCAGCTCATTTTACAGATGAGAAAACTGAGGCAAACAGGGTGAAGTGACTTGCCCCTGGTCACACAGTTAGTTAAGTATACCGTGCCAAATTTGAACTCAAGATGAGTCTTCCTGAGTCTAAGCCCGCCACTTAATCCACTATGCCACCTAGCTAAATATATACACATACACATACTATATATACACACATATATATGTATGTGCATATAGGTATACATGTATATGTGAAGCTGTTTATATTATGTATGAGCATACATACTTATGCATGCCTACATATATGTATATCTGTGTGTATATGTATGCATGTGTGTTTATATATGTTTGTGTATATATACATACACACTCTATACAGTGTATAGAGCATATATGTGATATGTCTGTAAATTATATTGTTAATATATAATTTTATACTCTTTGTAGTATTACCATATGTACTTATATATATATATTAAATGGAAAGTAATGTCAAAGGGAAGACACTATTCTTATATTACATATAGTATTAAATATAATTATTTTTATATATTATAGCAAATGGAAGGGAATAAGGCATATTTTATATAGCATATACCTATATACTGTCTATATATGCTAGTTTTTAATACAGCAAAGGGAAGGTAATATCAGAGGAAAGGCACTATTTTTATATTATACATAGTATAAACTATAAATAATTTTTATATATTTATACATATAATAAATGGAAGAGACTGTCAGGGGAAAGGTTTATTTTTATACTATATATAGTATATAAGATATACTGTCTATATTTATATTTGCTATGTTTTAATATAGTAAATGTAAGATAACAGAGGGATGGCACTGTTTTTATGCTATATATTATATAATATATACTCTGTGTGTGTGTGTGTGTGTGTGTGTGTGTGTGATAAATAGAAAGTTACGTCAAAGGGAAGCAGTCATGGGAAAGACTTCATGAGAAAGGCAAGATTGGAACTGAATCTTTAAGGAAGCCAGGAAGCAGAGGTGAAAAGAGAAACCCTACCACACATGAGGGGTGGCCAGCACTGCTTCCATCCTGCCCGTGAAGCCATCAGGCAGGGAACTCACCCGTATAAATGTGCAGCCTTGAAGTCTCCTCTGCTCTATGCTGCCCTTTCAGCAGCCACAGTGACTGAAGATTTGGAAAAGAAACTTCTCAGCACCAAAGTCAAATGATTCAGCATGAGAAACTGATGAAATTTCCTTAATGGATCTGTACTCAAGTTCAGTGTGCTCCCAATGTATTTATAGCATTTCTTTAGGGTGTATACACAAGAGAGGATAGTGTAGCAAAAAGAACATTGGATTTGATTTCAGAATACTTTAGTATTAATCTTAGCTCTCTCCTTAAAACCTGCATGGGCAAGTAAGTCATTTGCCCTCTCTAAACCTCAGTTTCTTCACTTGTAAATTTAATGTTTAAACTAGGTGATCCAGAAGGTTCCTTCTACCTCTAAATCTTCTAAATGTATTTAGACTTGCATTTCAGTGCTCTTTGGATTACACCAAAATCTAAAAGGACAAAACCGAATTAATGAGATTCATTTCATTTGTCCAAACTAGTAATAAAACAGAAACTAAACTTGTTGTTGTAAGTGGATTGCTCTATAGATGAACACATCACTGGAACCCTCATTGTTAGACAGGAATTGTTTTTCTGGGGTGGAGGAAGATCTCTGAGCCATCCACATGATCGTACTTCATCTCCTTCGTGACCAAGGTGGTGGAGTCATGACAAAATGGTGAAGCCAAGGAGGACAGGCTACAGCCATGAAAGAGAACAAAATTAACTATCTCCCGTGATTGGGTTGAACTTGTGACATATTGGCCTGTTCTCTAACCATCTGAGCTAACCTTTCCAAAATGATTAAAAAAACAAACAAAAAAAAACCCACCTTGTTTTGTCTATAAATTTGCTTAAATAAATTAATGAAAAAGTGAAGGAGAGATTTTTTCCCCCTAGGTTTAAGTCAATATTAGGTGAATGAAATTCTTTCAGATTTTACTTTCTGCTTAAAAATGCATTGCCTGTATAAAGGTGCTTGAATATTAATCCCTTAGAGAAATGACCAACATCTCAGGAAGTTCTGATTTTCTGCCACCTACTTTTTTTTTCCCAAAAGCCAAATTGATGGCACCTGATTGCAACAAAATGAAGCTTTCATAGCTTTAAAAAAAAAAGCCGTTTTTCCACTGGGTAGAGTAATGGGGGCTGGGGGTAAGCAGGGGTATTTTTTCCCCAATATGTTTGTCATTATTATAGGTTATATATACAGAAAGAAAGTTAATTAAGCTTTATTAAAAAAAAACCATCACACATCAATGGCTGCATTTTAATGAGTACAAAAAGTTGAGGTGTTTACTACCAATTAAAGTGGTTTTTAAATAAGCATTAATTAACACAGAGATTCAGAAGAAAGTTATACCTTGTCAAAGAAAGGCCAGTGCAGGCTGTGCCCACTTCTGCTCCCATTCATATTCAGATAGTAATTACCACCAACCCTATATTTTCCATAATAATGAGGAGATGCTGTCATGTCTATCAAACAACACCACATACAAAAGTAGTAGGATTTGAAATTCTCAACCTGAAGTAAACTTTTCAAATCATATCCCTTCTGGGTTTTTCTAGATCAGGAGAGTGCGTTGGCTTGGTTTGATGGAAATGTTTCTTCTTCTCCACCAATATCCTTCTTATCATGGGGACAGTTGACAGGCCTACACAAATGAATACGAATGACTATCCTCACTGGATATGTGAGGTCTCTCTCTCATTGCTCCATCACCACAATTACCATGTTTATTTCAATAATTCTCCTCCCATCCTCCTAATGCCTTTTCCCTCCAAGTCCCCATCTGTCCCCCCCGTCACCCTCCATGCACACAGAAGGATGGCAGCTGTAGAGTAAAGAAAAAAAGAAGGTTTTAGAGGCAAAAGTTTTATTTCTTGCTTTGGCATTTACTGGTCTTATGACCTTGGGAAAGTCAATTTCAATTCTCTGAGCCTCATTTTCTTTGTCTTTATAATAGGGACAATAATATTTGCATTTGCTACCTTTGTTTATTATGAGGATCAGATGGGAATTATATTCATAAAGAGTTTTGAGAATTGTAAAGCACTTTGTTAGTCACAAAGCACTATAGATATGTGGGCCATTAATTTTGGAAGATATTTTAGTACTTAAAAATAGGGATTTACAAGGAAGGGGGAAGAGGAGAAAAGGAGAGATGTAAACATTAAAAAAAAAAAAGCACTGAGCATCTAGACTATTGCCCAGTTACTACCTTCTCATATTTTCATGAAGAACTAGGTAGGATGTTTTACTGATGACAGCATCAAATGTGTCCAGTTTGATGAGTCTACATCCACCTTAAAAACAACCCATCAATGAAAGCATCTCAATAGGTCCCTGTGGCAACTGATAGAAATGTAATAGACACTCTCCTCCAGAGAAATGAGCCTTAGAGATAGGACACTAAGAAAAAAAGAAAGGGGAATGTTAATGGCATTCACTGTGAAGCAAGGAAATGAAATGTTTTCTCACGTATTATCCTTTAAAATAATATTAATACCGAATACTCACATTGCACTTTAAGGTTTGTAAAGAGCTTTTACATGTCTTATCTCACTTGACCCCCACAACAAGCCAACTTCAGAAAGGGGAAGAGTTTTTCCCAGGGTCACATAACTACTAAATATCTAAGGCAGAATTCAAATCTTCCTGCCTCCAATTTAAGTGCTCTGTAAAAAAGTCAGTCAGTCAATCACCCAACATGAATTTATTGACCTTCTTCTACGTGCCAGGCACTGTGGAGGTTTCTAGGAAAAGGCAAAACTGTCCTTGGCCTCAAGAACCTTACATTCCATCAAATACTACCATGGGTTTCAAACCCTCCCATTACAAAGTAGAATAGTTTCCAGATACTTCCACCCTCACTTAAAGACCAGTGCATTTGGCCATATTTGAAGGTGTCTGATAATACTGGATGGAGCTATGGTTTAATCATTGGAACTTTCCCTTGTTGGGCATTGCTAATATGCAAACTGCTTAGTGTAGCTGATTAGAACACAGTGCTCATGATGGCAGGTTCTGGAGTTTGATCTACAGAAGTACCAGTTAGCTCTATTTGGTTTCAGGATGACAGGCTGTACCCTTATTTTTTGGCACACTGTCTTGACAGTGTCTGCTCTTAATCAGAATGGATCCCTGCAAGAGACTATGGAGGGATCAAGGTAATCCATCCTCTTCTTGAGGAGAAAACAACCCATAGCATTACAAATTACAAGGGCCAAAAGCATCAACTTCATACATATGGTCAATACAATTATCTTTTTACTACTACCTTTCTAAAAGGACAATTAAAGGGAGTATTTGGAGTATTGGTATACTGAAGTAATCTCCACAAGGAGAAAGGCTACATATGGCAGTGTTCATGGCAGATCTGTATTTTCACTGATGCACAGTCTCCCTCCAAAATGCAGATCAAAATTTATCCATAACTACTTATACCTCTGTGACTCTCATCCATGTGCTGTCGTAAAGCCATTATAGGGGCCTACCAACATACCAGGGAGCTCAGTGTGTTCTCTTAATACTGTATGTATGCCAATGGAACACAAGAGCTGTCCATCAGGAGGTCAAATAACAAAGACTTTAATCTGGCCTCCGAGTGCCAAAATAGGACACTGATAAAGTTACTGGGTAGAATGGAAACCATCCTTACCATCATAGTTTCTGAAAAATCATTTATATTAAAGCATAAAATTTTAAATTGGGTCCCACTAATTTGGAATGAAAGACTGGCAATGCATTATCCAAGGACAACCTCACCTAAGTTCAGAGCGGTTCTAAGGACTAAGTTGGTCCCAGGATTATAGAGTTTTCAGCTAAAGTAACCCTTGAAGATTATTTACAAAATTGTAAGGGTTACAATCTGCATGAGTAAAGGGAATCCCCACATCACAGAACCATGGATCCTTGAAGTATTGAAGCAAGTTAACTCAGCCAAGGGGATTCTGAAGTTCACCTCTGTACTATTATATGTGGTACAAATTACTATACTAAAAAGTTAATATAAATGAGATGATATAGATGATACTGAATCTACATAAGAAGACATACAAGCATTTTGAATGTAAAACTATATTTTCTCTGAGAAAGTACTTTGTAATTTTCAAAGTACTCTCAGGTAAATAATTTCATTTGATGTTCACAACAGCCCTTTGGGAATAGATAAGAAATAATATTCCCATCTTATAGATGATGAAATAAACTCAGGGACTTATGCAAGATCCTAACCAAGTTATGAACCAGACCTCTTGTTTAAGTTTCAACAATGAACTTTCCATTATACTATAGTGTGTGTGTGTGTGTATGTATATATGCATGAAAACAAATAAGATGCTAAGAAAAAAGAATTGCTCTCTTGTGAAAACAAATTCAGCAGGATATTTATTTTTTTACCTTTTGGTTGGTCTTTATTTACTCAGTATGGTCATATTAAAACTATACTTCTTTTAAAATAAATAATCTCTATAAAAGATAAGTTGGCAAAATAGTTGAGGTAGATTCCAGTCCTATTTCTGACCCCAATTTGTTGACCTTTGACAAATCGTGGAACCTCTTTGAGCCTCCAGTAACTCTCTAAAATGACAAATTCTGATACAGTGATTATGAGTAAGATAAAAAAAGCAAAAAATTATGAATAAGTTGTTATCTACTTCAGTAGAGGGAAACCCATGAAATCACAAATCCTTGATGCATTCTCTATTCCCATATATTAAGGCCAATTTAAGTTTTACTGTATCTGTAATAAAATTTAAACTACATGTACTCTTGGTCCTGTCTCTTCCAGAAAATTGTTCCAAGATCTTTCTTTCTCCTTCTCATCTTCAACCTGTCCCCATCTAAACAAGCAGCTTGATATAGTGGCTGAGGTACTGATTCAAGTCAGAAAGATTTGAGTTGGAATCCCAACTCAGATACTTACCTGCATTGTGGCCCTGGGGAGATCACTTAATTTCTCCAAACTTCCATTTCCTCATCAATAAAACGAGGGTACTAATAACTGTAGTACCTTCCTCCTAGAAAGGTTAATGTGAGGGAAATTAAATGAGATAGTGAATAGAAAGAGGAGTAGCAAGAAGAGGTACATAGAACGACCATAGAAGAAGAGGTTAAACCCCACCTCTGATTCACACTGACTGTGTGCTCTGGGCAAATCACTTAACTTTTCAGTGTCCCCAGACAACTTTCTAAGACTTTATAGATTCTGCATTGGGAATTCTCTATATCATACTTTGCCTACAGACCATAATAGACATAAAACTCCATGGGAGATTAAAATACAACTGGAAAATATTTAAAAAAATAAAAACAGAATATAACAATGTTTATTTGTAGTTCTCAGCCCAGAAGGGATACATTTCTATTTGTATTTGACACCACTGCTCTACACCAATGAAATTATAGGTCCAGCTACAATGGATGCAAAGTGTTTCAGATAGTTTAAAGAACTATATAAATATGTACTACCACTATGATCATTATTATTATCCAATTTATAGAAAATTCTCTTTTGAAGATCATCAGTGACTTATAAATTGCCAAACTGATAGTATCATCATTCTAAGTCATTCTTGAACTTTTTCTAGTATAAAAAGCACTTTTGACCATTCCCTGTTTTTAGTTATTCTCTCCTCCTAGAGCTTCTATAACACTTCTTACTTCTTATTTCTCTCAGATATTTAAGGTTCTTTACAATCCAATTTGAACATACTTTTCAAATAGCATTTCATTCTTACTACTCTCCACAGCCATCATTTCCTGTTTCTATGGAGGTTATTACCATTCCTTCAATCAGCCCAGTTTTGCAACCTCAGAGTCTTCCTGACTTCATGCTCCTTTGCCTCCTCTGTTAATCATTTGAGAAATCTTTTTTTTTTATTCTTCCACAGCATCTCTCATATTAATCCCCTTCTTCTGAATCAAGCAGCCACCATCTCAGTTCAGGCCCTTACCACCCCCAGCCAGGACTATTGTAAGAGCCTCCTAATTCTCCCTTCCTCTGGTTTCTCCCACTCTAACCCATCCTCTACACAGGTGCCATAATGGTTTTCCTTAAAGCACAGGCATGTCACCCTCTTGCTTAGGAGGCTTCATTGGCTCCCACTTGCCTCTAAAATAAACCACAACTTCCTTGGTATTTATTCACAACCTATCTCCAACCTAAGTTTCTAGATCAATTTCACATTACTATCTTCCCAGTCAAACTCATGAGGAAATTGAAGGGATCAGGATAGCAAATGGCAAACTGTGAGAACTGAATGAACCACACTGACTCCATCAGTTCCCTTTCTATTCAACAATGTCCTGTAAGAAAACTTCATTCAGTTGTGGGAAGTGGGAGAAAACCTTATTGCATCGTTCGAACCTAGTCCTGTGTGCCTGGGGAGCTGGACCACCTCTGGCTCCTGTTCAGAGACCATTAGCTAAGGACTTTATGAGGACCAGAAACTCAATCAGATCCAAAGATTGATGCAGAGTTTTTTCACAGTTGTACAGTTCAAGCAACCTGTATGTCTTCTCTGTAAACTGGCCCCACATTGATTAATCAGTTATTGTTTCTATGTTCCTCTGATTGTTTACAGACCCCTTGGGGAGTGAGATTTCTCCTTTTCTGATTTCAGGGGATTGCACCCTGTTCATTCTCTCCCTCCAGCTTTCATCCAAGTAGAAATCAGATTGCCTAATGTTGTATTGTTTCCTTCTAATTAATTGTTTTTAATGTATAGAAAGTCTGTCTCTCCCTGTATTGGATCCAGGCCTAAGCTGAGGAAATCTGGTTTCAATCTGTAGGCCGTGGACATGCATTGCTCTTTATCAGGTAAGAAGAGTCTCAACTATCAAAGATGTGAACTGGGTATGAATAGGGCCTGGACCTTGGACCAATCAAACCATCAGTCAGTATATGTTTATTAAACACTCCCCCCTCCACACTAGAAACTATTACCTTTCTCCTTTCCCCGTGTTAAAATTATTATTCTTCAAACCCCATACTACATGTCACCTCTAACCTTCCCTTAAAACCCTAGCAACAAGTGATTCTTGACTCAAGTTTTCCTAGAGCACTATGTCTAGCTCTTCCCTTAGCGTCTGTCACTTTCTACTTTGTAGAATACTTATTTCTGTACATATCAAACCCTTTATGCCATTAGGCAATAAGCTTCTTAGGGGCTGTCCTTCTTTCTCCATTTCTGTAACCCCAGTGCCTTACACACAGTGGAATCTTGAACACTTTAACTTGCTCAAGAAGGAGTAGGGATAGATACTGGCCCTGTCAATTCATTAGTATAGGGAATTCTCAGGTGAGGAAACTCCCTCTGCTAATGCAGGTCAGTATCTTCCCTGTAATTTGTAGAATTAGAGAGGCTAAACAACTTGCCCAGGGGCACACAGCTATGTGTGTTCATCCTTCCTTGCTGCAGAAGACCATGCCATCAGAGAAATAATGACATGACTTGCACTTGACTTTGTTTTGAGTGAGGGATGGCTGTGCAGGTCACCAGCCTTACCTCTCCTCCAGAGCCATCCGAATCCAGTGACCAGATATTCATCAGGATGACTGGAGATGACCAGGGATGAGGCAACTGGGGTTAAGTGACTTGCCTAAGGTCACACACCTAGTGAGTGTCAAGTGTCTGAGATTTGAACTCAGGTCCTCCTGATTCCTGCACTGGTGCTCTCTATCCACTGTACCACCTAGCTGCCCTTGCCACACAGCTAATATGTGTTGGAGGCTCTTACCACCTGAGACTGGCTCTGAGACTAGCTTTCTATCCACTACACTACCTTTCCATTCCATGTGAAAGTAGCATGGATATATTAGTGAGACCAAGAATGGTTTCTGAAACAATCAAAACATTCCATGCAGAGTTAAGAAATGGTAACGAGATTCCTGAGGGAGGGCAGACCTTCATTTCATGGACAAATTAAGGATGCCATGCTAAGGAAATTGATGCTATGGTAGAAAGTTCCCTTTGTGAAGTACATTCAAAACTTGGGACCAAAATAGGAAGAGAAAATCTTTGTGGCTGACCTATGACATCAGATGACAAATTCAGCCTAGACGTCCATAATTTTGTAGTGGATACAGTTGTTCCACAAAATCAATTTCTAATCCTTTCACGTTGCTGCAAATACTACCTCTTAATGTCTGAGAAACCTTAGTCACACAGACTTCTAACATTACCAAATTAGCTCTGGCAACCAATGAACGTTGAAGGTATGGGAATCAACAGGCAAATTATAAATCTTCAAGAAAGGCCATTCAAGGTTCCACAAGGGGTGAAGGAGGCTATTTGTAAAGATAATTAAGAGTATAAACAAGAGTGGAAAGATAATATTTAACCTAGTGAGAACCAATTCTTTACAAAATCTAGAAAATAATGTTAGTATTTTTCAAAGCATTTTTACATGTTAATCCTTATAATTCCATGATTGGTGGACTAGCTATCATCCCCATTTCAAAGATGAGGAAAATCTGAAATGGTAATTGATTGGATAGGTAGGATAAGGGAAAGTGAGGAGATTAGAATAATACTGAAAGTGACAAACTGGATGACAGGAAGGATGATGATAATGCCTTCAATAGAAATAAGGGTATTTAGAAAAGGGGTAGGTTTGCAGGGAAAGATGACGTGACAAAATCTGTAATGTATATGACAACTCATTCATGTCTGTCTATCCTATCTATGTGACTTATTCTGTTACATGAAACAAGAAAAGGGGAAGGAAAGACTCAGTCACTGGTCATTGACCCTGAACTACAGCCTCCCCACTAAAGTGACTGCCAAAGTCACAAGGTGATCTGGGGAACAATGGTTAAGTATGTTGGCAGAGGGGATTCGGAAATATCTTCCCAAAGGCACCTGCATAGCTACTGCTCTGGGTATCCAACTAGGATTTCAAACAAAAATTTCTCTCCACTCCTCATAACAACCTTGAGGGAATGAGTCCAGGTACAAAAAGGGAAAGTTTGGGGACTTCTCTAGTGGAGAGAAGATATAGAATGCAGAAGCACAGGAACATTAGGGTAGGTATGGGTTGGTTGGGGGAGGGGGGAGTGTTGCTGCTATGTTGTTTGTTTTTGATACAAGCCTTACAGGGGAAGAATGTGACCTATTTTCCCACCTTTTGAATAACTTGGGGCTGTCTTTGAGTTGTCCCCTTTGGGGACAAACTTTGCTACCACTTTGGAGAGCAAAAGGCAGTTTGGGCAACTGTATACAGGAGAAGCTTCAACTTCACCAAATGTAGAGAATTAAGCAGAGATAATACAAGACCATGTAGGAGCCAGAGCCAAAGAACAGGAAGTGAGGCAAAATGGGGAGGACCAAGCTTGAACCCCTGCCTTTGCTGATAGTATGAGCTATGGGAACTGTGCAGGTTCGGCTCGGGGAGGGGGTGGTGCGTAGAAGGCAGGCCCTGTCTTGGCACTTAATACTCTCCCTTTGTGGAGGGGCCACAACCAGAACAGTATTACAAATTCAGAGGATTGTATAGGTCCTTAGGAAGATAAGGCTTAAGAGAGGGACGTTTCCTAATTCTCTAGCAATGCCAATTTTCTCACCCTTTCAGGGGAGCTCCAACGAAAGCAGTACTGGGAGTACAGAAGGCGGAGACACACCAGGGGAGGAGCATGCTTCTGACTGTTTCCGGTTCAGGTGGGAGTCTTGCATTTTCCAAGTTAAATAATGTCTGTCCTGTATTTGGTACATCGGTAGTGCTCACATGGGAGCTTTTCTCTCCTCCATTTATTTATTTATTCACTCACCCATTTAATTATTTATTTATTTGGCATGGGCCTAAGCACGAGTCTAATGCTGATATTTCAAAAGAAATCCTGGGTAGGAATGGGAATAAAAAGAGAAATTTCTGTGGGAACTGTTCTTCTGTCATCCCCACTCCCTAAATGAATGCAGTCAATGTAAACACGAAGCTTCAGCTCTAGGACACAAATTATGCCTATAGCCACAGCAATGGGAAAGCTATAAGTATGTAGCCATGTGCTTTTCAACAATGACTAGTAACTGGTTGGCCTCTGCCCAAGTCAAAACTGTTTTAGAAGGGAGTACCTAAGGCTGCTGACACCTTGGCTTTGGCTCCTTAGTCCATTCCTCTCTCTACACTGCAGGTATTTCCATTGCTTGTTACACATGAAAAATGCTCTTCATTGTAGGGTCTTTTTACATCTGCAGTGTCCATTGCATCTCTCTACAAAAAAAAAAAGGGAGCCATGTTTTTATGGTTAAGTCTAGCAATGAAAAGGACTTTTCTTGAAATATCATGCTTACATTGCCTTATTAAAATGGAAAGATTCTCTCCTTACCTGTTTTCCATCCCACTGTTTATCAGAATTGGGACAGATTGTGCTGCTTCACTCAGGTTGGACAATGAAATGAGTTTCATTTTTATTTATGGGCTTTATAAATCCGTTTCACTTGCTGTTCTCCATGCCCCAGTACCATGCTGTTGTGTTAGGATTTCCCACCCTGGCAGGCAATTAAAAAAATCTTGAAAAACATCCGTTCACAAAATCCTTTTCAATTCAAAATATATACAATCATCTAAACTTTTAACTCTGAATACTGGAGAAAGACCTCTTAAATTTCCTTCTTGAATGTATCATTTGCCAGACCAATTCCTTTCCTGTCATCACTTACCTGCACTATTCCTCCTTCTGAGTTCCAAAAGGTTAGTTCAAAATTCCATAACGGAAAGAATTATTTAATTTTAGTTACTGCGTTTCCAGAACCCATGCCAGTCATGTGAGCAGATAATCCAGTGGCTGTATGGTTGGTACGATTGTGGAACAGCAGGGAGTTCACAAAGGCATCACCTGAGCTCCAGGACAGGATACAGCCCAGAAACTCAAAGCTGAAACAGTTTGAGATCTCTGTACCATGCCAGACACACACACGCATACACACACACAAAAAAAAAACACAACACCAACATTCATCCTAAATGAAGAAGGTAGGGCAGCTAACGGGGCAACGGAGTCCCAACCCTCCTAGTAACTTATCACTCACACAGATAGCGATGCTCAACTGCCAAAACCCCAAGGCCGCGCCAGGTCTCTATACTGACAAGCAGATTTTGTCATGGCTCTAATAAAAATGGAAAGTACATTTTAGGAGCTCAGCCCATGTATCCAAAGAGCTAACAAGAGAAGCCCAGCAAATCAAGTTCCATTAAGTAGAAATTTGTAATAGTTTACATACAAAATGAGCTGAAATCTATCTTTAATGCTACTATGAAATAATCCAGTTATGCCCAAAACCAATCAGTAGTCTTAATAAGCTGAGGTGGAGTAGAAGCAAATTAATGCAAACTGCCTAAGAGTTCAAAGTGCTTTTCAAGAGTTTAGAAGCATTACTGTACACGTAATACACTAATTATAAATAATTGGAAGAGGTATCATGGTGTTGTAGATGGAGAGTTTCATAGTCAGAAAGACCTGGATTCAAGTCTCATCTCTCACACATACTGGTTGTGTTGCCCTGGGCAAGTAATTTAACTATCCATTACCCTTAGGAAATGTTTTAGTTCTGTACTGAATTGTTCCTTGTGAGGGATTTCCTGTATCAGTGATACCACAGAGAAGGAAAGAGAGGAATGAAAGGGGAAGGGAGGAAGGGAGGAAGGGAAGGGGAGGAAATGAGAGGGGAGGGAAGCAAATGAGGGAAAGAGGGAGAGAAGGAGGGAGGAAAAAAGGAAGGAAGGAAGGAAGGAAGGAAGGAAGGAAGGAAGGAAGGAAGGAAGGAAGGAAGGAAGGAAGGAAGGAAGGAAGGAAGGAAGGAAGGAAGGAAGGAAGGAAGGAAAATTGCAAAGGGTTTTAAGAAAACAAACAGAAGAATTTGTATTTTAGACTAGAGGCAAGCAGGAGCCACTGACACAAAATATTAATTTATCCGGGTCAGAAGTGACAAGGCCCTAATCTGGGATGGTGGTTGTGTGAGGTGTTGCCATTACAATTCATCATCCTTCATTTAGGAGAGTGATGTCTTCACTTACGTGTGAATTGGGTGTGCATGAGGCAGAGCCGTGCAAAGTCATCAGAGAGAGGGCGCAGATGTAAGATATAGCTTGGAAGGAGAGCCAACAAGACTTGGCAAAGGACTGGATATAGTGAAGTCAAGGATGACTATGAGCTTTCCAACCTGTGGGCCTCAAAGTTTCATGGTGCCCTCAACAGAACTTTTTCCTGAATAAAAAGGCAGTGGCAGTGGACATTGCAGACTTAAACAGATCCCACAGTAATGAAATTTCCCCAATGTAATAAGCCATGGAAATACCTGAAGTGTAGAGAAAAGAATGAACTAAGGAGCCAATGTCCAGGTGCCAAAAGCCTTCGGTAGTACCTTCTGAAATAGTTTTGACTCAAACAGATGCTGGATAATTACCAGTCACAATTTTCAACATGGTGCTGGATGGGGTTGAAGGGGGTGTTGTGGAGTGGAAAGGCTTTAGGGAGGAAAGATAATAAATCATTTCTGTTTTAGATACATTGAGTTTTAAGTCATTCCTTAAAATTAACAAAACTATTGCTTTTAAAATATTCTTTAGTTTACCATATTCAAATTGACTTCCTGCCTCCCTTTAATTAGCCTGAAGTAGTGAGATTTTACTATATACTTTCTAAGGCATCAAGTCTTAGAAGGGCCTTGCTTTCCAAGAGAATTTCTCTTCCAAGAGCAAAAAAAACCTTATAAACCAAAAGGCTGAGAAATTAATCTACCTATGGTATGTTATACTTCTATAATACTAGTTATTATTATACATGCAAGTCTGATTTTCCATGAATACCTTTGACAGGAAAGTGCTTATTAATTCAATCTCATGATTGCTGCACATCTGCAACATACATCCTATATGGCAGAATGTGCTAAACAGCTGGCTGGTGTACCCCACTGTGGAACACAGCAGCAAGAACCCTCCATGCTCCTGTTTCTCTCAGAAAACTTGATTGGAGGTGGCAGGGGATAAGAAGAGAAACTCATAAAAGGCATGCATTGGTCCTTGCTACCAATCACAGTGTTTAATAACACCCAATAGCGTACTCTTGGGAGAATATAAGGAGCTAAAATAACAGTAAGTGAAGCGTCTCCTAAGGAAAAGAGATTGTCAGCTTCCTCCACAGACTCTTTGAAGTTAAAGCAAGCTCAACCTTTCTCCCGTTGCCGTCTTTAATTTAAAAGCACACTCACATTAGGTGTGTACAGTCCTGTGTGTATGGATATATGCATATGTACAACACACACATACACTGGAATGAAGATAAAAGATACAAAGTAAAGAGAAGATCCACTCTGTCCACAAGGATTTCACAATGACTTCAGCAGAGAGATAAAGAACATGTGCCTTGCACAAAGTGGGTGCTCAAAAAAATTTTTTTTGCATTTGAATGTGTGAATCTCTCATCTAGAGTGATTACAGAACAAAAAAAATGCACATTTATTTATAGATTTAAAGCTAGAAAGGACTTTTGAGGTCATCTGATCCAAACCCTTCATTTTGTAGTAGAGGAAATTGAGGCTCACAGAGGCTTCTCAACTAACCCAAGCTCACACATGTAGTGAATCAAAGGTAGGGCTCTCTATTTTTTGTTTCATCTGAAAAATGGGGATCATACCACCTGCCCTCCACTCCCTCCAAATGTTGTTGTAAGGATTAAATGAGATAATGGATATGAAATGTGCTGTGGCGGGGAAGAGGTCCTATTACAAATATAAGGGATTTGTAAAGAATTACACACTTAAGAGATAAAACTGCAGATGCCTGGGTCTCATCAGCATCAAAGACAGTTAATAGGCCTACAGATCAAGGTGGGGGGATATGTTTGGGCTCGGTAAAGGGGCCCCTCAAAATGTAGAAATGGCCTTCACTCTGCCCATCAACTATCAGAAGACATTGACGAGCTGGGTTTTGAAAATGCATTTTTTATTATTCAGCCTTCAGTAGAAATGTCACCTTTCTAAAAGCAAGCTGTTATCATGCGTTCCCTATGCCAAACACGCTGTCTCTGAGGAGATGGATTTTATCTCAACATTTTTACTGATTTGTGTTCTCTTTCAAGGAGTTCCATGCCTTAAGGCACCTGCAACACTAACAGCACAAGAAGGTAAGGTTATGGTGGAGCCATCGTGGACGACATGAAACAGTGATTTTTGAAAAACAGGCCCAGAACTGCCATCAAAGCTGCAGCACACAGCCACCCTGCCCAATAATTCATGTCCTCTCAGTATGTTTCATTGTCTTCTGTTAGGCTCCCTGGTTGGGACCATATTCTCAAAGAAACTCAATTCTGTGACAGGGCACCCATCAGCAGGCTGGGCCGCATGACAGGCCCAGAAGCAGCCAGCACAACTGCCTTCGATGCTTGCCAATAAGCCAGATGCTGCCACATATTGGCATCTGGGTCCTGGAATAGCAACCATGCTCTCAGTCTGGCTACAGATTTTGACCCCAGCAAGTGGAGGAGACAAAAGGAGGAAAAAGAGACAGGGAACAAGGGGCGGGAGGGAAGGAGGGAGAGAGGACACTCTTTTGGTAATTTCTCTGCTAAAGATCTAAGAGTTTAGGCAACAAAAGCCTCATCTGGAAGCTGCCGAGGATTCTGTGATGGGAGGGTGAGGTAGAGGCAGGGAATACTCTGCAGACCCTAGGAGTTAGCTGAGCACTAGAGGAGGGAAGGGGGGCTAATTTCAAAGAAGCCAGCTGCAGCAGGCAGCAATTGCCCAACAACACACACACACACACACACACACACACACACACGCACACACACTGTGTCCATCCATGACAACTCACAGTGAGGAAAAGATACTGAATGCGGCTTAATTTGCAGCAAAGGGGCAGAGAGTGGCAACAGAAGTAAGTCTGACTCTTGAAGCTTTATGGGTGGCAGCTATAACCTGACATGGAATCAATCCGACTAATGAGGAGTGGGGGTGAGGAGTGGAGAGAGGGGGTGCAGAGCCCAGGGGGAGCAATGCAGTAACGGAAAGACCCTTGGAAAGGGGAAGTAGAACCCAGATCCTTCCAGTGGCTCTCCATTGGCTCTACCACATGCAGGGTTGGTGTGATGATCAAATGAGATTATATATGTAAAGTGTGTGGTTTTATAGAGAGATGGAATGTATAAATGGATAGAAACTCATAGTCTAATGGGGGAGACAATACACAACCATGTTCAAACAAGCTATATACCAGAAATAATGATATAATGAAAATAAAGTAATGAAAAATTTAAAATAAAAATAAAAACCAGAAATGATGAAAAAAAAATCAATAAAGAGAAGGCATTCAAATTAAGAGAGATTGAGAAAGATTTTCTGAAGAAGGTGGGATTTTAATTGGGATCTGAGGATGCAGAGGAAGTCAGAAGGTAGAAATGATGAGGGTGACCACTCCAGGCCTGGGGATAACAGTCAGTGAAGACAAGCAGAGGTGGGAGACAGAGGGTCTTATCTGAGGAATGGTAAGGATCCCAGTATCACTGGATTGAAGAAAACAGGGGGGTTGTAAAATGTAAGAAGGTTGGAAAGGTGTAGGAGCTTTGAATGCCAAACAGGACTCTTTACTTTATCCTAGAAGTGATAGGGAGCCACTGGAGTTTATTAAGTATGGAAGGGCCTGTGCTTTAGGAAAATCACTTTGTAGCAGAATGGAGGAAAGACTGGAGTGGGGAGAGACTTGAGGCAGACAGAGCAAGCAGCAGGCAGCTGCAATAGTCCAGTCATAAAAGATGAAGGCCTTATCAGGAGAGGGGAGTACATTAGAATAATGTTACAAAAGTGAAATCAAGAGGCCTTAATGAGATTAGATATAGAGAGTAAGAGATAGTGAAGGGTTGAGAATGATACCTACATGCCCACAGAGATGGTGACTCCCTTGACAGTTATATAGAAGCTCAGAAGTGGAGAGGATTTGTGCAGAAACACAAGTCCAGTTTTGGACATGATGAGTTTAAGATATCTACAGGACATCCAATTCAAGATATCCAATAGGAAACTGAAGATGCTGGAGGTCAGCAGACAGTTTAGGGCTGGATAAGCACGTTTAAGAATCATGAGCATAAAGATGAGAATGGGATCTATGGGAGTTGATGAAATCACTAAGTGAAATAGTATTGCAAGAGAAGAGAAAAGGACCCAGGACAGAGGCCTGTGGCACAATCACAGTTAGTGTGAGCATGACTTAGATGAAAATCTAGCAAAGGTAGTTGAGAAGGAGCCATCTGGGTGGAAAGAGAACCAAGAGACAGTAGCCACTAGCATGTAGCCCTACTTTTTTAGGACTCAGGTTATTTAAATTGGTTAGAGAATTTTGTTAATGTGGTTGTGTATTAGATCCTTCTCAAGGGTCAGTTAGCTTCTTTCTGCTCCCCAGACTGTACCTCCAACTCAATTCATATGGTCCTCTATCTTACAAGCACATATTACCGGCGACAACGGGAAGTGGGAGGGAGTATTCATAAAACTCAGTACAAACGTGTCCACACTATGGAAAAAAACAGCTTAAAATATTCTACTAATAATAGTTTGGACAGAAACACTGACTTTATAAATCAAAGTCAACATGTTTTTATTAAGACAGGTCATCACATGAGCAGAGAGGCAGATGGAAAAATTGCTGACAATTGCAAATGACATTCTGAAATATATGAAGTTATCTAAACATATTGCAGAGGCTTGTCAGTAGGTCAATATATTTATCACTGGTCAAAATACACCTTATTAGCAATCCCATATAATAACTCAATGCCTTACAAACATCAGTCCCTTGGTTTAATGCTAAAATGAGGCACTAAATTACTGTACTCATTATCCTTCAATACCTGCTCATCCTTCATGACCAATTTAAAATTATTGTCTCAGTGTTCATGTTACTAATCTGGAAGAGCTCACAGATTTCCTCAAAGAGTTTTTCTTCACTCGCTATCCTTCAATAGCTACTCATCGTTCCTGACCGATTTAAGATTGCTGTTGCAGTGTTAATGTTATTAACCTGGAAGCTTTCATAGATGTCTTCAAAAAGAGTTCTTCTCTCATGCCTAGCTCAATCTCATCAAATTGGATCCTATAGTTTCTCAGGTCTCAACTGTTACCCTGGGGAAGGGCACGTCAGTGCCTTTTTCAAGACTACAACCAAATACACAGTTGGTGGCCTTATTCCATAAGTTTAACTAAGCTATAAAATCTCTGGGACACAAATCCTCCATACCTTATAGTGATCGTGAGAGGACAAATAAGGTAACAGAAGAAAAAGCACTTCAAAGCTTTCAACAGATAACAGGCCATGTAAATTCAGGGTACAGTTAATACAAGATTCACTCAAGCCTCATTTACAGAAAACCTACAAAATATGTAGCACATTATGCTAGGGCACAATGAATTCTCCATCCTCAGGATGCTTATTATCTATTCTTTAAAATGTGGCTCCTCCTATGCAGAATGATGCCCACTTTCCAAGCAGACAAACTGTGGTCTATCTGAAAGGAGCAGATTAAGCCATGATCACCGCATGAGTCAGTAACTGGTATATGCCCCTGAATCCCCTACACCCCAGCTTGAAGCATGCAACACAGGCCTGCTCCTTCCTGTCAACTTCAGCTCACCCACCTAGGTTCCAGCAGCGCTTCACATCTGTACCCAAAAAGAAAAGGGCACTTCTCTTTTTCTTTCTTTAGTTCTGATTCTACAGACGATAGTGCATGCACACCAGCTCTGCTTAGAAAACGACTGAACACCTGTCAAGTTTGGAAAGGCTAACCGAACCATAGGATCAAAGAATCACAGAACTGCAGAGTCAGAAAGATTTCCAGAGGCAGGTCAACTTACAGGAACCTCAATTTCAGTGACCCGGATTGTGGTGATAAGTTTGTACTTGAGGATCTCTGGGGTTCTTACTATCTCCCCTAGCAACATTCCACTTTAGACATGTTGCTCTAATTGTTAGGAGCTCTCTACTTCTCTCTTCTCTGATTAGATGTTAACATTCCCCAGTAGAAAATAAGGATCTGAAGATGGCGGAGTAGAAAGACTCACGTACGCTAGCTCCAAACCCACAGCCCATATATTTTCTGTAAAAAGAACTCCCCATAAATTCTGGATTAGTGCAAGCTGCGCAGAAACACAATGGAAGAGATTTCTGTTCCAGAGAGCCCTGAAAAACTGACCCCAAAAGTCCATTGCACACCGGACAGCGGAGCGGAGCCCCTGCCCTGGCCGCGCCGCCCCAGAGGAGCAGATCCGAGCAGGCTTCAGGGATGGAATCTCTGGCGGCCGCGAAGGTCCCTCCACCCACAGGCGATACAGGTCAGTGAGAGAGACATCTGGGCTGGCCGAGAGGGGAGCGGGGTGTCTCCGTGACTCAGGACCCCTTGGGAGGCAGCAGCAGAGGCAGAGGGAGCTGCGGCGGCCTGGGACTCCCCAAGCAGGCAGGAGCTCCATTACCGAAGGTCTCTGCATAAACCCCCTGAGGGAGCTGAGCCTAGGAGATGGCCCTGCCCCCACCCGCTCCATTACTGAAGGTCTCTGCATAAAGCCCCTGAGGGAACTGAGCCTGGGAGGTGGCCCTGCCCCCACCTGAGCACCAGAACTTAAGCTCACATTGAATAGCAGCCGCTACCACCACTGAAAGCCCTGAGGCTGGGGAGAAGCATTTGAATCTCAGACCCCAAGTACTAGCTGGGCGGATCTAGGTGGGGGTGGAGAGGAAGCTCAGAAGTCAAGTAACTGGCTGGGAAAATGCCCAGAAAAGGGAAGAAAAATAAGACCACAGAAAGCTACTTTCTTGGGGGACAGATGTTCCCGCCTTTCATTTCTGATGACGAGGAACAATTCTTATCATCAGGGAAAGACTTGGAGGTTGGGGCCTCTGTATCCCAGACATCCCAGGTGGATGTCCGGTGGGCTCAGGCCATGGAACAGCTCAAAAAGGATTTTGAAAATCAAGTTAGACAGGTGGAGGAAAAACTGGGAAGAGAAATGAGAGAAATGCAAGAAAAGCATGAAAAACAGGTCAATACCTTGCTAAAGGAGATCCAAAAAAAATGCTGAAGAAAATAACACCTTGAAAAATAGGCTCACTCAATTGACAAAAGAGTTCAAAAAGCCAATGAGGAGAAGAATGCTTTCAAAAGCAGAATGAGCCAAATGGAAAAAGAGGTTCAAAAGTTCACTGAAGAGAATAGTTCTCTCAAAATTAGAATGGAACAGATGGAGGCTAATGACTTTCTGAGAAACCAAGAAATCACAAAACAAAACCAAAAGAATGAAAAAATGGAAGAGAATGTGAAATATCTCATAGGAAAAACAACTGACCTGGAAAATAGATCCAGGAGAGACAATTTAAAAATTATGGGACTACCTGAAAGCCATGATCAAAAAAAGAACCTAGACATCATCTTACACGAAATTATCAAGGAAAACTGCACTGAGATTCTAGAAGCAGAGGGCAAAATAAGTATTGAAGGAATCCATCAATCACCGCCTCAAAGAGATCCAAAAAGAGAAACTCCTAGGAACATTGTGGCCAAATTCCAGAATTCCCAGGTCAAGGAGAAAATATTGCAAGCAGCTAGAAAGAAACAATTCCAGTATTGTGGAAATAAAATCAGGATAACACAAGATCTAGCAGCTTCTACATTAAGGGATCGAAGGGCATAGAATAGGATATTCCAGAAGTCAAAGGAACTAGAACTAAAACCAAGAATCACCTACCCAGCAAAACTGAGTATAATACTTCAGGGGAAAATATGGTCTTTCAATGAAATAGAGGACTTTCAGGCATTCTTGATGAAAAGACCAGAGTTGAAAAGAAAATTTGACTTTCAAACACAAGAATGAGAAGAAGCAAGAAAAAGTAAACAGCAAAGAGAAGTCATAAGGGACTTACCAAAGTTGAACTGTTTACATTCCTACATGGAAAGACAATATTTGCAACTCTTAAAACTGGGTAGTTGGTGGGACCACACACACACACATACGCACATGCACGCACATACAGAGACAGAGAACACAGAGTGAATTGAAGAGGATGGGATCACATCTTAAAAGAAATTAAGGTAAATGGTGAGAGAGAAATGTAGTGGGAGGAGAGAGGGTCAAATGGAATGGGGTAAATTATATCTCATTCAAGAGGCAAGCAGGAGACTTTTCAGTGGAGGGAAAAAGAGGAGAGCTGAGAAAAAAACAAGAAGTTTACCCTCATCACATTCGACTAAAGGAAAGAATAAAATGCACACTCATTTCGGTATGAAAACCTATCTTACAATACAGGAAAGTGGGGGAGAAGGAGATAAGCAGGGTGGGGGGGATGATGGAAGGGAGGGCAATGGGAGGAGGGAGCAATTTGAAGTCCACACTCGGGGAGGGACAGGATCAAAAGACAGAATAGAACCAATGGGGGGCAGGATAGGATGGAGGAGAAATACACAACACGACTATTATCGAAGTCATTTGCAAAACTACACAGATATGGCCTATATTGAACTGCCTGCCTTCCCAAAGGAAATGAGTGGCGAGGGAGGGATGGGTAGAAGTTGGAATTCAAAGTTTTAGGAACAGCTGTTTAGTATTGTTCTTGCTACTAGGAAATAAGAAATACAGTTAATGGGGAATAGAAAGTCATCTGGCCCTACAGGACAAAAGAGAAGATGGGGAGAAGAGAAGGGAGGGATGATAGAAGAGAAGGCAGATTGGTGATAGGGGAAATTAGAATGCTCGGTGTATTGGGGTGGGGGGAGGGGATAAATGGGGAGAAAATTTGGAACCCAAAATTTTGTGAAAATGAATGTAAAAAGTTAAATAAATAAATTTATATTTAAAAAAAAAGAAAAGAAGCATCTGAAGGGAAAAAATGGGTTCTTTGGTTTGTTTCATATTTATTTCCCAAACATTTTGCACGTAATACACAATAAATGCTTCTTGAATTGGAATTAAAGAGAGATAATGGATCCCTGTCCCTTCTTGCCTCTCCTCCTCAATGTTGATGCTTTATTGTGATACAGAAATGATTCTGGGCTCTCAAAGGCTATATTCCATGGGAGCATAAACTCTGGCAGGTCCCTACATCAAGCTGCAAAAACTTCAAGTATCGGCTTAGCAACAAACTGTCAATTCTCTGAGAACCAGTTTTGCTAAATGCAAAAAAGCTTATCGCCAGAAAACTGACCACTGGAAGATTTTTTTTTTTCTTTTAGCAATACTGACTTCTACAATTCTTTTTAATAATTAAGGCATATAAGGGTTTCGATCTACATTGGTGAAAAAAGCACCCATTCTGGAGCACTTACATCTTTGAAGTGATTTAAGATAGTTTTGCAATATGGTGGTAAACAGAGCTCTAAGGGATGACTAGAATAGAACAGAAGAAATGAAAAGCTATGGCTTTGTTTTATCACTGATTTGCTTGCTTGTGCGTGCAACTTCCTCCCACTTCTATTTTCTTCTAATTCCTTTCTTTTTCCTCTTTTAAAAGCCCTTCTCCTCCTTCCATATCTTAAGCCTATTATTAACCCCCATGGACACGGCTTAGATCATTGGTGACCCTGAAGCATCTCCAGTTTACAACCAAGAAAAGGGAGGGAATAGATGTTCCTGGGACACACTGTCTACACATATCTTCACTCATAATATATGACAAAGAGGAAGATTGATTAATAATCACAAAATCTGAGAGGAAGAAAGGACATAAGCAGTCACTTAATGCAACCCATACACAAAATGAATCTCCACTATAACATACCAGATGAGCAAGTGATCATTCACCTTTTGCTTGAAGACCTCTATGGAGGTGGAACTCAGCGCCTTTAAAGGGAGGTCATTCTACTCTGGAACAGTGCTAACTGTTATTGCAGTTTTTCCAGACACCAAGCCAGAATAATTTTAAGAGATTTTAATTATATTGGCTATCTGCTAGAAGTCCCTCTCTGCTTAAAGAGAAGCTAATAAAATCATGTTTTACCTAAATAATCCTATCTTCAATAAGCAGAAGAAATAAATATTTTGTACCTGATTTTTACCAATAAGAAGAGAAAAACCTCTGCTACCAAAGTCTGTGACTTTGGAGAAATTACTGAATGTCTCTGGACCTCAATTTTCTCACCAGTAAAATGATGTTGGACTGGATGAATTCTAAGGTCTTCAACCCTAAATATTATGATTCCAAACTGGGACTGTGAGAAGTGGTGACTATATCATGTTAGAATTGGTAAATGATATAGAGACACGGGCTGGACCCAGTCTAATACATACCCAACTCTTTAATGGGACAAATTTCAAAAAGTTCAGAAAAAAGGGTAGGCAGTATTCAGTAGCCTAGAACTCTTAAAGAGAAGTAGATTCAAGAGGCCTTGAAAGGCTCTCAAGAATAACATTCTAATGACACAGTCACAGTTGGTTCCTTTGAAGAAGAAAAGGCATGGCATCTAATGGGACCAATAATGTGGATGAATGAGGAACCCATTAATCAACACAGATTTAAAGGGAGTATATACAAGAAATGGAGGATAACTGACGATGAATATAAAATATTGATATTATCTCATAAAAAAGGCAACAGAAAAACTAAAGACCAGAATGAGCAGATACTGATGATAAATACTGAAGATAATTTTTTTAAATGTCTTTTTCATTACGTTGGGGAGAAAATTTGAAACTATTAACTCCTAAAAGTCTATATTTATCATGAATACAAAACTAAATTTAGACTACAAAAAGCCTGTAACAAGAGAAATTACCAGTGTGAACGCCCCTTTAAAACAAAAAGTAGGCTATAAAAAAAAAACCTAAACAAAGCTTAAAGTAAAAGAATAAAGAATATAGTAGAGCGGTGAGTCACAAAATATAAGGGGAAAAGTGAGATTGAACTCTTTAATGCTAAGTCATGAGTTTCATTATCAATAACTGAGGAAAACATAATTATATGTTCTCTTCCAGTCTACTACTTGACACATATACACATAAATACGTGCATGCATACATAAGTTCATACACACAAAAACATGAATATACAGATTATCGATGGATACATATGCATATCTACAAAACCATATGCATGCTTCTCTCATCTATGCATATGCACATACATATGTATATACACATGATGCACTCCATGGTGCATACATGGTTTACATATATATGTGGGTATACGTACACTTTTGTGTGCATAATATTGGTGTGCATATATGTGTCTATTTATATATACATATGTATACTGTGTATATGCATATGTGTATATTACATCAAATCAACCCATTTCTTGGATTGAATTTAACTCCAGGAAGGAGTCATTTAACCAATGAATTCTTCATTCATATGTGTGAGAACACTCAATCCTGATACATATAAATCAGAAAAAAAACAGTCTTAAGAAACAGAAGGAAAAGGGAAGAAAGAAGGAAGAGATTTTTCTCAGTTCTTCAAATCTTTTTAGGGGCCCATTCTTCCCCTTTGGACAAAGTTAGGTCTCTCAAATACTTGTCAAGGCTTTTTTTCTCTAAGCCAACCTTGGGGCCTGGTGTGGTGACAATTAACTTTTTCATAGATATCTTATGTTTTTAATAACAATCTACTTCTCAAGAAAATTACTGAAATCCCTAGTGGACAAGAGACATAATCTGACAGTCTAAGGGAGACACCACATCAAATCAAATCTCTAGACAGCCAAAGAACTAAAGAAACTGAATTCCAAGAAGAATGAACTATCTTATCTAAGTGTGGCATCTCCTCTTGTGCCTGGCGCAGTACTCTGGACTCACTAGTGCTTAGGAAATGTCTGTTGTATGAAGAGATTAAAAAACCACTGTGCACTGACATTTGCCTCTTTAATTCTCATGCCTTCCTTCTGTTAACTTTTTCCTATTTATCCTACATATAGCTTGCTTTGTATATATTTGTTTGCATCTCATCTGCTCCTTTTGTTCTTGAGGGCAGGGACTGTCTTTTGCCTTTTTCTGTATGCCCATCACTTAACATAGCACCTAGCACATAGTGGGGACTTAATTTTTCTAAAGTGAATTCCAGAGGGTCTAATTAGGTCCTCTTGTTTGATGACTACACATCAGAAATAGCTCTAGATTTGGAATTAGAAGACCTGGAGTCTTGTTCTAACTTTGTAATTTAGTAGTTGTATGACGTATGACCCTGAGTAAGCCGCTTACTTTCCCTCTCTCTGAACTGCGGTTTCCTTATATGTAAAATGAAGCTCTGGAACTAGAAAGTTTTAAAGATTTCTTTAAGCTTTTATGATTCTCTGACCAACAAATGCCACTTTGGAAAGTGACTATGTACTCCTGGTGACCAGTTTCTCCAGAACCTGAGATTTTCAAAATCAGATCCTGTAATTGATTGAAAGATTGCCTTGTCCTTTCTTCTTCTTCCCTTGTTATCACATCCAACAAGGAATGTTCTTGCCAAGAAGCAAGCTCAAATAGTCCTTCAGAAGGGTACTTTTTAAGCCTCATCCTTTCCTCCCAGTTATCTTCAGAAAGGAGATGCTGACTGAACTAGTTCTAGATGGATGTGATAGCAAATCCTCTCCTAAAAAAAAATTCAGGCTCCAGGAACAAAGGAAGGGGCCATTCCTATCTCTGGGATAGTTACCTTTTCTTACTCCATTATGGGGAAAGAATCTGCACCTGAATTCAGTTCAACAGAAACAAGTGGCTGCCATGACAGAAACCTCAACCCATTTGTCTGACACCGTCACGTTACACGCCATAATGTTCTTCCTGACTTCACTTCTCTCTCTTATTTCATGAAGTTTACTCAGCCCATATTTCTCCCTGAGGGGAGATACCGGTATCAAAGGCCAAAGTCAGGAGAGAGGAACAGATTGCAATTCCAAAGAGACCTGCAATGCAAGCCTGCATCATTTGACTACTGGAAGCCACTATCATAAATCTCATAAGAGAGGAAGTTCATTCTCCAGTTTCCTATTTACTGTCCTTAGGAGAATAAGAGAATCCCGAGTCACAAAAAACCTGTGGCACTTTACTTCCTATTTCCCTATTGCTATTATCTTTAGTACTTTATTTAGAAAGAGCTGACTTCCTAGCCTTTGCCATTCAGGAGCCCTTCATCATACGGGCTTAATGTGAGATTCTTAAAATGAGCTGAGTAGACATCAAATGCTCACAAACCTAAATTAATTAGATGGTAGTTTCAAGTTCTGCAAAAAACAAAACAAAACATCAATTTTGAATCTTACTGTGCCTGCCCTCAAAAGACAAAGCTATGTACTGTAATAGTTAAAAAATTAAGGTAGACTGTGGCACAAAGTTCCGAGCATGATAAATTAATTAGTAAAGTGAGACACCAATAAATGGGGTTTCAACTTCCCTAGCAAAACTAAGACCCGGTCATGGTGTTAACCGCACTTTTTATAGTTTTGAGGAGCACAGAAAATAGGAAGGCTAGCATCATAAACACAAGAAAGTAGGACTGGATAGAAATTGGGAGTGAGGGCTAGCGAGAACCCCCTCCCTTCCCTCCTGTGACTGAGAAACGTTCATTGTCTGAGACCTGCTACGTCTGCAAGGACAGAGAGAGACAGCATACCAGACTTCTTTGGATAATGAACCAGACATCCTTGAAGGATAGCTTGGTAGTGTAAAGCTACTAGATGAGACTCCCTGGTGTCCCCCTGCACCCTTCTAGGGTAACAGATTTCCTTGACACAAGACTAGAACAATGATTAATACAAGAGAACTGGATTTCTAAACTTAATTCGTTACAGGTCAGCTAAATTTCTGAATTAAATTCAGAGACAGAATCATGACTTAGGCAGTTACAGGACAAAATCAATTCAACTGAAAATAGGATCAATTAAAAAAAGACAGAATCAATCTGATTATTTCAGTACAAACATAGAATTTAAGACAAGGTGAGAAGGGTGAGAATATAACCTTTGTATTTTTGTCACTATTCTGGAAAAGTTAAAGGACTCTGAAGTAGAAAATGAGGAAATGTAGGTGGGTCCTCTAGACATCTTTTCATCTCAGTGAACTTTACCCCTACCGTCAGCTCCCATACTCTAATCTAGAGATGAACTGATCTAAATCCAGTATTATTCCATTCTGTTAGCTATCCTTAGGGCAGAATAACCATAAAATCATGCAGCCTCCAGAAATGGGTGAAGACATCCAGCAACAACACAAAGGTGGAAGGAAAGGGGGCAAAGCTATTTCTAAAAACCAGGTGAACTCAGCACCTATCAACAAGTCCAGTATAGAAGTGAAGTTGAAAATTAGTTTTGATGTCAGAAAGAAACTGCCTCTATCACTGTAGGTCTTCAAGCAAAGGCTAGATCAGGCCTGCACAACCTGTAGGCTACATTTGTCCTGGGCCACTTGAAATCCTTTGTTGGGCCACAAGTTGTGCCCGCCTGGGCTAGATGGTCATTGGGATACATAACAGTGGGATTCCTTTGAGTAGACTAGATTAAATGGCCCCTGAAGGCTCTTTAACTCTAAAATCCTAGGATTCTGTGAACTGGGACAAGTGGGAAAGGCCGTAACTTAATAACAAATTGACAATACACGACTGTCATTAATATGGCCTTTTTCTTCAGAACAGGGAAATGATAGGGACCTTTGGAGGAAGTTGCCACTCCTTCTCTGAATTTGTAAGGGAAGCTGGGCTCTAGAATATTAAAATGCACCCTAGATTTGGGAAGCATAGACTGCAATGGATTCTGAGATAAATAGGCAGGATCCTGTAGCTTAAAATTCTACAGCCAAATTCAGCTCAGGCAAGATAGGAAGTTCTCAAAAATTAAACTCAGAAAATAAGTAGAAAAAAGTTCCATTGAGTAAGAAAAGGGTGTATCATATATAAAGAAACTAATATAAATGCAGGGAAAATCCATTAGCTAACTCGTTTTCAAAAGATAAAAATAAGGGTTGATAACATAGGGTGAATACATGGTCGTGTCCTATGAGAAGAGTGTCAAGAGTGCTAAAGTTCAGAATAAATTAAGCTTTGTGAGAAAAGCTATGGACAGAAAGACATTTTTAAAATCTGTACTTCAAAAAAGAGGATGGTCAAACAAGGAGGGGATAAGATGACGATAACAGAAAATGGAAAGAAAGCAGAAGCACTTAAACCTTATTTTGCTTTAATTTCTCTGCCAAGGAGAATGTGCATTGGACTGGAAAAGAAAGAACAAAAATCACTAGTGGAGAAATGAAAACCCAACTAAAAGGGAAGACAGTAATAGAAAACCTAGGTAATCTTAAGAAATTCAAGTCATCAGGCACAAATCATATTATAGCTCAGGTTACTGAAAGAACTGGCTGAGGTGACTGCTCAGTCACTGTGGTCATCTTGGAAGGACTAAATAGCAGGGGCACCAGGGAACTGGAGAAAGACTAATGTGCTGAATAACCATCAAGATCTCCCCAAAAGCTCACTAAGCTTTAAAAAGGTCAAGTCTAATCTAAGAAGATAAAATGTACTAGGGACAAGTGTAATATCTTATATGTGGGTTTAGATGTTCAGAAGCAGAGATGAGATGAACAGTAATGCATCTGGGCCAATTACAAAGCTTATCATCAGTCAATAGTATGCTCTATTGACCCCCACCCCCAAAAAATGCAATCCAAGCTGCATTAAGAGAGGCAAAGTGTCTTGAAATAAAAAAGTAATAGTCCTGTGCTGTATCTGGATCAGGGCACATCTGAAATACTATGTATAGTTCTGGGATCACAAATGAGAAAAGACAGTGATAAACAGGACTACACAGGGGAGGAAGATGAGACAACGAAGAGGGTGAAGGAGTTGGAGCTCATGCCATATAAAGCTAAGTTTAAGGGACTAGGGACCTTTAGCCTGGGAGTGCGGGGGGTGCATAATATCAGAGCATCAAGGGAGAACAACCGAGGTTCAAACTCTATCTCAGACACCTATAAGCCATGTGACCCTCTCTGAACCTCTGTTTTCTCATGTGTAAAATGGGTGCAATGATAGCACCCACCTCACAAGAGCTGGGAGGATCAAAAAAGATAAAGCATGTAATGCATTTTGTAAACTTTAAAGTACTGTATACTGTGAGGGGGGCAATGAGTGAAAGTTGAAGATTGACTTGGGTTTAATAGTAAAGAAAAACTTCCTAATTATCCAATTATTCTACTTGGAATAGTACTTGGAAGGTACTATAAGGAGAAGTTAGAAGTTCCCCTTGATTGGGGGTCTTCACATAAAAGATGGAAGGTATTTGCCCAATAGGTTAGAAAAGGATTTGTGTTCAGGTGTGAGTTGGACTAGGTGACCTGTGAGATCTTTTCCAACTTAGATTCCATGTATTTTTTATTCCATATATTTTGAAAAGTAAAGCAAGAACCTGAAATCTCCCAGCTGACATAAGGAAGGAGGATGTACTGAGGGTTAGACCAGACACGTATCCCATTCAAAGGCTTTAGACAAATCCAAAGTAATACCCTACACAAGTTATGCAATAAATAATGCCTGTGGGAGGTTTTGGAGGAGATACTTGGTGCTAAGTGGAAAAGCATTCCCACTTGTCACTGTTTGACTTTTTTATATTGAGTGTAGCTACCATGGCTGCTAAGCAAAAGTCTCTCAGACTGTGCTTTTTATAAGTCTATACCATTTTCCCTAAAATTCCTGGTATAGCAGAGTGAGGAATTAGTTTGGTTCACAGTGGTCTAGTCATTTATCCAACGAATAAAACCAACTAGAACTTAAGCCAAATGACAAATAATTTCATAGTGCATATTGTCATGAATAAAGAAGGGAAAAATAAGAAAGCCCAAGGGAGAATGAAACACAAGTGAGGTTCTAAGTAAAAAAAAAAAAAAATGAAAAGAATCAAATAGGAATGTGTGTTCTCAGTGGTTTAGTTACTCTGTCTAGCTGATTCATTTAACACTCTCTAACCTCATGTCATATTTGAAATAAATAGCTAAAATATTTGTTTTCTCATTGGTGCTTTTAGATTCTCAGATAAAGGGCACAATAGTATGGCAAATGAATTTCATCACAATAAATGATTATCACTGATAGTAGTTCTGGAATTATTCCCTTTGTAAAGAAACTAGTAAATTAAAAGATTTAAGTGATATTTTATTTAAGAAATATAACAAACCCAAGATATACTCATTTAGTGTAAAGATATGCTGCCAAGTAGCACTGTTTTCTTTTATGATGACTGTACCTAATTCCTCCCTCTCTCCTTCCACAAGAATAAACTACAGCATTAGCACTTAGAATAAATGTTTGTAAAGGGGTAAATCAAAAATGTCATGGATCCTCTTTCCACCTCCACCACCTCCCAAAAAATGTATTCTATTATTCACTACTATAGAAAATCATATAAAGATATATGTCTACATTAAACCAAACTGATTCAAATCAGGTGATTATTGTACCATTTTTCCTAGTTTGACTCCTATCTGCCTTTCTCTCCACCCCCCATACACACACACAGACACAAATTTTATACATATACATGTAGCCAAAATAATACTGAAAACTTATTAGAGTGGAATAATCCTTACAGACCGACATTACTTATCAGTTGATGTTACTATGATCTGAGCCCGGGGGACACAAATCAAGTGGTACAGCAGAATGTTTCACCACGGTTACATAAAGTCACAATCAGGGCACTTCTGGAAGGAAGTTCTGCAAGTCCCAGGTCTAAGCACAGGCAGATTTCCTACCAGTCTGACACAGGAAGTCATTTCTGTTGCTCACCTGTGGGAGTTCCTGTTTTGAGAAAAGGGGGTGGTGAGTTGAAATCCAATTCCAGAGAGTGATGTCATTGTGGCCAGTATGCTAGAGGGGATGATCTTGGTGACCTGCTCCCCAACCTCCAGTGTTGTTGCAACCCTTCAGATGGCATTCAGGTCACAAGAGGGAGGGGGGGGAGGGGGAGTAGAGAAGAGGAAAAAAAAGGTAATGGAATAACTGAAAAAAGAAAAAAAATGCTTCCAGATTTCCTTTGTTTCACTAAAGCATTTTCCTTTTCCATTTCAATTTGGTGAGTAGACCTGGTCACTGGCAGATGGAAGGTGTGCAGATGCACTTGAGATAGGGGCAGGCTGTCAATAGAATTCAAAAATACAAGCAATTTTAAAGCATGCATGCAGAATAGTGTGAAAATTTCTGGTGGCTGAAGGTTCTGCTTGTCCTTTGTTCTTTGGATAAAGCTCTTTGAACTTTAGAAGTCAGCAAGTGTAAGATTTAGAAAATAAACTCCACTGTACTGCATTTATCCTCATGACAGGAAAACAGGCTGGTATACTGAGGGGCAATTATATCTACACACAAACATAAAATATTACAAATATTTGGGATATGTTAGTATCCATACTCTTCAAACAGATCATCAGGGCAAGTCTGCTGGTAATAAAATAGCAACATTATTCAGTTCAATTCTGACTAGATTTCTCAGGTTCTAAGTATATTAAACTATAAACTAAGATGCAGTAAGGCAATGGTATCAAACTCTTATAGAAACTGAGGCCACTAAACCTAAACTAAAACTAACCCACTAAACTGGATCCCTGCAGGCCACACATTGACTTAGAAAAGCATATATTAACATTATCTCTGTTCTTTGTATTTTTAATTATTTTGTTAAATATTTCTCAATCACAGTTTAACCTGGTTCAGGAGCTTTGAGGAGTATCAAAGGTCACAATGCCAATGGGCCACTTGACCTCTGCAGTAAAGTATAAGAAGAATATGCATAAAAATATACCATATTGGTCTATACATATGTATGTGTACATACATACATATACACACATACACACACACACACACGCCGCCCCTAAAGTGTGCATTCCTTGAGAAGGAAAAAAAATCAGTACACACTGAAAAACAATTGCACAAAATAACTATATAAAACTCTTTACCATGAAAGTCCATTTTATATTTTTTTCTATCAAAATAGTATGGTGTTCATTTTTGTCCTCACTACTCTCTTCACCTGTCACTTTCATTACTCTTCAATACATATATGAGTATATACATATATATACACACACACACACATACATACACATACATAAAATATCAGTCAGTGTATATACTAAGACTGCAAGTGAAGGCTGTACTGAAATTTTATACAAACCATATTTTTGCGGGGCAGGACGTTGAGAACAGGGGGAAGATGGTGAAGTCTATATATAGAAGAACACAGTAATTGATTTCATAAAAAAAAATCTTTTGGCATAAATTGATGAGGATCACTTTTTCAAGTTGAGGATAACATTCTCCCAAGGAGAAAGGGGTAGAAGCCTTATTAACATGGGAAAATAACTGTTAACAAAAAAAAAATTTACATTTTTATCAACAAATTTATTTAGCATGATTTCTTGGTCCTTATTAAGGTGAATTTGGGGAAATAAATTACTCTATTCTCTTTTTCGTGATGATGTCTTTTAACACAAATCACTAAAAGTGGCTTTGGTGGTGGATGGAGATGGTCGAAAGAAGACAGGGTACATGAATGTAAGTTGCAAATGGCCAATATCAAACCAACAAAGCACGAAGCAAAACTGAGAGCATCACGGACTGTTGTTCTTTTTTTCCCTTACATGAGTTTCCCAAGGTGTGAAACAATATGTAACCACATTTAAAATATATTCAAGTAGAGCTCAAAGAGTTCATAAGAATATAAATTTTCTTTTTTTCTTGCTTTTTAAACTTTGCAGATAACAATATGCATAAAGCACTTCTAGTATCTTATTCAGCACATAACATTAAATCATTTCATCATTTCCACCAGTTGTAGTTGAAAGAATATGGTGTTAACTGATACTCAAGGCTCTCCTTACACATGGCACTAACTTCTGTGCTTCCAATAATGTTTCAGAAGTACATTTTTAAGTGCATTCCTTTTTCTGTTAAGTATATAATTTCTCCGAAACATGCACACTCACAAGTGCGCACACACAAACACACACAGATTTAACAGAGATCACACCTTAGTTAATGGTTTACATACAATAGTCCCTTGCTATATAAATCTACTAATGCCCTTTAAATTTAATCAATAATTCAGATTAAATTGTTCTCTTTTGGCCTTTTTCTTCTCCCATTTCCTTTAAATGTCATTGTCCAAGTAATTTGGTGCTCTACAAATTACTGCAAGTCAGCATTGCCAGAGACACTTGTCACTGAGAGGATCAGAGCTTGTTCAGATGACCCCTGCGTTGTTTTCATCTCATTAGTTCTGCCCAATCCACAGGGGTGAAAAATGGATGAGACTTGATGTCTTCAACACCAGCAACTCCAGCACCAAGACGCTCCACAGGGTTGAACTGTAAGAGCTAGAAAAGCAGGATTCAATTAATAAAAGAGGGAGAATTTGAAAAAAAAAAGTTTAGGAAAAGAAAGAATGACTGAGCCTACCCTCAGGAGAACTATGCTTTATTAAGAATCAACTGACTACATTTACTTGTAAAACAGCAATACAGTCAAAAAAACATTCCCTGTCAAGCACAGGTTCAGGATTTATCCTGCTACAGAATCACTCTGCTTCTCTCAGTTGCATTTAGTAAAACAAGGTAAGGTTGCTCTGAGGATTGGTTATTAAGATGAATTCTATTGGGTAAACCAATAAAATATAAAATAAAACCCTTCTATACACATTAGGAAATCTAGAGATTTTCAGATCCCTAATGCACCATTTGTTTTACTAAGGGAGAAATGTATATAATGGCTCCCTTGGGACTAAAAACAGTTAAAGCACTTTCTGGGAATAGCTGACCCACTGAACAGACTCTCTTCTAATGAATGAAAATTGCTTTTTTACTTCTTTGGAAGTAAATCATAGCCCCTAAGTCCCTCAGGCAATTTATTTCATTTTGGAACTTCTACTTGGGGCAGTCATGATCAGTGAATGAGTGCAAATCCACCCTAGTCCACTATATGTAGTAGACATCTGACCAGACTATAATTCACACCCCATTCTAACTGGCTCCCTAGGTAATTTTACCATCTGCCTTGCTGCTGCCCTATATCTTCCTACCTGGAATTAGATCTTCTAGACCTGACCCCCAGAAATCACAATCCTAATTCCTGATGAAATTGATCCATTCAGTTTTGGAGTTCCAGCCCTGGGGCTAAGATGTCTTGACTGGGGAGCAAATAAGAGTGGTAATTCACCTATTCTAACCAATCTCAGACGATATAATTCACTTCCTATACAGTCATCCATAGGCTAATTTGCCTTATTGCCATACTTGTAAGCTACCACCCCACCCCACCCCACCCACCACCACCACAATTGCTTTCCAACTCCTGCTTTGGAAATAGTAATCAAATCAGGAATATCATTGCTTCTGGTAAGGAAATGTCACCTGTCTATGTTACAGATCAACTCCCTGTAATTCCCCAGACCAAAATTCCCTTATATGGTTACCAGTCTCCTTTATGTGTTTTCTTCCTCTTTAGAATGTAAGCTCCCTGGGGGAGTGAGGGCAGGGGGAACCAGAGATGAATCATTTTTTTATTTGCATTCCTAGTGCTTGGCAGAGTACCTAGCACACAGCCTGCACATTTTTATTAATCCACTCAGAGATAGGTATTATTCGTAACAAATTAATAGCAATCATTAGGTTGTTATATTATAGAATTACGTGAAACATAAGAAAAGTAAAAAGACATCCATGCAATATTTCAGGTTGGTATGTTCCAGGATTGTTAAGTATCACTGGAAGAAATCACAAAATCTTTTGATATATATTCACAGGATGGAAATATGTTTTAGCATGACTTCATATGTATACTGGTGAAGGAGTGGAGAGAGGAAAGGAATTTGGAACTAAAAATAATTTTTTAAAAAAATACTCCTAGGATAATGATTGATATGAATTAATTATATCTCAACAGGTGTTCTATACTATCAATTCTCTCCCTGAAAATTAAAATGTTCAATACCCTAATGTGAAAATTTAATGTTTCACTAGATGCTAGCAAAGAATATCTCACCTCTCTCCCAGTATTCTGATCCCACTCTGCCAAACTTCAGCCCTAAGTAATCATGTGATCATAAATTTAGAATGAGAAGGCACCTCTAGAAGTCATCTAGTCCAATCCCTTCATTTTATAGGAGAAACTAAGGCCTGAGAGAGTAAATGACTTGTCCTAGGTCATGAAAGTAGTATGTGAAAGAGGGAAGCCTCCAAGCCAGTCCTTCTAAGCCCCAAGCTAGCATTCTTTTCATTAGATGACACAGCTTCCCTAGAGAAATCTTATCATTTCTCCATTATGACTTCTAAGCTAATAACTGTCAATGGAGAAAGTTACAAAATAATTGATTATACTCACTAGAAATCTATGAAAGTTTCTCACTATGACTTTATTAGAGCCTCTCTATTTCTCTCCCAAACTAATTTTTCAAACTCATCTTTCCTCAAACCCCCAACCAGAACATTACACTCTACATTTACTAGACAGCAGATGATCTAGCCTTCTATCTCCTAGTAAATTAAGGCTACTCAAAGGGAACTACCTCAACTCCCTTCCTTTAATCCTAAACATTTCCCAGTAATATAAACCATTCTCTCTCTTCCTTCTCTATGTTCACATTTGAAAAGGAATTTATTCTTTATAAAGCCTAATCTCTCTGTGTGTTTGATCCCATCTCCTTTCACCTTCTAAAGGACCTTCTTATAGCAATCATTCTCTTTCTTTCTCTAAGGCATCTTTCTGTCTTTGTCTTTCTACTTGTTCCTTCCTACCTGCCTACAAAGATGCTCAGATATCCCCTACACTATCAAAATAATCTCCCTTTAACCCTTCTACCCTAGTTTGATACTACCCCATCTCTCTCTTAAACCTGAAAAAAAGCTCCCTATAACAAATGCTTCCACCTTCTCCAATTTTGCTTAATCCCTTGCAAATTAACTTTAGTCTCATTATGCCATTAAAACAATTCGTTCAAAGGTCATTAATATTCTACTAATTTCCAAATCTAATAGCCTTTTTTCAGTCTTCCTCCTGTGTAAATTTACTGTATAGCACTTTCAAGTGCTGATCATCCCTTCCCTTCTGCATAATACTTTCTTGGCATCAAAGACATACCTTCCCAATTCTTTTCACCTTGTCTGATTATTTTTTCTCTCTCTTTCACTGACCTCTTCTCTGCTTCTTGACCCTTTAAGATATTTGTTCTTCAAGGGTTGGTCTTTGTCCTTGTCCTCTTGTCTTTCTATACTCTTCCCTTTATAATCATTCATTTGTGGCTTCAATTACAACTTCTGCTCAAATGACTCCAAAAGCTTTACCTTCATCCTTCAACCCTCTTATTTGTTCCAGACTGACTAGAACAGAATCTAAATCTAGATATCACACCAGTACCTCAAAATCTCATATATCCAAAATAAATTTTATTCTTTCTTCTCCTTAACTTAAATTCTTTATTTCTTCTCATCACTCACCGGTCTCTCAAGTTTGAAAACAAGGAGTTGTTTCTGACTCTTCTTTCTCCACTTCTTAAAACAAATCACTTGCCAAGTTCTATTAATTCTACCTCCACAATGTCTCTCATATCTGTTTTCTTCTCACTCCTTCACTTCTCTCCTGTCTTTGCTCCCAATTCCCCAAACTATTCCAACCTCCAGCAACCTTCTCACCTTGGAAAATCCCAATGCCTTTGCATCTATGACTTCCTGTTGGGAAGCTCCTTTCAGAACCTCCAAGAGGCAATGCCCAGGTCAGTCCCATACTCATTCCTTCACTTTTCTCCCAGCTTTACTTCCCACTCTCCAGACTTGTCCTTGTCCTCCATGCCCCCACCTGAGTACCCTCCTCCACCCATCCCCCCACTTTTCATCTCCCTTTTATATGTTATCTTCTCCCATTAGGATATAATATATGGTCAAATGAGATTATTTGTAAAAAGCACAGTGCTTGAGTACACAGTAGGCACTATATGAATTTCCTTCCTTCCATCCTTGAAGGAAAGGACTGTCTTTCTTTTTCCTTTCATTTGTATTCCCAGAGTTCAGCAGAGTACCTGGCACAGAACAAACTCTTCTTAATGCGTGTTGACATAACTATTCCCACTGCCATAAAACTAGTACAGGTGCTAAGTATTCTCGCTGTTTAACTACTTCATTAACCCCCTAACAGGTCTTCCTGTCTCCATCCTCTCTATCCTCTAATCTGTTCTTTATACCACTGCCAGACTAATATTCCTTACTTATAGATCTAGTCAGGATACTCCTCTGCTCAAAAATACTGAAGACCTCCCTACTGAGTAAAGTTTGATTTCCTTTGCTTGGCATTCAAGGCACCACAACCTGTCTCGGCTTACCTCCTTCCTCCCTGTCTCAGTCATGCTCCCTGCCTTCCTGTCCACATGCTCAGGCTATTTCCTATGCTTCTCTGCTCTCCTTGAACTCTAACCCACACTTAAACACAACTCAGATGTCATCTCTTCTGAGAAGCCTTCCCCTTATTTCTGCAGTTAGTAAAGACCTGTCCCTGGTTAGGTCCCATTTTGTACTTTGTTTTGCACATCTCTAATGAACTGAAGTGTTCAAGCTATCTCCATATTCATCGTAGCTCCACTAGAAAGCTATGAGCTCTGTGAGGGCAAGAAACACATATATCTTATCCAAGCAATCTCTGCCTCAGAACTGAGAATGGTGCTACAGACAGAGTAGGCTTATAAATGTCTAATGAATTAAAGTGAATACTCTATAGTCACAATTAGCTAGAAAGAAGCTAGTTTTTGTCCAAGAATTTCTATAAGAAAGGATAACAAAAATTGTTTCAACAAATTCTAAATTTCATCCAGATTTAGAAGAAAGTTGAAAGAGCTAAAAACCCTTCAAAATGATACTTTTCATACTGTAAGAACATCCAAAATATATCCCATTTATTTTCCAAATCAGACTACTCATTCTTATCAATTTCAAAATTATAGAAGGCATCAGGCATCTTAACACAAAGCTAACACTGCAAACACAACGATAAGGACTTATGCTGTTAAATTACATTTCTGACTATGGAAATTCAACTTTCAAACAGAAAACTGAAAAATATAGTTTATTTTATGGAGTAACTGTTTCTATCACTCTCTACAGGACTGTCTCCAAATATTACAACACAAAGTAAGACTCATATTTGACTCCTCCCAAAGTCACTCTGGGGGGTGGGGTAACTGCATACTTGTTGGGATAAACTGATACTGCCAAAGTATAGTTATTTATACAACACATCCAGCTTCTTCCAAGAAAGATCTTCTCAAGAAAGATCATGTTAAGTTGCAAGTTCTCTCTCTCAAGAATACTTTTTGGTTAGTGGCTGATCTAAGGCAGACTAAGCTGCTTTCTTCAGTATATAGACAACAGCCAGTAAGGAATGAGATATCCCTTTACATGTATCTTTTATCATCATCATCATCATCACTACCATCATTAGTATTTATATAGCTACTTACACATATCTTCTCATTTAAGCCTCATAATAATCCTAGGAGTTGGGTGCTACTGTTATCCCCATTTTACAGGTGAGACTTGCCCAGCAATCACACCACTACAAAGTTTATGTGACAGAACTTGAACCAAGGTCTTCCTAACGGCAAATCCAGCACTGCATCCACTGGGTCACCGAATTGCCTCAAGAGTATAGCATAATTTAAACTCAATGCAAATTTAAACATACAACCTTAAATAATGAGATGAAACTAAGATTCTGCTTTTGTTTTTCTTAATTAGATGGAAAATATGTTAACTATACTGATATCAGTGGCATTTATTTTATTGGTCAAACTTGATTGGTTATGGCACACCAGATTTTTTCCAAGAAAACAAGCTCCAAGAAAATTATTACTGCTGGAAGCTGGGTAGCACAAGAATCAAATGGGTGCAATTTTCCTTAAAGCAGAATAATTACATCCCTATGAACTTCTCTACAATGTTTTTTGTGAACTCTGCAACCTATAAGAAAGCAGAAGAGGAAAATGACAAATTACCAATCCTGCCAAGACACTCCTTTCCTTTCATCGACAATGTTTCCTTGGGTAGGAAAACTAAAGAACTCTGGTATATTAACATAGATCTGATCTGCAATCATAAGTTATGCATATGTGGTGATATAATTACAAGCCCAATCACTAATCCCTGGAACACTTCACCAGACACCACCTTCCAAGCTGACGTCAAAGGCTCTATTTTGGGTCTAGACATCTCTGAATGTGCATCATAATACTACTGTCTGGCATATATCTCTTATCTCTTCTCAAATAGCAGTACAACAGATTTTGTCAAAGACTACTAAAAGCGATCTGATTCTTTCATTATAAGGAATGCTTCAACTTTTTTTTTTTAACTTACTACATGAAGAACTCATGAAGAACTCTGGAAAGTTTCACCTTAAGCTCTCTAATCAGATTTTTTTTGTTTATTTCTCTCAAAGCTTGCGAGGGAATCCTCTTCTTCAAGCATTACCCTATCCCCAAAAAAACCAGTTCTTTTTCCTTTTTCAAGTGACCTCTTCTTTTCTATTTTTCATATTAATATAAGGCCCCAAGAATTGATAGTCTTCTGATTTGGTGGATCCGTAGTACATGGAAAGTAGTGCAGAAAGCCCAACATAAAACACTCCTAGCAACTCTCAATACTCCTTAGCAAGGACCACTGGTCAACTGAAGACAAGAGTATACATTGCCAATTTAATTTTTTTGCTCACTTCATGAAATCATTGGGAATTCCACTGCAAGTTAACTAAAGTTCAGACAGTGACATCCAAATCTGCCTGTGAGGTACTGAGCATTAATGATCTACCTCACACCATTTGACACCGATTTCCAGGTGCCAACAGTAAGGGAGATCTAAAGGATTTCTCTAACTAGGTGAAAGTCTCCATTTGTATTGAGAAGTCTGTGTGGCACAGGTGAAATTATTCTGGATTAAACACCAGGAGACATAGGTTCAACTCCTGTATGAACTGGGGCAAGTCACATAAGCTCTATGAGCCTCTGTGTCCTCTTACGAAAAGGGACTAGACAAGATGACCTCTAAGAACCCCTTCTAACTCTAAATCCTATTGGTTATCTATAATCCCACAAACTGCCATTGTGCCCCAGAAAAGAATTAAAAGTAAAAAGCCAATCACTGATAATACTTCCACAAAATGTAATAGCTGTAAGAAAGCAACTTCAGATAGGCCTCAAAACTAATAAGCAATTAGCAAAAAAATGTTCCCAAATACTTATTAAATACCTACAACGTACAAGAAACCACCCTAGGTGCCGGGAATAATATAGGTTTAAATAGGTTACATAGGTTAGATATAGGTTAAATAGGTTAAAAATACAACAGGACATAACCTTAAAGAACTTTAATTATCTCGAGGAATACTAGAATTAAAGATCCTTTAGGAAATACAACCCTAAGTTTTAATATGTATATGTATATAAATCTTTATTAGCATATTTACATATGCACATGTATATCTACACATACATATAGTGTATACACACATACATAATGCAGGTATGCATATGCACATATGTACTTGTATGCATTATACGTTATAAACACAGTCTGTCACATACACATACATATAAAAACATACACATGTGTATGCATATCTATGTGTGCAAATGTACACATATAAAAGGTGTCCCAAAATTGTACCAAAACTTTCAGAAGACTCTGCACAGTGAGTGTCTGTGTGATGACAAGCAATCCTCAAGTTTTTACTGACTTCCTCCATTTTTACCAGCATCATGGTAACAGCAGGAACTTAAAGCAGATGAATACAAATATGAGAGTCTGCATTTGAAGTTATTACTTTATTTTAGGTTCCAGGGGACTATGGAATCATGCTCATTTGCATACGTGATATACTTGGTCATATAAGTCGATTAAATTACCTGTTGAATGAGTGACCGGGCCTCTTCAGAGATACACTCCGGCAGGTTCAAAGAAGTGTGAGTATTTATCCCTGCAGGATGGCACTCAGCCAGAGTCTGAAACAACCAATCAGGGACAGTTATTATCACACACAACATCATCCTTTATTAAACCCTGGCACTAATGGACAGCCCAGCACAGAAGGCATGGTAGACACATCAACTATGCACTATATGCACTAAATGCACTATAATCTACATGGCATCACCTACATAGTTCAGACATAGGAATAAAGGTTAAGAGAACTTCTCTCATGCTACTTTAGCACCTTGCTATTTAAAATTCTCCTAGGAATATTTTCTTGCCACTATATTAATTTATATATTAGGTTTCCAAATCTCTCACCTTTTTTCTAGCCATATCAACATGGGTTAGTAATAATAATGACATTACTGATGATAATAGCTAACCTTTAAATAGCATTTTATGTGCCAAGCATTGTGCTAAGTACTTTACAATGATTATCTAGTCTGATCCTCATAATGACCTGGGACATATGTGCTGTTATCATCCCCATTTTACAGATGAAGAAACTGAAGCAAATAGAGGTTAAGTGACTTGCCCAGGGTGAAACAGCTAGTATGTATCTGAGGCTGTATTTGATCTCAGGTCCTCTTGGCTCCAGGGCTGGTGCACTATCCATGGCACCATCTTGCTGCCTATGTTGACAGAACAGTTTTCTTGTCTTCTACACAAAAACTACACAGAACCTACTTAAAAATTTACAATTTTTTAATTTAAAGCAGCTCTTTCTGTGGTGGCCAAAAATTGGAAGTTGAGGGGATACCCACTAATTGGGGAATGGCTGAACAAGCTGTGGTATATAACATAATAGATGTAATGGAATAAGAAATGATGAGCAGGAAGACTTCAGAAAAACCTGAAAAGACTTACATGAATGGAAGCGAGTGAAGTGAGCAGAACCAGGAGAACATTGTACACAGTAACAACCATATCGTACGATAGACTTAGCTCTTCTCAGCAATGCAATAAAATAAGACAAGTCCAAAAGAATCATGATGGAAAATGAACTATGCAGTCTGGTGGAGATCAAAGCATATTATTGGCTCTCTTTTTTGCTGTTTCTTCTTTCTCATGGTTTCTCCCATTGGTGCTAACTCTTCTTTACAACATAACTAATATGAAAATATGTTTGAAATGAATGTATATCTATAGCCTATATCAGATCACAAGCTGTCTTGAGAGGGAGTGGGGAAGAAAGGGGAGAAAATTTAGAACTCAAGATCTTATGGAACTGAATGTTGAAAACCAAAAATAAAAAAATAAACAATTTTAAAAGTATGATTTTAAAAATCTGATGTAATTAAATGTTATAATCTTTACTGCTTAGCAAGATACACCAGTATTTGACAAAGGTAAGGCTGCTCATTTCCTCTGTCTTCTTTCCAGAAGGCAGGATACATAGTATCTTTTAAAAATCTATTTACCTTAAACAACACGCTTAGAAGTTATTGAGCTGAGAGAGTATAAACACCTACCTTAAACTAAAGGAGGTGAAAAAATGTAAGAAAAATTACTTTTTACTTACAAAACATAATTCTTTACTTATAAATTCTTTACTTATAAATGTGAATATTATATAATAATTCTTTACTTATAAATGTGAATATTATATAATAATTTCTTAAAGATAGGTATTTCCTAAATTTTAGGTCACAATATTTAAAATTCTAAAACACTATCATAATGTACTGCATTAAGACTTTTAGGTTAATTAGCAACTAAACAGTATAATTATATGCAATGGAAATTTAGGGAATTTTTAAAATATTTATTAATTTTCAACACAGATCACAATATTTCATATCAACTATTGTTATGACCATGAATTTACTATTACTGTATCACATATAATTTTTTTTTCAAATTTTGGAGCTCCAAGTCATTTGGGCACCAAGAAAATGTAATAATTCTCTATTTGCTCCTAATACAAAGTCGTTTGTAAGTGTGCTCCAGATCTAAAAATTACTACAAAGGGCTAGAATTCTGGATCTTTTGAAATTAGAGTTGTACCTGGGTAAAACAGATCAGGTAGCCTGAGTCACTCACAGCTTACCTTGCCAGTGAGAAGTTCAAAGAGGACAGCACCCAGGCTCCACCAATCACAGGCTTCAGTTTCCTCCGTAATTGCTCCAACCTCTAAACACAAAAAAAGTTGGCATTAAAATTCCAAAGGTCAATTACACCTTCAAAATTAACATATATTTACAAGGTGACCTTCTATTGCTGAGAGAGCACATACTAAATACTACTAGGCTTTCAAAATTTCTGAAAGTTACTTATCCCTTTAGTCACCTACTGTGGCTGCATTATTTTTTGACAAGACATTTGTTCTTGAGTTGATGGAAGGACACCTTCAAGATGTTAGATGTAATAGTCACATGAACATATTAGACCAGAAATCTAGCTTATTTTTCAGTTTAGGAAAATGACAGATAACTCTTAGACAGGGGCTATTATTCAGCAAGTTATTACTCATTAGCATTCTATCAAAGGCTAATGAAATTCAATGAGAAAATTCAAGAAACATTTGTTAAGCACCTACTATGTATAAGCACCTGTGCTAGACATTGAGGTTAGATAAGACACAGTCTCTGTTTTCATAGAGCTTACAACATATTAAGGAATTGAGACACATACATAACTGATTACAGTAGAAAACAATACAGGGACATGCATATGAGAAGGATGCAAGCAAAATGTTAAATGAAGGCTGAAGGAGAAAAGGGTATAGGTAAGGCTTAATGAAGAAGGCTGAACTTGAGATGGGCTTCAAAAAGATGGGTAAGATTTCAACAGGTCAAGGAAAGTATGGAGAAGGGATATTCTACGTATAGCAAATAATAGAAGCAAGGAGGGAGGAAGGAAAATAATGGACATGCATGAGTGATATGATACAGCCCAGTATGGTTGGAATATAAAAAGCTTTCAAGGAAACAGTTTAAGGTAAGAATGGGAAGGTAAGGTGAAGGACTTGAATGGCGGGCAAAAGCAGTGGAAAAGCTCGGAACAGTCTTGGATGGAAAAATTACAAGGAAGATAACTAGTAGAAGTAGGAAAGAAAGTTTCAGAGTGAGAAGAGAGTAGACAGGAAGATCTGTTAGGATGTTACTGTCAATCAGTCAGAGCAGCACAAAAAAGCCTAGAATGGTGAAAATGGGAATGAAAAGGAGGGAATGGATAAGAGAGATAATTATAGAGGTAGAATCAAAAAGGACTTAGTAATTGGATTCAAGAGACAGGAAGAGTCAAAAACAAAAGTTTCAAAATTGAGGGAATGGGTAAAATTGTAGTGATATTGATAGAAACAGTGAAGTTAGGAGAAAGGTTTTGAAGAAAAGATAAGCACAGTCGTTTATCATCATCTTATATGCACTACATATAGATTCATTATATGCATTACATATAACAAGATTATTAGATTCATTTCATATAAGATGATGATGATGATGATGGACATAAAGAGTTTGGAGTATCAATGGGACACCCAGGTAACAATGTTCTGTTGGCAGTCAGGGATAAAAGTTGTGAACTAGGAAGGCCAAAGATGTAGATTTGTTAGTCATCTGCATCAGAGCACTAGCTGAATTTTGGGGAGTAAATGAGATTGCCAAGGAGGAAGAAGAAAAGAAAAACAGGACTAATGGCAGAATTTGGGTGACTGCATACCTTAAAGGTGTTGGAAAGAAGACCATGAGCCAATGAAAGATATAGAGAAGGAACTGTTAGAGAGGTAGGAAGGCAACCAGGAGGGTGTAAAATATCTGGAGACAACATGGGAGAATATCAACAACAAGAGAATAGTCAGCAATGTCAAATTCTACCAATGGGTCTCTTTTGTGCTTAAACTTCGTTACACTACATTAGGGACTATCACAGACTCAACAAATTCACACATAATGATGGCTGCCTCTCCTTAATAATCAGACATTTCAGGAAAAGCCCTAGAAACTAAGTTCCAATCATCAGGGGCCTACAATTTTGTTAGAATCAAGAATATTCTCTAATCATACAGTACTTGAGGTATCTCTTATTCTACATGACTTTTCAAAGATTACTGAAAGGAACAGAGGGTTATAATTTATGCTAATTTTCACAAATATTCCCACCAATTATTTCCTATGGGACACCTGGACCTAATGACATGGACTTATCAAGGACAGCTAAATACTCTCTTAGTATCTTTCTACTTATTATAGGGTCCTGTACCAGCCACTTTTATTCATTTGTCATCTAAAGTTCATTTTCAGTGGTAGAGAAAAGCAAAAGAGAAGAACTAAACAACTGTCATTCCATTATCATCAACTCCTCCTCCCCAAAAAGTAAGTTTTAATCCTACTCTTTTCTCCAATATAGCAAAAAGGAAAAAATAAACATTTTTGTCGTCCTCAACTTTCCTCGTCAGTCACAACCCATTCTTGGCTTTCAACTTTCGATACCATTCTTAGTGGGACCACACCACATATGAAAAATTCATTCTCTATTACCTGCCTTGCATCTATCTTACCTATATTTTTTAAACCTAAGTTGCTTGATGAATTCTCTGTGCAGTCTTATTAATCATTTTAAACAATATACCCATTTTCCTCAGAAAAACTGTCTTTAGAACATTATTCCTGAGAATTTCCTAGGCCTCCTTGGACTGACTTCCCCAAGAAAATGTTAGTCTGCTGTAACATTTATCTGAATGCTTTTAAATCTTGTCTTCCCACATCTAAGATATACTAGATTATGCTAAGCTTTCCTTTCTTTCTCTAGCACAAATCTAAGGTGGAACAGTCATTTTCCTTTGTGGTTCCCATTATATTCACCCCATTATCCAGGTTTTCCTTGTTGGCTAGAATGAAATCCAAAATAGCAGGTCCTCTCATTGCTTTCCTCCACTTTTTTAAAAGATGCAATCTTCATTAAAGTAAGTCAAAAAAGTATTAGCTGGTCTGCACTGGGCAGAGAGAGCTCTAATAGATGTCTGGATAATGGAAATACCCAATCATTACTCTATCATGCCTCCAGTCCAGGTTTATGATTTATTTTCCACACTCCTCACCTAATTCCTCTTTCTGTCCAGGTGGTGTGTAGTATGCTCCAATAACAATGTCACTTCTGTTTCCCAAATATATTTCTGTCTGTTCTCTTCCTCTTACTCAATTCTGGACCTAGTTTACTATCCATCTGCCATGTCTTTCTGAGTTATATTACTGATAGACAAGCTCTTTAGTTTGTTCATCCAACTGCATATAATAGCCTGAACAAGAGATATTCTCCATAACAGTTGATTTTTCCAGTGTTGAGAGTTAGGCTGAATCAATTAATTGATCAAGAAGCATTTATTAAGTGTCAAACATTGTTCTAAATGAGTGGGATAAAAAAACGAAATAATCCCTGCCCAAAAGAAGCTTATATTCTATTGGAGATGTGTACATCTACAAGTAGAAACAAAATAATACAAAACAATTTGCAAGGGAAGCCATTAGCAGCTTTGGGGATTAGGAAAGACCTTGTATACAAGGTTGAACTGAACTATTCTGAGTAATTATAGATCTTGTTTAGGAGACTTTGAGATGTTCTAGGGCATCATATAATTGGCACAATACAATCTTTGTAAAGGCATCTGTAGGTGCCTTTATCTATAGGAAATCCTTATTCCACTTGGATTCTTTGATAGACTTCATGACAGTGGCAAACAGCGTTATCAAGCATACTTCTGTCTATTATGGTGAATAACATCATGAACATTTTTTTTAATGAAACTGTGTACATTTTAACAGAAGTCGTGGTTATCAATAAGGGAGTCATTTCTGAATCTGTCTCCATGTAATCCAACTACCAGTTAGAACAAAAGGCAAACAAGAAGAATGGGAAGATGGCATGCAGATAATCACAACAGCTTCAACATGATCTAGTCAAGCAAGTTTTTAGTGCTAGAAAATGGGGGAAATGGGAAATGGACAAAGGAAAATACAGTGACACTCATTACTACCACTTCCTACAGAAACTAAACTGATATAAGGTATAATACCAAGGAGGACAAAAGAACCTTGAAACTTTCTCAGACAGTAAACATATGATTTCTTTGCTATGAAACATAACAGCCCAATGCAATACCAGTTTACAATACAAACTCATTTGTAAAATACTGTAAAGGAGGACACTAGGTAAGTAAGTAAATAAGGCTTGATGTGAGTCATAACTAAGCCAATTGTCTCAAAAACATTTATAATAAAACTTACAGAACAACAAACAGATTTTAAATAGAACAATTATGTCACTCCTTAAGCTTTGATATGGTCAAGAAAAAGTACAAATAGCAAGTAAGGAAAACAGAACTGGGAAAAGTAGTTAGATTAGTCTAAGAACACACGAAGAAGATTTGTGTTGAAAAATAAATGCTTTTGAAGGCAATTAAGGATTTTTAAAATATCTGAAAGAGGGAAAGATTAAAAAATTAGATAAAATTACAGATATAGTATCCAAACTAAAAATCAATAACCATCAATCATACGTCTATTTTCTCAAGTAATATGCCTATTTTCAAAAACCCACATGACAATGATAAACACATACACTGAGGGATTCCTTGAAGAAACATGATAATGGAAACAGTAGGCTCCGTAAACAATTTTCTCCTGAAGACCACATCTTCAGCCACACAATCGACAAACAGGCGTAAGGAATGCAAGCTTCACTGTCGTTTGGTTCGTTACTAAAATTATTTAATCCTATACAATGAAAATTTAAAGGCTGTCCTCAAGTATTTTTTCTCACATATATGTCAAGATCATAAAGTCAACTTGATAGGGGCAGAGATAATTTTATTCAGTGACTCTATCAATATTAAGGAAGTCATAAAACAACAAGTTGAATGCTTGCCAGACGTGTTTTCCTTTGTCTTACGTAAGGTATGTCTTAAACAAAATCTGAATGAGAAATTTTCTATAGATGATGAAAGTGCAGATTATCTTTCGTGGATTATATTATGCTAACTGCATCAAGTCCCAGGATAGTATAAGACTTCCTTAATGGAAGCCATGAGGTTGATCTAACCATAAACACTGAGAAATCCAGACAGAGGAAGAAAGTATATTGTCCTGAAGAGGATATGCAATTGGATAAACATTTTGTTAACTTAATCCATCAGTAAACCTACCTTGAACAGGTACTACAGATAATGAGTAAAGCCCAAAACTGCAGGGAAAAAAGTGCTGGATTGTATTTGGAAAGATATGCAACACTTTCAGAGCTGTCCCTCAACATGAATCCATCTTTTTTAAAAACAATATTTTTCTAATGATGCTAGATGGATAGCTGTGGATCATGAAATGACAATCTCAAAAAAAACAAAACTATAAGTAAAGAAAAAAGAGATAGATGTTTCATGGGCATAAGGCTAAAACATGTTACTAACAATGACTACAACGTAAGAAGAGTTGTAAAAGCTATGAGTGGATCTGTCACATGTTGATTAGAGATTAAAAATGAATAGTTCATTTTTTGCATTGGTAATCATTCCAGAATATTGAAAAGAGATTTTCTGGAGGGTTTTTGGGAAGACTGGCAAGAAACACACAGCACAAGAAAGTGTAGATGAGCTGATACTTGTACTACTTTAGGGAAAATACACATTGATAAAAGAGATCAGAGAACCACTTAAGCACAATTGAAATCACTGACTAAAATAAATGCTTTAGGATTAGCTATAGATTAAAATTAACCATGACACTTCTGTCCCTTGTCAAAACAGATAATTGGTAACAATCTGCTTATAACACTTCTCTTAAGTGTTCAAAAGATTAGAAGTTTATTTTGTTTAGCTAATTTTTGCTTACATGTTATTTCTGGTTATCAGATGAGCTTAACTCATCACTCTTCCCTCCTTTCTTACTAAATCCCAAATCTCCTGCTTTTTCTATATTTGTCATCGGCACTACCCAACCACCTGAGCTTAAAAGTAAAATCATATTATACCAATATTCAATCAGTTAGAAACATATTTCCTATATATGACTCTCTCATTATGCCCTTCCCTTTAGTTTCCATTGCCACAATACTATTTCAGGCCTTCAACCTATAAATGACTTGCAATCTAGACGTTCATTTGTCAATAATTTTTGGGGAACTTGAGTTGCTTTTTTCCATAGAAACAAAATGATTAATAATAGTTAAACTTCTAATCCATAACACAGCAGTCATATCACATCACTTAATTATAGAACTAACAGTATTAGTCTAAAGCCAGGGTCCTGAGATGGGTCATTTGGAAGGAAAATTTAATATGAACAAAACTTTTTTCTTCCCTTCTTGGGCCCTAGGTAATTCTTCGATAAAATGCTGAAATAGGCAAAGTTTGCTTTTCATATGCCCTCACCTCACTTTCTGCAACCCTTTCTTCCCTGCTGCCCTGTGTCTCCCACTACAATATCCCTCTCAGGTTTGTCTTACTCCTAAGTAATATATGTTTCAAAATTATTCCCCTCACCTCCTTTTTCTTTAATTAAAACTCCCCTTGTTTCAATACAGATAATCTCAACATGGTATTAAAAGAAAAGAAATTTGAGAACAAGTACAAAATGGTAAAGGCATGGCTAGATAGCAATTTGTGTAAGAAAAAGTTTTAGTGGCCTATAACTTCAATATGGGGGAGTGGGAAGGAGAAGGAAAAGGAGAAGAAAGAGGGAGAGAAAGGGTTAGGGAGGAGGAGGAGGGGGAGGAGGAGAAGGAGAAGGAGGAAGAGGAGGAGGAAAATGGAGAAGGAGAAGGAGAAGGAGAAGGAGAAGAAGAAGAAGAAGAAGAAGAAGAAGAAGAAGAAGAAGAAGAAGAAGAAGAAGAAGAAGAAGACGACGACGACGACGACGACGACGGAGGCAATCACAGCAGTACCTTTACACTCTGCCTTGGAATATCTGGAACACTGGGATGAAACTCAAGCATCACGTTTTAGGAAGTACACTGAAAAGTTGTAAAGTGTTCAAAGGAAGGCAACCATGACTGGGAAGGGTCTAGAAGTTATGCCTTATGAAGATTATGTGAAAGAACTGAGGATATTTAGCCTAGATAAAAAGACCTGGAAAGGACAAATGCTCTTCAGGCTTCTGAAGGTGTGTCATATGAAAGAGATGCTCCTGGTCCAGCAGGGAGAACTAGGATCAATAAAGCTACAAAGAGGTCAATTTAAACCTGTTATTAGGAAGGAAAAAACCTCCTTTAGAGTCAGAGCTATGCACAAGTGGAATGGACCAACTGGAGAGGGAGTGGGTTTCCTCTCACTAGCACTGTTTAGGAAAAGGACAGAAGACCACCAGTCAGGATGTTGTAGAACAGATTCTTGTTAAAAGTCAGTGTGGACTAAATGGCCTCAGGTTCCTTCCAACAGATTCTATGACGAAACAAATTCAAACAAATACAGCTTCACGATTCATCTAAAAGTTCTTGTATTTTTGCAGAGATTTTACAGCATCTCAATTCTTCACCTGTAGAATTGGGGTTGGAAGGATTGCAAATGACCTGAAGGACAATGAAAAGATGTACAGTAGATGTAAGAAGGTTACAACATATTACCAATATTGTCCTATGGGCAAAGACTTCATTGCCAAGGACAAGCATTAAAAGGAAGTCCAAATGTTGAATTAGTGAAAGGAATTATACAGAGGGATCTAGCATATTGGGTGAATCCTTTATGGAGGATTTACATGAAGGTCTAGGCAAGAAACACACTGGATGCAAAGATATGAACAGTTTGCAATTTGCACCAGCAGAAGGCATGCCCACACTTACGAGATCATAAATCTAGCTGAGAAGTAAGTTTCACTGTCTACTTCTAAACAATGAAATTTTTCTAATCAAAGTATTTTGTAAATCTTAAAGTATCACATAAACATGTTATTAATATTATTGATTCAATCAAAAATCAGCAATATGGAAAGTTTTAGGGAGCAAGACAGACAAGGAAGGCTAGTTAGTCTTACCCTAGAGTCTGTTCCTGTATTAACTACCATAAACTGTTCCTTATTCTTAAGTATCTTTTCTGCTTCTTAATAATGTCTTTTGAACTCTCCACCCATCCCTACCCACTCCTTATGAGCCCTCTTGTAACAAAAACAGTTAAGCAAAATCAACTAACAATGATCAGTGTTCAGCTCATGCAAAAAGTGCTTCAATAAATATTTTAGAATAGAGCTGCTATTCCCCCACAAAAACAAATTTTTGAAGGTCAGCAGGGGTTCACACTGCCAAATATAGGGATGAGGACAGAGAAGGCAATAGCAATCCTTTATTTGGATGGATTATTTATTTATACAGAAGGCTTTTGTAAGTCATGTCTCATCTATACCACAAAAACCTCGTAACTATTCTCCCTGACTTCCAAGTGCTTTACTCCCCTAAATAATATCCCTACAGAGACCAGGTCCCCTCCAAATTCTTCCTTTTTGCAGGCTGAACATCTCCAGTTCCTTCAACTGAGCTTCATGCAGCATGCTTTTGAGCCCCCTGGCAATCTTTGTTGCCTTGCTTTGCTTCAGTTAGTCTAAGTATTTCATAAAATGCAATTCATAAAACTGAATATGACAGACACAAGCTGAACAGGTCAAGAGTACAGAGTATCAACTCCACTGTTCTTAACACCATGTTTTTCTATTAACGCTGCCTAAGATCATGTTAGTCTTTTTGGCTAATGTGCCTAATTTCATTGTTCAGTTGTTTTCAGTCATGTCCAACTCTTTATGACCCCATTTGGGATTTTCTTGCAAAGATACTGGAGTAATTTTGCAATTTCCTTCTCCAACTCACGTTACACATGGGGAAACTGAGGCAAACAGGGTTAAGCAACTAGCCCAGGTTCATACAGCTAGAGTCTGGGGCTAGATTTGAACTCAGATCTTCCTGACTCCAGGCCCATGCTCTACCCAGCGCACCACCTACATGCTTTATGTGCCGACTTACACTGGTTGAATCTGACTAACTCACTGAATGAAAAAGCAAGAGAGAAAAACTAAAGGTTCTTAAATGTGGAATAATGGCAGTCATTTCTTTTTTTTAAAAAAGGGCTAATCAGGTCAGTAGGAACACATTTTTAGTTTCATTCTTTTTTTTTTTAATTTTCCCTGTCCAGCCTCTGGTGAAGTGATTAACACTTTAGAAAATGGCAAAAGTGAAGTTTGTACTTCTAAGTTCCTACTCTATCTTTGGAGTAAACTGTTTTCCACAAAAGTTTTAAAAAGAAAAAAGGAAAGGAAAAAGAAAAAGCACTCAGCAGCCCCATAACTGGACACTAGAATACATCTGGCTATATACTCTGGCCTCAGTTTCCACATTCTTAGAGGCAGCACTGTCCTACACACTTTACCTTGAAGTTTTTATCTTCTGTGGATTTTCTGACCTTGATTTCTAAATGATGACTCTAAGACTCAAACATTTTGGCAGCATTCTACTATGTCTTTCCTGAGTCTTTACTGAGTAGAGCAATGACCATACATAATGTTTCCAAGGTATGACCCAACGTAATGCCTTGATGTGTCCCAATCTGAAGAAAAGCTACAGGTTGAAATGTTAACAACTTCATGAAGATCACAAAAGGAAGTCTGAGAGTTTTAATGGGAGATCAGGGCCCAAAATTCATTCAATTCTCCATTTCTTTTCCTGATCTTTACAATTTCACGTAGCGGATGGTGCCACTGAAGTATATTCTACCACCATATGGGAATTCTACCACCATATGGGAATTCTACCACCATACATCATGTAAAATATCTGTTTCCTCACTTCCACTTGTTTTTCCCTATTTCGCTGCTCTCTTCTCCTATAAAGTAGGTAGGTACCCTTAGCTTTTCCATTCTTTCCTTACTCTTTGTTGGACCTTAAAGCAACATGCTCAGCTATCAATTAGGCCTCTTGTTAAACCTAAAGTCTAAAATAGATGCTGAATAATACTAACAATAACATTACTTATGTAGCTTGTTAAGGTTTTCAAAATATTTTCCAGAATCTAAGTCAAGCTGACTCAACAGTAAGAAGGTTGGCATGATCTTTTAATCCCATCTTTAATTGTGCATCAATTATCACAAAAAAGCTAATTTTAAATATATACCATGGATCCTGATAAACACGAATTAAATGAGCTTTAAAAGCTATCTTTTCCTAACAGAACAGCGTAAAATTCTTGCAACACTTCCGAAAAATAAGAAATTAACTCTCATCAAGATGATTTTATAACAAACCAAAGTCATTCATTGATGCCAATTTAAGACTGAAATGTGGTATAATAAGACTTCAAATACAAGAAGGGCTATTCTACAAAGGGTAGTAATCAGCTGTTCAACATCTTCAATGAAGAGAACAAGAACACAAGTTGTAGCAGAAAGGATGTTGGTGAGAGATACATGGAAAAACTTTCTAACAGTGATGGTTATTAAATAAAATATGGGGGCTGGAAGTGGAGAATGACTTGTCAAATATCTTCTTCTCTGGCTTTTTTATAACTGAAGAGACTCTGGTATATATGTTTGGCCCTATATGAAACTAAGGGGACAGACGAGATGGTCTTTAAACATCTTGTCAAGTCCTATAATTCTGAATTAAAAAAGAAAAACTCACAGATACATACTTTTAAGATTGCATAAGAACACTGGTGGCAGGAAAGATATAAGATTCTTCTAACTGTCAAAACTGCAATGGCTGCACTAAAAATGCTTCACTGTCAAAACACGTACAAAAGATTTCAGGCATAAGCCAAGAACACTGATTAAAACATACCCACATGGCAGTTGCTATGAAACAGACTAAAACACCAGGTGAACAGTTGGGCATCCATCTCTGGGATCAAAAGTGAGGAATGATAAAGAAATACCAAACAAGTATTCAGGACTACTTAAAAATATTTAAATTTTTCTTTAAAAAATGTTTTTAAACTTTGAAAACACAGAAATAATTTCAAATGAACTATTAATGAATTAATAATTGAAAATAACAAATTTTGCCACTGGTCTTGTCCATTCTCAACAAAATCCATTTTACTGAACCTAGGCTTCTGTTCATATCCCCAAGCTCTAGGGTTACAGCTAAAGTTTCGTAAAAGGAAACATCTCTAAGAGTTAGCAGTAATGGTAAACAAAGTGATTTCTAAATAAATAACTCACAAAGAAAAGGAAATTCTCCTCCCAAAACAGAAAAAAATCATAATGTAAAAAAAGTTTGGGGGTTTTTAATCACCTTTAATTCAAAAAAGAATCACTTTCAACCAACTAGCCGACCAGAAAAGACACTGCTGTCTTACATGGCCTACTGGTGCCCTAATGAAGTGTCTGAATGATGTGATTATATAACACCATTAGCTGTCATTCCTTTACCTTTTATTCCTCCTTCACTTTTCTATACCCCGCTAGTTTCCTCCTACTTCCCTTGAGAGACTAATCACCTGATGACAATGAATCAATGTCACAAATTCTAACCAGTATCATCTTTTAATATGTTGCAGAGAAAGAACCAGTCAGCTCCGGCACCAGATTTTGAGTCATCCAAAATTCTTTTAAGGACACCAACTGTGTGGTAACGTTATGAGTCAAATTCTAGAATTTTCATTTTAACCTTGTCCAAAAAGAATTTCCAATGTGGGAAATTGTACCTACATAGTAGAATTTTATTAATTCACACTAATGATTCAGACACTGACACTGAGCTTCAAGATTTAACATACTAGTGAATTTTAAAATAAAACATAAGGTACTTTACACATAGTAAATAAAACGTACTTGCATTTGTTTTAGTCATTTTTGCATGTCACAGAACTACTAAATGAACGGGAAGAGTTTCAGCAAATCAATCTAGTCCAGGAGCACATAAATTTTAGGGTGAATAAAAACAAAGAATGAGACAACTAGATTTTCTCTAAAAGAATTTGATTCACAATATTTCCCTATGACTGAGTGCTAACCCTATTTTAAGACTAAAACATAAGTTTTCAGAAAGTTGCAAACCCATGTTTTATTTTATCTTAACACAGGCTAATTTAACAGAGGAACAGTTGCCATCTATAATCAGAGATAATGTGAGGAACATGGAGAGCCTTGGTCTAAATATCCAAGAAAAATGGAGTAACTCAAAATGACAATGACTGTGCCATCTCTCTTCCTGGCTGAAAGTCTCTTCCAGACCTGAAAACCACATACACATGTGGTAAGGGGTAAGACTGAATAGTTGTGTCTGTAGAATGGTGCCAGGCTAGTGAAAGGCATTTTTCCCTCTCATCCTCCAAATAACTTCAAGAAACTGTTCAGACACTGGAGTGGCCATATCATTTTACAGAATGCTAAGATTCGAATAGGATCTTAGAGGTCACAGAGTCTAACCTAGCCCCTGCATGAATTCCTTTTTATCTTCTACTTTTACTCCATTCATCCAAACAGAACTCCAAACATTCCTCCATGTTGGTGTCACGGTCGATGGTAGGAAGGACACAGACCTCTGCTGCCTTCTGTGACAAGTAAAGTTGGCTTTCCAAAACATCCTCTAACTCTCATGAGTCTCGATTTATTCTCTAGGCCAATCATGTTTCTTACAGGGTGTCAGCGGCTTTCATCCAACGGCCCAGGCCCTGCATTCTTCTCAGATTAAAAGTACTTCTTCATATCTTGTTTATGAGTTTGTAGAAAATCTCCTTGATGTCTGCTTTTACCACAGGATTAAATTCTGGACTTTCTGAGGCTACATTAACTGAATGGAGAAGGATCAAATCTTCCCTCCCTTATTCATATACACACAAAGACAAAATTGAAATCACGCTGGAAACTGTAAAGCAAACTGAAAAGACATAACAAAAGCACAGAAATCAAGACCAAGATTTGAACATTTGTGCAAAGTGCAAAGCTGACTATCCTTGCCTTCTCTGCAATTATCTTGCCATCGGAACCTCATTTGGGACTTACTTTTTCCATCAAGAAACAACTGGCTAAAATCATTGCATTTTCAAAACAAGGGGGATCTAAGGCTCCAAGGGTTAGATCTGTAATAGATTCAATAAGATAAATTAATATTTCACTTAAATCTGTTACCTGGTTCTTGTTTATTGAATAGTGATAGGCAGTGGAGTGAAAAGAAGCCGGTAGAGGCTGGTCATCTTATTCCACAGGTATCAAAGACATTCAATATTCCTGAATGACAGCTAGATTAAAATGTAACTTGGGAATATTCACCAAAATAAATAAAAATACAACACAATAGAATCAAGATATGTTAATATGTGGTTTTCTACATCAATGTGCTGATGCCGGTATACTACGTATGGTTTATTGACCTGTTTCTATTTAAATTTAATGCCACTTATCTAAGCTAGTCCCTTGTCTCCAGATATCTAGCTTCCACTATTAACACTGCTGTTCATTACACTCCTAAAAAACTGCAGAGGAAGTTCCACAATCTTCTCTGGCATTACATTCTGTTGTTTTTACCTTCCTCTCAGGAGATAGTGAGGAACAGAATAACAACAGAAACTGCTTGGAATTTCTTAGGTGTTACAGAGAAGTCATGTTTTTAACTTAGAAAACAATATATGTTTATTTCTCCTATACAAGTTTCCTCATCCAGCCCCTCTTTTTCTGGTATGTGAGCCCTTAATCCTTTTTACCCTTCATATATAGTAATGAAAAACTGCTCTTAAGAGGTCATATAAAAATCAATACTAAGCCAACATTTGTTGTTGATACCCCTTGAATTTATGGGGGTAATAATATATAGACATAGATAGAGTTTATAATGTCACATCGATAATTCAACACTTTATCCAAATATCAATATTATGTTAAAGTTTAGAAGCCACAGTTTATTATAAGCTTTGAAAAAATGAGTGTTTCTCCCATAAAGAATGGATGCTTCTCTAATGCCACTGGTTACATGTGCTTTTTTTTCTTATCATTAGAATAAATCTGATCCTAAATATCTGTCCTCAGAAATTTGCAGTTGTCTATGACAAAAGAAATTTAAGGTGCAAATAGAGACCCTAAGAAAGGACAAAGGGGTTGTAACTGCGCCAATTTCTTTGAGTCCCTAAAATTTGGCACCACACTCACTTTCATACAGTCAGATCGAAAAGGAACAGCATGACTGAGTTTTTCATGACTACTATAAGTGTTCAATAAATATTAAATCACCATCATAAATGGTAGAGAATTTTGGCAACATTCTTGTAAGGGACCCAGCCTGTATATTATCTCAGGTAAGGAGATATGGGGCAAGGAAAAGTACACATTAGATCAATTCATTAACGACTTACCTGGATCATGGAAAAGCCCACAACCTTTTTTCTGCATTGAAAATTTCTGTTTCACCTAGGGCACGAGAACATTAATACTGTGTTCCTCCATAGACAGCCTTTCCCTGCAGCATCTGTTGCTAATTGAAAGGGACTCGAATTACAAAATTCTAGTCAATTTCTCTCCCTAGCCCTTGCTGTGTATAAAGATTTTCTATGCAGGAGAAAAGCATTAGTCTTCTACTACAGCTGATGACTGAAGAGCCAAAGAGAAAAGAAACACAGAAGAAAGAGGGTTTTGTGTGTGTGTGTATGTCCAGCAATATATCAAACTAAATTTGGAGGATGAGAGGGAAAAATGCCTTTCACTAGCCTGGTGACTGACCATTCTACAGACACAACTATTCAGCAATGGAATCCTATCGAGGTCCAGCTAACCAAATTCTCATCTTCTAATCTGGTATTTTTCACCTTTATGTCGATCTAAAATGTCTGGCTGTTCACAGTTCACCATCTTCTATTTCTACAGCACCTTACACACTTAAGAATTGCAAGAGACAACACACTTTATCTCATGAATATTCCTGATGTCCCAGTAACATCCCAAGAAAATGTATTCAAAGTCAGCATAAATTATGTGTATACTTACAATTTCAATAATGCAGACTTTAGACAGGATAGAAATTATATAAATGGCGCATAAAAACAAAATGGCCCAACAGCTTGCATTTACATAGTCCTTCACAGTTTGCAAAGCAGCTTCCTTACTCCAAGACAGTACATTCTCCCACTTTAACAAAAGAAGACGCACAGGCTCAAAGAAAGAGAGTAAGTGACTTGCCCAGGACCATATGGCTAACGTGTATTATATATAGGATAGCCTGGGACTTAAATCCAGACCTTTTGGGTTTCTACAAAATTCATTAAATTTTGGGGAAAGATATTGTAGTACAGCAATCACTGAGCTCTTCCTGTGACAAAAAAAAATGGTCATCATAGCCAAGGACAGGCTCTGATTTTTATGCATCTTATAGCAAAGTAAAATGAGAAGAAAACTTCATTTGTTTTTAACTGTCATTTATAAAATTTTCTATAGCTTTTACAATGTAAGTTATTGCAGTTGAAAGGTTAAAAATGTATAAGTTTTTAAAATGAAATAGAGTTTTGTGAAGATCTTATGCTACAAATGAGGTAAATGGCAGAGAGGACTCATTTCAGGTCTCACAGCTTCCTCCACGCAGAGTCTTAATTCCCTTGCTATTATTTCAACTAGAGCATAAAGCTTCTGTATCTTATCTTCCCTATTCACATCCTTCTGCAATGGTTACATATAAGCTAGTTTGGAGCTCTTATCATTCCTGAAGTGGAAAGAATTGTTTTTTTTCCTTCTTGATTACAGAAAATGATGACATCTGTTCAATAGTATATAATGTTCTTGAAATGCTTTCTTTATGTATGCTTGATTCAAATACTTCCCTGGCTACTTAAATAACATGCACCATGGTAGGGACATATGAAGTGTTTAAAGGTTCACACCATATCTTCACAATAGTTAGCTCAGGCTAGCAGCATAACATTATAGAGAAAGAAGTCATAAGCATTAAAATGTTCTCCCTACTAATAGTATCAAAAGATATGCACAATTTTCAAAAGAATTTCAAACTAGAAATGACTAAATGAAAATATACTATAAACCACTAATAGCAATGTAAATTAAAACAAATTAAAACTTTTAGGTGCTATCTCAAATCCTGCAAACTACCAAAGATAAAAAAAATAGGAAGGGTCAATGTTTGTAAGGATATGGGAAGACAAGTACACAAATACAGCACTACTGGTAGAACAAAGAATTGGTTAAATCATTCCAAATATCAATTTAGAATTATAACAGAAAAGTAATCAAATCATCCATACCAACCCCATTACTAGGTATATATCTCAAAGAGGTCAAAGATAGAAACCAAGGTCCAATGTGTGTCAGATATTCAGCAGCACTCTTTGTAATAGCAAAGACCCGGGGGAAAAGGTGCACTGACTGACTGGCAAATAGCTCTAAAAATTTGTTGTATGAGAATGAAATGGAATAAGAGCTTATGTTAATACTAGCACTTCAAGGTTTTCTAAAGTGCTTTACACATATTATCTCATTTGCTCCTCACTATAACCTATGAAGAAGGTATTATTATCATCCCCACTTTATGAATGATGAAACCAAAGTTGAGAGGTATCAGCTAATTTGCCCAAGGACAGCTAGTGAGTGTCTGAGAAAGGATTAAAACTCAGGTATACCTGACTTAAAGTAAACTTCTATTGACCACACCAAACTTCCTTTCTTAAGTGGCAAAAAAAAAAAAAAATTACAAGTACAAGAAATTCAAACAAACATGGGAAGATTTATATGACTGAATATAGAATAATATAAGCAAAACCAAAAAGAAAATATACACATTACTAAAACAATGTAAATAAAATGCTAAAAATGTAAGCAAAACTCCAAGTAATTGAAAAACCAATAATGATCTCAGAGAACAGATTATTAAACATACATGTCCAATCATAGCAGAGAGGCAGGGGACTAGCAAGACAGAATGTTTTCAGAGGTGGTTTACTATAATGGATGTTTCTGTTCACTTGTTCTTTATTACAAAGAATGTTTAAAAGGTGGGGAAAGGAAGAGAGAAATTTCCAGAAACAATATATGAAAACAAAAGGCATCAACTAATTTGGGGGAGGTAAGCGGGGGAGGTATGGTCATCAGTGACTACCAGCTCTCCTTTCTCCAGGGAATGAGGGAGGAGCTGCTATGCTCTCACCAGATTCATTTCCTTTATTCCTCTTGGATTCCAGCACAATGGTTTCCCTACCACTCTAGCTTATCTGGCACTCTCATCTTGGGGTTGAAATTTTTGTTCTCTAGATGTACAAGAGAGTTCCTGAACTTCAGCTTGCTGAAATTTGAGGATTAAAACCAAGAGTATATGCCAGCCTGCTTCAGGCTGGTTACGTCTGACAAAGTACCTGGTTTTGACTTCTTTTCACTGGCCTGCTCTAAGTTTCTTGTTGTCAATATGAACCTGGCATTCTGATTTCGAGCTCTCTTGAAATGAACTATATCGTTTGAGTCAAAACTCTTTTATTTAGTTTGATCAAGTATCTCAAAAATAAGAACCACTTGTTCACAGAATTCTGTAGGTACCATCATGATATAGGTTTCTTGTGAGCTGAAAGAAAAAATAAGATAACCACCTTATGACTTCTGGTTGACTAGTTATAATGATAATTCTGAGTTTTGTACTTTCTCTTCCTTGGCCTGAATTTTTAGTGGGAAAAAAAATTTAATATCATGTACCATTTTCCATTGATCATATCACAACTCCATTCTGAAGAGCCATCAGGTGTCAGGGTGTTACCCAACTAAAACCTTAAAGATGACTGATGACAAAAATGCTAAGAGAAAATAGTTCAAACAAGAAGTACATCCCTTTCCTCTCTCTCCTTCCCTTGCTCCCTCTCTCTCTGCCTTTTCTCTCTTTCTCTTTCCCAACCAGGTCACAGAGCTAGTTCTACATGTATACAGTTATTAAATCAGTTTTTGGAATTCTATTTGCCTTACAGTCACCATTTAATTTTTTTAAACCTTAGCATTTTTATCTTAGGTTAATATTTAAAATCATTTGTAAAGAAGTAGATAAAAGGAGTCAACACCAATTATTCCACAAAGATTATAATGGACAAGATCTCACAAGGTACACATAGATAGTACTATTTCTTGCCAATGATTGTAACCAAGTGTTTAAGACTCAGCATTTTCCATTTTTTCTTGTTAAATATCAGAAGCAGGAGATACTTCACTGTTGCTTTTTTTTTTTTTTTTAAACAATGAAGCTGTGAAGCAAGTTCACTGACTATCTTCCAAGATCAGTTAGGTCTGAAAAGAAGGAAGCTTCATACTGAAGCAATTATTTAAAGCTACAAGTATCTATTCCTTTCTTCCTCTTTTGAATGAACTCTTCTTAGCTTTAACAGAAAAAGGTTTATAGTAAATAGGAAGGATTAAATCTTTCTTCCTCTCACAATCTGGTGCTGGAGCAAACTTCCCCCAAAAGCACCAGGTGATAATACTATGAAAATGAACAAAGGTGCTTCACTTCAGTCTTCCATTAAGGAAAGCATTCAGATTTCACACACTCAGTTAACCCTGAAGACACCAATACAAGGAAATATTAGAAGTAATTCATACATGAAAGATACCCTGGAGTAAATTTTCTCCTACCTGAAATCAAAGAGATACTATTCTTGGGAATTCTTGAGGTATACCATGACACATGCACAAATGCTATGGAACAAATTCTCCATTTCATTCCTACCATTTGAAACCAGTCAGACTCTGGGCCTGCCTGGAAAACGTAAAACAAAACGGGAAAGGGCAAGAACTGAGAGGAATATTTGTTTTATGACAGAATGAATAGAGATAGAGAGCTGAGAAGCTTGGTGAAAAGTTAATGGCAGACTAGGGAACTTCCTTCTGAAGGTAGGTGTCTACAGGACAAACCCTGGAGTTCAGACCCTTGGGTCCTGTATCTTCATTGTCCAACTAGAGAGAACTCAAACTCCCGGATCTAATATAAAAGAGGAAAGACCTCTTTAGGAGCTGACCATTCCTAAGTATGACTTGAAATTGAAATGGATCACCTTCTCCTACTGCAAGTGTGCCCTAACACTAAGATGCATCTAGTTGCAAAACTATACTGGTCTTGACAGGTTGAGCGATGAAGGGTATATTCATTTTATTGTAGAATTTTCAGGTTGTCAAAAATATAAACCTCATAGATTCTTTTATGATAAGTGACTTACTTAAAAAACCATTTGTTTTCCTACAGTGGAATAACCAAATCTGTTTAAGTGGCAATCAAAAAAAAAACAAAACAAAACTGCAAAGTCAGTGAATAAAATGGGAGAGAGCAATAGGAAAGGGAGAAGAGATAAGGGCAGAACAAACTAAGTTACTAATCACTTAAAAAGAATGCTAAAGTATCCAAGTGGATATAGCCAAGCCACTCTTGAGTTTTGCTTAAGCTTAGGCTAAACAAGAGTTTTTGTGTGGAAGATAATATTTGAACATTAACCACAAATAATTCCCTCTTTCAAATGCTTTCTTCTTCCTTTTTTTGTTCTTAAAATTTCACTGTGCCTACACTATACATGCCAGTCATGTCAGCATCATTCCAAAATATCCTTTTTGCTTTCTCCTAATTTTCCTAATACTTGAATTACTTGCCTCATGTTTGGTCAAATTACCTTTTACTTCTAAATTCTTATACTCTACTGTCTTAGAGACTGTCTGCATTTAATTTTTACTCAACCTAATAGTAGATTCTTCACCTCTTCCTTACAAACAAAAATCTTCAGAATTATAGAATTAAGATATGAAAGGGACTTTAAAAACAATTTTCCTTAATTCCCTTTCTGCTACTTAAATCTTTTATTTCTACAAACTAATGCTCTGTATATCAATATAATGCACATATAGTTAAAATATCCCTTTTACCAACTGTTATTTGTACACTTGAAGATAGTATCCTCTGAGAATAATCCTAGGAGAATAATAAGGTGACCTTGAATTTTGACTGGCCTTTAAGAAGAAAAGTGCTAAAGTAACTAACCATTTATTTTACATCATTTATCTATACAGCACCCATTTTATAGACAGAAAAACTGAGATCCAAATACCTAATATCTTGTCCCATGGTCATTCAATGAGCCTGTGGCAAAGACAAAACTAGAATCCAATTTTTCTAACTTCCAGAACTTTAAATAATGTAACTCCACTTCTATCCAAGGAAACTTTAAGGGATTCATGATCTGTGTCTTAATTACCAAATTAACAGCTATTACACAAAATATTATTCTTAAAATAAAATAAATGTGTCTAACATTATACATATTGGGGTAGGGAAAAAGAAGGAACCAAGGGAAATTATCTAAAAGAAATATGCTCACAAATTATTTGGTAAAACAGGACTGGCGGAAGAAAAGCTGTCAGCAAAATAAATGTCATGCTCTAAAACCCAATTTTGCGGACAGTTTTCAGCATTTTTCATGTTGTGCTCTCCACAGTCAGCTGTGAGCTGCTTCCTAGTGTGAAATCGCCTAAGAAAGGGAGCGAAGCTGTCATCTGACATCTGGGAGCATGGAGATCAGGTTGTGGTATGAAGCATTTTGGACTTCTTCAATTTAAACAGACATTTACCTGCAAATTCTTAATTCTAGAAAGCTTTCAATGGGAAATAGCCATTTAAATTTCAAGCAGAAGATATACAGGGTACATTTGCAAAGATTCATAATGGGGTGGAAAATGAAGGTGAAGGACACACATTGATGGGGGTGCAGGGGATCATAGCAACTTGTTTAAGACTAGAAAGAGGAGTTTAAGTGCTTTATAATAGCATGAAAACTGTGAGAGATGTACAACCTTACTCATCTTTCCCAGATTGATTTTTACATGGCTAGCATAGACACTGACTATAAAAGGTTTGATGTTATATGCCCCTTCTCATGTTATTTTTTATTTTACAACATTCAGATTGTTTAGAGTGGGAGGAAAAACAGTGGTAAGGGGAGAAAAAAAGTACTTCCCCTCCTTTTTCTCTCTTAGTTTTGCCCTTAGGGAAGAATCTTTAGAAAGCTAGAGCAAAGAATGCCTCTCTATTCTTAGAAGTGAACTTACTGTCGGTTAAGCACCTAAAAATTCCCAGCTATGGTAAGATAAATAAAAATAGAAATAAAATCATGAGTTCCAAGGAATCCATTTGAAGATGGTGGTATCTCAGAAATAGCCAATTTATCTCAATTTTTATTCCGTCATTCACCTGGATGAATACTGGGAAAGGGTTCTAGGATCCTTAAAACTGGAATCATGTGTTACCATATCCACAGGGTCACTTCTACAAGGAGTGTCTTTCCTTTACTCTCCCTGCCAGGCCAGGGTTTTGTGTTGCCCCAGTGTGAAAGCGACCCATATACCCACACACGATGACACAGAAATGAAACCTTTTCTAGAGAACTGTAATAGATAATCTAAGGACACAAAGAAAACCTAAAAGGAGTGGTTTCTACTTTGAAAACAGGGCTGGGTTTGATCAGTGAATTCGTATGCTCCAGACCCTCTTGATAAGGCTGCAGCTGCAGCCATTTATGTGCTGGCTTTTTCACAGATGTAGACCGATAAAGCTTGGTGGGTTTTTTGTCTTTTTGTTGTTTGGTGGAATATTTTTTTTAAGTATAGAAAAAGTGATAATAGTTTAAAAAAAAGTTCTTTGTTTAGTTTTTGGAAACTTGTGAATATCCAACCTCCTTGACAGTGTAAAAGTGACTGCTGTATTGTTCAAATGGCAATGACTTTTCTAAATCTAAGATCACAAAGTTGGCAAAAATTATACTTAAATAACAGAAGGTGATCATTTGCATTTCAAAATTTATCTATCTTGCTTTTCCCTCCAATTAGACCAAAACATGTTGATTCACAGGTTTCTGTGTGTGTTTGTTTCTTTTTTAAACTTATTTATAGAGCAGAATAATGGCCCCCCTGCTAGTTTGGCATTTGCTCAAGTTTCTGTCCATGTAAATCGAATCTGTTACTGGAAAATTTTCTCAAAATACCAAGGCACATTAACCAGAAGATAAAAAAGATACATTGCTGATATTATAAAGTACAGAGCAGGTGGATAATGTTTTTAGGACAAATATGTGATAAGGATTCCCAGAAGGGAGGAGGGATAGGGGTAAGGGGTGGGGGAGCAGTAGGGGCAAAGGGCTGTTTAAACATAAGTGAATCATTCTCATCATAATCTTGTGACAACTTTACTTTCTAAGCAAACATCAGCTGCTTAACATGCTTTAGAAATACTCAGAAAATAACAATGAGGATGTAAGGGTTAGGGGAGACTTTCAAATCCTTTGGCATTTACTAAATGTATATAAAAAGATGATAAAATACTATAATGATTTATAATTTGCTAATAGTTTAAATGTTAATACATCTTGGGGGGGGGGGGCATTCTGCCATTCAGTAGTTTAGCCCTTTATGAAAGAAACAGTAATAGTCATTTTCTTTTTTTCTTTGTAATATGAAAAATAAAATTGGGCTTTATGATAGGAATTCTTAAATAATATAGTTTCAGCAAATTAAAATGTTAGCACTAATTTTGAGTCACGATGACTTTTTTATTTGTTTCACTCAACTTAAAAGATGTTAATCGATTGGAGGAGTAGAGAGACTTTCCACATTAGTCAATGCATACAATGATACAAGAACAATTTTGAAACTCACAAAGCTTGAAAGTACAATTCTTGTTATGCAAATAATTACAACAAAGCCGTTCTTCAGTCTACAGCTTTTATCTAATGCTGGGGAAAGGAAAGCAGCCAAAGAATAGGATAGCAAAAATCCATTAATGGTAGAATGCCACCTGCTGGTGAATTATGAGAAACATCATTTCTAGGAAGAATTTTCTTTAACACAGGCATTTTAGAAAATGCTCAGGATCAAATAAAATATATAATTACACAGAACTGAAGGCATATCATAAAATCCAGTGCAGTTTTGCTTGAAATAAATAGTTTCCATAATTGAAATACACTGTAAATATGAAAACCAACAGGAAAATAATCTACAATGGCAAACTGCACCATTGAACAGTTTCTGATGTCTCACTGAATGTATTAAATAAGGAAATAGTATGAAAACCATCAATCATAGTTAAGAACTTTGCTATATCCATTAAAAAATGAAACTATGGAAAATCAACTAAACTTCACCTTATAATTCTATCAGCACTCTGCTTCAGGAAATTTCATTCGGATAATTCCTCAGTTTCACTCAAAAGAAATACTTCAAACTTAACTTCCTTGCCACTCCCTTGTAAATGACTGCAGATTTACTAAGCAATGCTAATGTACATTTTATCTATAAAATTATTCCCTAATAAAATAAGGGGGGAGGTGAGAAAGAGAAATATTTTGAGAAAGGGAGGAGAAGGAAGAGGGAGAGTGGAGAGAGAGAAAGAGAACAAAACAAGGTTAATAAAGTAATTTGATCAAGGTGTCCTTTTCATTATTTTGCTCTCCCATTAAATGAATCATACTAATAACACTTCAAAAGACAGCACCACAATCTACTAGAGGAAAGCAAAAAATTTACTCTATGGCACTCAGAAAGTACAGCTACTCAACTTTACCAATTTGGAGTAGGGTGAGAAAATAGGAAGGAGAGAAAAAGAAAACTGAAACTCATCAGGTATAATGAAATGACCTAACATTTGCTTATAAGACTAAAAAATTTTGCTTGCCCTCAAATACAGAACTTGATCTTAAAACAAATTTGCACTTAAAGACATCTACTTTTTAGTTGTATTTATATCACAACATTTTCCAGTTGCAGCAACAAGACACTGTGAAAGCCAAGACCACTCTACTTGGTAATTGTGATATAATGAAAGATCAATAACGGTGCTAATCATTCCAATATTATCAGTCTGAGCCTCCTTTCAAGGCTACAGCTGATGACAACTAAAGCAGCATTAGCAATCCAAAGAGGCTCAGTGCTGGGTAAAAGATAGAGGACTCCTGGATTCCAAGTGGCCCATTTACACTAATGACAGGTAGAAAGGATCATGAACTCAAGGTCAACTTATGTGCTTAAGCTTCTGCATATGTTTACAAAGGATTTAACACACACCAGAAACAAACCTCTAATTTTTCAAAGTGAGGATACTACAGGGCAGAGAGGAGAAACTTATCATGGCAAATATTTGACTTACCAAACTGATTTGAACCATCAACAACAACAATATCTGTTTTCCCTCAAATTTCAAACAAAAAAACTATAACTTTAAAGTGACTGTTTTGAAAGATCAGGTTGGTACATCACTAATGTCACATGTTACAGCATTTTAAAAAAGCCCAGCATCTTGTCTATTTTTACTCTCATTAAACAGCATTTACTATTCCTAATGGAACCAACATGTTAAAAGAAGCATGAGGTATTTCTCAATGGCCTTTTAAAGAACAAAAAGTTGAGATATTTTGTAGAAGGAATTCAGTCATGTCAACCCTTTATTTTGTAGATTAACAGATAAGTTTTATGGGGAAAATAAACAATTTTATACACTTCTGAGCTCAATAGTAGCTCAGTTTTAGCTCTTTTCCAAAAATTTTGATTTTCATACAAACAAATTCAAAACAAAAGAGCACTGGCAAATATGTAAGCTCTACAGGAGGAAATAAGAGAAATTTTAGAACTATAGCCAGAAGGATCTTTAAATGTTATCTATTTCAACCCCCCTCATTCTTACAGATGAAAATCTATGTCTGTATTTGTAAGTTATGAAAAAATATATACCAAGATTATGCAAATAATGAGCATTTGCTTTTTGATGTAAAAATGATTAAAATAAGTCTTCTGGCTGATTTAAATCAAAATCTAATCCATTCTGATAAAACTGGAGGGAGACAAGAAAAGAAACCCATGAAAATATCTATCAGGAACAGAGGCCAAGACATGGTATAACCAAAGACTCAATCAGTCTTCAAGGGCAGCTGACAATAGTACCAAGAAAAGAAACACAGGGATGCATGGCCCCAGGAAAGACTTACTGGATTAATAGCAATTCTGCCCTCCACACTGAGCCAATGCCCTTTGCTCCAGCCTGGAGGTCCCACCCCAGTCCTTTCCCTCTTCTCCCTTCCCCTGATATACTTTTCAAGTGAAACATTTTAGGTGATTGCTCTAACCTGGGGCACAGTACATTCTCTCTATGGCATCGCTGTCACAGGAATCTTCAACCTCACTCCACCTGCTAAAATACGTTAGCTGAATGTGTCCTAAAAACAAAACGACAGGAGAAATCAAAACATTTTTCCCTTCCATTTTCTGCAGAAGTGAACTGTAATTACTCCTTTTGTAGCTAAAAACAGTATCATTAAGAATAATGGCATCATTAAGTACTAGAAGCTATTACTGGGGGTGAATTTGCTGCACTGATAATGAAGCTCTAGACAGGAAATGAAGATACTAATTACAAGATAAAACGCCTACTCAGTTAATTGGAAGCAACAGCGAATAAAAAGAAATGCATTTGCAAAAGTTCCTGACCTCTATCATTCAATAAGATGTTGTTTGGGTTCAAATCGCGGCACACAATTCCCTCTCTATGTAAAGCATCAAGGGCTACCACCATTTCAGCTGCCCATCTTTGAATGCAGCCTTCTGGGATATAAAACCTGGAGGTTAGTGCTAATTTTTTATCGAGGTCCTCAAAAATCTGATGTATTTCCTTCTCTCCTTCTAGTGTTAATCCACTGTCACCCTTAGCCTTAGTGTCTTTTGGGTCTAGCTGGAATAAAGAAGGGTTTGGCTCTTCTTTACCAGGGTCTTCAGCTTGATCTGCAAACAGCAATACTTCTTCTTTTTTTAAAGTGTCTGGGTTTACACTGTGTTCATTAGCACCTGAGACTGGATTAGAAATAAGGAATAGTCTTTCTTCTGTGCTATTTGCAGTTAGTGTGGGAGCAACCATTCCAAATCCTTTAAACTCAGCATCTGAACTAAGTAACAAAGACTTGTCTCCGGAACTGGTTTGATCAACAGCAGCTCTAAGTAATGCCCTAGTACCCTCCTGCGCGTAGTGTTTTTCTTCTATACTATGGAATTGGTGACTACAGGGATCATTCGATGCCTCTGTGTCCTTTTCTTCAAGCCCTTGGCATGGTTCTGTGCTAAGACTGAGGCATAAAACGTCAGGAGCTTCTAAAAGTTTACTTTCTAAGATGCCTATATTAGTCTGTGTCAACTGAGCAGGCCCCTCAGTTGCAGCTTCTTTTGTTGGCTCCAACACACCAGGCAGATTGACAAGGAGATCAGGCCTTCCTTCCTCAGTGCTACTTACATCATCAAAAGCAGCATCTTTAAAGGAAATAACAGGGACAGAGTCATTTGAACCCCTGCTGATGGTGTCCTGAGCTCTTAACCCCAATCGAGTTTCACTAGCATCAAGACTCCCAGAACTGCTGTCCTGATCTTGAAGGGCAAAAAAGGGCTTCAAGGGTTCTGGCTTCAAACTATATAACTTTTCACCAAAATCAAGTCCAAGGAGTTCATTAGTGCTATCCTTACTGTCAATCCTAAAGAATGCCATAGGGCTATTCTTTGATCTACTAAGAGAATCTGATATTCTTGGTGGACTAGCTACTTCACGGTTGGCATCTTCGGTGAAAAATTTTAGTTCCTGAGAAGTGAGCTGAGAGCTGAGGCAATCACTGCCAGGAGCAATGTGAGCTGGCAAGCTTCCTGTATCTTTGGTTCCAGCACCATTCCCCTTAAGCTTCATCAAGGGCTCCTCATTCAAGGACCCAGGTTCAATTTTTTCTTGTCCATATTCATTGCATAATGTTAAATAACTGGTAGTGCACTCTTCTTCTGAACTTGAGCCAGAATCCAGCCATTTTGGAGAGCCATCTTGGCCGTCTTCTTCCTGGTAGCTACTGTCCTCTTGGGAACTTGGCGTAAGACTAGTCTTCAGATGCAGAACTTTGAGCATGCTGCCACCATCACTTCCTCTGGACTCCAAGCTGCTGCTGTCCTTAGGACTAGAAGTTGGCTGCTGCTGGTGAACTTCAGCAAGAGTAGACTTTTTGATTTCCTGAATATCAAGGCTTTCTTCTGAGCTCTTATTTAAGAATCTACTAATGTAGGACCACAATTTTCCACCTACAAAAAAAGAACAAAAAGAAATTAAATCTCAGACAACCACAATCAAGACAGTCTTATCAGAATGGAAATTTACCATACTCTAAAATATAAAGAAGAAAAGGTCACTGTTGAAATAGAGTAATAATAATGTTCAGTAATAACTAACTTTCTAAAACAGCGTGCTTAAGAAAGAATTTTAGCTGCTGATTACTAGTACTGTGGTTTTAAATAAATTTTATGAAGGTCAGTGATTATGAAAAATAATAACTGATTTCTTCATTTAGAGGGGTACTAGTTACAACAAACACTAGTATGAAAGCTGACAGTTAGTTTGCTTTACAGTTTAATATAACTAGATGATAGAAACATCTGATTATGTTTTGATTTGTTTATGTATGAATTTTTTCAAGCATGACCCCTTAGGTCAAGTGGAATACATAAATAAATGCTATTCAAAATTGTACTCCATGGTGAAAAAAATCAACAATGCTATTCCATTTTTTAAATGCCCAATCTAAGGTTAGAGGCTAGATTTGGTATCTGGTATATAATTATTCCTTTACAAATGACATACTAATAATTCTCCCCCTCCCAAACATGTGCTGTGTAAGATCAAGTAAAGCCCATTAGTGAGGCAAGCTAATATAGTATCAGGGATCTACAAAAACTAAAATTAGAGAAATCAATCCATGCCAATGAACCAAGTATTTTAGCAGCAATATCTTATTTCCCAATAACTTGCTTTAGCTTTGAAATCTCACCTCATCTACTAGTAGGTAAAATATAGATGCACATACCTACATTTTATCAGGAAAGAATATAAATATGAACAAAGTTTAGAAATCTAAAATTCAAAATTTAAACAACCTTAAATTCAACAACAGGGGAAGCATATTTTGAGGAAAAATAACTGCAGTTTTCAAAACAGGGATTGAAAAAAGGTACATCAAAAATAAATCCTTCCATTAATATGGAAAAGCAGTTCAGTCAACACATTTGCATTATCATTATTAAGCATTATGCACCTAGAATTGACTGAATCACATACAGAATGATGTTTAGCAATTCCTCACACTTTGATTTTATTGACTAAATCAATGAAACATTAAGAGGAAAAAAAGTCCATTTCCCATGAATTGAGAGTGTTTGCTTAAATATTTTGATCCTCTAAAACAGAGGTGTAGGCAGAGGAAGGGAGGAAGGGAGGAAGGAAGGAAGGAAGAAGGGAGGGAGGGAGGGAGCCAGGGAAGAAAAGGAAAAGCAAAGAACATTTATGTGAAGTCTATGCATACCTTATTCTTTTTCCCATTTTTTTTCCCCTAGAAAGATATTATTCTACAGATTTTTCTTTTCCTTTTGTCAATAACTAAAAGAGGATGCTCATGGGTTTTCACCTGTTTTCCTCTGATATTTCCAAAAGTTCCAAAGTATACACTTCCTTTTTTCCTTAAACTATTCTTAATGTCTGCCATTATCCCATACTAACATAAAGCTTTGATCTTTACATACTGCTTTAAACTCACTTATTCATAAAATATAAACCAAGTCTCACTTCACTACCTTCCTAGTCCCTAGCCCTATTTATGCAATCCCTCCCAGGGGATTGCCATTACAGGGAAATAACCAAATTCCAAATGGTTTACCTCATCTATACCACACTAACATAAATTATCTACTCTGGTCCTAGTGCCTTACATTCATTCTAATCAAACTATATAATGAAAAATAAAATCATAATTTTATTGTACATATATATTGAAAAGAAGACTTAAAACATTTATGATCTTTAAAAGTGTGACTAGTCTTAGTTCTACTTATCTTAAGGATATGTCATCTGCTTATGAAGTAAAACAAATAAAACATAACCATAATTTTTAAGGAAAAAATCATTATATGGACTTCAGTCACATATGGATATAAGGGACTCACTTCTACAACTCAAAACAAAAATCCTCTACATAATTATGGCTTGCAACCTAGTGCTTAGAATGGTGCCTGGCACTCAATAAATGTTTATATATACACATAGGTATGTATATCTGTATATGTATGTAGGTATATTATGGTATATGTTGCATATACACTATTATATATTACAGATATTAATTATATATGATAGAGGCTATATTAAATATAGTGGTGTATATATAGTATATATAAAATATAGTTTATATAAATATCTACAAAATTATGGAATGTCTTTCTAATAAATTTAATGAGAATTTTCCTAGATATAGTATGACAATCTGGCCTTAATTTTTAAAGTATCTTTAAATAATGTAAACATTACCAAGTAAAGCTGAGGGTAAGGTTCAACCTTATAAAATTGTTAATACAGCTAGACGTTTCATCAGAAACTTTCAAAGTTTGTATTTGGCAAATACATGTTTTGGTTCTATCTACAAAACTGTACTGTTAACACCTTTATCAGTTAAAGTCTACCAAGGGAAAAAACTAATGTCAAAGTTTAATCTAAATTCATTATCTATGTTTCTAGCTTGTCCGGTTCTTGTCATATATTTCTGTTCCTAGAAAGATGTTTTTGAGATTGAGCCATACCCTCTCCTTTTTGAAGATGTATTGCTTCTAGAAATTACAAAACCCAGAGTTTATTTCCCTTTACAATAAGTAATCTTTGGCACCTAGAGTCACAGCAATCTCTGTTTTGCATGGAATGATAACTCATTAGTGAGATGCAGTGCCTTTTAGTGGGTCCAGCAACTTAACATGAAACAATAGGTAACAAAGCCTCTAAGAACTACATATCCAGTCTTCAAATCATCACTAACAATGACTTACAAATAGTTTAAGGCCTATAAAACTTCAAATCTAATAGGCTCCTCCACAACATCTCTTATTTGGAGGTATTTTTCACGTTTTCTAAACATCTCATGCTTTCTAAAACATTTTACCTAAATGTGAAAAGTGAATACTTTAAATTTCGGTACATCATTTATATTTTTTTACTCTTCAAATCCCCCCCCCAAAATAATTTTAAAACATATAATTCTCATTAGGATTTCTCATTCACAAACTTTCTGTTTTTCCTAAAGACAACAGACTAGGGCCCAAAAGCTTTGCATTCAAGTAAGTACTGGCTTCAATGCTCCATAGCCTGGGTCCATGACACAGTCTCTCTGAGCCACACTTTTCCATAAAATGGGGATATATTTGGCTTTCACACCACACAGGACTAATGTGAAGTTTGTTTGTTTTAATCATTTGTAAAAACACTACTTGATGTGATATCTTTCACTGAACCCTTTTTTACATTCACAAAACCACAACTCTACATCTGGTCCTCATAACCTCTCCCATGGAACATGACAAGTTTCCTGTTGATTACCAGCTTCCTGTCTCCACTCAGGAGAAGAGAACCACAGTTATATTATGGTCTGAGTATTTTGAATTATGTCTTAGGCAGTGTACTTTGGTACATGGTACATTCAAATTATGAAATAATTATCTACGTTGTAACATGACTCAATCACTCAATCAATAATCAATTGTTAAACACGGAGTAGGTGTCAGTTAATGCCCCAGGCACTGGGGAGACAAAGACAACACTTACCACTAAGGAATTTACATTATATTGTGATATACAGCACATTCATACGTAAATACATACTACATATAATTTAAGTTCATAATGATTTGGGAAGAGAGAATACAAAGATTTGTGGGAAACAGCAAAGGCCTCCTGAAGGAGAAGGCACCTAGCAATTCAGAGAAGCTGAGGAGGAGACTAGCATGAAATACCTAAAAGGAAGTTATGTGTCATGAAGGCCCTTAAATGCCAGATAAAAGAGTTTGTAATAAGATCAGGAAGCACTAAAACTTCATGAGAAGGGTATGACAGGGTCAGACCTGGCCTTTACAAATATCAACTTGGTGGCTATGGAAAACACTTGGGAGAGGAGAGAGACTATATAAGAAGGGAAATTAGGAGGTTATTGCAATAGTCTAGGCAAGAGGTGATAAGGGACTGGACTGGGTGGTACAGAGTGCAGAACACAGAGAAAGGGGATAAGGCAAGAGATCTGAGGAAGAGGAATAAACAAGACGAGAAGGCTAGGGGACGAAGAAAAGCAACGTTTCAAGGATAACTCCAAGACTGCAAACTAGGTGAGCAAAACAATGGTGGCAGTCTTTATAAAAATAGGGCAACTAGAAAAGGAGTGAGTTTAAGGCGAAAGATAATGAATTCTGTTTGGGGCCTGTTGATATTGAGATACCTATGAGACACCCATTTGGAGAAGAGTAAGGTGTAGTTAGACATACTCTTTTTCTTTCTCTCTGAATATATGTACATATAAAATATTCACATACGTGTATATAGTATCTGCTATATTTAATAGATATTATCTATCATATATTAATTATATAACATAATTAACACATTATATAATATAGAATAGTATATATAATGTATGTACTATAATATACATACATACATATACAGGTATGCATACATATATGTGTATATGAATATTTATTAACAGCATATTATGTGCTAGGCATTGTTCTAAACCCTAGATGGTAAGCCTGAGGAACAGTCAGATAGGTAGGAACAGATAGGAGAAAGAACCAAGAGACAATGATGTCCCCAAACCCTTATGAGCAAAGATTTTCTAGAAAGAGAAGGGTATCAGCTGCATCAAAGGCTGCAGATAGGTCAAGAAGAATGAGGATTGAGAAAAGAATTTGGCAACTAAGAGATCATTGGTAAATTTGGAAATAAGATTGAAAGCTGGAAAGGGTTAAGCAGAGAGTGAGATCTATATAGATATACATCCTATGGAGAATGAGAATATCTATATAGAATATCACCATTTTTGGGGGGAGAGAGAGACAACGAGAAACAGAGAGAGAGAGAGAGAGAGAGAGAGAGAGTGTGTGTGTGAGTGTGAGTGTGTGTGTGTGTGTGTGTGTGTGTGAGTGTGTGTGTGTATTCTGAGTAATTTCCATAGAAATAAGAGTTGAGTCCATGGGAGCTAATGAAAACAAAAGAAAGACTGGAACAGCACCTGGGGTACATTCATGCATGGGGGGATAGAGATGGATAATGAAACTTCAAAGGAGACTAAGACAGGAAGAGAACTCCAAATCACTAATAACTAGAAAAATGCACATTAAAGCAACTCTGAGGTTCCACCTCGCATCTATCAGACTGGCAAAGTTAACAAAAATAAACATGACAATTGTTGGAAAGGCTGCAGGAAAATATTGATGTACTGTGAATTATTAGTCCAGTTATTTTGGAAAATAATTCAGAACTTTGCCCCCAAAGTTACTATCTCATACATACCCTCGGACAAAGCAATATCTCTCCTAGACCTATAACCCAAGAAGTCAAGAAGATCAAAGAAGAAAAGGATCTATACAATTGACACATAGACACACACACATACACACACACACACACACATGCATCAGCTCTTTTTGTGGGGATGAACAACTAGAAAATAAGGACATGCCCATCAATTAGGAAATAACTGAACAAATCATGCCTTATGAATGGTAACGGAATTTTTGTTGTTCAGTTTTTCCAGTTATGTCCAACTCTCCATGACACTATTTGGGGTTTTCTAGGCAACGCTACTAGAGTCCTTTGCCATTTCCTTCTCCACCTCATTTTACAAATGGGGAAACTAAGACAAACAGGGATAAGTGATTGCCTATGGTTCCACAGCTCGTAAATGTCTGAGGCCAGATTTCAATTCATCTCCCTGACTCGAGGCCCAGCAAGATGAAAAAAAGAGATGATTTCAAGAAAAATCTTGGAAAACATATAAACTGATGCAAAGTAAAATAAGCAGAACCAGGTAAATAATTTATACTTTAACATCAACATTGTAAAAATTAACAATTTTGAAAGACTTAAAAACTCTGTTCTTCCAATGATCAATCACAATTGGAGGACTCATGATGAAGAATGCTACCTACCTCCTGATCAAGAGGTAATGGACTAATATACAGAATAAACCACAAATGGTTAGCTGGACATGGCCAACATGGGAACAGTTTTTTTACTATGATTATTTGTTTCAAAGTTCCCCTTCTCCACTGCAATTATCCTTGATAATCGAAAAAATTAATATTTCAAACAACTGAAAAATTACAATGTAATTTTTAAAAATTCTCTATCTCAAGAAAGGTAAAGGCAAATTCTAAACACAGTCACAGAAATCAAAATAGAAGTTGGTTCCCTTCAGTGGGGGAATGGCAGAAAAAGTTGTATTATAATCATATAATGCAATACTATTGCACTAAAAGCTGCACGCAGGGAATTCTGAATGAGAGAGAAGACTTGTATGAACAGATGTAGAATGAAGAAAACATACATAAGGAGTAAGAAAATGTAAATGAAAACAATACACTAAATGAATGAATGAATGAATGCATACATATATACATACATAGGCATGTACCAAAAAGACCAAAAGAAAGATTAACAATAAGCTCTTGCCACCAGTCTAAAACTGCACAAAAAGACAGTCAGAACCCTACAGTACTCAGTGAGGTGTCACAACAAGGGAGGCAGCAGTCAGGCCTTGTGCTTGAGAACACTGAACTGGGATAGACCAAGGGACCTGAACCCATTCTGATCTCACAGAGCCAAAAGTCCCCAAAAGGGAGGCAGCAGTCAGGCCCTGTGCCTGAGAACACTGAACTGGGAACCTGAACCCATTCTGATCTCACAGGGCAAAAGCCTCTCTAACTGGCCTGCTCCAGAGAGCTTAAATCTAACACAGTTTTCATAAGATCTGAAATGTATAGGTGTTCAGAGCAGCACTGTGCCAGGGGAGGGAGAAGTTAAGATAAAATCCAGCAACTGGGGCCTGAACAGCTCTGGACTAACAGAATAGCAGAAGGGTACAGCGACAGCCCCTGACAGACAGTCCTATCAATATACTAAGAGTCATAGTAAGAACACAAAGCCTCATCATTTCCCATCCAGCTAGCCTCCTGGACTTCATGATCTCCAAAAACTCAACACTCTGCAACACAAAATCAACTCTGAAACTCATACTTTCTCAAATAATTTCCTACACTGCAGAATGTCATTATCCTTCTTCCCCACCCCCAGGTCCCAATTCTGATCTTTTCTGCCCTTTTTGATGTGTTGTTTTCTCCATTTAGATTGTGTGTCCCCTGAGGGAAGACATTCTTAGACCTTTCTTTGTATCCACAGCAAGGAGCATGGTGCTCAGCATATAGTAGGTACTTACTAAATGTTTATTGACTACTGTCTAGTGACAACTCAAAACAAGAACATAAGTTCTAGACCTTGCAAGAGGCCTGAGATCACTGTTGCTCTGTAAGAGAATGGAGATTATCAGAGTCACAGCAAGAGAGAGAGAGAGAGAAGCAACTCCTGGCTAGTAGGGGTTTAGTGAGGAGAAAAACTGAGAAAAATCAATTCCAATATTCACACTGGGCAACCAGGAGAGATATAAGAAATTAGACCAGGGGCGGAGCCAAGATGGCGGAGTAGAAGGACGCACGTTTACGAGCTCCGAAACCAAAGCCCATAGAATTAATGTAAAAAGAGACCCCCATAACTTCTGGGTGAATACAAGGTGTGCAGAAACGGAGTGGAAGAGATTTCCGTTCCAGGGAGCCCTGGAGACCCGTCCCCAGGGTCCGTCGCACCCCGGAAAGCGGACCCCACCCGCAGCGCTGCCCTGGCCACGGCCCCCAGAGAAGCTGATCCCGAGCAGGCTTCAGAGACGGAAGCTCCGGCAGCCGGGGAAAGTCCCTCCGCCCACAGAAGCTACAGGTCAGTGAGAGAGAAGGCCGGGCTGGAGGAGGGGAGCAGAGCGTCTCCGTGACTCGGGCCCCCTCGGGAGGAAGCGGCGGCAGAGACGGGGGCAGGAAGTGGCGGAGGCAGAGGTGTGGGCGGCGGCTGAGGTGGCAGTGACCCGGGACTCAGGAATCCCCCAGCAGCAGGCAGGATCTTCATTACGGAAGGTTTCTGCATAAAACCTGAGGGAGCTGAGCCTGGAGACGGCCCTGCCCCCACCCCACTCTATTACTGAAGGCCTCTCCATAAAGCCCCTGAGGGAACTGAGCCTGGGAGGCGGGCCCCCCCACCCCGCCCCCACCCGCTCTATTCCTGAAAGTCTCTGCATAAAGCCCCTGAGGGAACTGAGCCTGGGAGGCGGCCCTGCCTCCACCCCAGCGCCAGAACTAAACCTTGCCACAGAAAGCCCATTTGAATCTCAGAGGCCAAGCACTAGCTGGGCGGATCCAGGCGGGGGTGGAAAGGAATCTCAGAAGTCAAGTAACTGGCTGGGAAAATGCCTAGAAAAGGGAAGAAAAACAAGACTATAGAGAGTTTTTTCCAACAAATGCAAATGATCTCGACCTTCGGATCTGATGACGAGGACGTATCCTTGCCATCAGGGAAGGACGTGGAGGGTGGGGCCTCAGTACCCCAGACACCCCAGGGGGGTGGTGGGTGGGCTCAGGCCCTGGAAGAGCTCAAAAAGGATTTTGAAAAGCAAGTTAGACAGGTGGAGGAAAAACTGGGAAGAGAAATGAGAGAGATGCAAGAAAAGTATGAAAAACGGGTCAATACCTTGGTAAAGGAGACCCAAAAAAATGCTGAGGAAATTAACACCTTGAAAAATAGGCTCACTCAATTGGCAAAGGAGGTTCAAAAAGCCAATGAGGAGAAGAATGCTTTCAAAAGCAGAATGAGCCAAATGGAAAAAGAGGCTCAAAAGCTCACTGAATTTAATAGTTCTCTCAAAATTAGAATGGAACAGATGGAGTCCAATGACTTTACGAGAAACCAAGAAATCACCAAACAAAACCAAAAGAATGAAAAAATGGAAGAGAATGTGAAATATCTCACGGGAAAAACAACTGACCTGGAAAATAGATCCAGGAGAGACAACTTAAAAATTATGGGACTACCTGAAACTCATGATCAAAAAAGGAGCATAGACATCATCTTCCATGAAATTATCAAGGAAAACTGCCCTGACATTCTAGAACCAGAGGGCAAAATAAGTATTGAAAGAATCCATCGATCACCACCTGAAAGAGATCCAAAAAGAGAAACTCCTAGGAACATTGTGGCCAAATTCCAGAACTCCCAGCTCAAGGAGAAAATCTTGCAAGCAGCTAGAAAGAAACAATTCCAGTACTGTGGAAATACAATCAGGATAACTCAAGATCTAGCAGCTTCTACAGTAAGGGATCGAAGGGTGGGCAATAGGATATTCCAGAAGTCAAAGGAACTAGGACTCAAACCAAGAATCACCTACCCAGCTAAACTGAGTATAATACTTCAGGGGAAAATATGGTCTTTCAATGAAACAGAGGACTTTCAATCATTCTTAATGAAAAGACCAGAGCTGAAAAGAAAATTTGACTTTCAAACACAAGAATGAGAAGAAGCATGAAAAAGGAAACAGCAAAGAGAAGTCTTAAGGGACTTACCAGAAGTGAACTGTTTACATTCATACAGGGAAAGACAATATTTCTAACTCTTAAAACTTTTCAGTATCTGGGTAGTTGGTGGGACCACACATACACATGTACATGCATGCATACACATACACACATGCACACACATACAGAGACAGAGAGCACAGATTGAATTGAATAGGATGGGACCATATCTTAAAAGAAATTAAGGTAAATGGTGAGAGAGAAATGTAGTGGGAGGAAAGAGGGGGAAATGGAAGGGGGTAACTATATGTCATTTAAGAGGCAGGTAGGAGTTTTTCTTAGTGGAGGGAAAAAGAGGAGAGCTGAGAAAAAAAACCAAAAAAACAAGAAGTTTACCCTCATCACATTTGACTAAATGAAGGAGTGAAATGCACACTCATTTTGGTATGAAAACCTATCTTACAGTATAAGAAAGTGGGGGAGAAGGAAATATTGCAAGGGGGGGGATGATGGAAGGGAGGGCAAAGGGTGGAGGGAGCAATTTGAAGTCAACACTTGGGGAGGGGACAGGATCAAAAGACAGAAGAGAAACAATGAGGGGCAGGTTAGGAGGGATGGTAATCCAGTTAGTCTTACACAACACGACTATCAGGGAGGTCATTTGCAAAATTACACAGATATGGCCTATATTGAATTGCCTGCCGTCCCAAAAGGAATGGGTGGGGAGGGAGGGATGGGGAGAATTTGGAACTCAAAGTTTTAGGAACAACTGTTTAGTACTGTTGTTGCAACTAGGAAAGAAGACATACAGTTAATGAGGAATAGAAAGTCATCTGGCCCTACAGGAGAAAAGAGAAGATGGAGACAAGAGAAGGGAGAGATGACAGAAGAGAGGGCAGATTGGAGATAGGGAAAATTAGATTGCATGGGGTATTGGGTTGGGGGGAGGGGATAAAAGGGGAGAAAATTTGGAACCCAAAAATTTGTGAAAATGAATGTAAAAAGTTAAATAAATGAAAAAAAATTAAAAAAAAAAAAAAGAAAGAAATTAGACCGTAGCAAAGCATGAGGACTGGTTCCCCACACCCCCAACCAGAATAGCAGCAGCATCCTGACTAAAGAGGGACAGGATCAAACAAGGTCAGCCCACATCATCCAAATGTACAAGAAGAAGCAGAGGTTGCTGCATAAAGTCCCAATCCAGAAACGGAGGCTGGGGATAGGAGCAAAGAAAAGAAAACACTGAATTTAAGCATAAAATACTATAGGTTAAAAAAAGTCCATGGGGGTAACCCATAAAAGAGTTAACTTCACTAGTCAAAGTAGAAATTCAAAGAATGATTTTGCCACAAGAACTACAATAGTGGCTAGAAGAAATGAAGTAAAAGATTTTTAAAATGAAATTAGACTCTTTGGGGGAAAAAAACTTAGGAAAATAAATCATTTAGAACAGAGGTAGGAAACCCTACTGAAAAAGTAGACTCTGAAAAACAGACTAAATAGAATTCAGTGATTCCACAAGACAACAAGAAGTACTGAAACAAAGACAAAAGGCTGAAAAAAATATGTAAGATATCTACTATTTAAAAAAACTGAACTGAAAAACAAAACAAGGAGACATAATTTAAGAATGATAAAACCATTAAAATCATGATTAAGCAAAAACTTTAGAAGCTATTGTTTTAAGAAATCAGAAAATTACTGGGATCTACTACTAGACCAGAAGACAGTCAAGATACAAAGATCCTTTGGTGACCTCCTAAAAAGAAACTCTAGATTGAAAAACACTCAGTAACCAAAATACAGAGTTTCAAAGTTAAAGAAAAAATTTTGCAAGCAGCCAGAAAGAAAGATACTACTAAAAGACCAAGACCAGGATCTGGTAAGACTATGCTATAACTTTTACAAAGAAAAAAAATTTTTAATATAAAAAGAAAACAAACAAAACTGATTTATGTGCTGTATGCTACTGGAGGATGGGGGAAAAGGGTGGAACAAGCCTTTAACAGAATAGAGGACTTTTCAAGCATTATGAATGAAAAGACTGGGGCCTGGTAAATCTTGGAAGGAAAACCCATAGAACAAGAGAAATTTAGCAATATAAATACACTTGAGCGTTGGAAAGAGTTAAATAATAAAGTGTTTATATTTTAATAGAGGGAGAAGACTCAAAATTCCACTATCTTCAAAGGTCACAGAGAAAAATAAACATAGGGTTTAAGTGTGGTTTTGTTCTGTTTTGTTGGCATATGAGGGAAAAAAAGGAAAATACAAGGACAAGTATGCTTAGCCTGAGGTCTTTTAACTTTTTTTTAATATATATTCTAAGATATTTTGGTAACTATTTCAATATAACTGTTTTCCTTTGTAATCCTAGGTATTTCATTTAGTATGTTTTAAATCATTATTCTGAGTAGTCCATAGGCTTCTCCAGACTGTCAAAGGGGTTCCATGACACAAAAAAGGTAAAGAAGCCTTACAATAGGAAAAATTAAGGTATGATCAAAGGGACAGGTTGCAGGTAGGAATGGGATCAAGGACACAGGGCAAGGGGATGGTGTTGGCAAGAAGAAAGGCAATAACCTCAGCCTCTAACACTGGAGAAAGAAGAAGATACAGGATTATCCTAAGATTTAAAGTACAAAACTGGGGAAAGGGCATTCATGACTTTTTTTTTTCAGTGAAATATTAGATGAATTAGTGAAGGATTCCCTTGCTGAGAGAGAAGGGGAAAGTGGCGGTGTTGGTGGCTTGATAAGGCTAGAAGTAGGCAATACTTGACAAGGGAGCCAATCCACGTATAAAAAAGACTGAAATACAGCAATGAGCTACCAGCTGAGAATGGATAAGTAGACCCAATCAATATGGTTGTAAAAGGCTTCCACTAGTAATGCTCAAGGATAAATAAACAGGAGAGAAGAAAAATGATGTCAGAATAATCCAGGACTAAAGTTCACAAAGGGATAAACTGCAGTAAGGCAATAAGGTGTTCAAGTACAGGGAAAAGTGGAACTTTTTAACTAAACTGTCAGGATTACGAACAGGGGAAAGTAAGGCCACATTAGGAGTAATGCCCTGGGAAAGTATGAAGTGATGCAGTGACTAGAGGCTGCAGCAGAAATAAGGAACATGTTTAGGAGAGCTGAGAGTCAAGAGAGCTTCTGGTCAGATAAAGGAATGTCAGCATTATGGACTGTGGATATGGAACTCGTAAGAGTGACATATCAAAGATAACTATCTGTGGTTGATGTGGAGTAAAGGTGAGATTATATGAGTTGAACAGCTTGATGACCAGGAAAGAAAGGGTACTGAGGGAGCAGCAGCATGTAAGTTGAAGTCTCTTAAGTATAAGCACAGGAGCTGGGATGGAGAGGACTGTGAGCCGGGTCATGGGGGAAGGATGGCCCAGGAAGAGTAGATAATTGCCACCAGCATCTGGATAAGGTGATGATATAAATCTCAAAGAAGGAGAGGCAGCTGAGTGAAAATGAGGGACAGGACCTGAAAGTGACCGCCAGGAGGAAATGTATGTCAATGCCCCCTTTTGGATCAATGGGTCAAAGAGCATGAGATTTTATTCTCCTTACAATTAATATTAATTTATTATATGCATTGTCAATTAGATACTACTAATTGATATAGGCAGCTAGGTGGTATAATTGATAAGTGCTGAACCTGAAGTCAGAAAGGCCTGAGTTCAAATCCTGTCTCAGATACTCACTAGCTGTGTGACCTTAGAAAATCACTTTACCTCTCCTCAATTTCCTCATCTGTAAAATGGGGATAACATCACCTATTTCCAAGTAATGCTATAAGAATATTTGTAAAGCACTATGTAAACCTTAAGGCACTAAATAAATATTGGCGATCATTATTAATATTAAAAACCTAAGGCAAAATCTTACATATCAAATATGATACCTTCTTCCATGTTTGTAAACCTCACTACAAAAATATATTATTTGACATCTTTTAAATAAGCCCATGATTACCTTTATCTGCGTTAATAAACCCTTCTGATTCACATCCTGCTGTATCCAAACCTCCCTTCAGCAATTTGCTACAAATGCAAAGTATGTAATTTGATGTAAAATTGGTTGCGTTCTATGAAAATTTAATAAAAAATACTACTTAAGATAATTTATGCTTGGGTATCTCTCAGGAAGATAGCTATTATTGTACAAACTTTGATGTCCCAGGAAAACGTCCAATTTATTTCATAAAGCATTTATTTCTGAAATTTCCAGCCTGGATAATATCACAAAGAAAAACCATATATTAGAACTTACCAATCATCTTCCTAAAAAAAATTTAAAAATTAAACATTACCACTCTGAACATTTTGTGTTTCACGGATGGTTTCTTGGAATAACCTTCTCGAGTTTTCAGTGATACCTCCAAGAGAGGCAGAGTAGCTAGTGGGAGTGGGCCTGGAAGATAAGCAGCACTACAAGCTCTAGTCCTATACCTGATATATCCTGGCTATGTGTGCCAGAGCAACTTCTCAGTGCTCAAGGCCACAGAAAAATGCTGATCTGCACTGCTGGCATGAGTTTCTTCACCCTGAATTTCTCTCTACCAGTACAATCAGAGGTCCAGTCCTTTTCCCCTATTAGCCATAGTAAAATTTGCATTCTTTAAGAAAAGGAATAAATCTAAAGTCTCTGAGAGAAGCTATATTGAAGATGTCTTTTCTTTAGAGTTATATTTTCTGAAAGCAATGGAAAACTAAGGATTTCCCAATGTGTCCAAGGCCTTAATATGGGCTTTTCCATATTCACAGGAACTAGAGCTTGATTTCATTGGTATGGGGAACTCCCTGAAAAGGAAATACCCTTTAGCAATGCAGATTTGCAGATTTGGCACCTTCATACCTTTCAATAAAAAATAAAACTTCTTTACCTAGAGAGAAAATTCACTTATTTCAGCTTCCTCTAACAGTCTAACAAATTAATGTTCTGGATTTAATTTTTCTGTTAACTAAAGCTGATTTTTTATTAACTAAAAACTGGGGCAAGCAAGTATAAACCTTCTATAAGGTTAGTATGGCTTTCAAAAACAACACAGGAATTATATACATTAAAAGTGAAAAAGACCAAACAAAAAACTTTTTTGTCTACTAAAATATAGTTTTAACCTATTGGCAGCAATCTTTCATTTTTATGTTTCTTAAACCAATCATTTTTATATTCTTTAAACAGAAACATTAAACCACAAACTGCCTAAATTGACAGTTATAATATTAACACTAAAGTAAAATACAAACTCCCATGAATATCAATATTATCTAGCTAATTGTACATATTAGCCTGAATGGTTTAATGTAGACTCTTGAAAATAAAAACAGAAAATCTAAGTGGCATATTACTACATTAACATCAATGATTTTTTTAATACCTTAGAGAATAGTATAATGAAAAGAACACTAGGTCAAGAATTAAAAGGCATACAGATTTAATGCTAGAAGGAACTTTAGAGGTGATCTAGTATTAAGTGACTTGCCCAGAGCCACATAACTAATAAATGTCAGAAGAAAAATTTAAACCCAAGTCTTCCAGATTCTCTGTCTAGCACTTATACCACAGTGAGTCCTTCAAATCTGTTTTTGAAATCCTGGCTATGCTTATTGCTACCTGTGGAATTTGGGGCCCTGGTTTCCTCATTCTTAAAATGAAGAGACTGAACTACACATATGATTTCTAAGGTTCCTTCCTATATTCTCTATATTCTGTGGCCTTCTTTTTGAAATCTTACATGACCAAATGGTTAAGAAGTAATATCTAAGTCGAAGTAACTGAAAAATCGTCTCTTTTTATGTATGATACGATACAATTCTTTCTTTTGGTTATGCAATAATGAATTAATATTTTATTTGATTGTACAGGATTGAGCTTTTAGTCATAATATGTACATCACTATAATTCTGTTGGAACAATGATCATCTCTTCACTAACAAAGATTAGTAACTGAAAGTCCAAAATTCTTTTCCACTGTTTGTATTTATTCCTATATTCATGTTCATATGTGCACATATAAAACTTCATAAGGATTTCTAAATGCTTTTCCCTTGAAACAGGCTCTTGTTTTTCTTCTGATTAAATACATTTCCTTGGATGGGTCCATTTTGCTCTCCAAATTCAGAGTTCTGGGGTACATAAAATTACTTTTATTCTTTGGAAGTCTATAAAATAAAAATTTCCATTTATAAACTACTTTATGGCTTACAAAGTACTTGCCTCACAACTAGCCTGTGAGAAGATCAAATTAATGTTACCTTGAGTTTCTACTATATTGATTTCTACTGTATTTATTCCTATTGTATTGATTTCATATTGTAATTGATTTTGTATCTGTTTAAGTCCCCTTTCTGTGTCCTTGAATTGAGCTCAGGAATTCAGTTGTCCCTCTGAGTTAAAGTTATAATTTTTTTAAAAAGTTCTTATTTCTCATGCCAGTAACCCCTGGGATACTTTCAGGACATTTGTTTGCTATCTTTAAGCCTCACAAGTTAACTTGGTAACAACCCCAAAAGATATTCTGTCTGTCCTTACCCGTCCTTGAGAAATTAAGGGAATTTTTATTTCTTCTAAGAAGACAAGCAAGTCTGTTAGTTTTGATCCTCTACTAAAGATTACAAGATGCAGATGGGTCCCATAAAACAATTAACATTCTTTAACTGTAAGAGAGGGCATGATTAGCCTCACCTGAATTCCAATCCATCTTTCTTAGTATGGCCAGCTGGAATATCCTATGCCTCCCCAAAGCCCTTCTTTGTTGTGTGTCAATAAAATGGGTTCCCTCCTTCTCATCTGAGTCACTGAGTCAGGCTAACCTGCTTTGTTAACAGTTTGTGTCACTGTTAATAAACTGATTTTGCTCAGAGTCATGTACTTCAGTTTACCTTTGTTTTATTTTGCCACACCTGTAAAGTAGGTAGTACAAATATTATTATCTACACTTTACAGACGATGAATCTGAGGTCCCTAAAAGATAACTAATTTGTCCATGGTCACACAACTAATAAGAATCAAAGCTAGGACCAAAACAAGGGAGAATTCCTGACTCTAAGATTTGATCACTTCAAACTACCTTTACCTACATAAAAGGAGAGATTTTTCACTGGGAACAATATCACTTTATATAGGCCTAAGATGAAAAGACCATAATTTGAGGTGGATGGAGATAACAAAACATAGTCAAAGAGTGAATCTTCTCACCTCTTTATTTTGCTTCTGAATTCTCTTGAAATTCAAGGCCAGAACAACACTGATGAACAGGAAGTAAAAATTCAAGAGATATAAAAAACATGGGCCAACAGCACCTAGCTTTCCTCAGTGAATCTGAAGTCACCAGACCTGAACAAACTACATCGCAGAGTACTAACAGAACTGGCAGAAGTGATTTCTGAGCTACTGTTCATGATGTGGAAGACTGGAGAACAGGAAAAGTACTCCAGACTGGAACGGGAAAACAGTGTCCCAATTTTTCCAAAACAGGAGTGGAATCTACAAACTGTAGAACAGTAATTTTGACTTTTATTCCTGTCAGGATTCTAAAATACATTACTAAGGAAATGATACATGAACATTAGGAAGAAAACAATGATCACTGAAAGCCAGCAGAGCTTCATCAAAAACACGTCACATCCGACTATTCCCATTGCCTTTTCATGGAAAGGTAACTAGACTAGGAGACCAGGAGAAGACGTAAACAAATTATACTTATATATCAGCAAAACACTGGACAAAAATTTTCACACTGTTCTTAAGAATGAGAGAGCTATAAAACCAATAATACAATTAGGTAGATTTGGAACTGGTTGAATGACAGAAGCAAGAAAAGAGGTACTGATGGGACATTTTAGAGAGTGGTCTCCAATGGAGTGCCCCAGAGAGCCTTTCTGGGCCTTGGCATGTTTTCATATTTTTTCCAGTGACTGGAATAAGTCAGTCAATAAGCATTTATTAGGCACTTACTATGTGTCAGGTACTGTGCTAAGTAAGCACCAGGGACAAAAGACAAAAACAGTCTCTCTCTTAAAGAGATCACATAATCATGTGGAGATAATATGCAAATAACTATGTAAAAACAACATATATACAAGGCAAAATAGAGGTAATCTCAAAGGGAAGGCTCTAGCACTGAGAGGGTCTAGAACTTGCAGAAGGATTTGAGTTGACACTTGAAGGAAGCCAGGAGGCAGAGATGAAAAGAGGGCATTATGGAATGGTGTCACTCATCCTGGGGAATAGACAGTGAAAGTTATTAAGGAGGAAGATGAAATGTCCTATGCATTAGCAAGCAGGCTAGTGTCCCTGGATAGCAGAATTCATGGAGGATAGTAAAGTGAAAGAGGAGTGGACAGGTAGCAAGGAACCAGGTTGTGATGGGCTTTAAAAGCCAAACAGAAGCTTTTAGATTTGAATCTGAAGGAAATAAAGAGACACTAGAGTTTGAGTAGGGGAAGGACATGATTAGACTCACACATTGGGAAGATCACTTTAGAAGCTGAGGTGAGGACAGAGTCATTGGGTACACCCACGGTTAGCTGGTACAACCTGGATGAAGATATGGCAAAGGAGACTGAGGAGCTGTCACACAGATAGGAGAACCAAGCGAGAGTAGTATCATAAAAACCCAGAGAGAGAAGAGACCATCAAAGAGAAGAGAGTACCTAACAGTGTCAAAAGCTGCACAGAAGGCAAAAAGGATGAAGATTGGGGAGGGGGGGTGAGGTCAGGAAGGAGAGGAGACATCTGGCCAATAAGAGATCACTGGCAACTTTGGAGAAATCAGTCTCATTTGAATGATAAAGTTAGAAGCCAGTTTGCAAAGTTTAGAGAAGAAAGAGGAGAGAAGGAAGTGGGGGTATGAGTGTAGATGACCTTCTCAAGGAATTTATCAACAAAAGAGAGGAGAGACATAAGACAGCAGCTAGTGGGGATGGCCAAATCAAGTGAAGATTTGGTTTCTTTTAAGGGTGAGAGAGACATAGACATGTTTATAAGCAGCAGGTAGACAGTCAGTAGACATGAAGAAAATGAAGATCAGTGAAAGAGTGGGGATGATAGTGGGACAACATCTGGAGAAGATAGGCCAAAATTGGATCAAAGGTGCATATAAAGGGGTTGTCTTGGAAAAGAAAAGAGCCCATTCTTCATAAGAAAGAAAGAGGTGAAAGAGTACATAGTGGGAGAAAATATCTGAGTGATGTGAGATGAGCAGGAGGAGAGAAAAGGGAGCTCTAGGGGAATAGCTTGAATTTTTCCAGTGAAGTATATAAGACAAAACTCTCAACTGAAAGGGTGGCATGGGGAGGTGCTGTGTGAAGCTTGAGGAGCGATAAAAACATCTGCAAAAGCCATTGTGGTTAGAAAATAGCGCAGAGTCAAACAGGTTCACCAAGGAACTGAGACAGGGAAGAGGAAAGAGGGTAGCCATTGAAGAAGTACAGTCTGGAAAAGAACCAAGAATGGAAGGAATGGATGATGGGCAGGATTAGGAGTTATAAGGTAAAAGAAGGGTAGAAAAAGGAAAGACTGTGACAAGGGAACTTCAGAATTTATGAACACAGAAGTGGAACATACGTACACAATAGCAACTGAAACATTTCCAAAAATTCACAGGAGAGAACGAAAAAAAAGGAAGTCCAAAATGAAACACAAACAAGTAGGACAATTTCAAAAATGATATAAAGAATACACATACATATATATAGCAAGTATTTTCAAAATGGAGATTCATAGTTTCATATAAAATCTTTTTGTGTCCTATTGTTTATATTTAAGTCTTTTTTGTGTTTAAGTTCAGAATAAAATGTTTAGAATATTGTGAGTAAAATAATACTGAATAAATATTATAAATTGTAAAATATAAATTCTACAAATAGGCAATTAGGTTATGAAATGGATAGAGCAATGGACTGGGGAGTTAGAAAGATCTGAGCTCAAATATGGTCTCAGAAACTTACTAGCTATGTGATCCCGAGCAAGTCACTTAATAAGTTTCCTCATTTGAAACATGGGGATAATAATAGTACCTAACCCTCAGAGCTGTTGTGAGGATAAAATGAGAAAACATTTGTAACATGTTTTGCAAGTCTTAGAAGTGCTATAGAGAAGTGCAAGCTATTGTTATCATATTGATTTTTGCACCCACAAATACAAAAACATGATATTATTACTTTATAGTGTTATCTTTGAAAATGAATGAGTAGATACAAGGTACTACTGAGGTTTACATTCCAAATACTGACACGACCTAGAGCACAGAAGTACTGTGAGAAACTGATATTGCAAACCTTGAAGCATTATTTAAAGGTGAGTTATTATAATCAAGTTCAATAAGTATTAAGAGCCTTGTATATACAAAGCTGTGTGAGACATTAGGAAATACAAAAAAAGTTTAGCTAGTTTTGCCTAAGAGAATTTACAGTCTAATGAGAAGATAAGACACCAATGTAGTAAAGATAATGTAAGATGTTACACAACAAAACAGTGGTCAGGGTGATGAGAAATAAAGTACTTATGAGGGGAGATCCAGAAAGGGAAGGTCATTAACAATTAGTAGAATTAGAAGCAGTTTCATGGAGGAAGTAGAGATGTATTACTTAATATGAGTTCTTTTTTCTCTTTTTTAAAATAAAGAGTGTTTGTTGTGTTTGTCAACTTCATAATAGTTAAAAGGAAATTTTAAAAGATTTAGAAATTCAACAGGCGAAGTAATATCAGAAGACATGGCAGGGGAAACAGGGTGAGCAATGAGCCCAGAGGTGAGAGTGCAGGGACTGTTGGAAGGGACAAAGAGTAGTCCAGTTTCTAAACTTGGGCACAATCAAATTAAACTCTCATGAATTTACATCAATGGAAAAGATGAATGGTAAAGATAATCCAAAGTAATGACTAATCTCAGTCACTTCTATTTGGCTTCCAAATATACTATATGTTTTTCTAATTGTGTTTCCATAAATAAATTATTAAAATCAACTTGTATTTCTTGAAATAAATAAGCTATTTTTTCACCTGGAGGTGGATATATTTGAAAGAGAATATAGAGGGGGAAAGGAGGGACAAGGAGGGAGGGAGGGAGGGAGGGAGGGAGGAAGGAAGGAAGGAAGGAAGGAAGGAAGGAAGGAAGGAAGGAAGGAAGGAAGGAAGGAAGGAAGGAAGGAAGGAAGGAAGGAAGGAAGGAAGGAAGGAATTTAGCAGACCATCTCCCTAAATGCTGAGGATAAAAACACAAGTAAAAAGAAAGTCCCCACCTTCAAGAAATTTCCATTCTAATGAGGAAAGACAACATGAATTTTTAGCTAGAGAAAGTTGAGGACTAGAACCAGGAAGGATTATGAAGGCAGGCCAGCCTAGGTCCTTCTGCAAAATGGAAGTTTAAGAAAGGACCCACTAATGGAAGAAACAGTGGGATGGGGGTGGTGGTGGCAGAGACAGGCCTTAAAGAGGGATATGCCAGGATGAGTAGATTATGGAGGTGGATACTTGGAGGTGGCCAAAAGAAACCAAAGTGTACATATTTGCCATAGACAGCAAAAAACTGAAAACTACATGGAAACCCATCAAGTGAGGCCCAAACAAACTGAATATGTATATGAATATAACGCTGTATTATTGCACCATGTGAAATATTTGGATAAGAAACTCAGACTTGTATGAACTGAAGCATGGCAAAGAAAGTAGAGCCTGGAGAATAATATACACAGTAACTACAATAATGCAAATTAAAATAGCAGTAAAAGGGCAACCAAACTCTGATTAATCTCAATGATCAATCTTTGTCCAGGAGACAAGATGATAAAACACATTTTTCTAGTGGGAAAATACAGGTCCACAATATTGCATATGCATTCAGAGAGAGTAATGGTGTTAATCAGGTTTTGCCTATTTTTCTTGGTCACAAATAAGAGGCCAGTGGAGTAGGGGAATATATTGTAAATAAATGAATATAAAAAACACAATGTATTAGTAAAATACATATATGTGTGTGTACACACACACACACACACACACACACATAGATATACGTATGTATGTGTTTACCACAGATAATCCACAAAGTGAATAATCCACAAATAGGTAATGGAAGATTGACTATAATTACATTCATCTTGGTGACCTTGTTCTAAATTATTATGGATTACCATTATGCAAGTTATTTTGTTCCACACCAGAGGTGCCTGTATTTTGCTATCAGATGACATGACCTCTAATTCAATAATGACTGTAATGCACTGGTATTCTCAGATAAAAGCTGTCTATAATGTCTGAACAAAGGTGAATTAGTTATCCAATTCACACACGCAATTAACTCTCTTAATACCTAAGAGACCATGGAGCCCCTTTTGAATTTACCATTAATACTGCATATGGAGGTCTTCCCTCCATCTGTAGTTATCCTGTGTTACACTTTATAATAAACAATATTAATAGTTTATTACCCCTATCAAAAATCTTGCATTGGTTATCATAACAGATCTCATTACAGAATGAATCTTTCATTGAAAAAATGTATCTTATTTAAAATGTTATACCTATTAGAAAAGCACAAAAGCTTTTTATTCCCAGTGAGGTAAAAAAGGAAAAAGTCATCACACAGGATTAGAAACTATGAGGTTACCCTTTGGCTATTTTAAGAATACTTCTCAAAAATAAATATTTATTAGATGTATTTTAAATTTGTATTCTGCATTCCTTTACAAAAAAAGCAGAATAATTTGTTAAAGAGCAAAAAAAAAAAATCAAAACATAATTTTTTTTATTTGCCACCTGTTCCCTCTACTAAAAGCTGAAATTTCATAAATAGTTAGAAGGCAAAACAATGTGCTTCTGCTTTGAACCCATATGTGACGCCACTGGCTGTATTAATAAAGATCTAGATCAGAATAACTAAGTACTGTCAAGTGTTAGGCAAATATCCTTGCCTTTTAAAACATGGAGGCAATTAATTAATTCTTTGGGGGATGCTTTTCATTTTAGTCACCTAACATTAATGTATCTCCTTGGCAAAGATGAGAGAACAAAATAAAATGCCAAAAATCAAACCTGGTTCTCTTAGTATTAACTTAAATTAGTGTTTCTCTTCGGCTCTATCTGTTCCTGTGCAAAGTAAGTAGTAAAGTATTTCTAAGAATGTTACATGGGTTTGAACAAGATCTGTTCACTGGGTTTTTCATCGCTCTTAAGTAACTCCCATCAAAGGAAAGCAAGATCTCTTCCATTTTTGTGCTATAAGAAAAACTAAAACACAACTGGTAGGTTATCTATCAGTCAATGTAAGGGAGACATTATATTAGCATGAATGGAAAGCTAAGCAGTTGAGATTCTTTACTGTGCAAACAATTTAAACCACAGACCAACCTTCTGCATGCTGCAGAACAAGAAACACAGACTCCTCAGAGATGATGTACTTGTGCAGACACACCATGTTGGGCACACAGCGGGGGATGATGGTCTTTCTGTTCCTGCTGTACTCACTGCTTTTCCTTAGACCCTGACAGAGAACAAAAAGGTCAGTTGTACCCTCAGCTGCCTTTCGAGCCTGCTGTGCTCTGTGTTTATCAACCAAACTAATCTATCCGAGTTACTCTAGGCTTCAGAGAAACCACTCATCTGCTGCTCGGTGCCCTCAGTCCCTGGAGGCTCTGCTGATGGCATCTGGCATGCATCCAGAGAGCAGAAGATGGCACAAAGCTGCCATTAAAATCAATTACGTGGGTCAGTGTTTTTATTAGAGTCCCTCTCAAACTAAGTCATCAGGATGACACTCTGAGTTATTTCCCTATGACCTTTTCTTAAATTTTATTTTATGTATACACTTATTCATGTGTATTTAAAACAAAAGACATTGTTACATCAATCCAAACTCTAGAAACAAAAGAGGCACTCCCAGACCAGGCTGGTGAATCTCAAATTCTATTCTTAGCAGAATCAATGCGTATCCTCCAAGGGAACAATTAAGTATTTTCCAAAGAATAAGGTGTGTCCATTTTCTGAAGTCACGCCCTGAATAAAAACTACTTGAGAAACCTTCAGCAATAAGCAAAGCATGTTTTCTCAAATAAATGTTTCAGTATTTGTCAGTATGACCTGCTGTACTGATAAGCCAAATAGAAAGTAGCTAGAAAAGGAAATAAAAAGTTAATCTATTCAATTTCTAGATGCAATGGAAATGCTTAAATGAAATATATTTTTAGAGATGTAGTGTCACAATTCATTTCAAATACCACTTCTAAATTACAAATGGAAGGTTTTCTTAACCATCCCTTTAGTTATAAATTCAGGTAAAAATAGAATAAAAATTGAATTTACAGTGTAGGCATCAAAAAAATGAATTGAGGGTCAGAGCTATAGATAACATGCTACCAAACAACTACAAGAGAGATTTTTAAAATATAAATTTTATTTTAGCTTTTGTTGGCAACAAAATGTGTTCATATAACAAAATGTGTTCATATTCACATACACACACACACATACAAATACAAATACACATACAAGCAAAAAAAAAAAAGAAAAAGGAGTACACCAGATTTTTTTTAATGATTCTAAATTACTGTTGGTCTATAAATTTCCATTTTCTACCAGCTGTTAACCCCATCACCAAAGGTTGTTCATGGTGCGGACATGCTCACATTATCCTTCTCATGGAAGTTCTTTTACCTCCTTTTCTTAGTATGTGGTATTAATTTATTGTTATTTTTAATGCATGGTTGTAGTCAATATGTATGTTCTTTGTGTTCTTCATTATGAATCATTTCATATATCTTCCTATTTTCCTCATAACTTTTTTTATCTGGCATTTCTTATGGCTCCCAAATATTCCATTATGCTTCTTTACATAATTTATTACAGGAACGATTTAAAATGCAGCATACTTGGGCCCTTAAGAATTACAATCATGATCACAGATTACATTTTATATGGTCTTCACAAATAGGAGAGGTAGCCTCAAAGCCAGGAAGACCTAGGTTCAAGTGCTGCCTCTGACATATACTGGCTGTGTAATACTAGCTAAGTCATTTATTTCGTTAGTGTACTAGAGGATTCAAAGAAGCTAAATTTCAGAAAAGAGGCTGATCTGCATTAGTAGGAAGAATTTTCTCACCTAGAAGATCCTTCTACCAATGTAGATCTAGTCCCAATCCTAGGCCTAATCTCTTCACAAATCCTGTATAAATCATTGTTTCCATGGAAGGAAATAAGGCAAGGAAAATCTATGAGTTAAAACTATATACTATGTTTTGCTGACTGAATATAGTGTTACATGAGTATCATTTAATTTTGAATCTGCAGCTCAACCAATAGGATCAACCTACAGGCTAAAATATTAGATGAAAGCTAAAAGGATGAATTTCAGTGAGCTAAATGTAATGTTTTACGTTTGGGCTCAAAAAATCAACTGTGCAAGTCACAGGGAGCAGAATTAAACAGTGGTTTGCCTGAAAAAATAAGGTTTTAAGTGAGCAACCTCAAGATGAATGAACAGCATGATACAGCAAGCCAAAAACATTTAAGCTGCAAACTGCATATTGTCCTGAATCAGGAGAAACAGGACTTCAGTACTCTTCCCACCTCATATCACATCAGGAATATTATGTTTACCTCTGATTTTCGTAGTTTATAAAAGACATTGGTAGGCTAGAGGGAAATCAGAATGACGACATGCCAGATCAGGAAATTGGAAGAACAGAGAAAATACATAAGAAAATAGGACAGCAGAGACATGAGAGCTGTCTCCAAGCATTTAAAGAACTGTCACATGATAGAAGAGATTTATTCTGCTTTCCTCCAGAGGGCAAAACTAGGAGTAATGTATGTAAGTCTCAGAGAGGTAAATGGGGGCTTGACATCTGGAATCATTTCCCTACAATTAGGGTCATCCCTGAGTGAAAAGAACTACTTCAAGAGGTGGCAGGTTCTCTATACCCCAAGTGAGTCTTTGAGAAACGTTGAGATGGCTACTTGTTGGAAAAAGTGTAGAGAGGATTCTTGTTCAGATGCAAGTTGGATTTGGTAGCCCTCTGGGGTCCCTTCCAAATGTGTGGCACTGTGCTCTACTCTCATATAAAATTAGGTATACACAATATCTAGTTATTTGGAAGGAGGGTGTTAAAAATAAACTATAAAAAGGAAAAGAAATGCAGAAAACAAATAAAAGTACACAAAATATTCAGTGTATAAAAACCAAGGCTTTTTCTTTCTGAAATATATCTTCCTTTCAATTTTTTAATTCAAAAAAATACATTAATTCTACTTACTTTTAAAATGAAAGTCTGTTGTGTCCTTGTGTCCATTACAAGTAAAACCTACAAAAGGGTTTATTAAAAAAAATTAGTATTTCCTCTATTAAGATAAAGTATCACTGAACAGGATTTAAAAAAAAAAAAAAAAACAACCAGAAGAGATATGGTTAAATTCCGAATAGCTATGTTATCCTAATAGCCAATATCATAAGATAAGCCTATGCAAAAAAATTTTTGTTTTGGTCCCACTGAGGATGCATTGCAATTTTTAATACATGTTAGGTACATTACTATACTGCCTAGGATTTTTTTTTTTTAATTTTTGCGATTAAATTTTTTTAAATCATTTATAAACAGGATTTTTCTTCTCTTCCATAGACTATATGATGAACTGATTAAGCAAACACAGAAAATATTAAATTTCATTTTTTTGTTTTCCTTTTAAGTTTTATTTGTTTTTTTAATATTACAAACATTTACAGATTACCCCTTACTCTATAAGAGGTCCCTTGTATCAAAATAAAACAATTAAGCAAAACTAACACAAGAGTCACTTCATCTAAAAGTGTATACATCTATAGCACCCTCCAATTCTCATATGTTTATGTAAAAAAGTATGCAATATTCCATATCTATACCACTTCTCTATTTCTAATTGCTCTTCAATTAACATAAATGTATTTTCTCCTGGCGGGGAAGGGGAGGGGAGGGGAAAGGGGGGAGAGGGGGAGAGAGAGAGAGAAGAAGGGAGAGATGGAGAGGGAGAGGGAGGAGAAGCACAGGAAGAGGAAGGGGGAGAGAGAGATGGAAAAGAAAAACAAATGCCTTGTAATATATATATACACAGTCAAGTAAAACAAAGTCCTTCATTAGCTCTCTGTATAAACTGACAGACACACTTACGTATACGTGTGTATGTGAAGGTGTGCTTATGTATGTATGTATGTATGTATGTATGTATGACTATGCACCTGTCAGAAGGTTAATAATATTTTATCCAATACTTCATTAAATAATGACTTTCTAGAAATTTATAAACCTGAATTGGAAGTGTTCTTAAATATCACATAATCAAATCTCCTGTCCTTTACATGAATTCCCTTTGCATTATGGTCTGATATTCTAACCTCCTATTAAATGCTACTCATTGGGTTGTATGTTAGGTACCACCTAAGGTCTAATTTCTGGATTTAATTTTCAGTTTCTAATTTCTCATCTATGAACGAATGTAATTCTAGAGATATATCTTCAATTTAGAATTTTATATGGTAATGACTACAAATTAAGAAGAATGATTTTGTGAATGGCTTATTACTTTTTCAAATTTATACAACTCTCAATAATTCAAATGCAGAATGTTTTAATATAATCGAGCTTCTAATATAATCAATGTTCTAATATAATCAAACAAGCAACATCTCAAATCAAATGTGTGATAGGGAAATTGGGGGAAAGGGGAATGAAGAGGGAAAATAAGGAAGAGAGAGAATGGATAAGAACAGGGTAGCAGGAATGATAAGTAGGGAAATATACCATATTAATTTTTATTTTTTGGAGAAAAGATAACAGCTTTCTGAGCAAAGAACTCCTATATAAATATTAAGTTTTGAAAAAGACTAGTGCCAACTACCCTCAGGCAACTAAACTATAAAATAGTTACTTGGTCAACAAATAACCTAATGATTGTCTATGTGCACAACACTGAATGATACAAAAAAATACAAGACATTGTCCTTGTCCTTCAAGTCACCACAAAAAGATAACAGCACAGATCTAAAACATTCCCCAAGGGGGAACAAAGGGTAAAATAATACCAAAAAACATATTCTTAAGTGCCAAATGACTGAGAAAAATTGCTGAGTCCAATGAGAAGGGGTTTTGAAGACATGCCACAAGGAAAAACAAGATGAGCAAAGGCAAGGAGCAAAACTGAACAAAGTATGCACATAAAAATAATAATTAATAATAATAATTATGTTACTGGGACACAAGGTTTTTTGGAATATAATGAGGCTGGAAAATAGACTGGGCCCTTATCACAGAGGTCCATGAACACTGAGCTAAAGAATTTGGACTACCAAAGGAGGTGACTGTATAAGATCCTAAGAAAGATTAAGAAGCAAACTAAAATAGTATTTAGGAAAATTAATTTGGCTATGGCAAACAAAATAGACTAGGGGCAGGGAGCACACTTTGAAAGCTATTACAGTAATCTAGCAGCAGAATCATAGAGTAGTATCAGTGGAAATGAAGAGAAAGTGATGAATGCAAAAGATTTTACAAAGAAAGAAAAAAGCAGGACTTAGTTGAAAGGGATTAAGGCAAGGGAGCAGAAAAGTTAAATATGACACCAAAGTTCTGAGCTATATGGCTAGGAGAATAAAAGAAGAATTATAAGTGACAGAAATAGGAAAATTGCAAAGGGGTCCAGGTTAGGGGAGGAGAGGCAGAGATAATGAATTTGGTCTTAGATATCATCAATCTGAAGTTAACTGTAGATCATGATAATATAATTGTCTAATAGGCAACTGGAGGTAAGTGAATGGAGCTCAAGAAGACACTAGAACTAGAACAACTGACAGTCATCTGTGGAGGAGAAAGTTGAGGTCACAGTGGATGACCTCACTAAGGAAGAAAAGTGTAGAGAAAAGAGCAGAAACTGCTAATTAAAAACACAGCTAAGTTGAGCAGTTAAAGGAAGAAATGAGAATTTACATCAAGTGAGAGAAGAAACAGGTCAAGCAATATAAATTTAAGGTAGCTGAGAATCACATCTGTGACTCCCCAAAAGCTCCCCTCATCACTGGCTGTGATCTTCCAAAGCATGCTAGAGACATAACTACAACCTTGGGTCACAAGATGTCAGGATCCAAAGAGACCTTCGAAATTATTTAGTCTAACACCCTTGCTTTATACAGGAGGAAACAGATCTAAGAGTGTTTAAATGGCTTCCCCAAGGTCACACAGTAAACGGTAGAGTTTGGATTTGAGGCCAGGTCTCCTTACTCTAAGTCCACTGTTCTTTCAACCATATGACTTCCTCTGAGCTGGAAAGACACCCAAAAGCCTAAATGAAATACTAAATAAGTTTCAGCTGGGGATGATATCAGATAATGTCTCTTAAATATTATTTGTTTTGCTTTTTAAATTATTTCCCCTACGTCACTCACCACAATAGTGTAGCCACCTTAGATAAAATAAATTTCAGTCTCACTATATTTTACTTCATTTGACTAAAATGAAAATTTGCTTGACAAGCTACTTATGCAACTATAGGAAAAAAATGTATTTTCTACCAGAAATCTGTTCATTAAATGAAGAGAACATGGTTGTATAAAGTGGGAATGAAATCATTTTGCTGGCCTCATTTAGCCATGCAGTACAAAAACTCACAAAAGTAAGCTATATAAAAAATGTCTAAGAAACACTCATTTGTTTACATTCACTTTCTTCTCCTACCAAGTTTATTTGTAACTAGACTGTTCACATTGAGGCAATAAACACAAGAACATATGTGATTTTTTTTTAAATGTGCCCTTTGACTGTCAATTTCTCCTAAACAGGTGTTGGCTAAATGATTATAAATTGGCCTCTGGATACACCTCTTCAACTGAGCCATACAGGGTTGGTGATAATATAATTAGACCTAAAAACATCAGGCTGGTGAATGCTTTCCATCTGTTTGGCAATAATGTTTAGTTAACAATAGTCTTTAAAAGAAGCACCTTCAACTTCCGTTCTTAAAGTTATTGATAGGGGCATTCTTAACACACCAGCACTCTTGCTAACAAGAGCTTTAGGCACTTGAAAATTATTAGTCACACAGCTGTATACAGGGAGGAACGACTGCATTTAACATCTGTATCTTTGCAAATTTACATGCATCAACCTCATTTAAAGTCATTTCTTAATGAACGGTGCTATGGATCTATATTAATATTAGAGTTGCATGCACAAAGATCATAAGGAGCCAAACATTTTTTTAATGCCAACAGTAGGCCAATCTGTAATGAAGCTGTCAGCATAAAGGACGAAATAATAGCTTTTTTAACCCTCAAACAGAATTTGTTCATTTGAGGACTAGAACACACCAATTTAAAAACTGCTCATGGGTTTGCTCACCTTTATAAAGACAAAAATCTAATCTGGTACTAATTTGATACAATTGTCTTTCCAATAAAAGGCTCCTAAAGCCATCTTTTATTTCATGATAAAACAAGTGCTATAACTAAAACTGTCATGAAATAATTACCTTTGATAGCTCACCTTACTGCAAGAGCACAATTAATGTATTTCTCACTTTCATTTTTCACACTTCCTTATCAGGATTAGCATATGCTGTAATAGTCAAGATTACTGCATCTTCGCCCTACGGTAACATATAGAATGACTGCTAACTAGAATAAAAAGCAGACAACCTATCCCTCCAGGGCTAGCTTCATCGGTTCTTTAATGGCAATACCAAAATGAGACTAGATGCTGCTCTTTTATAAAAGTAAGGGGGGAAGCTTCAAATGATATGGCCTACTTTCTACTTAGATACCACCATCGCAAGGATTTGGGAAAGGGGAAAGAGAAAAGGATGAAAAATAATGCATGTCATTAATTAAAAAGTATAGGTTATTTTTTCTTTTTTAAAACATTTAGAAAAGAAACTCAGCATCACAGGAAAACCTTGGGTACAAACACAACAAAAGGTAATAGGCTGAGACACTTTCTTCACTGATGTTATTTCTTGTATGATCTTATAAATTTAGATTAAATCATTGATACCAGAAATACATGTGGTTCCAAAGATAACCACCACAACACTAAATCATAGAGAAAGGTCGCTTCAGCAATTTGATGTAATATTTGTCTGTACTATTGGAAGGATTATTTTACAAATTCCCCAAAAAGCTCAATAAACATCAGAGAAGGCTTTAAGAAAAAACCCACAAGGGCACATGTCAAGTAATAGAGCAGACACTGTAGCTACAGCACTACTTGTTCATTTTTATGTTACTTGTTGGAAGAAGTCTATAAGAGGCCTCAACTGAGCACATTCCACTATGGACAAATCATACATGTCTATGAATAACAGAAAAGGAACATGATGAGGGGGGGAGGGAGACAGAGAGAGAGAGAGAGAGAGAGAGAGAGAGAGAGAGAGAGAGAGAGAAGGAGGGAGAGAGAGAAGGAGGGAGAGAGGGAGGAAAAGAGAGTGAGCCAGAAAGAAGGGACAAGTTGCATTTGGAAAAAAAAGTTTTTCTCAACTCTGGTATAAACGAGTAAGATTACATCCATATAATTGTATCTTTCAAATACACTCAAAACTTAATTGATAAGCATAATCTTCTTGGCAATGTTACAGAATCTGGTAATGCTATCCTGCTGCAGAAGTGAAATGGTTTTGAACAAATTCCTCATATGAAGCACTTGTTTCTATTTATCAAGGGCAGCAATTTTCTTCATCTAAAACCACATGTTCAGGATCAAATGTTGCTTGTGTTTAATGTGGGAAACTTGGTCCTCCTTGAATACTTCTATATCTGCATGTCTATACTTCCTCTCCCCCAATAAGATTACAGGTCTTCTTGACAGGAGTTTCCTTTTCAAAAGTTCTAGTCCCAGAAAATAACAAACCTATTGGGCAACCTTTGATATTATTAGCTCTCCTTTCTGGGAACTGATTTTCTCCTCTGGCAAAGGAAGACCAAGAGCACTTCATTTCCTATTGCCCAGCGGCTCCAACAGCAATGGACACTGAGAGGTAGCTGTCAGTCCATTGGAAGGGGCAGCAGCAGGAGCATCAGCAGGAGCAGACTGTGTAGAGGCGCCCGTCTCATGTTATGCCATGAAACCAATCTGTTCTTGGCTATCACATGCTCATAAAAGCTATTTCAGGGGTGAGGAATGAGGCATGAAGTGGAATGACTGTACATGGTCATTTTATAACACCTATGTACTATTATTCAACACCCTCCACATCCATTTTCCGAAGGGACACAAAGTGCAACAGCAGGAATGTTTAGGATTTGCAGTGAAATGACTTAGACTCCCTTTTAAGATCCCACTGATGCTATGTCTACGCTGGAAGAGCTTTCAATGTGTTACATTGTAAGGAGTTACAAGGATACATTGTTTCAGGGGCTAACTGGCTAGGAGGATTCATAAAACTAACTGAAATAGTGGCCCACTTCTTCCTCCTTCCTACAACCTTCTCACCCCGCCCCACCATCTACGCACACACGCACGCGCGCGCGCACACACACAGCAAACAAGGAAGGTTTAGCTCTTCGAATTCCTAAGACTACATACATCCTAAAATAGAGAAAAATAAGGGGGTCAAGATTATCAGGCTGTGTGTGTGTGTAAGGGATTATGAGGGGAAAAATGGTTATATTAAAATTCCACATTTCTTTTTAAAACCCAAGTAGATCCCTAATTTAAAGGTCATTTGAAACATATATCTTAATATTTAAAATGTGTTTATATAATATACATATACACACATGTACGTATACAAATATTTGGATACATATATGTGTATATGTGTGCATACACATAAAAAAATATATATGCACTCATCCTCCTCCTCAACATATCTAAACTATCTAGCTTTAAATACTGTAAACCAATCAGTTTGGTCACCCAGGGAGAACTGGAAGGGGTAGGAAACATATCAAGCAAGTTGATAAATAACTACAACTTAGCTCTAAGAAAATAATTTTAAATTTCCTTAAAAGCAGACATTAATAAATGTTCCAGTATGCTAATTTTTTTAATTAAAAGATATTTCTGCAGTAAAAGCTCTTTCATATGCACTACTGATTCTTCATCAAACGCTAAGTTCTCAACTTAACACCAGTATAGCCGGTGGCAGCCTGAAGGTTTACCATCTGCTGCCACCCAAAGTCACTGTGGCCACCTTCAGAACATATGCATCAAAGCCCTAAGATAAGAGACTGAAGGAATACTGCCGAAGTCAGCATAAGGGGAATCACAAACCCAGAGGCAGGCAACAGGCAAAGTACCAGAAAAAAGAACATGGTGAACCATCAGTCACCCTACCACACACACAACCCAAGGTCACAGGAGACACCAGTGGCTGAACAGAGAGACAAGCAAAATAATACCTCTTATGTTACTAACATAAATTGAACCACTTTACCAGCTTCAATTGTATACTGAAATTTTTTTCTTAAAAGAAGTCTAGTAACATTTAAATTTCCTGCATTTTCATTTGGAATATGTACAGTGATCACTGGGAGGGAAATAAAATCATCTCAATTCAATTGCCTTTATCATCAATTAAGGATATAATACATACATATATATATGCACACACATATACACATATTATATACGCACACATGTTTATGTAATATTCACATATACATATGCATATATAGATACAGATTTTTAAGTAGTCATTTTGATTCCTTAGAATTTTGTTTTAGATGTGTCCAGTTTTTCTAAAATATACTTGAATCCAAATTCAAACACTGCATGAATTAATTTTTGATAGTTAGAAGATATGAAAAAATCTACTAAATGCAAATCCTTAAATCCTGACTTCCAGCTGCAGAAAAAAAATCCAACATTTACTCTCATTTAAAGAAACTGAACTAATTGTTATTAAGTCCAGAATAAAAATAAGTTTAAAATACGGTCCTAAATGTTTAAAAGATATTCATCTTGACACCTACAAACAGAAGTAAAATTGTGATTCGAAACATTAAATATCCAAGAAAGATTAAGAAGCTGATCACTTTCCATATTCTATATGGACTATTCTATAATAGTGTCCTATATTTTGCTCAAATTGGATTCAATTATACGATGACTTATTAAGGTTATTTTTGCTTTTCACTATTTTGTGTGTATTAAACCCAGGAAGGAAAAACAAAGATCTTTTGTTTTCCTACAAATGACATGAGGTAGGTATAAGAAAATGTCAAGCATTCAGGACAGCACTTTCAGAGATGCCCCCACCATTACAGTCATGACATAGAAATCAAGCAAAAGACACTAAGGAATGGCCAAACAGGTAGAAGAATTGGGAAAGAGCAATGTCACACAACTCCAGAAAGAAGAAAGTATCAAGGTGAAGAGTAAGTCATCAATGTTGTATGTGTTCGTCCTTCGTTGCAGAAAAAGACCATGCCATTAGAGAAATAATGACATGACTTGCACTTGACTTTGTTTTGAGTGAGGGAGGGTTGGGCTCCTCCAGAGCCATCTGAATCCAGTGACCAGATATTCCTCAGGATGACTGGAGATGACCCAGGATGACCTTGGCAACTGGGGTTAAGTGACTTGCCCAAGGTCACACAGTCAGCGAATGTCAAGTGTCTGAGGTGAGATTTGAACTCAGGTCCTCCTGAGTCCTGAACTGGTGCTCTATCTACTGCACCACCTAGCTGCCCCAAGTCATCAGTGTTATAAGACAGAGAAAGATCAGAACTGAGAAAAGCCCATCAGATTTAGCAATTAGGAGATGACCAGTATCCTTGGGGGGGAATTTTTTTTAAAGGATAAAAAGGCAGACTGCAAAGAGTTAAGAGAGCAAAAGGAAAGAAAATAGAAATACCTATTGTAGACAGCCTTCTCAAGGAGTTTAGCCACAAAAGGGAGGAGAAATATAGGACAATAGCCAGGGGGGATAAAAGAATCAAATGAGTTTTTTTTAAGGGAGGTAAAACTCCACATTTTGGTATCATAGTAAAAAGTATGTAAGGAAAATGTCTTTATTCTGGCTTTTTAAATGGCAGACACAATGTATTTATAGTGATTTTCCTGAACGGCAAGTCTGACCATATCCCATCCCAATTCCATGAACTCCAATGACTGCCATTTGTATCTAGGATCAAATACAAACCACTTAATTTTGATTTTAAAATGTTTTCAACAGGGTCCCAATCTACCTGTCCAACCTTAATAGATACCACTTTCCTTTCTGCACTCTAGGATCCAGCCAAACTGGCCTTCACACGCAATACTAAGTTGCCTCTCTCTAAGCCTTTATGCCAACTATCATCCACACTTGAAATATACCCTCATCTCACTTTCATGTATTCTTAGAATTCTTTGCTTCCTTCAGAATGATGCTCAAGTGATACCTTCTAAATGGTTTTTTCAAATAACTAGTATTCCACCAAAATTGCTTTGTATTTTTTTGTAAATACTTATTTCTGCACATGTCCCACTCAACTGAATGAAAGCACACTGAGGGCAGGAACTGTTTCATTATTGTCTTTGTACCCTCTCATGGTAAGCACAGGGCTTGGCACACAGTTGATGCTTAATAAATGTTTGGTTGGTTGTTATCCTTCATCCTCAAAGAGTACCAAAATGATATCACCATGATAAAGTCAAGTTTCAATGAGTTCAACTGTGGCTGATGAGACCAATATGAGCTCGGAATGCTCTACCACAGATTAGGAACAGATAGTCCATGTGAACATTTGGGGTGAATATTCCAAATGTGCGCAGCCTGTGTTTCCTTTGAGCCATTTCATACTTCTGCTTTGCTCACAGAGCACAGCACCCTTTCTGATGTGGGCACATCATGCAGAGTAGTCCTGTGCCAGTGTCTCCCATATCACACAATCAATTCCAAAGCTCTTGAGAGAGGCATTGAAAATGTCTTTGTATTGCTTCTTCTGGCCACCATGTGATCACCTGCCCCAGGTGAGTTCTCCATAGTCTTTTTGGCAAGCGTACATTTTGCATTCAAACAACGTGGCCAGCCCATTGGAGCTGCGCTCTGTAAAGCATAGTTTGAATACCTGGCAGTTCAGCTTGAGCAAAGACTTCAGTGTCTGGTACCTTATCCTGCCAGGTGATCCTCAGAATCTTCCTAAGACAGTTCAAATGGAAGCGATTCAGTTTCCTGGCATGGCGCTGGTAGACTGTCCATGTTTCACAGGCACACAACAATGAGGTCAGCACAATGGCTCTGTAGACTTTCAGTTTTGTAGTCAGTCTAATACCTCTTCTCTTCCACTTTTCTTCGAGCCTCCCAAACACTGAGCTAGCTCTGGCAATGTGTGCATCAACCTCATTGTCAACGTGTACTTCCCAGGAAAGTACACTACTAAGGTAAGTGAACTTATACGCAGCATTCAAAACTTCTCCATTTGTTGTAACCTATGGTTCCACGTATGGATGGTGTGGTGATAGCTGATGAAGCACCTGTGTTTCCTTGGCAGCAGAGAACTTCAGCTTCAGAGGCTGCACTGAGTGCACAATCATCTGCAAACAGAACATCATGCACCAACACTCCCTCCACCTTGGTCTTGGCTTGCAGCCTTTTCAAATTGAAGAACTTAACATCAATATGATAGCTGACCTGATGCCTTGCTCATCTTCATTGAAAGCATTTGACAACATCACTAAAAAGATCATGCTAAAAAGCATGGGAGTAAGCACAGAGCCCTGTTTCACTCCACTGATGACTGGGAAGGCATGAGAGCTTTGTCCATTATCCAGAACCCAGGCAAACATGCCATCATGAAACTGACGTACAATACTGATGAACTTCTCTGGGCAATCAAATTTCAACATGATTTCCCATAAACCCTCACTACTAACAGTGTCAAAGGCCTTGGTCAGATCTACAAACATGTATAGACCTCTGTTCTCTGCTCCTGCCATTTCTCCTGGAGTTATTGGGCAGCAAACACCATGTCAACTGTTCCTTGACCCTTTCTGAAGCCACACTCCTTTGGTAGATGACTATCGTCCAAGTGAAAGATCAGCCTATTAAGGAGGACTCTAGCAAAATCTTGCCTGCCATGGCAAAGAGAGAAACACCCCACCCCCTGTAATTGTTGCAGGACAATCTATTCCCTTTACCTTTATAGAGATGGACAATGGGGGAATCCTTTAATCCCTTTAATCTCTAACGAAAAAAACAAATAATAATGACAGGACAATGCAGTCTTTCACAAAGTACTGCAAATCCTATCACTAGGAAAGAAATCATATTCCAGGAGGACTAGGGCAAACTGGAACATAATCAATCCCATTTGTATTCAATAGCCAATCACCCCTACTTGGGTCTAACAAATCTCAAGGAGTCATTTTCTTTTCTTTCAAATACTAACCTAGATCATTCAGAGTTAATAGAAAAAAAGCAAAGAGAAAAAGAGGGAAATGGTTATCTTCCCTGATCCAATCAATCAGTCAATAAACATTTATTAAGCACCTACTATGTGCCAGGCACTCATTCATCAGACTACAGGAAGATACCATCTAGCGCACCTTCTCCATCTTACAGATGACAAAACTAAGACCCACAAAACTGACATGACTCACCTTAGGTCCCCCAGGTGGAAGGTGTCATGCTGATACTTGAAATCAGCTCCTCTGGTTCCACATTCAGTGTCTTTCGACTACAACGTAAAGTTCTTATGTAATATGATACTTCTATACATAAGAATGCAGAAATAATGTTTATGTTCCTTTTCATTATCTCCTTTCCACCTAAATAATTTAGATGTCTGTCTGTATAACAAACTTCAATACAGATGTCAATCCTCAGCAAAAACTTAGACATGGAAAATGAAAAGAAAATCAACTGTGCACACTCAGTGAATTGGTGGTTACTAGGCAATTACATGGGTTCTCTAAGAACAAGCAATCAAACTAGCCTCCTTTCCTTTTCTGAGGCCCTCATCATCTAGAACCTGGTCTAGTGCATCAAGAATTCTAACGGTCTCCTTGCCTCAAGTCTCACTCCACTTTAGACCTCTATCTGTTCAGCTATCAGTGATCTTACTAAAATGCAAGTCAGACTATGTCACTCCACCAATAAACACCAGTGGCTCCCAGTTTGATTACCTCCGGAATCAAACTAAAACCCTATTTTTGCTTTTTAACCCCTTTAGAACCTGGCCACTTCCTACCTTTCTAGTCTCTTAAACCTTATTCCCCTCCACAAACACTATGATCCAGTGACACTGATGTTCCCCCTTGATATTCTTCAAACTTTGAGCTTTTTCACCAGCTTTCTCCCATGCACTGAATTCTCTACCTCTTCACCCCAGCCTCCTGGATTCCATGGTTTTCTTCAAGACCCAGCAAAAATCACACCTTTAATAAGAAGTCTTTCAAGTACCTCCTTTATGTTGGTGCCTACAGTCCAAGATTATCTTCAACTCATTCTCCATATATCATGTATGTACAAAGATTTTGTATGTTGTCTACCACATGAGATTGTGAGTTCCTTAAGGGCCAGTCCTTAACAGAGCCTGACATGTAATAAGTACTTAATAAATGCTTGTTTGACTTGACTTGAATGCTGTAATACATCTGGAATTCAGATAAGATAGTAGAAAGTAGCACAAACAAGCTTGGTAACAAGCAGAAAAAAGGTAAGGGGCAGGGGAGGAGAAATCATCCGAACTTCATATATGCAGCTTCTACCCTATCTACAGGCAAAGTACTGTGCTAGGGATACAAGGACAAAGACAAAAGCAGGCCACGTCCTCAAGGATCTTATGCTCTACAGTGGAAAAGACAGCATGTAACAAAAACGTAGTACAAAGAAAACTGAAGGGAGAGAACACCAACAAATATGAGTGGGGACAGAGGAGATGGTACCTGAGTTGAGGCTGGAGGGAAACAAGAATTCTGAGTGAGATAAGAAAAGAATACACATTCTAGGCATGGAGAATTGTCTGCAGAACTATGTGAAGGCAAGAAATGAATTGCTGAGTTCAGGGAACAGCTAGTAGTCTAATTTGGCTAAACATATTCTGCAAAGGAAACGAGTAGGAAAGAATGCTGAAGAGGTGATAGTCAGAATGTGAAGGCCTTGAATGTCAAGCTAAGGAATTTACATTTTTCATGTCTGACGAAGGCTATTTTGATAGCTCTGGGAAGAACAGACTGGAAAGAGGAGAGAATGGAAGCAGAGACAACTTGAAAGAGACTATCATGACAGTATAGGTGAGACTAGAGAGGTAGTTATGGAAGGCTTCTTCATTCTCCTCTTTATAAGCACAGTATCTGGGCATGAGACAGAAATGCTATCTATCCATTCCCTCCCTATCATGCCCAATGTCTTCAAAGCTACCTGGTCATACCCCTTTTGGAGTGGGCACAAATGAGGTGGTACTTCTGAATTAAAGCAATGTAAATGTATAGATTCTCCATTTCCTCACCCCCTGAAAAAATAATGAAGGGATTACTTATTTCTATTATAAACATGAATTTTGAATCTCTTGTATTCATTTTGGCTAAGGATCGATGCTCTGATCCATTCTAGAACCATGTTTTATACTGGTGGGAGGTTAATGACTTAGTGAGCAATTAACATATATACACACATATGTTTGTGTTTATTGTGTATGTATATGAAAGAAGACTTTCTGCTTTGTATTTTTTTAAATCCTGGACCTATACATTTATTACTTCATGAAACCTGCTTCCAAAGGGCATAGTGTGCCTTTGTAAGGAGACTGGATATAAATATAGCAGAAAGCAGAATATAAAAGACTGAGAAATTGGGTTGGAAATAGAATTACTGAAGTGCCAGGAAAAACAACCACTTACACAGCTCTTCTTATGTCCAAATGCTTTAGAAGCAGGATCTCTATGCCTTAGTTATTCTCCATTTTGTTCAACTGTCTTTGTGAAGTAACTTGTGCAAGGCCACAAAGAAATGCTAAAGCAAGGTTAGAATTCTTGAGTTCTGGGCTTATAGGCCCAAGTTCAGTTCATGCCATTCAATCATATAATGAATAATACATTTATTCTATTTCTTCAAACTGTATTCTGAAGTTAACTTTGGATGTTAATGTAACACCATGTTAAATTTAGATTAAAAAAAAATTCAATTAAATATAGTCTCATAGTTTTACATAATTTTGTCTCCATTTGAAGGTAATCAACTAGCATTTATTAGGCACCTTCTATGTGCCTGGGACTGTGCTAAACACTGGGTAAAAAGCTCAACCCAATACTCTTAAATTTCCATGGACTCAAAACACTTCACCATACATTAATGTTTTTATTCTTCCTGATAAATCCTTCCATGCATTTGTGTATATAATTTATTTTACACTGAAAGTGCCTAGAGAATAGCAACTGGGTCTCTGTAACCTTTCCTATTCAGTGGTGCATTACATACCAACAGGTGCTGAAGTAATGCCTTCTCATGATGATGCTGTGGGACAGCTAAATGGTGCAGTGGTGAGAATATCAAGGCCTAGAGACCTGAGCTCATACACTAACCAGCTGTGTGACACTGGACAAGTAATTTCATCCTGTGTGCCTCAGTTTCCTCATCTGTAAAATGAGATGGAGAAGAAAATGGCAAAACCACTCCAGTATCCTCCCCAAGAAAACCAACAATGGGGTCAAAAAAGAGTCAGACACAACTGAATGACATGAACAACATGCTGATGCTAAAAGGACCTACAGGTGCATACTCAAGTTAGTATAGTCATTAAAGAAAGAATTAACCCAGTTTCTAGGTAGAAGAGAGCTTTGAATCCCAATTGAAGGGACAGCAAGAAGGTAATAATAGAGGAAACTTAAATGTTTTATTTCAAAATGTGATTTGCAAAGTGTCTTTGCATCTACAAATTGTTATAAATCTTAAAACTGTTTACATTTCGAAAATTCTATTACTATGGAATAGCAGAGTCCGTCTGGTATGAAACTCATCAATAATGTTAAGGATAAGCATAATATATGAACAAATGAAAGAAATACAAAGATAATATTCTCACTTTCAAAATGGCAGTTTCCCCCATGGCAGCAAAATGCCCTGCCAACCATTAATTCATAGGAGTCAACTGTTATGAAGAGGTAAAAATATGATGAATACAAGTGTGTGATAGTTCAAGGTCCTTAATGTTCTCATGTGAAGGTGCACTTATATTCTGTAAGCATGGTGCATTTAGGGACTTTGTATAGATATAATATTCAAAAGACTTAAAGTGAATACAGTGTTTCCACTCTTTCTAAAAGCTGAACACAAAGTACTTATAGAAGACTTACTGTGTGTTTAATATCATATTTAAACACTATGGAGGAAAGAAAATTAAAACATGGTAGGTGATTTCAAGGACGAGAGAATTTAGCTAAGGAGACAAAACTAGAACATAGGAAGAAACTATAGACTAATCAAGTGATACTAAGCATACACATCAAATTATACCCTCTTATTTCCAAAAATCTAAAATAAAACCTCCCAAAATGCTTACCATTTCCACTTCAGCTACCGGTTTCTCCTGACTGATAACAATCAGATTCAAAAAATAAATCACCTCATTGCTTCCTCTACATTTTGAAGCAGAATTTATCATTAAAATAGGTCAACTAATCATTAGTTGCCTCTTTTTGTCACAGCAAGAGAATGATAGCAAATATCTGGATAACTGAAGTCCTTTGTTACTTCCGTATCATGCCTCTTCCAGACTTGTTATGTTTTGAAACCTCATCTAATTTCTCCTTTCTATCCAAATGGTCTGTAGTATATTCCAATAACAATATCACTTATTTTTGCTTACAATGATCTTCACACAGATGCTTTCTATTATGCCTCCTTCAACCTGGTTCCTGGATTTCCTCAAGAGTATATCTTCCTAATGTGCAATGAATGCTACTATGGCCTCCACCTTCCTTTTTTTCTTAAACTGCTAGAATCAATCCAATATAGATCTCATCCCATCAAGTCTAAATTATAGCATTTGCTTCTTTAAATTAGGATCTTTCATTCATCTTGCCTGCTACCTCTAATTGGTGCACTTGTGTATAGCCATCTGAAGAAATATGAAATAACGGAGTGAGTGCTAAACTTGGAATCATAAGAGTTTTTAATCTCACCTCAGATAATTACTAGATGTGTGAACATGGGTAAACTTATTCATTAGTTAAATGGGAATAATACTTGTACCATCTACTGTATAGGGCTGTTGTGATAAACAAATGCTATTATTATTACAGCCTATTTTCTTGTATTTTATCTCCAGTGAATTTGTGAGTTTTTCCTATTGATCACCCACCATCTGTGTTATCTACTTGGTACATATACGTAGAGCAAACATTTACTCCAAAACCCTTTGGTTTGGATTTGCAAGATACCAGGCAAATATATTTTTACCACCTCTTAGGTATATTCCATCCTTCATCAAGAACCCATCATTCTCAAATTTTAAGCATCCAGAATCCATTTGTAGACAGCACCTTCTTAATCAGCTGTTCATTTCCCAAGCAGTCTCTTTCTCTTCTGAAGTCCTTGTTTTCAATCAGCAGCAAGGCTGAAAATGCCACCTAAAATCTTTAGTCTCTTGCCAAAGACATCATAATCTTAATTGTGTGGCACTGATTATAACACAATCAGAAGGGGAAAGCAGGACTGGTTAATAAATTCAGGTAAGCCTTCATGGAGAAAAGCAGACTTCAAGCCAAGCCTTAAAGAACAGGGAAGAGGTGGATATGTGGGAGGCAGGAAAAATGGCACTAAGGGAGTGGGAAGTGGTGGGAGGAAATAGCATTTGCAAATGTACTGAGTAGGAATGATGTGTGCAGGAACAGTGAAGAAAGAGGCATGACTAAAGCATAGGTTGTGTGTTAGGAAACAGGGGGAAATAAAGTTGAATAAGTAGGGTGGGGTCAAACTAAACAGGACCTTGAAAGAAAAAATGATTACAAGGATAGAGAGAAAATGGTGGGTTTAGTTAAGGATGGAGGCATATTGGTAATGTTTGGCTTACATCAGAAGAGTTAATTCAGGATATCAAAATTCTAATGCAATCCTTGCTAGCTGACTTTAAGTGACTCAACTGGCTCAGATTAAAATAGGGATAATTACCAACTAACCACCAAAAATACTGCTAGTGTCAAACTTCAGTAGCTGTAAGATTCCCAACTAAGGTTGAACCTAGATGAAAATGTTTAACAAAATAAAAGAAAATACAATACAACATAATGTTAACTTGTCATTTTCTAAGTCAATATCAGCCCACAGGGATCTGTTTCTATTTGAGTTTGACTGTAAGGAATAATGATTTAAATTATTTTGAAAAACAATGAACTATTATTTGAAACAAAAGTCCTATATAAATGCAAAGAATTACTATTGCTATGATAAAATATTCTGGAAGAGTAAAATACATTATACATATATGTATGCATACACACACACACACACACATATATATATACACATATATATATACTATATATGTAGATATACATAAGTCATTAAACATTATGGAAATGTAATAAAGCGTCAAGGCAGTAAAGTTTATAAACTTGTTCCTTACCTTAACTCATGAAACATTACTTAAAATTGTAAATGTATCTATAAATACAAACATATGTCCTTCATTTTCAAAAGGGATTATACATCCCTTTAAAATGGCACTACTGGGTTTTATGTGCTAGTATAGTCCTTAAATACTAAAAATGAATAAATATTTTTTTAGCAACATGCCTAACAAATTAAGTCTGTCTTTTGGTTTATGTTTGCAGAAACTGTTCATAAGGGGAATCTCTGCCACCAGATTTGCTGTGTGACTTTGGGCAAATCTCTGGGTCTTGGTTTCCTTACTAAAAATTTAGAGCATTGGATGATTATAATAATCTTCATGGTGATTTCCAGTTCACATGTTCTTTCTTAGCCTCCTAAGTAGATCCAAGTCACCTTCCTTTTCCATCTTTCACATGACTACAAGTAAGTAGCAAGTAAGCTACAACTGTGGTTGGTTACTAGGCATTCAAAATAATGATATAGGTTGTGTTTCAATGCAAATTTAAAACATACCTCCTGCTCATCCTACTTTTATACTCAGCCTACTTTCATTCAAAATACAACTCTATTTCATCATCTCCTGATGTCTTGGTTTATTAGCTTCTATTTGGGTTTTTGAAATCAATGGTAATAAGTAAACTCACATCTGAATCCCAAAATCATCTATTAGAGATTCACAAAGATATACAGCTATGAGTAGATGGATACATATACTCATGTAGTCATATACTAATACTGTTCACTTGACATTGGAACACCACCCCTCTGTCAAGGAATAACCATAAACCTGTCACGTTTGTTATGCCATGACTCAAAAAAAGTTAAAGACTTCAGCTCTAGCAGAATAGTCAACTTTATATCTCAAGACTAGGCACCATATAAATGATGACTTCTGCCTGAACAGTTTCACCAAGGTACTGTAAAGTTAAATCCTTCCTTTTAGTATTTTTAGAGGCCCTAGCACCAAATGACTGGTCCTTTGAAATATTAGGCTTTACCCATTTATTAATACAGTTGATGGAAAATTCTTAGTAGGGTAACCTTGGTAAGTCAGTTGAGTGAATTCCTTATTCTAGGCCCTAGCCAATCAAAGGGTTTAAGCATTAATGGGATTTCCCCATTCTACACATTGAATATTTGAATGCTACAATTATGAGAGGCAGAAAGATATGTTAGAGAAAGAACATGGTTATGACACCTACTTGTGTATCCATGGTCCACGTCTCCCTTTGTGTATATAAGTAATAAAAATGTCTTGGTTAACCAGACAAAATGCAAAATACTGAACTTGTACATCCTTAAAGTCAGCTATAAAAATGAAAGAATTAAAACTGGATCTCTTAATACAGCTTTAACTTTATTGATGATAGAAAATGGCTCAGAAAATGACTATCACAAATGACTACATCAGAAAGATGCCAAGGATACTTACATGGAAGGAAGGAAGGAAGGAAGGAAGGAAGGAAGGAAGGAAGGAAGGAAGGAAGGAAGGAGGGAGGGAGGGAGGGAGGGAGGGAGGGAGGGAGGGAGGGAGGGAGGGAGGGAGGGAGGGAGGAAGGGAGGAAGGAAGGAAGGAAGGAAGGAAGGAAGGAAGGAAGGAAGGAAGGAAGGAAGGAAGGAAGGAAGGAAGGAAGGAAGGAAGGAAGGAATAGTTATTAAGGGCATACTATGTGCCTGGCACTGTGCTATGTTACAATTATTATTTCATTTAATTCATTTAATTTCATTTATTTCATTTAATCTTTAAAATAACCCTGAGAGGAAGATGCTATTATTATCCCATTTTATAGCTGAGAAAACTGAGGCAGGCAAGCGACTTGCCCAGGTTCACACAAATAAGTAAGCCATACACCTTATGTAAGTGTCAGAGGCTGCATCTGAACTCAGGTCTTCCTGTCTCCAAGCCCAGTGGTCTATCCACCACACCACACACCTGTCACTGAGTGTTCCAGGCACAGGGGACAGCCAATATAAATGCATAAAGTTAGGCTATAGAGTTTGGTGATTAAGGAATATCAAGTCATGAAGGGAATAGAACATAAGAAGATGGGAAGATAGGAAGAGGCCAAGTTGTGAAAGGTTTGAAATGCCACAAGGAGCGGCAGGTTTTATATTTGATCCTGCAGGCAGAGGGCCCAGCTACGTAAGAGAAGTGATGGTCATAACTTCATTGAGAACAATCACTCTGGCAGCTGAATGAAGGAGGCACTGGAAGAAGGGAGACCAATCAGAAGGCTCCTGCAGCATTCTAGGTGCAACGATCTGTACCAGGGTGGTAGCTGCATGAGCAGAAGCATGGGGACATACAGAAGAGATGAGATCACTCACTGAGAGACATCTAATAAGCACCTACTAGGTGCTAGGATTTTGCAAAGGCAAAAACAATGAAATCTGATAACAAACTAGATATGTATGTGTGTGTGACTATTCTGTTCCAAAAGTCATAACGTTCAGCTCCTCTGGGCTGCAAAATCACACTGTCAAAATTGGAGAGGACCTCAGAGATTCTCTAATATAACCATAACACCTCCATCATACTTGACAATACATGTTTAATGTATCATATATAGTATATGTATCATAATGTGTTTCTCTCATATGGGTCATACGTATGTATGCTGTGTATGTACATTTACATGCATGGTCTCATGTATATATGATCTCACAGGAGAATATTGTACATCTAGACTATATGGTACTCTAAATATACATTTTATGTATATATTTTCTCATGTGAGACCACTTGTGTGTATATGCATACATAAGTGTATATGGGTGTATATATGACCACTTGAGAAAATATCTAAATACCATAACTATATGATATACTATATACATGTCATATCATCTCTATATAGCATACTTATGTACATATATTCTCTTAAGTGATATTATATATACATGTGTATATAAATATCTATAACCTCATAGAAGAAAAAATATGCTATATATTCATATTACAGCCAGTTCTCACTTAATGTCAGTGGATCATTCCACAGACCTCCCCTTCCCTTCACGGGGCAGGTACATTGCCTGAGCCCCTGAAACTGGAGTGACTTCAGTGTCCAGAGTGGAAGACCCTTGGCACAGGGCCACACGGATGTGGTTGCCTCTGCTGTAGCCACGGATCTGGAGGTATAGCCCGGGCCACTCAGGTCCTACTGCCTGCTGGGAAGGTGAATTTGTGTAATGCAAATTTACATAAAGTGAGAACTATCTATATATTGTGGATAAGGAGTATAGGACCTCACGTGAGAAAACATAAAAAAGATATGATATGCATAACGTATATGTGTATAATAATAGTGTGTAATACGTGAATAATGTTTTATATATTCTCTAATGGAGGCCACATGTATACCATAACATCTATGTATCATATGTAACATTTAACATAATAGTTAACATAATATTTTGCACATGTACACTATACATGATATATTATGTATGTATATATATATATATGGTCTCCCATGAGAAAATATATAATAGATATGTGTAAACATTCATATATATATACATATATTTTTATATATGGCCTCACAAGAGAGAATGGAAATGACAATGATAAGAAATGCAACCCAGCTCAAGGAACCAGCTCAAGAACTTACAACTAGCATATATTTGTCTTTTTAATCAACATTCGTTAAACATCTACCATGTACTGTGCACTGTACAAGAGTCACAGATTAAATAACACACTTTTCCCTCATGGAGCTTCAAATACAGAAAGTATTGGGATAGGTGATAAAGGATTGTAGATATAGTTATTGACATGAGCAAAGTTTATGTCAACCAATATTTTGAGGACTATTTAGATATAGGACAAAATATAATAAATCCAGTTGAACTCAGAACACAATCTAAAAATCCAAATGTTGAAGTTTCTGCTACTCTGATTAGTTAATTATTTTTTCAGACTGTACCATAGAAAACACCACATTAATGCCACTAAAAGTGACTACTCAATCTTCATCTTTTAGCTACTCCTAATCTGAATAATTTCCTTAAGTTTTATGTAACATCTCGATAAACTTCAGAGGTGATATATTAGGTCCAGTATTGCACAGGATGCACAAGTAAACAAAGGGTTCTGTATAGTAGATATCATAGAAAGTAAAAGTGATTTTGATTAAATAATTCCAAGTCATTTGAAAAAGTAAATAGTTGGGAGCAGCTAGGTGGAGCAGTAGATAGAGCACCAGTCTTGAAGTCAGGAGGACCTGAGTTCAAATCCAGCCTCAGATACTTGACACTTACCAGCTGTGTGACCCTGGGCAAGGCACTTAACCCCAATTGCCTTGCAAAAACAAAGCAAAAGTAAATAGTATACAATCTTCCTTTTTTGTTTTACTCTATATGGTAATGTTCATTTTAGCTGGTGTTGAGTTCAAAAAAGTTTTTTAACTTAAGTGGTAAATAACAATTTCTTCTACATTTAGGAAGATGACAGCACCTACTTACCATTGCTAGGGCATATATTTTGATTTGTTTTTTTTCCCAGATGACCAATAACTTTTTGCTTATCTTTTGACAATCACAACAATAATAGCAACAGACATTTACGTATTTACTGTGGTAATGCTGGATGTTAGAATACTGAAATATTCCTGCAGAGCAGCTTAGCATTACTGTCTCAGCAAGAAAAGACTCTCTCCACTTCGCTCTCCTCTTTTCCCATTTTAAAAAGCAATGTTAAAAAAAAAAAGCAATTTTAAAAAGTAATAATTCAAGAAGACTTGGGATCCAAATTTACATCTTGGATTCCTCATCTCTCACTCTCCAATCCATTGCCAAGGCTGGCCAATTTCATGTTTACAAAATCTCTCAAATACCCCCCCTTGTCTCCTTTGACACTGCCATCTTTCCAGGACAGGCCCGTATCACCTCATGGCTAGACTGTTGCAATAACCTGCTGGTGGGTCTGCCAAGTCTCTCCCTACTCCAGTCATCCTCTTTCAACTGCCAAAGTAATTCTCACACACCTCTCAATAAACCCCAGTAGCTCCTTATCACCTCCAAAATCAAATACAAAATCCTGTGTTTGGTATTCAAAGGCCTTCATAACTTAGTCTTATCCCTAGCTTTCCAATCTTCTTATACCTTAAAATTCCCTCTCCCCCAATTTACTCTTCAACCCCGTGACACCAGATTCCTAGCTATTCCTCAAACAAGACTCTCCTTCTTTTGGCTCTGGGCATTTTCTCCAGCTGTCCCCAGTCTCTCCCTCATCTTGGCTTTCTGCTTCCTTCAAATCTGGCTAAACTCCCACCCTGTACAAGAAAGATTTCCCAATCTCTCTTAATCCTAATGTTTCCTTCTGTTGGTTATTTCCTAATTATCCTTTATATAGTCACTCTGTATATTTTTTTTTTGCATGTAGTCTCTTCCCTTATATTGTGAGCTCTTCAATAAAAGGGACTGTCTTCTGCCTTCCTTTGCATCCTCTGCATTTAGCACAACACCTGGCACTGACTCTCTGGGTCTAGTCCTAGTTCCACTACTTGTAGTATATGACTTTGTACAACCCACTTAATTTCTAAGTGAGCCCGAGGTTCCTCATCTGTAAAACACGGAAAATACTAACTGTACAAATCACCAGACAAAGCCGTTGGGAGGAAAGCCCTGATACCCTTACAAGTGCTCCACGTAAATTAACGCTGTTACAGAATCACCCTCCTCTCCTAAGGCACCAATGAACCCTACACCCACAGTACAGAAAGTCTTGTTGTAAGGATCAAATGAGAACACATAAGTTCAAGAACTCTGACAAATATAAATAAAAACAAAACAAAATATAATACAAATGTAAGATATTATTTTGTCCAACAGAAGTAAGCTGAAATATCAAATTTCATCAGGAGTCACCATACCTGATGCACTCCTTTTTTTTTTTTAATTTGGTCTTCAGGTTTTATAAAACTGAATAGTTCACTACAAATCCCAAATCTTTCAGTTCAATATTCTAGTAAATGAAATAATCTGAAATAAATTACTTGGTAAGTAATTATGTCCAGTAATGTTTTCCTGTAACAGACAATTCCCTTTTCTGAAGGTCTTTATTATTAGCCATTATGTAATTACCTTCAATGTTCTACAAAATCTTCAGTTTCAATATGGCATCATAAACCTCTTTACCATATCAGGAGCACTCAATAAGTGTTGCTTATTAAATATCAGGGTACTTCATAATTTCTTGCTCACAGTAAAAAATAAGCCTTCATGAAACTAAAAGGCAATATCCTGGGTATTAAATAATATATTTTCTTTTGCTTAGTGTACTAAATAGCAGTTTAATCAACTACACAAAAACAGTGGATTATTTATCAAGGATACTGTTCGCTTTTTTAATTACACTTGGAAAATACTCTATGTGTCAATAGTGTATGCTTTAGTAGTATGAAAGCAAGTTAAAATTAAAATCAAATTTGGATTCACTATCAGATTTCTGGGGAATTTTCCATTCTGATCCCCAAATAAATAAGAGAAAGCTATTTATTTCTCTTTGACCACCAAGCTGAGTATGGCTGTTAATGCAGAACAGCACTGAATGACTGCTCGTTCCCCTATTAGTCACCCCTAAGCACAAAATGCACTGGTTTGTCTTTTCTTTGCTATAACACCCAATACTTTTTAAAAGGTCCTACTCTTCTGAATGCCACCAAACATGTACCTTCTCCTTTAGCTCAAATATATTTTGCATGACCTTACATGAATTGCTTAGATAAAAGCCTTTTTCTTCTGCTTTTGTTATTTTAAAGTGCAGATGCATTTGAGTCATTTTCTCCTTTTGTTTCATATCCTTAAGATCCAAAGCTTCAAAGACAGAATGTCAGCATGCAGTCGATTTATGACTGAACTCTTGAAGAGACACTGAAGAATTACCTTGTCAATCACCCCAAGGACTCTGAAGGCCTTCAGTTCCTCGGCAGGGCTCCTTAGGTTCCAAGAGGGCCTTGAACTTAGTGATCCTGGAGGCTAATGGAAGATATCAAAGATTACACATCAATCAGGGTGGTACTTGAAGGAAGACTGCCTGCTGAAGCAAATGCCAGACTGAAGGAAACTAAATTTATCATAAATCAGAGAGAGGGAAGATGAAAGGAGAAGTTTCTGTTTGTCCTTAATGCGAAAAAAAAAAAAAAGTTGCAAGTAAATAAATCAGGTAACATTGAAAACAAAACTTTAAAAAAGAAAAATTAATGAGTTGATATGGTTTCTAAAGCTATAATTCAATTCTAGAGTGTGCAGCTATAATGAAACTTTCTAACAAATGGATCAGGGGCCCAATATTCAATCACAGCCTTACATTTACCCCAGACATCACAACAGTAATTTAGAGGTAAAATGTAGACAACAATTTACTAATATAACTATCTGGGGAGGAAATTCAACATACGCCCTACGCCCTCTACTATACAGCTGGAGTATTGTAATCAAGTTTAGCATAAATACCCTCCCTCCTTAATAAAGTGTAGCCTTTGGAGTCCCCTCCTAAGCTAGGTGGTGCAGCAGATAGAATACTGAGCCTGAAGTCAGCAAGTCTCATCTTCCTGAGTTCAAAACTGGTCTCAGACACTTGCTGGCTATGTGACCCTAGACAAGTCATTTAACACTGTTTGCCTCAGTTTCCTCATCTATAAAATGAGCTGGAAAAAGAAATGACAAACTACTCCATTATCTCTGCCAAGAAAACCCCAATGGGGTCACAAAAAGTTGGTCGCAAATGAAGAATGACTGAACAACAAAAATTTAGGAAGAGTATGCTTCGTTATTAAATCCTAAAATTAAAATAATGAAGTTGCAAAGGATAATTAAGTGGACAAAACTTTCTTAAGTATTTAATAAGAAAATTTTGTGACTACTCATCAAAAATATGCATAAACTGTTACATAAAGAGGTGAGAAAATGAAATATTCTAATTAACCAAACCTTAGAAAAGTAATTTCTTTTCTCTTTTTCTTTTCTTCTTTTCCTCATATATAAAATAAAGGGATCATAGTGAAAGTAAAGGATATCAGATAACTGGCCTGTATGTTGCTCGAACACCCATGTAATGCTGAGATTTAAAAGAAGGTTCCTTTTGGTTTTAAATATTTTGAAACCTATTTCAACATAACTAGTTTCCTTTGTAATCCTATGTATTTTCTTTTATGCATTTAAAATCATTATTTTAAGAAAAGATCCACAGTTTTCACCAGATTGCCAGACCACTGAAAGGAATGTTTCATTTTTATGGAATTACAGATCCAGTGAAGTACTGTCAATATGGAAGCATTAAACTTCAACTGGCATCTGCACCAAAGGGCAAACCCACAGCAGAATCAATCAAATACATACTTACTGAGTATATATTGGCACAAAGCATTATGTTTGATACAAAACCGGATTAAGACATAATAACTGTCTTGAAGAAGGGTTTCTATTTGAGAAGATAAAATGCAAATTACAAATAATTGTTACAGACAATAAGTGCTAAAAGGGCAGAAGACGTAAAATTACTGTAGAATGAACTGATCTAGAAAAGCCTTAGGGAGGAGGTGGGGAAGTTCAGAAGGAGAATGGGGAGCAGTAGAGCAATTAATCTTTATCCATGTTTTCCTCTTTCAAATAAAGCACAGAATGCAGTCTCCTTTCTCCTTCCTTTCTTAATCTTCCTAGGAATGAAGTCAGACCTAGTAAAATTCAGAACTATTTCTTTTTTCCATCCTATTCTGTAACAAGACTGAAATAGGAGAAAATTAAGTAAAAGGTACAGTTGTGAATAGTGTTCCTCATTAGGTCCTTAAAAGGCACTCAGGTTTTAGATGATGATGACAATGATGATGATGATGATGATGAAAGTATTTTTATAGCACTTTAAGGTTTGCAAAGCACCTTACAAAAATGTTCATGTTTTCTCTCATAACAGCCCTGAGAGGTAGGTGTTACTATCATCTTCATTTTATAGACGAAGAAACTAAAGTAATTAAATATTAATAGTCAACATACATGTTTGTGTAAATGTATTTATGTATAAACATATATACACATGTATATATACATACATACATTGCATTTACTATATGCCAGGAACTGTGCTAAGTACTTTACAAATATCTTATTAAATCCTCAAAATTGGGAGATAAGTATTATTATACTGTCCCTATTTTATAGATGAGAAATGGATGCAGACAGAAGCCAGTGACTTGCCTAGGGTCACACAGCTACCAAGTGCCTAAGACTGGATTTAAACTTGGACCTTCTAGATTACAGTTGCAGCATTCTATCCACTGTGCTACCTACCTGCTTCTAAACAAGTAGAGAGGGAGTTTCCTTTTTTTAACTCTCTTTGCAGCCTGGCTTCTGACCTTATCCTTTAACAAAAACTACTCTCTAAAAGGATACTAATCATCTCCTAATTGCTAAATCCTGTGGACTTTTCTCAGTTCTGATCTTTCTCTGTCTTATAACACTGATGACTTGGGGCAGCTAGGTGGTACAGTGGAGAGAGCACCAGTATAGGAGCCAGGAAGACCTGAGTTCAAATCTCACCTCAGACACTTGACACTCACTAGCTGTGTGACCTTGGGCAAGTCACTTAACCTCAAATGCCTCATCCTGGGTCATCTTCAGTCATCCTGATGAATCACTGGTCACTAGATGGTCACTGGATTCAGATAACTCTGGAGGAGAAGTGAGCCTGGTAACCTGAACAGCCCTCACTCACTCAAAACAAAGTCAAGTGCAAGTCATGTCATTATTTCTCTGATGGCATGGTCTTCTCTGGCAAAGGAAGGATGAACACACAGAGAGGGAGTGGGAGGAGAAGAAACATACTTCAGACAGAGGAAATATGCAGTCAAAAAAGCAGTGTTGTACAAGCTTAGTTTGATGAGCAAGGAGCATGAGCACAGTGTTTTGGGGACCTCTCTGGCCTGAGGAGGTTCAGATTGGGAAACAATGGGAGACAAGGATAAGAATGCTCATATGATAGTGCAGACCAGAAAATACAGACTTTTTACTATAGGCAATGGAAAACCACTGAAGGTTTTTGAGCAAAGGATGAAATGACATGATGAAAAATTAATTTAAAAAATGAATCTGAAGCCAGGGGTAGTAGTACATATCTGTAATCCCTACTGTTGGGGAGACTAAGGCTGATAGATCACTTGAATTTGATTTTGACTCCAGGAGCATCATTCCTCCCCCAGGAAAAACTTATCACCTAAAATCAAATCATCTTAAGACTGATTCTGTTTTGAGACTCAACACCTCCTCAGCAGCCTCAGTCTCCTCATCCTACTGGCTGGAGGATTAGAGGGTGAAGCAATAAACCCCTCCCCACTTTACAGGAGGTTCAGAATTTTACAGCTAACTTCATTTCCTACTGACAGCTCTCCACAAACATCATGCTCCTCTCCTGCCCCACCAGCCCCGGGGACTAACTACCAGTTTAGCTTCTTTTTGTGTATTGTCCTGGAGGGCAGAAACTATCTTTCCTTCTCTTATTTGTAGCCCCATTCTTAGCACAGTGCTGGACACATAATAGATACTTAATAAATGCAAACTGACTATTGACTTGAGCTTGAGAGTTCTGAGATAGAGTAAGGGCTGATGCCTATTAGGCATTGACACTAAGTCTGACACCAATGCGGTTACTAGTAGGCTGCTACTAGACTGCATAAATAAGGGAGAACTGAACCACAATGGATATGGAAATGGCCAAAACTGCCATGCTATTCAGCAGAGCCTGAGCAAGATGCGGAGACTCAGTCTCCAAAAAAAAAAAGAAAAATGAATATGGAAAATAGACTGGAAGCAGTCAGTCAATAAACATTTATTAAGTTCCTACTTTGTTCACTTTATTTTTCTTGCTTTTTGGAAATACAGAAATATTTGCATAACTTCACATGTATAACAGGTATCATACGGCCTTCTCAATGGGCGGCGAAGGGAGAGAATTTAGAACTCAAAAAGAAAGAATGTTAAAAATAAACAAACCAACGAATGAATGAATGAACAGGGACTGGGGAAGGGGGGAAGTGGTTCCCAGTATGTGCCGGACACTTGTAAGAAACCAAAGCAGTGACAGTATATAGCACCTTCTGATCACAAGGGATTATTTTTTTGTACTTTCAGAGCTCCAGGTCAGAAAAATGAACAACAAAAAGAACACAAGAAATATCATCATAAAGAACCTCATGCTTGTTTGTTGTCCAAACAAAGGACTTATGATGAATATAATTTTTATTTGGAATAAAGAACCATAGATTTGTAGAGATTTTTAGAGAATTTTGTGGGAATATAGCTCCAATTGAACTGCCTCATTTTGAAAGCTGAGGAAACTGAGTCCTAGAGAAATTAAGGAATGTACGCCAGGTCAGAGTTTGGTAGTCAAGTCAGCCCTGGAGTCCAGGGCCCCTAGCAGCCAGTCCCACCTTCCCCCACACCACAAGAGAGCTTGCTTAGCAGTGACCAAGATTAAAAAATAAGACGCCATCCACTCATGGAAAGGAAGTCTATCATATTTTAACTTCTGATGCAGAAGGGTGTGTGTGTGTGTGTGCGTGCATGCATGTGTGCATGCGTGTGAGTGGGGGTGTGTGCAGGGGTGTGCATGTGTGTGCATGTGTGCGTGTGTGTATGTGTGTGCATGTGTATGTGCATGTGCACGTGTGCATGTGTGTGTGTGACATATACATTTTGGCTCTCAATCAAGTCTATTCTTATTCTTAACCAAAATTTTTATTTTATTAAAGAAAAAAAGTGAAAGTGGCTAACAAGATATAGGCAAATAGAAAGCACAACTGGGAATCAAAAACAACGCTATAGTAGTAAAATAAGAAAGCAAAACATACAACTATAGCAACAAGCACCGAAAGAAAAATATGTGGACATTTATTATAACATGAATAGAAAGAATAAATGAATAAGCACTTAGTAAGAGGTTATTGTGTACAAAGCACTGTGCTAAGAATTGGGGATACAAAATGAAAAATAAGGCAGTGCCTGGTCTCAAGGAACTCACATTCTAAAAGAGAGACAGAGACACAGACAGAGAGAGACAGAGAGAGAGTGTGTGTGTGTGTATCTTCATCTTCAGCTATAAACGCTATGTAATTATAATGACCAAGTCTGGTCAGAAAAGCTGACATTATCCTCACATAACATACACTATCAGACACAGATGATGGTTCATTGACTGAATTGCTCTTTTTTTATCTTCTGTTTTAATCTTTGTTGCAAGACTCACTGAGTAAAAGATGGAGTGAGGGCTACAATCAGAAATTAAGCGAGATAAAAACAAAAGACATTGATAAAAATATTACTGCAGCATTATTCATAAAGAAGAAGTATGCAAGGAATTCACAAATTCCATATATGAACTATATTTTTCATTCAGACTTCACAACTGCATAAAAGAAGCTTATTTATATCTCAGACAACCACCTCATTTTTAATCTCCAAAATTTAACTCTTTTACTGTTATTCTTTATGTATTTTGAATTTTTGTGGCAAAAATAGCATGAAAATCTCTGGCTTTTTCTAGAATGTTGCCTTTTTAATATAATTTCTCAGACCATTCAATATTAATCTCAGATGAAACAAAACCAAGTGTCTCTTTCAATATGACTTTTCAATTTCATTTCAAACAACTCCTTTACTTTTAGCTAAAATCTGCTCCTTCCACTGTTCTCAGAACCATTCAATACAGAAAGGGGAAAGAACTCTTCTAGCCATCTCTGTTCCCTTTTTTGGAACTCTCTTGGTGGGTAGGAAATGTGGGACTATTTAGGGTTCCTACAAATACAAAGTCTAAAAGTTTCTGCAATGATTGATGCCAATGGATCAATGCTACATAAACTGAAAGTGAGAAAAAAATTAACCAACTAAAAAAGGACAGAATAAGTTGGTTATTACACTTGCAAAGATAGAATGAGGACACGTTTACTACAAAGAATTGGATTTGGGGTTGTTTTTTTTTCCTGTAATGGAGTTCCTGTTGTCTTCATCCTTCATTGCTGAAGAAGACCATGCCATCAGAGAAATGATGACATGACTTGCACTTTACCTTGTTTTGAGTGAGGGAGGGCTGTCCAGGTCACCAGCCTCACTTTCCCCCTCGTTTGGAGAGGAGAAGGAAGGGGAGGGAGGGGGAGACAGAAAGGAGAGGAGGAGTTGAGTTACCCAGCTAGCTGGGTCCCCTCTAATGGGGAAGGAGGAAGATAAAATAGAATTCTGTCTAAAAAAATATGCTTTAAAAGAATAGAAATAGAGGCTACAATATCACCTATAAAATGCAGGGTTTGTACCAAATGTTCTCTAAGTGCTGAGTGCTCTCCTTCTTGCCCCAAAACTTACAATTCTGTGAAACCTGTGCATACCAATATGAGTTGGAAATAATACTTCCCTTGAAAATAAAAGATAACATTTTGCCATAAGAAAAAACATTAAAAATCAACAAACGTATAAACTCATATGATAAATGAAAGCCCTCAAGACACATCATTGTCCACCTATGAAAATAATTGTGGCCATTAAGACCTGAAGGAAAAAAGAATAAGTTCAAAAGGAAATTAGGCAGGAGGTCAATTGAAATAGGGCAGCTGGATGGTATAATAGATAAAGTTCTAGGTCTGGAGTCAGGAAGACTCATCACCTTGAGTTCAGATCTGGACTCACCCTGAGCAAGTCACTTAACCCTCTTTGTCCTGGTTACCTCATTTTTAAAATGAACCAGAGAAGGAAATGGCAAACCACTCCAATATCTTTGCCAAGAAAAGCCCAAATGGGGTCACAGAGAGTTAAATATAACTGAAAAATATCTGAACAATAATAAGTAATGAAAACCAATGATGACTATAGAAGAAATCTGTCCTATCACTTCTCTCCTTAAAAAAAAAAAATCTAATTCCTAGCACAGTAAACCCTCTGACCCTCTTCTACCATTTTCCAAACTCATCTCTCCGACATGTTCTTTTCACCCTAAGTCAACTTTCTGTCTCTCACACATATTTCATTTGTCGTTGTTGCTGCAGTGCCACCCTTCTTATTGGGAAAGCTCTCTTTCTCTTCTCCATCAACCCATGCTCTTCACCCTTTCCAGAACTGACTCACAGCTTACCCCTTGTTTGGGAAGCTTTCCTGAACTAACCACCCTGCACTCTACTCTGATCTTTCCTTTATTACAGATCCCTTCAATACTTATGCCGTATTATTTCAGCTTTGCTTGTATATTTTCATGATTTTGGCACCGCTCCCTTGTGAAATCTTACTTGACTTTTTGTATGTACAAAACCAACTCCCCCTTCTCTAAAGAGGACCTCCCCAATTTTCAGATCATTAAGATAACCTACTTCTAAAAGACAATTGAGTCAAAACCTCAGAAATAGCTCGATCAAATACAATTCTACCAGTTTATTTGGCATCCCATCAGAATCTATGTTTGAGAGGAAATATGAAGTATCTGATGTGAGTTAGACTTTGGACTACCTCTAATATAATCTAATATAAACCCTGAAGTTGGTCAATAAATACTGAGTTAAATTAATAATAGGGAAATATAGCATAGGGAGCATAACTAAGGATTAGTAATAAATGTATGCAGAAAAAATAATTTTAGCAACCTGATGATTTTATAAAATTATATGCAAGATGTCTTTTGCTTTATATGTGATTTCAGCTTAGGATCCATATTCACTACTGTCATTAAAGAGTTGGATAAAGGAATTGAAAGCACATACATCAATTTTGCTTTTCAACTTTGCAAATGACACAAAATTAGATAGAATGACAAATCCAGAAGACATAAAAAGATAAAATTAAAATTAAATTAAATGGGTCCCTCTTAGAAAGAGGAATAAAAAGATGAGTTATTTTCATCTTGTACTCAAAGAAAATGAGAGACATCATTTCATAGGATACTTGGTAAAGTCCCTTGCATAGATGTAAAACAAAACTGATCAAAAGCACCTAAAGAAAAGTAAACATAGTACAAAACAAATTAATTTAAGCTTCTACCTCATCCCATTTTAGAGAAAGAAATAACTATACCTGGGATGATGCTCCATCACCAAGGTGTGGTTTTAAATAAAAACTAGAGAGCTGCTCAGCACGCATTAGATACTCTGCTGTCCGTTTCTTCACTGCTTCTCGACGAGTGGGACTTGACTCACCTAAGATATAATAAAGAAAATGGGTACAACTTGTGCTATGATACGGTGAATTCTAGATTAACTAGTTTTAAGATAAATCTAATTTCCACTTACTTGACTACTTAATCATTTTGTCCATTTTTTTGCTCAATAAGATTTCTACCAGGAAGAAAAATAAACTCAAAATTAATGAGCAGACTGAATGAACCCAATGAATGAATGAATGAAACCAATGAATTTCAAGTATTTTTATTTAGATTATGCCTACCTCCCATTACTAAACATATGTAAGAGCTGACAATATTACACAGTGACTCAAATTTCCCTGAGTACCTATCATACATAAACTATTTTCAACATAGATACTTGAAGTCTTTCTGTAGGTAGAAATAAAAAAAAATTTTCCAACTTTATTTCTCCCTCCAAAACAAATCCCACAACAAATTTCTTTCTACTATGAAGAGCAGACTTATTTTTTTGAAACAACTGAATCCTCACAGAAATATTGTCAGAAGATCATACTAAGAGCAGGAAGAGACCTAAAAAGCAATCTAAGTGCAAATGTCTCCTTTTAAAGATGAGGTAACCTGAGGCCTAGAGAGTTTAAGCCAAGTCAAAGAGATTTATTTTATATGCTTCTATGTGATAGGTATTATGTTAAGTGCTAAAAATACAAAGAAAAGCAAAAACACTCATTGACTTCAAGAACTCACAATCTAATGGGTGATTTGTTCAAGCTCATACACCTAGTAAGAGGCTATTCAATTTCAACATTTTTCACCACACACATATCTGGTCATTTCTCCTTTTTGGAAGTAATCTCTTTTTTAATGTTTCCTTTCCTCTGCCACAGAACAAATTCCTTCCACAATATTACTACTGATTTTAAAAAAGGCAATCTCTTTCATAGCTCTTTTTACTCTAGACCAATGACTTTTATCACTCCCTTCTAATTAATGATAATTCATAGAATTACAGACTTTTAAAACAGAAATGGATGGGCTTTGGACATTATACATCCAACACTCTCCTCCAATCACTACTGAAGTGTCTATCTGTTTCTGGCTTTAACTGGGTAAAAGAATTTGCAAAACTCAAGATATGTAGTTTCTTTTCTAGAGGCAAAGTCATTGTAAAATCATTCTAACTTGTTTGTGAAAATTAATTTATCACATAATACTTCAAAAATATATCAGATTATGTAAATAACAAATATTAAATATTACCACATGCTGCTAATACTTTACAGATAAATAATTTTCAACAGAATCACAGAATTTTAAGAACCCACGAAGTGTACTGAAACATTTTATAAACAAGTTCACAGAACTCTGTGCAGAAAACCCTGCTGCAGAGGGTGAGGTCTTCCAAATACTGCTGTTTGCTAATGGCCTCATGCTAGTAGCATCATGGCTTGGAATACAAGGCAAAATCCATTACCTCATAGTTTGATCTAACCATCTACAGAAGAAAAACAAAATGGAGAAAGAATCTAGATCTTATGATTCAAATACAGTGATCTTTTCATTATACCATATTTTTCCTATCTAAAATGATTTAAAATTAATTTATTTTTAAAATTATTTAACTATTTCTCAAATGTATGCATAAATGCAAATATATAATGTGATTAGATAATGACACTATTTCTAGTATTATCAGACTTATTGTCTTGTTGATTTGAACACTGGAACTTAAAATGTGTCTGTGTATATATGAGTGTGTGTGTGTCTATGTGTCCGTGTTTATTAGAAAAGACATCAAGAACAGAAAAGTAGGGAGGCAGAGCCAAGATGAAGGCAGAAATTCACCTGAGCTCTCCCAAATTCCCCTCCACACAATTTTAAAATAATACCTCAACACAAATTTTGGAGCCATAGAACCAAAACAAGGATTGGGGTGAAACAGTTTTCCAACCCAAGACAACAAAGTAAGCAAGAAAGGTCTGTCTCATTGGGGTCAGACTGCAGAGCAGTCCAACACAGACCCACCCTGACAAAGCAGTGGCAGGCAATGGGGGTGACTGAATTAGGAGCAATAACTTCTGGAACTCTCAGCCCACAGGCAGCAATGGGGTGGGACAACTTGTTGGAAGAAGATTATGGGTACTTTCTGCTAACACTGGGTGCAAGACTCCATCACACTGCGATACATAGCTCCAGGTCGCAGTCCCAAGGCAAGGAGGAACGTTAGTACACTACAAGTTGTAGCCTGGGACCCTGGCGTGGGTGTGGGTGTGAGTGTGAGTGTGAGTGTGGGTGTGAGTGTGGGTATGGGTGTGTTCAAGGAAAGAGAGGATGGAGGGGGATTGATAGTTCTCTGTGAGAACTGTGAGAAAGAAACTTCCTTCCCTCAAATTCTTTTTTTTTTTAGATTCAAACACCAAAACTCAAATACAGAATAGAAAAAAGAAAAAAAATCTTAAACTTAAATATTAAAACAAATACAAAAAAAAAGCGTCATGTGCACAGCAGAACATAAGAGAGGATTCAAAACACATAGCAATACATTTTCATTTCATAAAAAGCCTGTATGATAAATATTACATATTGTGTTGAGAACTGTCCATCTTTTCTTTGCTTCCTTGTAAGATTTCTTTTGTTCTCTGCTGTGCACTTTCTACTTTGTTCTTTTTTCCCTTCCTCTCCCTTAACCTCAGATTCTCACACTAAAGGGGAAATTGAAGAATCTTATCCCCAAAAGCAGAAGCTTTGAGGAACTAGGGCAGCCTAGTATAGCATGACTTGGGCTAGCAACTCAGCTCTGTTACTTAATAATTCTATGACCCTGGGCAATTAAAATCAACTCAACGAACATTTACTAAGCACAGACTATTTTGCAAAGGCACAATGAGTAATCGGTACAAAATGTAACGAGGCCATCAAGAAAAACAACATTAAATGAAAAGAATAGGCCCAGGACAGAGTCCTGACAGGCAGAGAATTTTAATGTGAAGGGGAAAGATGATAATGCTGCAAAGGAGATGAGTGACCAGGCAACTCTAGCCTCAGTTTCTCCATCAGTAAAATGAGGAACTTGGATTATAGTTTCTAAATTCCCTTCTAGTTCAAGATGTAGGATCCTGTGTCAAAGGAATTCTAGCACAAAGGGCAAAAGAGAAAGATATTATGGGATGGGTGATCCCAGATGCAAAAAAAAAGAGATCCAGGAAAAAAAGATAAATATACAAAGAAACACACACAAAAACAGTGACAAAGAAACACAAGAAAAACAACAGCAGCAGGTCCAGAAAGTGGAACTAGATCATGCTGGGCCTCAATTTCTTATAAAAGGAGGAGACTGAACTAGATGATCTCTATAATCCCTTCCAGCTCTAAATCTATGGCTTCATATTACATAAGCAATCAGATATTAGTACGTATGACTGATCTGGAAATGCCTTCTCATTCAAGGATTTCTTTGAAAATTAAGACTATTCTTCATTCACAAAAAAGAAGAAAACAAAAAACTATTAAGTTATTTATCCACTGAAGTACTCAAAGTCAACTGTGCAATAAGAAGAAATAGAAGGTAAAATGATAATAAAGAAGGACTTCATATCCTTTCAGAACTACATGAATATAATAAAAAATAAAGAATGAAGTTAAGGATTTCTTTAAAAAAATTTTAGAAAAAAGAGATAGGATAGACATCAAGCATCTGTTGAATGGGAGGGAAAAGGAGTATGCACATTCACAGCCATTTATGGCACCTCTACAAAAACTTACCATATGTAAGGCATAAAAATCTTATAAACAAATTTCAGGAAAGTAATAACATTAAATACATCCTTTACAAACCACAACTCAATAAAAAGTACATTACACAAATGGCCACTGAAGAAAGAATTAAAAATCAAACGGAGACAAATAGCTCAATCCTAAACAACTGGTAGATTAATGAACAAGTCCTAGAAATGATGCATCTTTTCACTAAAGATAATGACAACAATGAAACAACATACAAAAATTTTGCAACCCAAGCAGTTCATGGAGGAAAACTTACCAAAAAAGAGAAAAAAATTTGGTTATGGAACAAAAAAACAACAAATTTTAAAAATAAAAAGCAAAAGAGAAATCTTGAAAATAAAAGAGATTAACAAACTGAAAATTAAAATGAATAAATAATATTTAGGCACTAGCTTTTTTTTTTCCAATCATGAATAGATAAACCAGGAATTAACGTGATTCAAAAGTAAAAAAGAAAAGAGAAAGAATTCACAACAACTGAAGAATATTAGAAACTATTTTACCCAACTACATGCCAACAAAACCGATGAGACAAAAATTTATAAAAAAAAAAAAATACAAAATACTCAAATTAAAAAGAAGAATAGTGAATTTAAACAACCCAATTTCAGAAAAATGAACTGAATATGCCATATATTAACTCCCAAGGGAGAAAAAACTTATAAGACAAATGCATTCAAAAGTTAATTCTACCAAACATTTGAAAAACAATTAATTCAATATTATGCAAACCAATTAGGACTCACCAGATTTCTTCAGTAATACAAATATCATTTGGGAGAGTCAGAACAGAGAAAGAAGACTATAAAACAATATATTTAATGAATAACAATGCATAAATGTTAATGAAAATATTAGTCAAAAGGTTCTAATAACATCACAAAGATCACACACTATAACCAGGTTGGAATTATACCAAAAAAGTAAGGTTGTTTTATTATTAGAAAAACTATAAATATAACCAACTATATTAATGGAAAGAAAAATCAAAATCATGTGATTATATCAATACAAACAGAAAATGATTTTTACAAAATACAATATATATTTACATTAAAAGTCCTAGAACACATAAAAATAAATGGGCTTTTCTTTAACATGGCAAAGTAGTCAAGAGCCAGAATTCTATGAAACAGAAGATTTTCCAGGTAAGTTAGGGGCAAAGCAAGAATCTCCAGTGTCACCACTTCCATTTGACACAATGCTAGAAAGACTAGCTATAGCAATAAGTAGGAGGGAAAAAATGGTGAATAAGTATAGATAATGAAGAAAGGAAATTAATTTTTCATATGATATAATGGTATATTTAAAGAACAGTAGAGAGTCAACCAAAAACTTAACTGAAATAATAACCTCAGTAAAGTTGCATGAATCACACAAAACAATATTTCTGATGATATAATAAATATATTGTAACATATAACAATATATAAAAAAATCTCGCAATGAGATAAAGAGAAATCCATTTAAAGTAATGTATAACAGAATTTATAAAATGTTAGAAAGTTCACTTACCAAGAATCACATGGAAATTATATGGATATTACTACAAAACATTGTTTACAATAATAAAAACACAACTAAATTAGAGAAATATTAATGGCTGAAGGTCAGGCTGAGCCAATGCAATAAAAATGGCAGTGCTACCAAAATCATTGTTTAGTTCCATACCAATCAAACTACCAACAACTTACTTTAAAAAAAACTATAAAAAATAATAACAAAATTCATCTAGAGTAACAAAAAGGTAAAAAAATCTGAAAGGAAATAATGAAAAAAAGTGGGAAGAAAGAAAATTTAGCAGTACTATATCTCAAACTATTCTACAAAGCAGTAATCATCAAAATAAGTTGGTACTGGTTAAAATTTTGAGGTCTATTAGCAGGAAATTAACCTAGTAGCCAATAAACCCAAAGACCTAAACTACAGGGGTAAGGGCTCACTATTTTACAAAAAATTGCTGAAAAAAAAACACAGTCTGACAAGAATTAGATTTAGATCAACACTTCATCCCATATACCAAGATAACTTCCAAATAGGGATGGTATGATCTAGACCAGGGGTGGGGTACCTGCGGCTTTGAAATCACACGGGGCCTTGAGCCACAGATTCCCTACCCCTGACCTAGACGTAACAGGTCAAACCATAAACAAAGTAAGAGGAATGAGAAGGAAATTGCCTTTCAGATCTATGGAAAAGGAAAATTCATGACAAACAAGAAGCAGAGAGTGCAGCGGAACGTAAAGTGGACAATTTTGATTATATTTTTTGCACAAATAAATCCAGTGTGGCTAAGATTAACAAGGAAACAAATGGAAAAAAAATCTCTGCAGGGTTTCTCTATTAAAGGTCTTACTAAGAGAACTGATTCAAACACAAACTAAAGCAAGCCCTCAGTTCACAGCCACCAAACTGGCAAAGTTAAAAAAGAAATGATAAACTTGGGAGGGTCTCAGGAAAACAAGAGTATCTGGTGGAGCTGTGAACTGATACTGCCATTCTGGAGGATAAATCAGAACTACATCCAAAAAGTTACTGAAGTGTAAGTGTTCTTTAAGCCAGCAATATCACTTCTAGGCCTATATACCAAAGAGACAAAAGAAAGAATAAAAAGTTCTATATGAACAAAAATATTTGTAGTCACTCTTTTTGTCCTATCTACTCCAAGTCCATATTGTTTGCTTGGTCCATTCAGCACCATACCATCATCCAACATCACAGTCATGTTGCTTGCTTTCCTCTTGGAACATTCCATAGGTACACAGTGATCACTTTCCACCTACACACTGACAACCTCCATCTGTGTGTTGTCTCCCTCCCCAATTAGACCATAAGCTCCTTGAGGGCAGGGATATTTTATTAATTGTGTCCCCAGGACTTTACACAGTACCTGGCACATAGCAGAGGTTAAGAAACATTTATTGCATTGGGTAGTCTGGAACCCTGAGAAGACTTCACCCTGTCACCAAATCAGTAACTGGGGAGACAACAAACTGTGAGAAGTGTAGCCACACTGTACACTCCGCACTATCAGTCCAATCTCTTGAATCTATCACCTCCAAATGAGTTGCCTCCCTGAACTCACTGCTTAATGGTTAGCATGCTCCCAGCCAACCACTCTCCATACTCACTTACCTGGAACATACTTGTTATACCCGTACAACCTCTCTTCCACGTGTCCATTGCCTACTCGTTTTTCTTTCATCGCCTATCAACAAAATCTCCTTTCAGATTTGCCCCACCCAGCCTTCCACTATGCTGTCTAGGATGCTATTCCATAGGTAACAAACTTGCTTTCATATTAAATCTTCTCCTATCTCCTTTGACTCACTGGCTCTTTCCTTATGACAAGGCCTCCCTGGTCACCTTTTTCAGCCCTGGTGGTACTTTCATTCATACCTCCTAACACATTGGTCATGGGGGCGGATTTGGAATACTCCTTGCTCCCTATCACCAATTCCAGACTCTTTCTCTATCACTATCACTTAGTAACCTCCCCTTTGAGGTTTATTCAATCCATATTTATCACTCAATCAAGGTTATGGTAGCTATTTATCAGTCCCTAGGATAGTCTCCATTCTCCCTCAGGGCATTCAGCAGCTGGATAGCGGTCTTTTTCTTTTTGCTAACTCCAGTCCTCATACTAGGGATCTTTGCCAATATTCATATATACATACACATACATGTGCATGTGTGTATTTTTTCAAATATGCTATCATTCCAGTTTCTCAATTTACTCATTTCTCATGACCTTCTCCTCCACTGCACCTCAAGTACCAAAAGGTAGTCATCTTATTGATCTTGCCATCAAGCATAAATGTTCTATTTCTATATTCATGAGCTGTGAAATTCTTTTATCTGAGCATAATTCCATCTTCCCCTCTGACCTCTAACCCCCAAAACCATTCTTTGTCTTCACTATGACAATCAATGTTGCTAACCCTTAGTTCTTTCACAGGTCATCACTCCTATGTTAGCTATACTTGTCTCCTGGTTCCATTTTGATTCTTTGATGTACCAACTCTGCATTATCCCCTAGGCAGAAGTCTCTTGCCCTTTCATGCTATCATCAACTTTGCCCTGATAAATATCAGCCTTGGTTTACAACCACTATCCACTGCCTTCATTACTATTTAAATGATACCAAAAGTAGGTAGGAAAAAACACAAAGCTATGGTGAATGAGTCTACTACTCATACTCAAGCAGCTCCTGACCAGCAAGACAATCACTTTATACATCCCTAATCAATTTACTACCATACTCCCCATTGTGATTTTTCTGAAATTTGCTCATCATTCCTCAAACCTCCCATGAGTCCCCTTTTCCCACTCTCTGATCTGAGAATCTTGCCTCATATTTCCCTAAAAAATTTGAAGCCATTCCTGAAGAACTCTTTCTTTTTCACTCCTCATCTTACATCTTACCCCTAACACACAGAAAAAGAATAGTCCTTCTCCTGTCAAGGAAAACCCCTCGTCATGCACCCTTTACCCAATTCCCTTCCATCTTCTCCAGTTGACTCTCTATCATCCTCATTCTCTCACTAATCCTTAATCTCTCTCTCAACATATATATGTATGTATGTATACATACATACATATATATGTATGTGTATATATATGTGTGTGTATATATGTGTGTATATATATATATATATGTATGTATGTATGTATATGTATGTATACTTCTTCCATGCTGCCTACAAGCATGCCTGTATCTCTCTCTCTGATCCTCAAAAAACTCTCACTTCATCTCTGGGAGAAAAACTTCTTGAGAAGGCCATCTAAAAATCAATACTCACACTTCCTTTTCTCTCACTCTCTTTTCAAATGTGAATGGTCTAGCTTCAGATCCAAGTTGAAACTTCTCTCTTCAAAGTCACCAATGAATGATTTCTTGTCAAACCTAATGATCTTTTCTCAAGCCTCAAGCTTTCTTAATCTTTTCGCAGGCTTTGACATCATCAAGCATGTATGGTTATCACTAGTATCCATCACAACCTATTTTTGTTGCTATTTTGTCTAGTTTTATAACTTCAGTCTCATAAAGGCATGTTTTTTATGAAATGGCCTTGGTGGTTTTTTTAAATTTTTAAGGTACCCTCTTTTTCATACTCTTCTCTTTAGTTTTTTGTGACAATGTTCTCTGATTTTTCCAATTCTTCTCCCACCTGTCAAATCATTCTCTCTCAGTGTCTTTTTCTTGGTCTTCATCCAGGTCACACTGATAGATCTCTCCCAAGGCTCTGTCCTGGACCTTCTTCTCATCTCCCTCTATACTATTTCACTTGGATATCTCATCAGCTTCTTAATCATCTATATGAAGAAGACACTCAGAACTCTCTCTTGACCTCAAGTCTTACATCCCCAACTGCCTACTGGACATCTAAAACTGGATGTTCCACAGAAATCTTAAATTTAACAGGTCTGAAACTGAACCTATTATCTTTCCTCCACAAGTCTTGCCTCCTCCTTTCTTTTTACTGTTGAAGGTACCACTACCTTTTCAGTCACCCAGGCTCAACCTAGATGCCATTCTCAGTTTCTCTCCCCTCCCCCCCCCCCTCTCTGTCTCTCTCCCTCTCTGTCTCTCTCTCCCCTTCTGTATATAATCTAGTACCAAGAACTTTTGATTCTACTTTCCAACATTTCTTGTATGCTCTCCCTTCTCTCCTCTGACACTGCTATCCCCATGGTACAGGTGGACTCTCACAACTTCATACCTGGACTACTGCAATAATCTACTACTTGATCTCCCTACCTCAAGTCTCTCACCATTCCAGTCCATCCTTCACTCAGGTATCATAATGACCTTCCTGAAGTTCAGGTCTGACTATGTCATCCTCACTCCCAGGAGATATTCCAACTACCTCCACTATGCATTTTCACTGGTTGAGCCTCATGCTTGGAATTCTTTTCCTTCTAATCTCTGCCTCTTGGCTTCTCTGGTTTCTTTCAAGTCTCACCTAAAATCCCACCTTCTGCAAGAAGCCCCTCATGGAGTCCTCCAAAGCTAATGCCTTAACTCTAAGATTATCTCCAAGTTATCCTCTACCTATCTTGCAAGTACCTGGTTGTTTACATGAGCTCTCCTTAGAAGGTGAGATTTGACTGTTTCCCTTTCTTCATAATCCTCACTACTTAGCACAGTGCCTGGCACTTACGTAAGCACTTAATGCTTCTTGATGTGACTCTATTGTAGCAAAGAAGTAGAAACTAAAGACATGTCTGTCAACTGAAGAATGCTAACCAATTACAGTATATGAATATAATAGAATATTTGTCCAGAAAAAAATGAAACAGTTTCAGAGAAACCTAAAAAGACCGATTAAGAGTAAACTGAGCAGAAGCAAAAAAATAATTTATAATACAACACCCATAATGTGAAAACATAAAGTTCTGAAAGACAAGACCTAGGAACAACACAATGATAAATCATGATTCCAAAGGACTAATGATGAAGAATGTCATGTCAAAGAGAAGACAGACTAATATGAAGAATGAGACATATTTTTGTTCATGGCCAATAACAGAATTTTTTTTATTTGACTATGCTTATTTCTTTATAAGGGTTTTGTATTTTTTTTCCCTTTTGGGGTTTGGCAAGGTGAGGCTGATAGGAAGAGAAAATAAATGCTTAATAATGAACCCAAAAGAGAATGTAAGCTCCTGAAGGACAGAGGTTTATTGTTTTTTGTCTTTGTGTTCTCATCATATGCCTGGTGTGGCATATGATTCACATTTAATAAATACTTGTGTAATGAAAAATAAAAGTTACTTCTAGAGTAAAAAATAAAAATTAGGTCTCCTAATTCTGTTACTTTTTGTCCCTCTATCATATTTAATCTTTTTATCAGTTTCCTCTGACTTTACCTCACATATATTCTATAATATCTGTACTCTACCTGTGTCAAGTGTGCATGGTTATCACTAACATCCATCACATAAGAAAGAATATCCAAAACAACCTGCTTGTTTTGTTTAGTTTTACAACTTCAGTCTCATAAAGGCATATAGTTTCCTGAAATGGCCTTGGTGGTTGTAGATTTTTTAAGTGGTAGTCTATTATATTTAATAACATTTTATTTTTTTAGGTCTCTTTCACCATCTCTGTATCATCCTAAGTGTTCTGACAACAAAAGACAACCTTGAAAAGAAAAGTGATTTATGGTTCTGCACATCTACCATGACTCAGGAGCCATCAGCCTTTCAGTGTACAGCATGAACTGGTCAGCCAGGGAATTATCTTTCCATTAGTATTTAACCAATCCTCAGCTACCAATTCCTTAAACCAAGCATTCTATAGCACCTAGAAGTTCTCAGAGTTTCCTAAACATAGAAGAAAAAAAAAGCTGTTGAAATTCATGCCTAAACACTCCTTCAATTATGTTTGTTTTCAATGCTACTTAAAAACTTTTGTGCTTTCTATAAGAGTGAAGGATACTGGCTCACTAGTAGATGACATGAATGCTGAATGTAAACAAAGAGAGTACTGTCTTACATTTACAACTTCCTTCTCTATACATAATCTCTCTCACTTACTTGGGATTAAAAAGGAAACTGCCCCAAAAAATAATCATACACTAACTGCTCCCTTAGAAAAACTCTTGGTCAATTCTTTGAGGATAACCTTTTCCAAGAAAAATCACTGCCCCAAAGATTCCCTTATGTTCCAAAATTAGGTATTTTTAAAGATTAACATGCAGCCAAGGGATGATTAGAGGAAAAAAAGGAGGTAAGTATGAAATGCACACTCTTTTAAAAGACAGAAAGAAAATCTATTCTCAAAGAAGAGGCCAGCAAGAGCTGGAAATTATCTATTTAGCAAACACTACCATCAGTGACAATTGTATCACTGGCATACTGATAGACCTGAAACTATTTCTACCCATTGTTCTTGAGTTAGGTCCTATTAACAAAACTTTTCAGAACCTGAAGCCAAATATAATTGCTTTGTAAAATCTCTTGGACACAGATGCATACAGTGTTTTCTAGAAAAATCAATAGATTTAGATTGTAAATTATTCCTTTCATTCAAAAATTTCTAAAACTTTAAGATAGTGAATTACTAGAATAAAGAATGCAAACTCTGAGTCTATTTTCAAATGCTTTGAATTGTTTAAAATGATTTACCACACCCAAAATAAGTAATTACAGGAGCCCATTTCAGGATCCAATTCAATTCATTACATGAGAAACATTCCTAGGTTCCCTATTCCTTTGTAAATTAGCCTCCAGGATCAGGGGATACATCTTCTACCAATAGTTTCCTTTCTCATATATGTCATAATCTCTAATCCCATCTGTTTAAGGATATGTTATCTCTCCAACTATTATAACCAGCAGCAATGATACATATTACCTAAATCCTTTATTACAATTATCACAATTAGGAACCATCACATATACAGAAAAACTCCAGCTACATGCATCAGGGACTTCCAATTTGACAGGAAGAACAGTTTATTTCACCCTTTCTACTCTGTTCATCACTACCATCCTTCCTCTTATCCTATGCTAACAAAAAAGAAAAAAAGAGGCAAGGTCAATACAGCACAAGTTTACTTGCTCATAAATTTCATAAACATGCATTTTCAGGTAACAGATGTAAAACTATTATGATTCAACAAATACTGATTCACGTGTATACTACACACATGGTATTTATGGGGGATGGAAAGGTATCTAAAAACATCCCTGTCTCATAAATCGGGTAACAACAGAAAGTGATCAAAGTTCAATAACTTAAATAAATGAGAAATAAACATTTAACTTTTTCTCAAAGACTTTGGTAACTCTTTACTACTATTCTTTCAACTCATTCAACATAAACTAGCAATGCTTTTCCCATTTAGATGTTTGGTTTGGTTTGGGGGGGTTGGGGGGAGGGGGGGGTGTTGAGATCTGACAGATACTTACATTTCTTCTGATCAAGATCAAAGCTTATTCTTTGATCACTGGGATTAAATCAACCCTGTCATTTTAATGTTTAAAAACTATGCTGCTAAAGATATAAAAATGTGGTAATGCTGATGACAGAGACCTTCTAATAAAAACCCTTCGAGAATCCTCATCTATCTCCCTGCATTTGGTACAGAGCAGCTGTGCCTCACACAGATTCACATGAATGAAAATATTTAGGCGAGAAACCACCCACTTAGTTTATTTTCCATATGACTTTCCTGTAATTATTTTGTAAACTGTTCACACAACAATACATAAAAACATCTGCAAAAACAGGTAATTAATGTGTCAAGCCAAACTAATGCATTTTTTATGGTGTCCATGCTTCGTCAACTGTAATTATAACTCTTTTTAAGCAAATGATGATGTGTTTGTTGCAATGTGCAAGTGGTTATTTTAGATGCTCTGTTTACTGTTCATACAAACTGAATATAAAACTCCATAGCTACTTTACTGCACATCAAAGCTTTACCTAGAATTTTGCAGAAGGAGAACAAATGACTCAATGACTCACTTCTTTCCTTTATGCAATTTCCAATAAATATTTTCATCCCAAATGAAATTTGAGATTCAGGTAACCACCATCCAAAGAACATAAGGTAGTATAAGGACAGAGGAAGTACCCTAGAAGAAGAAACTTGGGACTTTGTTCTTTTAATTTTATTCTGCTTGGAAGATAGCACAGTGCACCTATAATTTACTATCTGATTAGAATGCCTGCATATCACTGATTAGAAGGCTGGTTTTTTGGGCTTTTTTTTTTTTTGCAATGGTACAGTATTCATCCTCAGTCTCAGATAATTTTGTGAAATTCTATCTAAAAGAAGCAGTATTTTATATTCAGGTTAATAATTGACTTTAATAATATATAAAACCCTACTATACACAGGGTCTAATTACTGAGCAATTAATCCTTTGAAAATAGGGGAGGTTAAGAGAGGGAGGTTATTTGTCATATGTGTGCATGTGTATAAACATACCTCAAACAGATGCACATATATATCACTGTAATGACTGCACTATTGATAATAATCCATCTATAAGATAACCTTAAAGTATATGGAAATATAGCTTTTAATCTTTAAAATTTTTTCTTCTGCACATCTGACAAAAACTAAGTTGTTTTTTTATCTAAAATACAAGGCATATTTTGTGTTTCCTCTATGATCCTCTTTCTCCAAAAAAGAAAAAAATAAAGCCCATGGAACAAATTATACCTAGTTTAGCCAGAACCATGAAAGAAGGAATTATTCTGAGTAAACAAGCTCTTCTAAGGTGAAACAGAGCTTGTAGGTTGTGGAAGACCTCAGTTCAAATCCTACCCCTAGCGCTTAATAACAGTGTGATTGTAGACAACTTCTACAAACCTCAGTTTTCTCATCTACCTGTACTACTCAGCTCAAAGGGTTGCTGTCAGGCCAAAATGAGAGCTAATGCATGTAAACTGTTTTGCAAACAATAAAGTCCTATGAAAATTTCAATTATTATTCCCACAGAAAATTCTGCTGAGATAATCCTTTTAAGGGCCAAAATCTTTTTTTTTTGTTTGTTTTTTAAGGAAAAAAATTTTTAAACAAGAGCAATAATAATAATAATAATCAGCATTTACACAAAGTTTTGAGGATGACAAAGAGCTTCACAAATTTACTTCATTTACTATAACAATTCTAGGAGGAAGGGGCTATTATTCCCATTTTACAGATAAGGCAACTGAGGCTGAGAGAGCTGAAATGACTTGCCCACAATCACACCGGAAGCAGCAAGGTTCAAACTCTTCCTACCCACAAGTCTGGTACTCTTATCCACTGCACAACTAGCTGCCTCTGAAACCATTCTAAACACAGACAGGTAACAGATGTCAAACTACTATCGTTCAATAAATAATTTCAATAAAAAGAAATGTTTTAAATTGTTAAAAAAAAAAAAACCACTCTACAATCTTAGTAGGAGGTAGGAGAGCTATTACCATCCCCATTTTATAGGCAAAGAAACTGAGATTAAGAGGTTAAGTGATATACCCAAGACCACAGAGCTAGCAAATATCTGAAGCAGGCTTCAAACTCGGGTGTTCCTAACTCCAACTCCAATGCTCCATACCCCATGCCAACTACCTGCCAAGTAACAAGTAAATAAAGATTTGTAGATCTATCGAACTCAAAATTAACAAATAACATGTGGCTAGAAGGCCACATATGGCTCAGAAGACAGGGTGCAGTCAGGAAGACACTCAGCAGCCGCATAACCCTGAGCATGCCACTTGATAACTGACTGCCTCAGTGTCCTCATCTATAAAATGATCAGAATCAAAGCATCTGCTTCCCAGGGTTGCTGGGAAGATGAAATAAAATATTTATAAAACACTTAGCAATCCTTAAAGTACTCTAGAAAAGCTATGGTTTTGTTGCTGTTCTGTTATTGTTATTACTATCCTACACTAATGATAAGAAGTTTGCTTGTATTTGTATTTCCAATGCCAGGCACATAGTAATCACTTAATAAATGCTTTACCTATCTTTAGATAAGATTAGATAGCTTCTAAAGGATTTAGTGCCAGAAGGCATCTTAACAAATCATCTAATTCAACCTTTTCATTTAACAAATGAGAAAACTGAGGCTAACAAAATAAATGATGCTCAGGATTACCTATATCATAAGTAGTGAAACAGCAGACAAAATAATAAATAGATTAGGAGTTCCAGATCTTCTACTAAGACAGGGTGAGGGGGAGAGTTGAGTCACTAGTTTAAAATTTTTTTTCATTTTAAAATACTTCATTCTACTGCTTTCAGATAGCAAATTTTATGAAGTTACATTAGTAAAAGGGACATTAAAAAAGACTGCTAAAAAAGAAAGTAACTAAATTTATAGCAAGTTGAAGCTTCAGTCTCAGAGGTGAAAAGCTAAAGAAGGTAGGGGCCATGGAACAATATTTTATGTACAGTATATTTTTGTAATTTAAAATACTTCTTTCTCTTTGAAAAGTAAGCTACCTGTATATTCAAGGTAATTCCCTACATAAGACTGTCACTCTATTTCTAACTAGTTGGGGAAAAAAATGTGGAAGGTAATTTGAATGATACAGAGAATCACAGTGCTTACTAAGTGACGATAAAACTTTAGACAAAGTTGGGGAGACAGGACAGCTGTAATGCCCAACCACTGCCCCAGTAAATTAAATCTTAAGAGATAATTTAGTCCATTTCTCAGCCCAAAGACTCAATTATTTATCTTCAAATAATTCATTATAGTAGCCTTTCAAGCATCCACTCATCAGTTTCTTACTAGGGGGAAAAAAAATTTAAATGCCAATTATTTCCTTTATTATATATGTGCAGTACTTTATGAGGAGAAAGTGCTAAGTAAATTTTGGCTAAGTAAATTTAATGTGTAAAATGTTAGTTTTATAAATTTTCATTTCTGAAATATATTTCAATACATCAAGGATCCATGATTTCACTAGCGTAGGTATTCCCTACGCTGATGCAGAATACAAAACCTATGATCCTATTATCCATTCTCCTGGTAGATGGTTCTCATGCGATGCTGTTACTGGGAAAATAAATCTCCCTGTGGTCAACACTCTACTGATGAACCTCTCTGAACTAAGCTAAGATGGTCCTCAATAAGAGAGATCAAGTCTATTGCTGAACCCATACAGAAAATTACTCCAGTTAGTAAGACTTCTCAGAGTTTGTACTACACTAGAATAGACTTTGAGAACTGAGGGTCACCTCTGCATCAGGATGAAGAAGAATCCAAGTGTAAACTACTTTCTCTTTTCTATGTGAACACTTCAGATGCTAAAAGTGGCTTATTAAAAGGATATTTGTGTAAGAAAAAAATCATAAAATCCACTTATGAATAAATGGTCTCTGAGACAAAGTGGAAGAGACACAGACTGTTGTGCAGAATAGGAAGACACAGTGTCCCTAGGTTGGACATACTTAGGGGATCTATTTGAAGACAGAGCAACAAGCGAGGTAACTGTGGCTACAGGGCATTAGAGTCCATCAACTAATTTGCATATACATTTTTTTAAGGATTTTGAAATTTTTAAATGACACAATAATAGGGCTGTTTGGTTATTATGGGGAGATTTATATAAGGAAGTTATTATGTAAGGATTATATAAGGATCACATCTGACAGAAAAATGAATGGAGCTTTCACCTCAGGAAGTAAAAATGAGCCACTGACCCAAAGGAGGTCTTAGGAGCAGTAAAGAAGTCCGAGGAGTTTTACGAAGAGACAAAGAGGAGAGTAATCTGAAGAGCTGGAGTCAAAGGAAGCCAAGGAAAGAAGATCCAGGCTTCAAACTAAAACCGCAGGTTCTCTGTCTGCTGTCCTGGGAGCTTCCTGATTAGTAGAGGCATCATTTTCCTAGTCAGCTGGGAAAAGACTGGAACAATAGCCCATTGGCTAAGGGCTAAATCCTGCCCCTTCACAAAGGATACTGAGTTTGTTGCTCTTGGGCACCAAATGATGTCTGAGAGAGGGAAAACCTCTTCGAGGTGTCTTTTATCTCCTCTTTTCCTCTCTGGTTTGTAATTATACAACTGAAGAAGAAACAGAGGTTTTGAACATGTTTTGCTGTAAGAAGATGCTTGAAGTTGATTGGGCAAAACAGAATCCCTGCTAATTTGCAGATCTGAGAAATTTGGCAGTTTTCTGACTTAAGGGAACTGCTTTTCACTGAAAGAGCATAACACCTTTTTCAATACCCTACTGAGGGTGGTTGTGAGCAAAAAGAGCTTGTCACTGCTTCCTTGGCTCCAGAGAAGAGGAGAAGCTTTGCCTAGCAGGAGGGCAGTGAGCACCAGAAATGGAAAAGCTACCAGAAGTAACTTCACAAAACACATATTGTTCCTAAAGGACAAAGGGCATCAAGGCCTGTTATCAGAGTTATGAAATACAAGACACACAGATTTTGCCAGTCATGTGTCTCCCTTTTAGCTTTCTTTAAGTCAATTCAAGCCAATTTATTTAGAGTAGGTCACATGGTCAGCTGCATGCTTTAGGAAGAACACTTTGATAGCTCAGAGTAGGGAAAGGCTTGACACAGAAGACCAACCAGCTGGTTGCAGTTAGTTTAGACATGAGGTCCTACATCAGTATAGTGGCCGTGGCAGAGGAGAGAAATGAGAGAATATAAGAGATTCATGAAAGAAGAAACAAAAGGACTTGGCCACTGTTTCTATAAGGAGAGTAAAAAGAGTGCAAGGAGTCAGTCTAGGATGATGCCTGGGGTGACAGGTACAGGTAGTACCTGGAAGAGTAATAACGTAGTTAGGAAGAGGGGAGGGTTTAGGAAGGAAGGATCATATAAGATATCTACAGAATATCTACTTTGAGATATCCAAAAGGCAGCTGGAGATGCAAGACTAAGGCCAGGAGAGATTTGGGAATCATCAGCATAGAGATGATCACTGAATCCATGACAGCTGATGAGAAAGAAAAAGGGAAACAATATGAAGAGAACAGAAGAGAAGAGGGCCTTGAGAGATATATGTGGTGAGGGAGCATGACTTGCATGAAGATTCAGCAAAAGAGACTGAAAAGGAAGAGTCTTACAGGCAGGAGAACTATGAGAGAAGGCAGTGTCACAAAAACCTAGAGAGAAGAGGGTTATCAACAGTATCAAAGCCTGCCAACAAGGAGCAAAAAAGAATGAGAACTGAGAAAAGGCCATAATATTTGGCAATTAAGAGATCAATGGTAATTTTTGAAAGATTGGTTTCAGTTGAAATGATGAGAGCAGGAGCCAGACTGCAGAGTTAAAAAGAGAGTGATAAGAAGTAAATGGAAGCAATAATTATAGACAGCCTTCTCAAGGAGTTTAGTTATGAAAGGAAGGAAAGACTCTATGAGATAGCTAGCTAACATGGACAGCAGAACTGAGGGGAGATATGGATTTTTTTAGGCAGTATGGAAACAGAGAGCAGACAGGGAAAGAATGAAAACAAGTGAGAGAATGGGGAAAAGGGGGGGGCAGAATTGAATGGAATATAAGAATGGGATATATATTATATAACTATATATATTATATATCTATATATATACATATATATGGAGATATATATCGATATAATGGGATATAAGAAAGTGTGTCCACTCTCCTCTATGGACACCATGAACTTTGAGCATTGGTAGGGAGAATAGGACCCAGGTTCCTATTCTCTGTGATGTTTTAACTATTCCTGCTTTTATCTTCTACTAAGTAACTAGTGCTTCATTATTCCTGATTTTGCCTTCCGATGAGTAATGTTATATGACTAGTACTGTTGCTTCATCTTTTGCAAAATTAACAGGGTTGTGATTACTGATTTTGTATAAATGAGAAGCACATTGGTTGGAGCTCAAAAGTTATAGTAGCAAATAGCAGGCGTTTATCCACCCTACATTAAGGTTATCCTTAATATTTTAAGAGAGAGTTGTGAGTTGCAGCAACCTGGTGGTAGCTTCTCTTTGAGAATATCATAGCTGCCAGTAAGAGAGCAGGTTGAATAATCCAACCCAGGAGTGAAAATGAGGGGTATCATGTCACAGCCCAGGTTACAAAAGTACAATTTTGTTAAGAGATTCTAAAGCACAGCAACTGGAGATTTCTACTCCACAATCTGCTTCTGCTCTTCATGTTTTCTAGCATTCTAAAATTCATAGATAAATTTCATTATTTAGACTCCCTAATAATGCCCATATTTTAGTAACTGTCACATAAAGAGGTTAAAAAAATATGCTAAAGTATTTGGGTGCTTCTAATTTAATTCAAAGAGCCTGGGCTGTATGCAGAGACATCTTAAAAGGAGTTCAGTTCTCAACCCTTTTTTGATGATTCAACAGGTCCATAGGAGGCGTAGTTAATTCAACACAACAAGCAACTTATTAAGTACCTACTATGTGCAAGGTACAGTGGACCATCTGGTTTCTTAGCATATTGGGACAGGACTTAAAGAACGTGATTGAGAGATACCACTTAGGTCAGGATACATATCACTGGGGATGTGACAAAATGTTGCAAATTGCTTAGTAGATTGTGTTACTAATGACTTCTATCCCTCAAGTGAACGCTAAAATTAACCTTCAAGAAGAAAAACCTTCAAGATTCTCAAAGAAAGGGAAGGTGTCAGCAGTGATTCACAAAAAAAGTTTAGTGATGCTATGTAACATATGTAACTGGAGACTATAAGAAAATTAAGAACTCAGAAGATATGCATCATTCATGAAAAAAGTAAAAAAGCCACATCTGGGGCTAAGGCAGTAAAACTACCAGATGTTTTCAACAACACATTTCCTGCATAATTTGCATCATATTAACATACTATAGAGTTCCTAAACAGAATATTCTTAAAAGGAGAGAGAGCCATCAAACCTTTTTCTGCTTAAAAAAAATAGTCAGGAGAAGCCATTCAAGAAAAACAGAAAGAAGCTCAAAAATGGTATATGGTATATGCCTCTGTTAATAAGAGTTAAACAGGCATATCAATGTGTCTATCCATTCTATGTGTTCTTTCCCAACAGTCATTTGCCACATTTCTTTATTGCCAAATATATCCCTATGATCCATGATCCTCACCCACAAGTCTATCAAACAACTGCTTCCTACAGCACACAAATGAAAAGGCAGGAAAAACATAAGGGATAGACTTCAACACAAAATCCGAGTTACTCAAACACTTTGCCTGGATTAACTGGAGAGTAACCTCACTTCCACGAGGGAGACCTGAGCACTTAGAAATGGACATTCTAATCTCATATGTTACCCTCAGACTAAGATGGGAGCAGATCATCAGTTTCAGACTGAATCAATGTTTCCACTACCAGGCTGCGCTTTGTTCTTTCCTGGATATAAGTAAGAGGCATGGCTGCTATTGTCTGACTCTGCATCTAGTCCCCAGCTGTGCAGATGGTATGATGCCAGCTGAGGAAGAAAGACATGGGCAATCTTCATCAGATCTACTAACAACTCAGATGGGCCTCTTTAAGACAAGTACTACCTTCATTCAAAACATGGGGCAAAAGTAATGAAATGAGGAAGTGTGCCAACTAGCTACAGCTCCAATACAATCCACTACTACTTTTCTCAGGAAGAAAGGACATTTTTCTATGGCTAATCAATAAGACAGAAAATACCATAAATTTTCTTTATCATACAAGATAAGCCAAGATAACCAAAGTCATAAGATATAACACTGTAGCAAGAGATAAAATCTAAATGCTATAGTGTAATTCTTGAAATAGGGATGCTGTAATAACAATTCTGCTGCACTAGGATCACCTTTCCCCCAAGGAAATATCTCTTCTGTTCCTAAATGCCAAATCGAGCTCACAAGCTTGAGCCCCCATTTGCCCACAAATGAAGGGGTAATGTCCATCTGCCCATTAGTTGTTGGCTGGTGTACTGCTTGATAGAATCGATGGGCCAGAAGCATTGTACTGACCTCAGAGTGCCTGAGGCACAAACAAAAGGGAGGACAGCCAGATTCACAAGCAGACCAGTTTTAATTGAGGTCACTTTACATTATTATTTTAAACAATAAAAATCCTAGATCCTGTGGTTCCTAAAGATTTCTATGAGTAAGAAAAAGTTGACTATCCTACCCAACACCAACAAAGAACTAACTGAAGGCCATTGGCCAATCACTATGAGTTGAGACGGTTTAGAGAAAATCAACTATATAGAATATCCCAAAAGTCTTGGTGCAGTTTTAAGCTATTTTAGCTTTAGTCAGCTTTAATAAGAGATGGCAGCATAACTCAAAAACACTTGGCGGCAAAAGTACTATGAGAATCAATTCACAAAGTTAATTCAACAAAGTTACCAACATGGGGTCTGTTCTAGTGCTTGCTTAGAAATCATAGCCTTTGCTTCACATTTAAGAACAGAAACTTTTATTTTCTGGTGCCACCAAGTGGTAATATTATGTAATGCTCTATGACAATAGAAAATTTTATCTAATAAATGTCACCTCAAATACTGGTTTGTTTAATAATTAATTAAATATCATTTAAAATGCGGGTTGATTTTGGAAAAGTTAAACATCATTGGAGTAAGGGGAATCTTCATCTCAGAGCAGGTTGCTTGCTATAATTAATTAAAAATAAGCAGAGATAATAGTGAGGAAAAGCTGCCACACAAGTCACTATGTGAATAATATTAAGTATTTTAAGAAAACATTGCTCTGCTAACAAGTCAACATTCCCAAAAGTCTGAGTACCATAAACCATTCAGAAAGGACTTATTTAATAAATATTTATTAAATCCCTCCTAAACACAAAGCACTATCTCAAGTGTCATAAGGTTTACATAAGACCCAAAATTCCATCCCAAAGCTTACACCTAGGAGACACAAAAGACAGACAAAATAATATACAGTAAGTACATATGAGATATGCAAAGTGTCCTGTGAGGTCTAAGTAGAAAAGGGGCATTAAAAAAGTTCACTCTTCAAATCTAAATTAACTTAATTACATTAATTAAGTACAAACTTAAGTACATTAATCAAAATGTACTTTGATTATGAGTCTTAAAAGTATTGACTGAAATTTTATGCTATGCTAAATAAAACTGTCCATATGAACTATATTTATTCCACAAAATACGTGCAACTTTTCACCATATTTTGGTAGCATGGAACAAGCCACAGGTTCTCGACGCTATGGCACAGGAGCCAAAAAAAGAAAAAAAGGAAGGTTCCTCCCAAGGGGGGAAGGTTTCAGGAATGGGACTGGTGAGGGAGTCATCACTACAAACCTGGCCACCTGTTTTTTTGGCCATAGAAACCTATGGTGCAGAAGAACTTTACTATGTGTCAGTGGAGAAATCTAATAAGGTGCAGAAGAACTTTACTATGTAAAGTGGAGAAAGCACTCATAACCAAGGAAAACTCTGATAATCCTTCAAACTATGTAATATGAAAAATGTAGTAAATGCTACAAGTAATTAAAATGACAAACTGATTATGGAACAAGGTTATGCATTTGTTCTCTGCACAACTCTAGGATACCTATACAAGAGATTTCCAGATTGTAAGCTTTGTCCCCAATGATAATGGATAGCTAAGTAATAGCCAAAATTACTGGTATTTTTAAGTACAATTCCTGCACAAATACAATCACTTTTTCAATACAAACCAAGCCAAAATTAATGTTCTCAATAGTAAGAATAAATTTGGCTTCAATTAATACTGAATATAGCATGTTAAATATAATACATACATACAAGGCCAAATCACGTGCATGTTGAATATGAATACAGGTACAATATGCTGTCAAGGACTCATAACATAGATGAGTTGCATGTTATATACAGTTCCTTGCCATATCTGAATTCAAAGTGAAAAAATCTTTGTGAGGAAATTAAAAGCATAGTATCTGCTCTATTTCTCAACATCATCAATTCTGGTAAGTTTAATGTAACAAACTGATTTCCAAAAACAACAATTTTTCCAAAACTGAAACATTCAAAATGTAATCCAAAAAAAGGAATTTAATTTTCAACAATTAAATTTTTTCTCTACTTTTCCTGCCTGTGTTTTTTCTAGTAAATTATTATTGTCAAGTGATAAAAACACAACCAGTTTGAAGAGAAAATCCATCAAAATATCTAAAACTAGTTCAAGACAAGATAGTAGGGACAGTTTAAACAGTGGAAATACAGAAACACAAAAGAAAAACTAAATCCAGAAAATATAGCTCACTGTATTGATCACTGGAATTCCCAAGAACTGTTACTGAAGGAGTAAGAGAGATCACTGTGTTTGCTTTGTACAAGTGCCTTTGCTGCTTTAAACAATAAGAAAAAAAAAGGAAAAATCTTGAAAGAGTGAATGTAGACTACTTTGATAAGACAAGAGAATATCTCCAGGAAAAAAAAAAGCAATTTTTGTTCAAAAACCATGTCTTTGACATCAAAAGAATTGCTTATATCATATAAAATTATATATGAAGTTGAAACAATGCTTTAAGTTATGTGCAAAACAGTTTCAAATGGTTCTACCCACATATAACATAACAGTAGGAAGAATAAAATGTCCATCAGGCTGAAGATCCTGAGGATATTAATTTATAAAATAAAATCTATTCCATTTGCAAATGGATGTAGCAACAAATATAATTAATGAGGCTCATTTGATTACAGATGAATGATATATTGTACAAATTAATATAAGGAAATATTTATTACTTACAGATAGCAATGCTGTTTTAAAGAGAAACTTCCAATATAATACGTGGATTCTTTAATGAAAATGACATAGTGTGGAAGAACTGCCCTGGATTCTATAATGATAGAGCTAAATAAATGGAAAGGTGAAGGGGTCTACAAGCACTAAAAAAAATGTGGCCCTTTTGGCAATTTGGATACAATACATACTTCACAGATAATCACTTATATGGAAAGACATGAGTGAGAATTTACTTACAGCTTTTCAAATTGCTACAAGAATAATCAATTTAACAATAACCAAAATAACGCCACTAAAAAGAGGGCTCTTCGCAAAATTGAGATGATATCACAGAGCAAAGAGCACTTCTATATTATTATAAAATACATAGGCTTTCTTATGCTAAAGTACTTCTTAAGATGACTGAATCTGAACTAAAAATTTCTTAATAATATTTTTAAATGAAAAAAATTTGTATAACAAAAATTCCCTCCTGAATATGTGTATTTGGTGATGGTTTTAAAAAATAAGAGTACTTTACATCAAAACAATGTCCTTAAATTTGTACTCTGATCTAGAAAAGATAAAGTGACTACAAACCGACATCACTACCTTTCCCACAAGATCCACATTTCTGCTGAACTTCTCTATTTCATAATGGGTGCTACAACCCTTCCAGTCACCCAGAATCACAAACTCAAGGTCATTCACATCTCCTCACTCACCCCATCCACTCAACTGACAAACCTTGTCATTTCTACCTTGACAACATAGGTTACATTTGATCTCCTCTTTCTACTCATATCCTAGTTCAGGATCTCATCACCTATCACCAGGACTATTAGAATAGCCTCCTAACTGGTTTCCCTGAATTTACTGATTTCCCTAAAGTATAAATATGTTAGCATCACTCCTCTAACCAACAAAATGCAATGGTTTCGTATTATCTCTAGTATAAAATATATGCTCCTCCATTTAGCATTAAAACCACTCACAACCTGGTCCCAATCCATTAGAATATGAAATTCCCAAGAGCAGGGACCACGTTTTTTTGTCCAGAGCTCAACACAGTGCCTTGAACATTGCTAGCAGGTGCTTGATAAATGCTTGTTGATTTGCCTTAATACTGGTTAAAGAACTGATCCCCTACCTTTTTAACCCTATTACACATACATTACCACACTCCACATCAACTATAATCCTGCTAAACCAACCCTGCTGAATGCTCCTCACACATAACACTCTGTACTGAACAGGAAATTCAGAATCCCTAGTTTCCTTCAAGGATTAGCTCAATAACTCACCTAAAAAAAGCTTTCCTAAACCTCCCAAATGATGGTGTACCTCTCCCTATCACCTTGTGATGTGAAACTATTTTGTATACATGTACATATTTTCCCCCAGAAAAACTCCTCTTCCTCCTCAATGACATCTACTGCCTTCCCTGGCATCCTTGAAGGCTCAGGTAAAATCTCTTCTTTCACAGGTGTTTCACAGATAACACACAGGAGGTACTGGAGGCCTCAGGTTCCAGCCTCTGACAGGTTCCCTCTGATCTGGTCAGACAGGCAGACAGTGTCGGAGGGGTTAGTAACCAGCTTTTATTCTAGTCTAGTCTTCTCAAATGGCTGCTGGAAGAACCAGTTCCTAACACCATTCCCTAATCACCCTTTTCACAGGGGCCAGCAAGAAGGGAGAGCAACTATTCCTATGTCTCAATGAGGTCAATCAATACTGGAACACTTGTGTGCTCCCCTATATCTCCTCAAGCCTCAGTGGGGGCCAGTTGAGGCACACACAGATTCCCCTATGGGTTCCCTGTGTTTTTTCCCCAGTCACTGACCAATGACCACCTGCTTTATAGGGCAATAAGACAAAGATGGCACCTTGTCGACATTAAGCTCACAAGTTAACTTGAGCAATATCATTATTCTGTGCAAGTGTAGTAAATATTACATTCTGTCACCCCTTCTCTCACAGCGCAGCCTCAGTGGGACCGCCTGTCATTATGGTTTTAAGAACTACTGTCTAGAATGCTTGGAACTATTCTGGGAGTTCTTATCAAACACCTGGAAAGCAGATCCATGGCCAAGGATCCTAAGACACTAAACTCTAAAAGGATAACAAAATCCTCCTTACACACAACGGGAATCCTTTTCCAACCTCTCTTAAGGCAAGCATTCCCTAGTTATCATGTATGTGCATGTGCACAACAGGCTTCATGTACACTTGTTTGCTTGTTATCTCCTCCACTAGAGCAAAAGCTCTTTGGAGGGCAGTAACTATTTGTATTCCTTTTTGTACTTGCGGCACAGTGCCTAGCAGAAAGCAGCCACTTCAGAGAGTTTGCTGATTCATTTAAAAATTAAACCTTATTCTGTGAATATAAAAAAAGAAAGCCTGAAAAGAAAGTGTCCATAAACTAATGATCAAGTTAAAAAAAAAAGAAAAACGTTTATTGACTGATGAGTCTGGAAGCTTCATTTCTTTTTACTTCGGCTCTTAGCAAAACTCCTGGCACACAGTAGGGACTTACGAAACACCTGCTGATGATCTCTTAAACACTTTAGAAGAGGACCATCCCTAAATACACAAAACTACCATACTGTAACATGACATCCTCAGCACACCCTGACACATGTATGAACTCTACCCTTGGAAGCCTCCGATTGCCGAGCTTTTTAAATTTGTCTCTGTTTTCACAGATTTCCTATATCTTCCCTCAAAGTTACCCTAACAGATGCCACTTCTCACTGCTGCTAGCAGGCCTTCCTAGAGCAGCATCTCTCCACTTACTTCCAATTTATCATGCATCTGGAAACAAGATGAGAGAGTCTATTCTTTTTTTCAATAAAATAAGAATTACAAGGAAGTGCATGAACTACATAGTTCAGGTAGTTTATGGCATCATTTTTGGCTGCTCAGAAACCTTTTATATTTATTATCAGATTCTTGACTATATTTTAGGTAAGTGAGATGGCAAAAAAAAAAATTATTAGATAGCTGAGTTATCATTGTATTTGGGTTTATACCTGTCCTAAATATCCAAATGGTAGATTGGACTATATTAACTAAACTCATATATGATGAAAAAAATTTAGATGTTTTAATAATATTTTATTGTCCATCAAGAAAATTTTGTCCACTAACATCAGATTTTTGAGATCATCGTAACTTATCTCATTAGATATTATTTATTTTAATTATTTTACATTACTTTTAATAGTGTCAAACACAAGGTTAGCAAAAAGTGAGTACTCATATAGTTTTCATTTTTAGTAATTATATTTTTGTATATTATATATCTATTTATTTGTATATATTTATATTATATATGTATTTCTATATATATTTATATAGAATTATATATATTATCTATCTATAAATATATTTATATAGAATTATTATATATATTATCTATATCTATATTTATATTAACTAATTATAATTAGTTTATAATAATAGTTTATAATAATTCATATATGGAAGTTCTAATAAAACCACAAGTATGGATAAAAACCAAAAACTTTTCATTTAATATCAAGTTTAATAAACTATATATTATAAAACAAAGAAGTTTTAATTTTTGTTAAATTATAGTTTAGTAGTTAATCAAACATGATTAGTCTGCTATTTTTCAAAGACTGAAACTGTTTATGTGTAATGATAATAGCTCACATTTATAAACCACTTTATAACTTAATATAATAGCATTTACATAACACTTTAAGGTTTGCAAAGAACTTCATATATTTTATCTCATTTCATTTAAATATTGAAAAACTATCAAATGAAAGTTGAAGACAAAAGAGAAACAGACACTGAACAAAATAGATAGTAAAGAAACTCAAAGTCAATGAACTGGGTCATGGTACAGTAAAGAAGAAAGGAATAGGATGAGAAAGATATTAACTAATTTTTTCTCCCATTTTTCTGTCATCTCTTTCAAAGATGAAATTTCTTTTCTTAAATAAAACCTGAAACAAGAAAAATGATTCTCACCAAAGGGATTATCTTTCATAAAGGCAAAAAAAAAGTGGCAAATCAATCACAGGACTACTGCCAGTCAAAAGATTCCTAACACATTTAAAATGAAGTATCAAAAACATACAAGACAACATGAAAGTGAGAATATTATTAAAAAGACCAACGGAAAGATAAAACTTTTCTGTCTCTGGGACATCTAGTTTGAAATGTCCAATACAAAACTGGTAATATGGAACTGAAGTTTATGGTGGGGAGTGGGGTGGGGAGCGGAGTACAGATGGATCATAGACATAGATGTAGACATGGATACAGAAGTAGATATAGACACAGACAGAGCACGTGTGTACGGAAGCTGATAAGGGTACCAAGAAAGCGAAAAGGGTCTAGCACAGAACCATGGGGAAATATCCACAGTTGTGGAGCAAAAAACTAATGCGACAGAAGAGAGACAGACCAGGAATTCCAAATTCCAATTTTTATGTAAGCCTAGGGGTGAGTGAAGGGTTGGGAAAAGATCACTCCTCAATCTATATGATTTTTTGCTCAAAAGAAACACCTATGGAAAGACAGTGGCCAAGCTGGAAGAAATGCTAACATTCCAAAAGACAGAACTCTGGCTAAGGAAGGCTGACCTACGTTAACTACAATATCAAAATTAGGAACAAATGTCTCTGATGCCAATGACTATGGTAATGTATAACTTCAAAGGCTGTTTTATATACAGCATGGAACTCAAAATAAAAAATATATGTCTGGCATATAAAGCATCATTTTTAAGTTTTAACATCCTATATATGCAGAAAAAAATGATACATGGAGATCACTTACATATAAAGATTGTGTGTGTGTGTGTATATATATATATGTAAACATATTTTTAAGTAATGTATATTTATACATAGATATAGATATATATATTTAAATACATAGAGAGACACACACAAAACGCACCAATTAGATGAAACCATACCTTGAACACCTTCCAAGAGTAGATCAACGCCTCTCTTATAAAAACTAGACGCAGCTTCATAGTCTTCCTCTTCCTCTTTCTTTAATGCCTGCTTTATTAATTCACCTGCTTTCTCCAAATAATCTTTTTTGCCAAGCCTGGATTTTAGGCTTCCAACAAAGAGACCACGACTTTCCCGCTCTTCCTCTGTTTTGTTTCTTTCTTTATCAGAAGCAACAGAAGCTAGTGCTGAAGGTTCTGGAGAAAGACTGAGACCAAAAGTTCTACTGGGAGAATTTTGATTGGATGCCATTCCATCATCTAATTCAGCAAGGGAGTCCACATCAACAGTCAGAGAGATCAGATCGCTGTCACTGGAAAAACCTAGGTACATGAACAAGAATGGCAGGGAAATATGAATACGAAGTATCAGCCAAAATTACAGAACTCTTACTGCCTGGCTATTTCTATATGCTATCTCATATCAGTTAGAGGATTTGTCATTTTGTTTACCGAAGCCCACCACTAGAAATTAGTTCTAAGGCTTCATAAGTTACTATTTTGGCACTCCCTCTTTGTATTATTGTGGCCAGTCACTGAACTTGCTTTGATATCAAACTGAAGACAATTTTAGCAGTAAAATCTATTTTACCCTGAAGTCCTTAAGATCTTATTTAAAAAAGAGAATCATAATTCATTATGTTGGGCTACAACAAATAATGCCAGTACTCAATAAGTATATGTAATATTCACCTCACAGGTATGTTTTTATATAACCTTACACATTCCATCTTTGCTGAGGAAATATGATCCAGTAAACTAACTAAAGGATTGAAAACTGGGAGCTTTAATTCTTTGCCTATCTCTCCACAACTTTGTTATAAAAACACAAGAAATGCTACCTGAATATTAAAATATTAAAACCACTTCTCACAAGTGCATAACTGGCTTTGTAGTTTGGAAGGCTTTGTCTCAAATTATAATTCTCGTTCTGACAGTCAGATTTTATAGAGGTTCAGTTTAGTCATCTACATCAGAAATTAAGCAATAGGAGGAGAAAATTAAGCATGGGACCTCCCCTCCTTTCTATACAAAATCAGGAGGACCACAGGTATGGAGCATTGCATATAATGTCAAACTTTATTAGTGTGGTATATTTTTTCCCCTCTTTTTATCCTTTGCAGCAAGGAATGGTTCACTCAATAGAGATATATGTGGAAATTAAGGTGATGAGGAAAAAATATATAAGTAAAAATTGTTTCCAAAAGAAAAAAATTGTCAGGACAAATAGTTTATATCAATATTGAATTTTGTCAAGTTTCCCTTATGAAAATAGAGATCCAATGACTCCAGAAATCAACAAACCAAACAAATCCAGATTACTTTCACTAAGATAAATATGCTAAAATACAATTAATGTTTATTTAGAAATAGGAAATGTGGTAAATAAAATAGGATGAACATCTACCAATATTAAGGCAAATCTGAACTGTTGGTATAACTCACTAGAAGAATAAAAGTGATTATATTTTATATCTGGCATTCAAAAATAAAAATTAAATTGGAAGCTTATTTAGAATCATAAATTACCTTTATGCATGGATAAAATAATCTTGCTATAGACAACTTCCCAAGCTATTGCTGAAGGTCGGGGAAAGAGGGATACATTGGGAGCTAAGTGATGTAAAACTAAAAATATAAATTAAAAAATTTTTTTAAAAAAGACTTCCAAGACCTGTTTTTAAAAATTCCTAAGTAAGGAGACAGAGTACTGAACTTCAGAGTAGAAAGACCTGAGTTCAAATCCTGACTCAGACATTAAGTCATGTGACTCTGGGTAACGTAAGCTTCCTGAGCCTCAGCTACCTCGTCTATAAAACAGGCTCAGTAACAGCACCTACCTCAGAGCTGCTGTGAGATCCGATGAGTACCGTATTTAAAGCACTACTCCAACCCTAAATGCGCTAACAGCAGTAGTAGTACTGACAATAATAATAATGATGACAATAATAAAAATTCCCATTTCTTAGATGAGAAAACATTCCAGCAAAAGAAATTATTTGTCAAGTAACCTAAAAACCAAGTCTGGGCAAATGCCTGACATAACTCTGAATTTCTATCATGAGACAGGCAACAAATGCCAGCTTCTAGTCTCAAAGATCTTACTATGAAATAAGTATTCAACAGTTTTCTGGAAAACTCTACCTGTAATTACAAGCAGAAATTTTTATCAGATTTGACATACAAGTTGAACTTAATTTAGTAATATAGAATGTATGCAAAAAAAATGGTTGTGATATTTAGATTTTAAAGAGGATGTCACTGCAAAAAGTCAAATAAAATGTGCTTGTTACAAATGATCTCACCTCCACCTTCTGACTGGCTGGTAAGTGTCACATCATCAAGACCACTTAAATCTTTTCGAACTAAAAGGCCAGAAGAGAAAAAAAAACTGTTACTGGCATATCTGTGAACTAAAATTACTAACTTCATATCAAGCTGTTTAAAAAGGCATATTTTTCAATGACTATAAAGGTAAAAATATGTTGCTGGTATCTAAGTTGAAATTTCAAATGAGTTGTTTGCCAAGTCAAAATAGCCACATTGTTTTCTTAGTTTCAATCCTTTCTCTTACAAGACCCTTAAAATGTCTATAAAAGATTTATATATAAACTTTTTTTCCAAAAGAAATAGTGAAGTAAAAGTAAAAAAATAAATAAAAGCAAGAGAATTCCCCTGCTTTGTTATAGTGTAAGTTCCTGGAAGGACAAAAAGAAATCTAGTTCCATTCAATTTTTTTGGACTCTAGAGCAGTAAATACCTATTTGTTATCAAAATTTTATGCAAATCAAAAGAGCTTCTCATCAAAATTGCCCACCTACTATACAACTTTGAGACAGAGGATTTATTTTTTAAATCATTTCTACAGATCAATTTCCATTTGATTTCCTGATGCCAGTGCCTTTTTATAACCTGTGGACACAGTTATGGAAAGCAAATGAATACACCATGCTGGGAGGGGGAAACAACAATATTCTGGCCTGCAAAGCAAACCACAAAAGAAAGGAAATGTTGAGTTAAAGGTCTTCTGTCCACTCTCCGGTGTCTTGTCACCGTTACTATATGACCATCCATCACATGGTGCTGTTTCATGCCCTGAGTGATTTTCCTTTTTAACATGTACAATAATGCCAAAGTGCAATAGGACAAAGGTATGTGTATTCAGTTTCTTGGCTTTTGACCACAAAAATCTAGTGATATAGTCACACTTCCTCTCAATTCTCTAAACTCTCTAATTTCATTACTAGCATAGTGATTCAAAACAGATTATTAAAATGCCTAGGAATAAAATTCCTTAGGTAAAATAAATTTATCAGAAACATCTTTTATAAACTGGAAGAGTTGGGGAGGGAAGAACAAAAATTGGCTGCCTGAAGTCATCTTCTTTAAAATCTACCTAATTTCTAAATAAATGAATGCTAAAAGCACTAGGCAAGTAAGAAAAAGAACATTTTGTGAGGTCAGATTTGAGTGATTAGAAATATCAAAAAATTAGGTCTGTGTCTATTTACACACAACACATCAAGCTACACTAGCCAAAATTAATCACAAAACCCTACTACTTTATACCTGGGGCTGAGCAAACCTAATTGTTGAAAGAATTTAAACTTTATCTCAGTTTCGCTGACATCGTTCTAGTCTCACCTCAAATTCTACCTTCTGCTGGAGGCTTTTCTGTATCCCCACTCTTAATGCATTCTCTTCTGAGATTTCCTCCCATCTATTATGGATACATATACATCTTTCTTCGTTATCTCCCCTCCAGGTATTTATATGTTATCTCCCCTATTTTTTTTTACATTTTTTATATGTCCAGAGTTTAGCACAATGCCAGGCACATAGCAAACAATCAAAGCTTTTTGATTGCTTACTTCACATCTCATCCTTCCAACCATGCCTGGGTATCTTGCCATCTGGCTTGCTAAGAGCATGAAATGCTCTTATACATACAAATCTCATACAAACACACTTATATTTTCCACTTAATACTCTGGGAAGAGGAATCAAAGTTACCCTTGCTTCGGGAAAGAATTTGGTGATCACCTTTTATAGATACATTCATCATCCCTTTAACTTCCTAGACCAAAACTGACTTCTCTGAGTACCACTCCTTGATATGTATTGTCTCCTAGAATATAAGCCCCTTGAGGGCAGGGGCTCTCACTTTGACATTTGTATCCCCAGTGCTTAGCACAGTGCCTAGTACACAGGGAGTGCTTAATAAACTTTTTTCATTTATTCATTCATTTATACAGAAGAGTAAACTAGTATTCACAGGAGGAAAAGCTAAAAGTATAGCAAAGTATTTATGAAATAGGAAGAAAGGGGGCTCACTAGGTGGCACAGTGGACAGAGCACTGTCCCTGACACTGGGAGGATCTGAGTTCAAATCCAGCCTCAGACACTGCCTAGCTGTGTGACCCTAGGCAAGTCACTTAGCCCCAGTTGCCTCCCAAAACACCAAACCAAAAGAAAAAAAAAGGAAGAAAGGGAATATTTTGAGGGTCTGGTATTGGAAGGACATGGAGAATGAATGATTACACTAAGAATTTGTATGGGTACAAGGACATGTTATGCAGTGAGACCATGAAATACAATCCAAGGACAGCACTGTCCATAGCCAGTAGCTACATGAGTATACAGAGTAATTCCTAGAAGAGAAGATTGCTATTAGCAGTAAAAATTATACTGAGAGTAGAAAAATAGGCATTCACCTTATATTTTCCTACTCACCTGCTAAATGTCTCTAATTCATCAGGACTGGTTCCTAGAGAATATAATCTTACTATTCAATGTGATTTGTATACCAATTGTGTATAGAAGGAGTGATTAGAACCTTTTAAGCAAGAGAACACTTACGAAATAAGATACTGAGGAGGCAAATAATGTACTTCTCTAAGCAAAGGCTGAAGAGTTACAATGTACATCTATCAGAATTATAGGACATTATAGGGAAGAAATAACAGGTGCTCAAGGCAAGCAACTGGAATTCAAACATACAAGTCAGAATCATCTGAGAGCATATATAAAATTCACTATATGTGTACAACATAAACACAATTTACTGGAAGGTAAAAACCAATCAGAAGTCAAACCATACTTAAAAAGGAGTCCTCAGCCTTCACCATGAAGAGTACATCTTTCACCATCACCAGAAAGTTAAAAAAAACAACTAAGGCTTTTTGGAACTGAAACATGGGAAAATGTCAAAGGCCTCTACGAAAATGTTCCGCCTCCAGGTTCAAATCACAGAGATTCAAGTCTCAGGACCATTAGAGGGCCCCAGGTGACTTATGAAAAAAGCCACTGCAGAGATGAGGGATTTTATTTAGCATCCCAGTTCACCTATCTGCCCTCACCTTCAGTGCTTTGAACTCCTCAGAGTAGGGTAGTACTGTGAAATCCATCTAGGAGATCACCTCTAAAGGAAAGGCACCAGCCTAAAAAGGTGAATTGTCATAGTGCAGATTTCATACTATAAACTATCAGGAATCTGTATTTGAAGACCACCTGTCAAAAAGACCAGTTTTCTTTGGAACAACAGGTGGTCTCCTATGATTGACTGTACATAAAATACATGGTAGTATTAGTATTAGCTGATAACCTTCAGGAACTTACCACCTGCTGGGCTCCAACTATTGCCAGAGTCTGCCAAGGGGAGTTTCTACTTTTCCCTGTAGTAATGGCTCATGATTCATATACAAAGCAAGAAACCTCGGCAGTAGTTGGACTGTTGATAGGATACAACAATCTTTATAACACATTTTTTTGCCTTTTTAAATTCTACATACTATGTATGAGCTGTATCAACTGCAGAAGATAGGAAAATAAATCTAAAAAACAGCTCTCAAAAAATGATTTGAAAAAGCCTAAAAATTTAAGTAGTTAACTTTCTTTCAGTTGATTGCCAACACTATATATGTAATTAAGAAGCAAATCTGATTAAGTTAAAATCTGAAAAAAGAAAACTAATATATTTCCTCATGCCTTAAAAACATACTTAAGCTAGTTAGTGGTCTATGCTGCCACCTAGACTATTCAGAGGCAGAATATAAGAATCAATCCTAACAACTGACATTTATATAGTGTTTTGAGGTTTGCAAAGTACTTTATATGCATTATCTCAATCCTCACAAAAGTTCTGTTAAGTATTACAGATATTATCTCCATTTATAGAAGAGTAAATGAAACCCAGAGAAGTTAAGAAACTCACCCTTGGTCTCACTGCTAATAAGCACCAAAACTGGAATCCAAAACCATACTTCTCTGGACTTTAAGTACAGCACTGTTTCCACAACACCATATTGGTATAGGTAATGGATGCCAGAAAGAAATGTGAACACACACACACACACAAAAATCCCACATGCCTAATCCACCATATCCATAAGGACTGGTAATATTCAAATTTCTTACCACAAAATGTAGGGATCTTATCAACCTGCCTCCTTTTATTTACTCTGCATCCTACTCTGCTATTCTCGGCTTCACATTTTTCCTCCAGCCAAACAACCCTTGTAAACTGTTCCTTGTACACAACTTAGTCACTCCCATTCTGTGGTCCCTCTTTTGTAACTCTCTTTCAAAAATAAACCACTCCTTCCCCTCAGCAAACTATATTCCTTTACTTCAAAACAATGCATAATAGGTTCCATCAATAACTAACTCTGTAACTTTAGATAAGTCACTTAGTATTCTCTGAGGTGAGATTATCTCTCAGGTAAAATAAAAGTTGGCCCAGATAATCTCTAAAATTCCTCCATGCTCTAAAATTGCACAACATGATCAGATTCCATGAAGCCTCCTTTAACTTACTGTAACGAAATACTTTATATATCCACTACTCCAACATTCATAACACTTATACAAAGGTATAGTTATGGCAGCCAGAAAAACTAATGAAATCTTGGTCAGCATAAACAGGGGCATAGCTTCTAAAAACAGGGAAGTGATGGTTCCACTACATCCTGCCTTCATCACACCTCATCTAGAACACTGTTTCCAATTCTGAGTATCACAATTTAAAGACAACAATAGCAAACGAGACAGTGTCCAGCAGGGCAACTAGAATAGTAAAGGACCCAGAGTCTACTTAATGGGAGCACTGGAAGAAGGAACGAGTCATGTTTAGCTTGGATTTTTTAAAAAAGTATGTATCAGTGAAGGAGAGGGGAACATAATAGTTGTCTTCTAATATCTAAATGGCTCTGATATAGAGAAAAGACTAAATTTGCTCCACTTGACCCCAGAGGGCAAAATACCAGGAATAATTCAAAGGAACAAATATTTTATTCAGTATCAAGAAAAGCTTGTTACATTAGAGCCAGTCAAAAGTAGAATAGTCTGCTTCTATAGGCATTAGGGTCTCCCTCCTCAAAGGTCTTCAAGGAGAAGGGATCTTCTGATGGTGAGTCCTTCTATGTGAGGTGGAAGAGATGATCACTGAAGAACCAAATCTCCAACTCCATGACTGTTATTTCATTATAGAAAATTCTCAGTGAGGAAATTGCCTCTTCTAATAAAGACTGATATCTGTTCTGAAATATATGATTTTAAGAGAGTTACCAGTTGTAAAAGACTTGGGACAAGAGTGACATGATGTGCCCACAGTTCCATCAATATGTATCAGAAGTGAGACTTGAATCCAGGTCTCTGTGTTTCCAAGGTCAGTCCTCTAAGCATGATATAACCCTGCACCATCATCAATATTTATATAACCATATGTGTGTGTATAAAACTATATACATACATATATAGATATATAAACAAGATATATATAAGATATAATACATATAAAAGATATATAATAGACATATATAAACAAGATATACATAATAACATATATCTATAGATTCATACAAGATATATAGATACATAAATATATAGTCAGCCAACACTTACATTACTTAGTTTGCAAATAACATTCTCCAACCAAACTCACCCAATTCCTGTTGTTTGATATCCTACCCAAATATCAAGGCCCAATTTCGATACTACAAATCCTTCCCTGGACTTCAAATCAGAAATGGTTACTTTTTTCTCTGAATTATTAAACCACTTTGTCAATATTTCATTTAAGTACTCATCACTTTCTACCTTCAATTTTATTAACTAAATACAATAATATCCTTGATGAGGCAAAAATCATCAATTCATATCTTATCTTTGTACTTCTTTCAGCACCACCAGTCTCCAGAGAATTAAAGTTGAAAATCCCCCCAAAATCAACAGAAAGCAAAGAAAACTTAAGCCAGAAGAATAAAGCATAAACATATATATAATTTGTGTATGTGTATATATACAGTATGTATATGACACGTATGTGTGTATGTATACATATATACATATGTGTATGATACACACATGTAAGTATACACATATACATATGTGTATGATACACACGTGTGTGTATACACATATACATATATGTATGATGCACACATGTGTGTATATCATCAGAAAGAAATTACAACCAGGATAAGATTAGTCACGTAAGAGTGAGCGATAACGGACAGAAAGCCTATGTGCTTCATAGGTATCAGTGCACTGTCATGAGATCAAGAAGAAAGTATACAATATATTGGGCAGAACTCTGATGTTAGATTCATGTGATCAAAAGTCACTCAATATGAGAAGGCCTGGATACATACATTCATACATACATATATATATATATATATATGTATATAAAATGCAATATATGACATTGGATGGAGCTCTCATATTAAAGAGATAACAGATTCATCTAAATATTTCTTTAAGCATTTAAGTATTATACGTATTATGAGATAATGAACAATAGAAATCAAAATTGAGAAGAAAAGTTCCAAGTTCAACAAATAATTTACCACTGAAAATGGCAGACACTAGAAAAATCCCAGCTATCAGTTTAAAGTTCTAATAGTGCCACCTAGTGGATATAACAACTAACTTCTAGTATTTATAAAACGTTGATTAAAATATTTTGCTACATTAAAATATACCTTGAGTAGGTCTTGGGTTTGACATTTCTTTCAACATAAAAATAAATAAGTCACATTTTAATCCTACTAAATTATATTTCTTCATAAACTAACCAACCAAAGTTTCTTACTACCACTTGAAAGCAAGAAAAATAAAATATCATTAAAATAAGTTAAAAAGTAAATAGTTTAAATACGAATATGACTGATCTTAAAACCAAAATAACAGTAAAATGCTGCTATTCATTTCCCTAGAGAGATTTCTAAATAGGAGAGGTATCCATCAATGGATGGATACCTCTCCTATTTAGAAGAGAGAGAGTACTTGGAGAGTACAAGAATAACTAACCTGTTATAGCTTGGAGGCAGGAAAATATACTAGATGATCTCTTAAAGTCCCATCCAGTCCCACAGTTACATAATTATTTAATGTCATGAAAACTAAAAGATACTATCCTTAAAATAAATATCTTCATTTTCAAGGTTAATTCATATGACAGACTATTAGCTCCTTTCCAGGCTTTGCAATGTAACAATGGAGTTCCTAATCCACAATTTATGGGCCAAAAGACCGGCAGGCTTCATGGTACCAATAGCTATTGAAGTGCATTCATACTTAAGGTAAGCTTACTACAATGCTACAAAGGAAAACTGAGTGTCGTTTGTGTAGCAGTTGCAATCATCTATTTTTCCTAGCCTTTGTTTTGATGTATGCACCTGGAAAATGTCCTTTCCAAAAATGCAAAGGAAGTCAAGTAATGTATTGGAGAGAGGAAATGACACAAGTGAACAGATGAGATTATACAAACATCAAAGGCTCTGATAACAAGGCCAGCGTGACCATAAAGCAACCAAACAGATGAAGGAAAATGTGTCAAGAAGCGCCATTCCCGTGCTTTGTTCTTATCACAGCTGCCTAATTTCCACAAATCATGCAGGTAACTTTGTAGTTAAGTGCAATTCTACAGAAAGGAAAAGGATGGCAATGAAAATAAGATGACATAACGAATTTATCTCTGAAATGTATCTTTAAAAATATATCAAGTTAGGTATTCTTGTACTCTCCAAGTGATGAGGTTTTTTTCCACTGTGAAAATGCGGTGAATAACAACTATGTATTTTTTATATATAAGATTACTTCTAAAAGTTGATAACATGAAACTATGAATTGGTGTCGCTTAGCACAAAAATTTCCTTTTAAATTATAAAAACCAACATTCGTCCTAATGTCTACCTTAATGTCCCAGAAACTGGGCTACAGGATGGGAAAGCCAAGAAAAATCCAAAAGTGTCCCTAACCTCAAGGAATTTATAATCTATCAAAAGAAAACAACATTAATAAAAATAATTAAGGATAAAATATATAGAGAGTAAACACAAAGTAATTTGGGGGTAGCACACTAGAAGCTGTGAGGATCAGTTCATTTGAGTGCTTTTGCTTTCAAAATGCACTTTTGGCTAAGTTAAACAGAAGCTCAGATTGTTCAATAAATACTTTTTGATGAAGGAAACTATCAAATGTGAGAACCTATTGAAGAAGAGGAAAAGTCTTTTTGTGATCCATAATTCCTTCCCAATTAATACTAAGAATATGCTGTTATACATACAAATTACTTTGTGTATACATGTAAACACACGTTAGATGTGCGCGCGCACACACACACACATACACACACAACTTCAACCTGTACTAGTTTGACAAAAACAGAATATTCTAACGAGATAATAAATTATAATGATACAACAAAGGTCTAAGATGTAAAAGAATTAAATCAATTAAATAGTTAAGTATTAGAACCATAAGAAATCTTACAAGATCCTCTCCATTGCTAATTTGTAAAATAATTTTTAAATGACAAGCACAAACCTCGCAACTTCAGTAGTTTGTATGCTTCCTTCAGAGAACTTTCATTTCAAGATAAAATAGTACTTACTGATTTCATCTGTTTTAAAACATGACCATATATAATGCTCTATTAGCTTCAAGCATCTGTTCTCTGAGCATGACAGAAAGGTCACCGACTTTCCTTGTATTCTAACTGTTACTGAGAGTCCTTGAAACAGAATGCATGTTAAGGTTAGCCAGGCCTATACTGGCTTATCCCCTCTTACTCAAGCCATCTGCATACTCAATCAAAAATACGAAAAATCATAATCTACCTTCACAACACCATTTATAAGCATTGCTCTGGAGAGAAATACAGCTTTGTCTCTAAACCCAAACCACCTCCATTAGGTATACTCACTCCTGTACCATTCTCTTCCAATGCCCTGCACACCCGTGGGGCTTGGCTTTTCTGCTCTTCTGTTATTAGACGCCCTCTCCCTCTGATTTCTCTAGAATTTGTAGACCTTTGAGTATAAGAATAAGTCTTTCACTTGCCCACTATGTCAGATAATCTCAGAATATTTATATTTACATTTACATTCTCATGTAACACAGAATTTGCAGGCCATCTGACATTTCTATTTGTCAACTAAAAATCTTTCATGAGGATTAATCAGTCAAAACCCATAGAGGCTCTGAATGCTGCAAGGCATCAAAGAAGTATATTTAATAGCACTTCCAGAAATATTTTTTCATACCTCATGAATCTCATTGTAATTTGAGGGAAGTAAGAATTAGAAAGATTTAAACCAAACAATATGTACTAGTGGGTGGAAAATGATGTCACTATGAGCACTATGAGAATTAATAAAACTTTCTTTCTTTTCTTCTTCAATATTTTGGCCCAATTTTTTCCTTTTCGTAATTTATTCCTACATATGCATTTTAGTCTGAGAGGCACATCCCTAATTCAGAAAAATACTTTTCATTAATCTCAAATACAAATATACATCAACTGCCTTGGAGTATGCTCCCTAAGCTCTTTTCCAAGATGGTCTCTCCATCAAAGTGAGCTACTGCTACACTTTAAAACATTATTCCCATGGCTTTATAGAAACCTGAAAGACCTTATGAAACAAAACAAAGTGATACAAAAAGAACAGTTTATACAATGACAAAATAGAGTAAAGACAAACAGCTTTGAAGGGACCAACCACAATTCCAAAGGACTCAGTGAAGCATGCTGCCCAACTCCTGATAGAGAGGTAAAGGGATAGGAGTGCAGAAGATTATTTCCAATTTATCCTGCCTATATCTTATTTACATGCTGTCTCCCCTATTAGACTATGAGCTCCTTGAGGGCAGGGACTCTGTTTGCCTTTCTTTTTATCACCAGGACTTAGCACAATGCTTGGCACACAGTAGGTGCTTAATAAAAGCTTATTGATTTGATATAGCTACTACAATTATCTCCCCAGGCCAAGTGTGATTATGTTACTCCAATGTTGAAAAATCCATAGTGCCTCCCTAATACCTTTAGAAGTTAAAATACAAATGAGTGAGCCTGGATTTTAAAGCCATCCAAAATCTGACTCCAACTTGCATGCCCAGACTTATTTCTCTTAGTGCTCCTTTATACACTCTATATTCCTGCCAAACTGGCAAATTACATATTCCCCAAACTCAGCACTCTCTCTCTCATTTCAATGTCTCCACATAGGCTATTCCCATATATGGAAAGCATTTCCTCACCTCCACACATTTCAGACTGCTTCATTTCTATTCAAGGCTCTCTTACATGCCACCTACTTGAAAACCTTTGTTAATTTTCTGAGTTGCAAGTGTTCTGTCCCTACTCAAATGGCCTTTTATTTACTTAGCTATGTACATGTCATATCCTCCCCAGTTCCATGTAAGCTCCTTGAGGGCAAGAATCATTCCATTTTTGTCTTGGTGTGCCCAGCCTTTAACAATGTCTTGCACGTAGCAGGCAGATAATAACACTTATTGAATTGTGCCTGAAAAACAAATTTTAAAAAGGCTTACCACCAAAATGAATGCAGTGATATTTTTTTTTTTGGCAACAGCAACTTCTGAACACTTTCTATTGAGTAATAAAGAAGTTGCAAAATATTTCATCGAACAACTACTTACCTACACGGACCCCGCTTCTGATGCATGCTCGCCGTTCAACTTTTCAGTATCCAACGTAAGTCTCTAAACTAAGATTCTAAGTTTCAGAACAGTTGACCATCTGCACTAGTAGACCTCTCTCCCTCCAAAAAACTTAAAGATATAAAATTATTGCAAGAAGTTTATCTGAAATGATATTCTACAAACCTAATATAAACATTTAAAATGCCATTTTATATTAACTTAGAGTTAGTTATATACAGCTTTAAGGTTTACAAAGCACTCCTCAAAAATATCATTTTAGTAAGAGTATTAATCCTGTTTTACAATAATGTATTAACCTTATTTTACAACTGAGGAAACTGAGGCTCAGAAAGGTTAAGTGAATTTCCAAGGTCACACTAAGAGTCAGAATCAGGTCTCAAATCTAGTTCTTCTAACTTTAGTTCAGTTACCAAAAACAGCTTCTGAATTTTATGATCCTAAGTCACACAAAGAAGGAACTCAGGAAGACCTTCTAATCCAGAAGAAGAAGACTTCTAATCCAGCCTAAGACTAACCACCTGTGTGATCCTGGGCAAGTCATTTAACCTGTTTATCTCAGTTTCTTCATCTGTAAAATGGGAATAATAATTTCACCTACCTCCCAGAGTTGTTGCAAGGATCAAATAAGATAAAATCATAAAGCTTGCAGCACAGTGCACAGCACATAGTAAGCTCTACGTAAATGTTATCTATTACTGTTCTTAGAGAGACCAGTTGTAAACTTACGATTTTCCAAAGCCTAAAGAAGTTCCAAAAGAGCAATGGTACATATCACTTGAGGAAAATATTTATCAAAATTAGAAATGGAGAGGCATTTATGACATTAAATACTCTCAAATACCTGGATTCAGCTTCTCAAGGTCAGACATTAGATTTATGCTTATGATTTACAAATTTCTCGAATTAAAACCTCAATATTTCTGAAAAGGCATCTACTAACCTTCAGTACTAGAATCAGAAAAACTGTCAATGAGGGAATCTGTGTAAGGTTCAGCAGGACCAATCAATTCAGAACCATCATGAACTTCTCCACCCTGAAAAGAAAACATGGTCATTTCATATTCCAGGTTAATCAGTTAAATGGAAAATGGAAAATTAGTAACACATAAATGCTGGCTGCCACAGCTCTAATAAAAGAAATACTAATGGGCTACTGAATAACAAAGTTTAGTAAATTTATTTTTAAAATTCAAAATATAACGTATTTCACAACAATACATAGCTTACTTTATGAGAATTATTGCTTTAGGATTAACAAGCATGTGTGAGCAAGCTAGTAGGTCCAGTGGATAGAATGCCAGGCCTGAAGTCAGGAAGATTCATCTTCCTTTAGTTCAAATCTGGCCTCAGATACTTACTAGCTGTGTAACCCTGGGTAAGTCACTTAACCGTGTTTGCCCTTATTTCCTCATCTGTAAAATGAGCTAGAGAAGGAAATGGCAAATCACTCCAGTATCTACCTTGCCCAATAAAATCCCAAATGGGATCATGAAGAGTCAGATACAACTGAAATTACTAAATAACCACCATAAACAAGCATGTGGAGAGAAATGGGAAAGGAAAATCTACGATGGCATGTATTCATCCAGGAAACCAAGCTTCTTGAAAATAATTTTATCATAACAAATCATCTATGAATTCGAATTTTAGTCAATTAAGAACAAACTAATATATTGTTGATGGTGGTATGAACTGTTTAAACAATTCTACAAAGCAATCTGGGACAATTCTAAAAAATATATATGTAACAAAAATGTCTACCTCTTTTGACCTAGGGATCCTACTATTAAGCATATACCCTAAGTAAGTCAAAGATAGAAAGGTCCCATATAAAACAAAACATTTATAGCAGCATTCTCTGTAGTAAGAACCAGAAACTAAGTAGATGCCTATCCAATGCGGCATGGCTAAACAAAGTGCTGGACGTAAATAGAACATTGTAGCACCTTATGAAATGATGACTATGAATACTGAAAAAGATTCAACTATACAGACTATCCCAAAAAAAATCTTAGTTCTTGTTTTAAGCTATTAGATCTATTTAAGCTATTAAAAGCATAAAACTGTGCCCAGACTTTGTAAATTGAAAAAAAAAATGAATGCTGTGTAATTATGATGGCCAAGTTTGCCCTGAAAAATAGACAAAGAAATGTACCTCCCCCTCCTTTGTTTATACAGTTAGGGAAATATGGATGTATAATGAATCCATTGTCAGACTCAGTTTTTATGTCAGTTCTGCTGAAAGGATTTTTTTCCTCTTTTAATTCTTTGTTACAGGAGACAGATCACTGAGGAAGAGAGAGGGAAGAAATATATTTGGGAATCATGGCGATATAAACAAAAGATATCCATAAAAAATTTTAAATAATAAATTTATGCTATTCAAATTTTTTAAATGTCATCAATTTAGAAGAATTACTTCCCTTTAATCTGTCAATAAACATTTATTAAGCACCTGCGTTAGCATTATGTGGCAGGCATAGTGCTAAATGCTAGGGATACAAAAGAGGCAAGACAATCCCTACCCTCCAGGAGCTCAAAGTCTAATGGGAGAGACAACAAGAAAACAAAACCGAGAGAAGGCACTAGAATTAAAGACTGAGAAAGGTAAAAAGATAAGATTCTAGCTGGAATCTGAAGGAAGTCAGAGAAGAAGAAAAATAGAAAGGACAGCATTCCAGGAATCTTACAGTCAAAGAAAACCAAAAGTCAAGATATGGAATTTCTTATTCATGGAACAGTGAAAGGGCCAGTGACATCAGATCAAAGAGTAAGTGACAAGGTATAAGATATGACTAGACTAGGCTATAAACAGCTTTGAACATCAATCAAACAGAAGATTTTTTATTCTCTACTGACTGAATGACTGAAATAAATAAAAATTACAATACTACCTAAATTAATTTACTAAGTCAGTATTATGCCAACCAAAGTATCAAAAAATATTTTTTTTATTCAAAGGATTATTTTATGGAGCTAGAAAAAAATAACAATTTACCTAGCAGAACAACAAGTCAAGAATCTCAGAGGAAAAATGAGGGGGAAAGTGGGAAATAAGGGGATCTAGCCAGTACCAGATATCAAAGGATACTACAAAGAAGTAATCATCAAAAGTATTTGGTAGTGGTTTAAAAAAAATAGAAAAGTGCAACAGACTGTATATAGAAAATAGAGAAATAAACAGAGTAATATAGGATTCTATAAACCCCAAAGCTCCCAACTAATGGCATAAGGACTTACTCAGTGTTGTGAGCCAGGACACTAGTGGAACTGGGGGAAACATAAATTAACTTTCCACATTCCCTCAACACCAACTGAAACTGTTGTGAGCAAGGAAGCAGTGGTACAGATCTGAGCCAGTTGGGGTTTAACTTCGCCCTGAGGTAAAATGCTGTGGGAGCCAGCTGTAGGTCCTTTGGAAAAGGAATGGAGAGTATCATAGATGATGAAGTGTTCAATTTTGATTATATAAAATTAAGCTTCTGTACAGAACTGATGCAAGTAAAATCGAAAAGGAAAACTTCTTGATAGAGAAGTGATGAATTCAAGATGTAGAATGAGACATACATTTTTCAGATACAGTCAATACAAGAATTTGTTTTACTTGATCATGGCGGGGGGGGGAGGGGGGAATAGGAACCACAATTATTTTGCAACATCTTGAAGTAGAAATACGAAAACCACCTGGTGACCTAATAGCAGAAAGTAAAAAAAAATAACATATAACAAACTATGTAAAGCAGATAGTCTCATCCACTGTTGTCCTGGAATAAAAGACTCCTGAAACCTTGTCCAAATGGTTACCTCAACCCTGAAGTTTGGTGTAAAAGGACTCTATTCACAATTTTAAAAGAATTTGATCACTTCCCCTAGACTCCTGCATTGAATAGGGAAATGTCTTCGCATTTCAGTAACAAATCCTGCTAGCTACAAGGCAGATATTCCTCCAAAAGTTCCTTTTTCTCTCTTGAATTATTCCCTCTCTCTTACCCCTCCACCCCTCACGAAAGCTGTTATTTATCAATCCTAAACTGCTAGAGAATGTTGCTGACTCACTGTGTACGCTAAGGGAGCCTGAAAAGTTACAAAAACTAAATGGATTTGTCAGAAACAGAAGCTGTTATTGGTAGTCCTCCTTAGCAAGTTATGACATTTCTTTGCTTTCAGTTGCACTGCCAATCTTAGACCCATAGTCACTGGACCCCCTGCTGATGGACATGCCTTTCCCAAGAAGCACCATTCCAATCATGTTGGTTGGTTGACTGCTGTCCTTCATTCTCAAAGAGGATCGAAATGACATCACCATGATAAAGTGAAGGTTCAGTGTGTCTGACTGTGGCTGATCAGACCAATACTAGCTCAGAATGCTCTACCACAGGTGGGGCACAGACGGTCCGTGTGAACATTTGGAGTGAATATCCCAAATTTGTGCATCCTACGTTTATTTGTGCTGTCTCAATTCTGCTTTGCTCATAGAGCACAGCACCATTTCTGATGTAGGCACATCATGCTGAGCGGTCCTGTGCCAATGTCTCCCATGTTGTACAGTAAAGGGAATATTGTCCTATGACAATCACAGGGGGATCTCTCTCAGTCATTGCTGGCAAAATTCTACCTAGAGTCCTCCTTAATAGGCTGATCCTTCACCTGCAAGATGGTCACCTATCTGAGAGGAACAATCGACATGGTGTTTGCTGCCCAATAACTCCAGGAGAAATGCCAGAAGCAGAACAGAGGTCTGTACACAACATCTGTAGATCTGACCAAGGCCTTTGACACGGTTAGTCATGAGGGTTTATGGAAAATCATATCAAAATTTGGTTGCCCAGAGAAGTTCATCAGTATTGTACATCAATTTCATGATGGCATGTTTGCCTGGGTTCTGGATAATGGACAATGCTCTCATGCCTTCCTAGTCATCAGTGGCGTGAAATAGGGCTGTGTGCTTGCTCCCATGCTTTTAGCATGATGTTTTCAGTCATACTGACAAATGCTTTCAAAGAAGAGGAACACGGCATCAGGCCAACTATCATACTGATGCTAAGTTCTTCAATTTGAAAAGGCTACAAGCCCAGACCAGAGTGGAAGGAGTGTTGGTGCATGATTTTCTGTTTACAAATGATTATGCACTTAATACAGCCTCTAAAACTGAGATACAACAAAGTATGGATCAATTCTCTGCTGCCTGTGCTAATTTTGGCCTAATAATTAACACCAAGAAACACAGGTGCTCCATCAGCCTCCACCACACCATCCATATATGGAACCATAGGTTATAATAAATGGAGAAGTTTCAAATGCTGTGGATAAGTTCACTTTCCTTGGTAGTGTACTTTCAAGGGATGTACACATTGACAATGAGGTTGATGCACGCACTGCCAGAGCTAGTTCAATGTTTAGGAGGCTCCGAAGAAAGATTTGGGAGAGAAGAGGTGTTAGACTGACTACCATACTGAAGGTCTACAGAGCCATTGTGCTGACCTCATTGTTATATTCCTGTGAAACATGGACAGTCTACCAGTGCCATGCCAGGAAACTGAATCGCTTCCATTTGAACTGTCTTGGGAAGATTCTAAGGATCATCTGGCAGGATAAGGTATCAGACACTGAAGCCTTTGCTCAAGGTGCACTGCCAAGCATTCAAACTATGCTTCAAAGAGTGCAACTCCGATGAGCTGGCCACACTGCTTGAATGCAAAATGTACACTTGCCAAAAAGACTATTTTATGGAGAACTTGCATGGGGCAAGTGATCACATGGTGGTCAGAAGAAGCGATACAAGGACACTCTCAAAGTCTCTCTCAAGAACTTTGGGTTCCAATTATGTATATTTATGTCAAAAGCTTTGTTTTCCTCCTTTTTTGGCCAGGGATGGGGGGGCTGGGGAGTAATTTGTGATTTGTTGCTCCAGAGGGCAAAAGAATAAAGATAGAGCCTTTTTTTTTTTTTTAGACATTCATTGAGGTATCTTTTTTTATTTTTAAAAGAGAAAAGAATAACAAAAAGAAGGTCAGAAAAGGACAGCTCTGAAAATTCATGGTTGATCTTATTATACCCTTAAAAAGAAACGCAAATGGTACATAATAGGGACTACCAGTTTTATGGATAATCTTTTTTCTGTTCTACTATATACATGCAAATGTCTGTTCTATTTGGTATTTCTTAAGTATTCTTAACTTATAAGCAAATATAAAAATTAGAAGGAAAGTAGTGTACTAAAAAAAAAAACCTTTGCATCTTGTTTCTTTAATAAAAACTGGATATCTAAGATACTTAGAGAACTAATTTAGATATACAAGAGCCATTCACCAACAGATAAATGGTCAACAGATAGAATCAGACTTTTCTCAAAAGAAAAAATGAAAGGTTTAAGGTCTTTGAAGAATAAGAGATGAAATCCAAAAGGAATAGCCATAGGCTTAGAACTTATTGTTATAGAGACTTTCTGGTAAGAAAGCTCCTTTTAATAAGTCAAGTTGGTGCCTTCTCTGAAATTTATAGGCTTGGAGAGTTGCCTAAAGCACTGAGAATGTGTCTTGCCTACAGTCACACAGCTTGAAAAAGAAAAGAAAGAAAAATTGAAAACTGAAAAGTGTTACCTTTCAAGTTTAAAAATGTTTTAAATACATTAGAAAATAATAAAAAGTGTTTAATAAATGCACAAGTTATAACACACCTTAAAAAAATCTTCCAGATGTTTACTAGAATAAAGAGCTGGGATATTGGCAGAGAACTGTAAGAGATCTTCAGCACATTGTCTTCTCTCTTCAATCACTGTTTCATCAAATCGCCCTGAAATAGCAATAAAAATCATGAGTTTAGAAAGAATGATCAATACTGGTTTACAATAAAAGTTCAGGATAAACATTCCTGCTCAGCAGTAGACACAGCAGCAAATTTAACACACCCCTGTTCGCTGTGGCATACAGACCTCTGTACTGGTCTGCAAAACTTAATTCTGGCAGTCACAATGTATTCTCAACAAAAAAGGACATCAGTGATTGTCCTTGATAAGGCAAGAGATAGATATATGCATTTTTAAAATGCCACCCCAGCTGTATGACTCTGGACAAATCATTTCACTCTTATGAGTCTCAGTTTTCTAATTTGTAAAGTGAAGGTGACAATATCTGTCCTCTTTACCTCACAGAGCTGTTTGTAAGGATCAGATGAGATAAATGATATGTAAAGTTCTTTTTGCAAACTTAAAGGTGAAACGTGCTAAAAATAAATGTCAATTAGCTTCATAATTATCAAAGTAAGCAATATATACATCATAAGATTTGCTAATGCAAAAATTCTTACAGTAAGGGAAACAGTGAGTCAATGAGTGTTAGGCATCTTCTATGGACCAGGCACTGTGCTAAGCACTAGAGACGCCAATAATGAAGAATGAAACAATCCTTGCTACAAAGAGTTTACATTCTAACGGGAAAACAATCAACAAGCCATTTAACCTATTCTTCTCCATTTCCTCATCTGTAAAGTGGGGATAATAATAGTACCTACTCCATGGGGTAACAGTATTACTAGGGCTATTTATGATGACAGTTTTAGATAAATTCATTTATTAAAAAAAATAAAGAGAAACTACACTAACCGCTGGTATTTTAAAAGATCAGATAAAATAAATCTCTAGAACCTTCTTGGTTCTAATGCTAGTTCTTCAGCACTAAAACTTGCCAGACAGGGGAGGAAACATCATCCCAACCCACTCCCTTTACCATTCCCCAATCATGACTTGGCCGGCCTGCCTGGGGAGAAGAAAAATGTCACTCCCAGGCACTCCTTCCACAGCTCTCCAGGCCCAGTCCAACAGCCTGCCTGGGTAAGAAGTGTCATTCCACTGTGTGACTGGAGCCTGCTCGCACATCAGTACCAGCTCCATCATCCAGCTATACAACAGCTGCCTAATGCCCTGAGGTTCCCTGCCCTCCCTCCTCCCCCCAGTCAAATTCTGAGGAATATTAATAACCTACTTAAACTCATTCCTCAATGATTAACATATTCTTACTCTCCGCACTAAGTGATTCTAAACCCTGGATAGTACTATTCAAACCCAGTTCTCTGTTCCTAACTGCCCACAACCTTAATTCTATTCCCCTCAATACAACCCTCACATTTCTTTAAGTCAGCAAGACTCGGTCAAATCATTCTAGTAGTAGATATGGAATAACAGTGGTCATTTAAAACGCTGACCTTTAATATAATCAAAACTCCACTTAAACAGCAGCAACCACATGAAAAATCAAGGGACTTGTAACAGTTACTTCTCTTATTACTGTTTTAAATTCACATGTTCAGTACTAACGTGTTTTTTTCCGTGAAGAGATGGAAAAGTACAAGTACTGAAAAGGCAAAACAACATTTGTCCCAATAAAATTTACTGCGTGTTAACAACATTCTATTAAAAATTCTGCGTTTGTTTTTAAAGTTATGCAACATTTTGTTTTCAGTTGTAGGAAAAGAAAGGTAAATGCAAACACTAACCCAGAAGATGTCTCAACTTTTTATTACAATGAGTCTGGAAATACATCATCTCAATTTCACTTGGAAGAAATCATTGGAGCCTTCCTCGTATTTTCTTCAGTGAGTATGTATAGATAGCAATAGTTGTCATACCTTGATGTATAAAACTGTAGCAATAACTAGTTATCAGTGGGAAGAAATGATCAGTAAGAAAAAGTGGCTTTATTTTTATTTTAAATCAATCAAAGTTTCAAAAGGTGATAATGGTAAAACAGTTCTTTGTCCTTCAAATTCCAAAAGGACAGTGCTATTTATGTTAACTTCCTAAGTGTTTTTGTGTAGCTAATGAGATCAATGAATGACCAACAATTCTCTCCATACTACTTATACAAAAGTCTAACTACTGTAGTTATTGGCCTGCTGAGTTCACCGCAGTAATAAAACATTACAAATGGAATTGCACAAAATAATAAAAGAAATAAATTACTCATTTATTAATATACCATATTTTCATTATATAGCATGGGGCTACATAATGAAGATAATCCATAATATATTGAACAATCATGGCTTAGATCCTCTACCAATTTAAAAGATACACCCTCTGATAGAAGATTCATAATGACTTAAAGCCAGCCAGCATTAAAGGCAAGCAAGATCCAGATGGATCATTAATAAATCAGAATACTTCTTAAACTTTAAAGAAAAAAAATGTTCCTGAATATTAAGACCAACCACAACTGAAGAAAATTTAAAAGCAATCTAAATAAAAAAATAAATATCTCACTCTATTATTGTGTTATTTTTCCCCTAAGATCTAAATTTAATAAATAGTATCTCAATTTGTAACAAAAAGAAAATCTCCCGTGACCCTAAGGGTTCGCCTTCCTTAGTCAGTAAATCAGGCATCAAGTACTTACCAGTCCACTGTGTGCCAAGCAAAGGCACGACTACCCACCACTACGAAAAGTAATAGCAAAAAATGTTGACTTCCTAAGTACCTGTCATTTCAACTTATAGTCTCTTGCTCTGAATAAAACAATGAAATGGGATCTTTCAGGAAATTTTGCACTCATCAATCTGCCTGTTTAGGGCATTCAAAACTGCTTAACTGAAAACTAGCATTGAAAATTAACTTATGACATCTCTCACTCAATTACTTTTTACAATGATTTTATTAGAGATATAGACATATAGATATCATTCCTAATGTTTTTTGTATCTTTTCAATCCTTCCTTCAACCCTAAAAACAGCTTCCAAGTCTCCCTATATAATTTTAAATCTAGGCATCATTATTTCTAGTTTGAACATAAGCTGGTTTATAGACACAGGGATGGAGAAAAGATTAGATTTGTGATTTTATTCATACAGGAAACTCCTAGATGAGGATTCCTTCTACCAATGCACTTTCTCTGCAACTTGTCACCTTAGAAAGCTGTGAGATTAAATGGCTGGCACACAGATAGTACATGCCAGACGCAGCACTTGAACACATATGCCCTGGCCCCAGGGCTGGCTCTATTTATTACACCACACTGACTCTGTCATCAAAGTTGGTTTCTGTTCTACTGAAATTAGGCACAGGTATGATAAAACTTCAGTCAGCCAGAATGCTTAGAGATTTGAGTGTTTTCATTAAAAGGGTTAATAAGAAAATCATTTTTGCTTCAATTCGCTTCATTTGCTTGTTGAAAAACGTTCCAAAATGTAAAAGTATAGTTTCTTGTTCTGATTACAACAGAATAGTGAACATAATTCAGTGATCCTTAGATAGATGGTGAGAATGAAATGTTCCTAGGTCATCATGCTAAATGATAAGGAATATTACTGAATGCATAAAAGTTAAAGGAAATTAGTTTGTTCAGATACTATCCACAGGATACCCTTTTCTTTCCTTTTTAAGTAAATCCATTTTAAGTAAATCTTAACATTTTTGCTTCCTTCTAATAAAAGTGAAGTACCAAAAAATCCAAAATAATTGAGGATAAGTTCCAATCAAAATATACTGATGAGCATCCATAATAAATCTCTGAAGGCACAGCCTGAACTGGGTATAAATAATCAGACTTTAAAAAATATTGATAGAGGAAAGAAAGAAGAGATGGGGAAAAGAGACAGAAAACTCATAAAAGGGTGAATCTGACTTAAATCTGGAAAATTATTTTTGTAGTCTTTAGAAGGCTTTTGAACAGGAAATAAGTCTCATTTTTCCTAACGTTTGTACATTCCTGTGACATTATCACAATGTTTATGACAGTTGTGTTAAAGGAGAGGCAGTAGACAGGCACTGTTTTTACAAGAGGTTGTAGAATGAATGAATAGATAGATAGATAGATAGATAGATAGATAGATAGATAGATAGACAGATAGATAGATAGATAAATAAGTATATAAGTAAATAAATAAATGAGAAAAGTGTACCCAGGAGGTGTGACCTTTAACCACGGTCCTCCTGGGCAAATATTCTTCTTTTGCAAAACACAAAAAACTCACCTCCTGATATTTCATACTAATAATTAATGATAGTACTTTCTTTTAGAAAAAGAGAAAACTAGATAACAAGATCTTAAAAATTCTAACTATTACAAATAATAGAAAATATATTTAAAGAAATCTAAAGGTTTTCCTTTTAAATTATAAATATAAGACATATCTCAATTAGCAAGAATTCAAGTTCAAAAAAAAAAATCATCGCAAAAAATAAGAAGCAAAACCAAAACAAACATGAAGGATAGTACCAGGCTATTATGCGTGTCACAGTGCTTTGCACAAAGTAAGCATGTGTCCCTTTCAGTTTAGAATGAATGCTTTCCATTGTTCTACACAATACATCAGATTAGATCTTATCTCCTCTCCCTAGATCTCAATATCCGTAGTCTCCAAAGACATGTCAGATAGGTTTGCAGTCAAATAAATTCTGGATAATCTGGTTGACTAGGAGCATATCCTTCCCCACATGGCCTGGGAACCTCCATAAAGGAAAAAAAAAAAAAGACAATTTCTGAGTAAAAATTCTTTAGTAAACATAAACATAAGCAGGGATCCTAAAACCAACTCTCCACTACTCCCTTCCCAATGAATCTTCATCATGCTATCAACCAGTTCAACATGACATGGTCCTCTGTTCTTGAATCTCTTACCCCTTTGTGCTATGAATTCTCTTGGCGACACTCCACCATATGCCCACTCTGCTCCTACTCATGTGCTGCAAAACAGATTAAGACAAAGTCATATAACCATGTATGACACCTAATGTCCACTGGGCCCTCACTGCAGCAAGGAAACATTTTTACTCCCTGATACCATATCACGCTCCACACAGAATCTGTTTCCAACCTTTTCAATTCTCTTCAAGCCTTCCATACCAACCCTTTCACCCCCGACTAGGCTAGGGACCTCACCCCAAACTTTACTGAAAAAAGAAGCCAACTGCCCCCTGAGATCCTTTCTCTCCCACTCTCTGCATCTTTAAATCCAATATCACCTCCAACTCTCCTTTTTTTTTTTTCCAGAAAACTTGCCAGCTGATCTGTTGTAGCAGGTTCATTACTCTATTGCCTAAAACAATTTAGTCAGTAATAATTCTGTAAACAGAGAAAACACACAGTGTCTGCCCTCTAGAGGCTAATAATCTTGCCAGGGATAAATGGAACCTGGAATGTGTTAGTTAGCTGCAGTGTCTCTTGATCTAAATCCATAAAAAGGAAACAGCAAGAGTACAAATTATACAGAGTGATTACAGTTCTCTTTTGAAGAAAAATATATAATGGTCAAAGATTTCAAATTTTAAAATTATTAATGTATACAATGTTCTTCTAAGAAACAAGTGCAAAACATTTAAGCATCTTTAAAGAAAACTACATAAAGTGGGATTTTACAAACCACCTAATACCTAAAATATACTACCAAAGTAGAGCTAGGGAAGCCATGTCTATCTATCATGCATATAATATCCCTTAGGTGGAAGAATTGTTGACTACCTAATTACCCAAGGGATCATAACTGTTTCATTTTGGCCCATTAGGAATACAGCATTTGTTTCCACAAGCCAATCATACTACATGTGAGCTACATGTACACAACAGACTAGAGAAAATTTGGTCCTCCAGGTACAAAGAAAGATGATGTGAAACATCTCATTGGAAAAACAACTGACCTGGAAAACAGATCCAGGCGAGACAATCTAAAAATTATAGGAGTACCTGAAAGCCATGATCAAAAAAAGAGCCTAGACATTATCTTCCATGAAATTATCAAGGAAAACTGCCCTGATATTCTAGAACCACAAGGCAAAATAAATACTGAAAGAATCCATCAATCACCTCCTGAAAGAAACCCAAACAGAGAAACTCCTAGGAATATTGTGGCCAAATTTCAGAGTTCCCAGGTCAAGGAGAAAATACTGCAAGCAGCTAGAAAGAAACAATTTGAGTACTATGGAAATACAATCAGGATAACACAGGATCTGGCAGCTTCAACATTAAGGGATCAAAGGGCTTGGAATAGGATATTCCAGAAGTCAAAGGAACTGGGATTAAAACCAAGAATCACTTCCCCAGCAAAACTGAGTATAATACTTCAAGGGAATAAATGGTCATTCAATGATACAGAGGGCTTTCAAGCATTCATGACGAAAAGACTAAAACTGAAGAGAAAATGTGACTTTCAAACACAAGAATCAAGAGAAGTATGAGAAGGTAAACAGAAAAGAGAAATCATAAAAGATTTTCTAAAGCTGAACTGTTTACATTCCTACATGGAAAGAAAATATTTATAACTCTTAAGACTTTTCTCAGTATTTGGGTAGGTGAAGGGATTGTACATACATACATACATACATACATACATACACACATACACACACACACACACATACACACACGGTCAGAAAGTACAGGCTGTGTTGAATCAGAAGAGATGATATCCACAAAAAAATAAAATAAAAATTAAGAGGTGAGAGAGGAAAATATTGGGAGGAGAAAGGGAGAAATGGAATGGGGCAGGCTATAACTCATAAAAGAGATAAAGAAAAATCTTGTTCAATGGAGGAGAAAATGGAGAAAGGGAGAGGGGAAAAGTGAAGCTACTCTCTCCACATATGGCTTATGGAGGGAATAACATGCTCACTAAATTTGGTATGAAAATCTATCTTACACTACAGGAAAATAGAGGAGCAGGTGACAAGTGGGGTGAGAGGAATGGCAGAATGGAGGGCAAATGGGAGAAGGGAGTAACTAGAAATAAACACTTTTGGGAAGGGGCAAGGTTAAATCAGGGAATAAAAAAATAAGGGGGGATAGAGTAGGAGAAAGGGCAATATAGTTAGTATTATGCAACATGATTATTATGGAAGTATTTTGCAAAATGACACATATTTATGCTGTATTGAATTGCTTGCCTTCTCAGCAAGGATGGGTAGGGAAGAACGGAGGGAAAGAAATTGGAATTCAAAGTGCTAGAAATGAATGTTGAGAATTATTATTGCATATAACTGGGAAATAAGAAACACAGGTAATGGGGTATAGAAATTTATCTTGCCTTATAAGAAAAGAGAGAAGATGGGGATAAGGAAAGGGTAGGGTGTGATAGAAGGGAGGGCTCATTGAGGAAAGGGGTAATCAGAATACAAGGTATTAGGGGGTGGAGGGAGGGGAGAGATGGGGAAAAAAATTGGACATGTTACAGAGTGATGTAAAAGCAATTTGTATTAAACAATTGATTGAATTAATTACTAAGACTAAATTAGAGACATTTTTAGTTTGGGGAAAAGAATTTTAGTCTAAGTTTTCTAGAGGCAGGTAACTTAGGGTAAAATCTGGCATTGATGGAAAAGTTAAGATTTTAATGGTAAATTTGATTTTATAATTATTATTTAAGCAGGAACTAGAACATGTATAGAAAGGCATGTAAGCCACTTAGCACTTGCCTCAAAAGATGATCCTTAGCCAATGTGAAATTATAGTCATATCTGAAACCTGGTTATCGGAACTTGCTATTTTAAGATGCTGTGGGACTATTAAGTGACTGTTCTTCTGAGTCTAACTCCAGGTATGGATATAAGCCTCCAATCCATGATACCAGTAAGCCTGTGAGATGCTGGTATGAACTGAAAAAGGTGATCTCATGGGAAGGCGGGGAGAGCGGCTGTTCAGCTAGGCTGAGGTAGGATTCTCCTGACTCAATTTCCCCACTAACACCTGCAAGGCTTTAAGCCTCACTGAAGGCAAGTTGACAATGTACTCCTGCCTGGAACTGACATGAAGCTGAGGAAATACTGTTTGCCTACAATGTCCCTACTCTTAGTGGCAATTTCCTATAGTCAAAAGGTTTGTAAGTTTAATACCAGATCTATTAAATTATAGATTGTTGGTAGGGGAACATCCAAAGTTAAGTCTAAAACTAAGCTATTAGGCTTAGGACTTTAGACCAACAACAAGTTAGGGTCCTTTAATTCTTAGTAATAGTGCGGAGACAATTAGGTTAAGGCTTATGAAGTTAGCATACATAGTTATTATTTGTGTCTCAGTTGGTTAATGTTAAAAAAAAAAATTTGTGGTTTATACTGTAAATGCTTTAAAAGAAGTATCACCTGAACAAAAGTTGGAATTGTTTTGGATGATATGAACTGTGTTAAAAATTAAAAATTTAAAAAAAAAAAGAAATTGCAACACAAAGCCTTCATCCTGTTATGTTACTACAGTGGCATCAAAATAATTTGATTATATTTTAAATTTTGAAAAAAGCACTTAAAATACTTTAAATATTTATAAATGCTTGCCTATGTTATTCATTTATATGGAACAAATAAACTGAAAATATAATAGAAATGTTTTCTGAGTTTTTTAACACTTTACACTGTATGGGTAAAAAACATCTCTAGATTGTTGTGTATTATGAACTACTTGTAAATTCTTAAGGTGATATAAGTATCTTGAATAGTTATTAGATGATCTACAGTTTTTTATGATCTACAGAAGGCCTAAGATGGGAGGAATGTTTATACACAGTTTTTGAAAAATATTCCCACTGATGAAGGATAACTTTCAATTTCTTCTGAAAGTTGGTGAAATACATTATATACGAAGATGTTAAGATCTAGAAAAATAAATGGAGAATAGTTGACTGGACTGGACCCAGGAGACAAGGGTTCTAATTTCACCTCACATCACAACTAGCTGTGTGACACTGCTCGAGCATTAACCTATTTGGGGCTGTCCCCCCTTCTTTAAAGTGAGGGGGTTGAACTAAAGTGTCAGTTCAGTTCCTGCCAACTCTGAAATATTCTCATTCGCCAGCCTACGTGTCATTGTGGATTCTTACAGTTATGCACAAAGACACATATCTTTCTATGTGGTGTACTTTGTGGGTTTAATGTATGATTCTTCTTCATTGTTAATGATGTGATTTCATCAGTAATGATTACTTGCTCTTTCCACCTACAACTTACACTTACAATCAAAATGCCTCCTATATATTTAAGTTAAATTAAATATTTACTACTTAATTTAGTAATTGGAATCTCAGAGGTGATAGCACAAAATATCAATTACTTTGCAATCAACCTAGTGACTCTGAATTTAGTTGTCATCTAGTCTGATGGCTAGAGCAATGGAAGTCATCACAGCTTAATAGAAAGAACATGGCAGAGCTTGTGCTCTATTGGTCTAGCCTTCAAAAATCACAGTCACCTTCATGTGCATGACACATCATCAGAGTACAACTTTAGTGAAGAAATGTATCAAATTAAAGGGCTGAGACAATGGCCATTAAGAAGGATATAAGGGTGACTAATAAGTTATAGCAAAGAAGAAAGGTGAAAACAATTTAAATATCTGAAAAAGGCAAAGAAACTTCTTAAAAATTAGATCTTCCCATTTCTAAGGAGTGAGTGACAGAAGTAATGAAACCAGGAAAGAAATGCGAATGAGAAACAGCAACGCCCTTCCCAAGCCTGTGAATAGCCAGATCTCCCAACATGAAGGAACCCTGAGTTTTCATTCCATGAGGGTGGGAGTAGCCTTCTTCAAATGACAGCACAGCCAGAATAGGCTTCATCTTTGAAACTAATCAGTCTCTCTTTTTCCTATGTGGTTTTTCCTACTGTTTCCAGAGGGTGAAAATCACAGAGTTGAACCGCAGTGCTGAGTGCCACGAACTAAATCAAAAGGAAGGATCTATTTCCCTGCCTCTTTTTCGTCCAGGCTCAGAAGTTTGGGCCTAGGACTATTTGTATTGGTTCTGTTTCATTTGTCCTCAGTTTAAGGAGCATGGGTCCCTCACCAGACCTGGAGTTCAAGAGCCACGAAAGACCATGAAGCCAAGACTGCAGGCAGGATGTTGCAGTCAGACAGTCCAGTTGGACAGCGGAAGAAACCATGGTACCTGAGACTCAATTCCAAGAGAATTTTTGGGCTTGTACTTGGGACCACATTCTATAGGAACTGAACTAAGCTACGACCCTAATATCTTTCTCCTTTGCAGAGGCTGAGGAGGTGCAAGACAGAAAGAGGATTAAGGCTCACTTTGGGGGGAAGTAGGTTTATAAATTTGGCCCTTTTTCCTGCTGTGATTTTAGCAATAGATACCTAGATATTGGGCTGGCTCTGTCTCCAATGGATCAGAGATGGGTGGCCTGAATGCAGCATTGCCTGGGTGATGACCTGGTTCCATGTCATACTGTGACTCAAGCATGGGCTGCCGGGCCTCTGCACACTATGGGGGACCTGGTCTGGTCTTATCTCATGCTGAGTGGTGCACTGGGCATGGTCCATAGCTGTTGCTTGGACAGTGTCTTTGCTGCCTATTTACTGACCTGACCCTTTTTCTTTCTACGAATCTAGTAAGACTACTTGGGCAGTGTGCTGCCTGAGAGCTAATCTAGCCATGTCTTCTGCTGTAGCCCAAGATGGCCTACCTGGGTGCTAGAATATACCTCTCTTCTGCTATAGCTCAGGCATGCTGTCTGGCCCATGATTCAGGCCCATCTCCTGCTGAGATCCTGGATGCAAGCCTGGATCTCAGTCACAACAGGAGAAGGGCCTTCCACCTTGCCCCCAGTCTGTCTCTACTCTGAGCCTCTGCAGGTTTCTGACAGGCATGGGGGACCAGATAGAGGAACTTGTAGTCATTTCTCTTTAGTTTTTTATTTACTATTGACTTTTGAACATTAAAGCATTATTATCATATCACAGAAACTGAGGCCTAGAGAGAAGTGAAATATATTTGTGTATACATATATATGTATATGGTATTAGTTTTGTATATAGAAAAGTAATCTCAGCATGAAAAGACACAGCACGGTGTTATGGAAAGAACACTGGTTCTGAAGTCACAGGACCTGGATTAAAATCCCACCCAACTCCATCACTTGTGTGGACTTGGACAAATCACTTAATCTCCCAGGGCCTCAATCCTCATCTATAAAATGGGGAAGTTAGAGCAGATGGTCTCTGAGATCCCTTCCAGCTCTACATCTACGATCCTGATAGAATTAATAGGCTATAGGAAACATTTCCATTATGAAACTAAAGCTATGCTCTTTATTCCTGAGCATCTCCCAAACACTAAGTAATGTCCATGAGTGCCAAGAGCAGTTTTAAAAGAGAGGCAGGAGAAAAACCAAATTTGGAAAACGAAAGGGTTTGCTAAGAGAGTAGAATGAAAAGTGAAAAGAAGGTATAAATGTAGTATCCCCTATTCTGAGCTGGAGAGGACCTCAGAGGTGACCTAATCTAACCCCCTCAGTTTACAGATGACAGAAGCAAAGCACAGAGAGACTGGTTTGCCCAAAGACACACAGGCAAGTATCAGAGCCACGATTCCACCTCTGGTCCTCTAACTTCACATCCTATGCTCTTCAACACAAGCTTTTCTCCAAAGGGATAAAAAAGAGAAAAGAAAGACAGAGAAACAGTGACAAAGAAATGGACAATGATACATATAGTGAAGAATGGCACAGTTATATTAACAGTGGCTACAGGAGTCAGTCATACACAGTTCATAGACTGATCATTCTTGCTCTATTTTAAGGACTCCCCAAAAAAGGTACCATGGTATCTTTGGTATAAGGGATATCTTCAGTAGATTTCAGTGGTCCTTCCTATCTGGGGAGAAGAGATGCTCCTTCCCATATACAAATGCCCATATAGAAATACCAGGCCAATATTTCATGTAACTAAGTGATCTGAGGGTTACTATTCAATGGGGCTAGCAAGGCTCTAGTGTCCTAAATCAAACATAATCAACAGCAGCTTAAAGTGTAAGGAGAAGGAAGAAGACACTGTACAAACTGGTCTCTCTGATGTTCTCAAAATTAGACATTTCCTGGCAAGTCTAGACTACCTAGGCCCTCTGCCAATCGAAGTATATTCATGTGTAGAACTGGGGCAATTACCTGGGCCACTTTGGAATCAACTCAAATAGAGAAAGTTCTTGTACAACTGAACTGGCTTGAGAATTGCCATGAGGTCAAAGAGTAGGAACATCTCTAGCAACACATTCAGAGCAATTCAACATGCCTTTTTCTGAACTATGTGGCTAGAATAAACTATTAATAATGTCAGAAGACCAAAAAAAAAATTTAAAATGTACTTACAGTGCTTTCTATAAATATAACTCTGAGGGTGTGTATATTTTAAGTTGGGAAAATACTGCCTCAGTCACACGAAAATAAAATTCAGGACACCAGATTACAATTAATACTCTTAATATAGCAAATATAACAAAAAAGCATGACTTCTACTTTGAACACATCAGTAGTTTTAAAGTCTACCAACTAAATAGTATTAGCAATTAACATTTACTAAGCAATTTCAAAATTTTCAAAAGTATGCTTACCAAAGACTATTGCTTTAGCAAAAGGTGGAAATAATTCTGTTTGTCTGAATAAGTTTTTGTGAATTTGCCAGAGGTCTTTGTGCAGTTTCTTAAAGTCACTGTATCTCTTCCAAACGACTATCTGAAGCAGAGAGAAAAAAAGTTACAAATTAATGGAACTATTCATAGTAATGTGATCTGGGCTATATGTGGTAAACATCAAAAGCCATCATCACATGCTGGAATTATAAACCATTCTTTTAAAAAAAAGTTTACAAAGCTGTTTTCATGCAAAGGAAAACAAAGCAATAGTATAAGTCCTAACCAGTATAGTTAACTGTTTTATGGTGAAACAATATTTGCATTAAAAATAAAAATACAAATAAAATTGCACTTCTGGTTATCACATTGTTCCATGTAGATTTCTGAAAATTTGTTAAGCAAATGTTTCATATAGTAAATTAAAATGGAGACAATCAATACCATTACATTAATTTCTTTAAAAGCCAATTTCTATTTCCACGGGTATGACCTAAGTGGTCAAATATATATTCTCTCACTTTATCACCTTATGATTCTGAAGAAAAAGTTACCTAAATAGGTCCACCCTCCTGGACACTCTTTTTTCTGAATTTTGTGATATTACTCTTTCTTGGTTCTCCTCCTACGTCTCTAACTGCTCCTTCTCAGAATGTCTCACCATTTACATTACCCAAGGCCTGCTCCTGGGCACTTGTCTCTTCTCTCTCAGTAATCTCATCAGCTTCCCCAGCTTCAATTATCACCTCTATGCAGAAGACTCCCAAATCTATATACCCCTAGACTCTCTCCCAAGTTTGGGTCCCAAATTACCAACTGTCTTTTGGACACTTCCAATCAAATGTCTCTTACTCTATATCTAATTACAGTTGATTCTACATCCACACAGCAACTCTTGGACCTATCTTGCCTCTACTCACAAAGCCATCATCCTAGCTCAGTCATCAATCACAACTTGCCTGGCAGTGGCAGTGGCCTCCTAAATGCTCACCCTACCTCACTTCGCACCCCTCTCCCATCCAGCCTCTACACATCTGAAGTGACACATCTAACATACATATCTGACTATATTATTCTCTTATAGCTCCATATTACCTTGAAGTACAAAGTTAGAGGTAGCTATACAGTGCCATGGATAAAGCACTGTGCTTGGAGTCGGGCAGACAAGTTTGAATCCTGCCTCAGACAGTTACTACCTATGTGACATTGGGCAAATCACTTAACCTCTATTTGTATCCGTTTCCTCATCTGTAAAATAAAGACAATAATAATACCTACCTCCCAGTGTTGTTGTGAAGATCAAATGAGAGAATAATTGAAAAGCACTAACAGCACCTGGCACAGAGTAAGCACACTACCAATAACGATAATAATAATTACCATTATTATGTGACTTATTGCCTCCCATGCTTTCTTCAAATGTATAATGGGCATGCTAATAGCACCTCCCTCAACATAGGTAATATGCAATGATAACATATGTAAAGCAGTTTACAAACCTTAAAGTACTATGCTAGCTATTCTACTATTAGTTATTGTTATGATTATTGACTTTTCAAGCGTTTCACACTTTTGTTCTGGCCTACCTTTCTAGTTTACATTTGTACACATTACTTCCCTTAACATACTCTGTAATCCAGCTAAAATGGCCTCTTGCTGTCCCCCAGACACAATTCATCTCCTACATCTATAACCTTGCACAGCCTGCACACTCCCCTTCCCGAAATCAACTCCATCCTCACCTCTTAGAATGCTTAATTTCCCTCCAAGGTCATCCACAATGTCAGATCCTACCTTAACCGCCACAAAATGCTAGAATCTCCCTGCCCCCAGATTACCTTGTATTTACTTCACATACTTATTGTAATTCTGTGGGTACATGTCATTTTTTCAGTTAGAATGTAAGTTCTTTGAGGTCAGAGAGTTTTATTTTTCTTTCCATTTCCAGCACCCAAGAAAATGCCTAAAACATACTAGGTAACTAATAAATTCTTGTTTACAGAAAATGAGTAATTTTTAAATGCCCAAAACATATGAGCAACTGACTAGGTGGATAATTTTAACCATATCACATGAAAAGAGAAATTAGCATGAGGATGAACTTGCCTACTTCATTTCCTAAATCTTAATTATTGCTAAGATGAGGACTTAGCATGATACGATAGAAAGAATGCAGGCTCTGGAGTCAGAAGACCCGGATTCAAATCCCACTCCTGATATTTACTACTTACATGACCATGGACAAGTCACCTAACCTCCTCCAGTCTAGTGTTCTTGTCTATATGAAAGGGTCAGACTAAATATCCCCCAAGCTGCTTTCCAAATCAATGACCCCATAATTGCTAGGACAAAATGAATTCTAGGCAAGATAGCTTCAAATAATACTTCAAGAAAGGAGCCAAAAAGTAAACAATCTCCCAGATTAGGAATAGTCTGAAATGCATGACTCTGGGCCATCCCCTGACTTCTCCTCCAATGCCTTTTGTCAGTACTTTCCTGGGACCCTGTTTTTCAGTTTTCTTTTGGGTGTTGTCTCCTTCTATTTTCTTTTTTTTTTATCCCTAGCACTTAGTATATTTCCTGGCATTAGCAAGCTGACTAACTAACTGGCTTATTAAAACATTCTGTTTCTGGAAAAAAAAAAAACTGACTTTGTCAGCACCTTCTAACAAATTCAAAATTTTCTGTGTACAACTGCACTTTAATACTAATGAGCCCACACAAGACCAACAAGGAACCTAGTATGACTTAAGAGTCCTATTCCCAAAAATATCTCTCCAGAATTCTTGAGATTTTTCACTACATTTAGTCATAATAACTGAAATTTCACCAAGTACAGATCCATTTAGATTAGTAAACTTCGTACTAAAAAATGCAAATAGTCATAATCCAGGATGTTTTAAACAAGGTATTCATTAAATTATTTTAATTAGATTTTCTTCTTCCTTTCATCTCAACATATCACCATATATGCCCTACCCTACCTAAACAGAAATTCTGACTGACAGGCAACATAATGCAATGTAAAAAACACGAGATTTGGAGTCAGAGAATCTGCATTCAAATTCCAACTCTGTGCCTTTTGACCTATGTGACCCTGCACTTAACTGCTTAACTACTCTATGCTTCAGTGTCCTCATTTGCAAAATGAAAGGATTGCACCAAATCAGAGGTTTTGGTCAAACTGAAGGATCTCAGGTCCTCCCCCCAAACAAGAGCAAAACTAGAGAGTTCCAGTCTCAACAAGATGAAAACATAATACAACACAGATAATGTTAATTTGTGGTTTTCTAAGTCAATATGGCCTACAGAGATCCATTTCTATTTAAGATTTATTCCAGAGAACCTCTGAAGTCCTTCATAATCTTATGATAAGAAGAATGTGAGAGGAGAGTGAGGTAAAGCCCAAATGCCCCAAAGCAAGGCTTTAGCCCTCAGACAGGCAGTCAGATCTAGAGGTCAGAAGAAGATGGAAGGAAAGAGGCTGATAAAGAGCTGTAGATAATAAGTGTTACCTCTAAGCTGACAATTAACAAGAGGCATAAATCAAAGGGGAGATGTATCAAAAAGCCTGACCAGTTTACTCATGAATGAAAGTAAAAATGAATAAAGCATTTCAACTAAGTATTTAATGTGTGCAAAGTACTACTGGCTAACACCTAAAATGTAAATGGAAAAGACAGTCCCTGCTCTCAAAGAGCTTACATTTCTTTGGTGGTTCTGATGATCTAGGACCCTGGTTCTTAACTTTTTTTTGTACCACAGACCATTTTGGCAGTCTAGTGAAGCCCATGGACTTCTTCTGAGAATAATGTTGTTGTTTTTTAAAGCACAAATAAAATACATAGAATCTCAAAGGAAACCAATGATGTTGAAATATAGTAACCACAACATTTTTTTTTTAATTCATGGACCACAGGTTAAGAATCCTTGATCTACAAGAAAAAGATAGTGTTCTTAAATTCAAATGACATGACCATTTAGCAAAGGGAGAGGGGGAAGGAAAAGACAAAATCATTATTTATAATAAATAGCCCTAAATCATCAAAAATCCAACTTTTTAATAGCCATGTATCACTAAAATAACATCACAGAATCTCAAGAGTTGGAAGAGACATCATATCCAAAAGGGAATCGCTAGTCCAACAAAGTTATCACTGACATAAAAAAAAAAGTCCAAAGATTCATGATAGATACTGCTGCCAATCAAAATTATCAACATGCAAAGAATAGGAAATAAACACTGTTATACACTCAAAGAATGTTGTTCAATCATTCAGTACTGTACAATTCTTTGTGATACCATAGACCACAGCGTCCATGGGGGTTTTCCTGGCAAGCATATTAGAATGGTTTGGCATTTCCTTCTCTAGTGGATTAGGGCAAACAAAGATTAAGTGGCCCTCACCCAGGGTCACACAAATAGTTAAGTCTGATATCATATTTGAACTCAGGTCTTCCTGACTCTAGGGCCAGCACTCTACCCACGAAGCCAACTAAATGCTTCCTATGCTAAAAGCATGGACCCATAGAATATAAAAGCCAATGGGTCCCCAACATCAGTTTCAGCAACCTTACAAAGTTCTTAGTTACCTCAAGCAGGACAGATACAACGGAATTTTAGGTAAGACAGAAGAGGAAGGTCAAGATCTATACATCAAAGAACAAATGGCAGAAGGAGAAAGATCGTAACAGATAAGATAAAAACACTGCAGACAAAACTGGAACTTGCAGACTAACCAGAACCATTTAACACCAGACCTAGTTATTTGACAAGGTCATCTTAAATAACTGGAGCTAGAAAGTCTCTTCTCACTAACCAATCAATCACAAGAGCTAAAATCTGACATCTCAGTTAAATTTTGCAAGCTCCGGGTGGTTATGAAGCCAATCATCCTTTTTTAATTTATTTATTTTTAGTTTTTAACACTTCCATAAGATTTTGAGTTTTAAATTTTCTCCCCTATTCTCCCCTCCATCCTCCCCAAGACAGCAAGCAACCTGATATAGGCTCTACATATACATTCATATTAAACACATCTTCACATTAAGTCATGTTGTCTTTTAAAGAATTAGAACCAATGAAAGGAACCACAAGAAAGAAATAAAAAAGAGAGAGAGAACACTATTCTTCCTTATAAGGTCAGACTCCATAGCAGACTCCATAGATCCTTCTGAGTGTGGAGAGCATTTTCCATCATGAGTCTTTTGGAACTGTCTTAGATCCTTGCACTGCTGTGAAGAGCTAAATCTATCAAAGTTAGTCATCACGTAATGTTGCTATTACTGTGCTCAGTGTTCTCCTGGATCTGCTCACTTCACTCAGCATCAGTTCATATAAGTTTTTCCAGGTTTTTCTGAAATCAGCCTGTTCATCATTTCTTATAGAACCACAGGATTCTATTACATTCATATACCACAACTTGTTGAGTCATTTTCCAAATGATGAGCATCCTTCCAATTTCCAATTTTTTGCCACTATAAAAAAGAGTTGTTTTAAGTATTTCCATACATGTGGGTCCTTTTCCCATTTTTATGATCTCTTTGAGATAAAGACCTAGTAGTGGTATTGCTGTATGAAAGGGTTTGTACAGTTTGGCTGCCCTTTAGGCATAGTTCCAAATTGCTCTCCAGTGTGGTTGGAGTTCACATCTCCACCAACAATGCCTTAGTGTCTACCTTCTCCAATATTTATCTTTTTCCTTTTCTGTCACAGTAGCCAATTTGATAAGTGTGATGTGGCATCTCAGAGTTCTTTTAATTTCTCTAAACAACAGTGATTTAGAACATTTTTTCATATGACTATAGATAGCTTTGATTTCTTCATCTGAAAACTGCCTGTTCATATCCTTTGACCATTTTTTAACTGGGGAATGACTTGTATTCTTATAAATTTAATTCAGTTCACCATATATTTTAGAAATGAAGCCTTTATCAAAGACACTGGCTATAAAAATTGTTTCTCCAGCTTTCTGTTTCCCTTCAAGTCTTAATTGCATTGACTTTGTGCAAATACTTTTCAATTCAATGTAATCAAAATTATTCATTTTGCATTTCATAATATTCTCTATCTCTTGTTTGGTCATAAATTCTTCCACTCTCCATAAATCTGACAGGCAAACTACTCTTTGCTCTCCTAATTTGCTTATAGTATCAGCCATTATATCTAAACCATATATACATTTTGACTTTATCTTGGTATAAGGGAAAAGATGTTGGTCTATGCCTTATTTCTGCCATACTATTTTCCAGTTTTCCTAGCGATTTTTGTCAAATAGTGAGTAATTATTCCAGAACCTGAAGTCTTTGGGTTTATTACTATAGTTATTGAGTACTGTGTCTTGTGTACCTAACCTATTCTACTGATCCATCACTGTTTCTTAGCTAGTACCAAGCAGTTTTGATGATTATTGCTTTCTAATACAATTTAAGATCTAGTACAGTCAGCCTACCTTCCCTTATATTTCTTTTTATTAATTCCCTTCATATTCTGAACCAGTTCTTCCAGATGAATTTTGTCATTTTTTCTAGCTCTATAAAATAATTTTTGGTAGTTTGATTGCTAAGGTAATGAAGTAAATTAATTTTGGTAGAACTGTCTTTTTATATATTAGCTCAGCCACCAAGGAGCAACTGATATTTTTTCAGTTCTTTATATCTGACTTTATTTGTGTGGAAAATGTTTTGTAATAGTGTTCATATGGTTCGTGAATTTGTCTTGGCAGGTAGACTCCCAAATATTTTATATTACATACAGTAATTTTAGATGGAATTTCTCTATCTCTTGCTGTTGAACTTTGTTAGTAATATACAGAAATGTAGATGATTTATGTGGATTTATTTTATATTCTGCAACTTTGCCAAAGTTTCTTATTATTTCAAGCAGTTTTTTAGTTGATTCTCTAGGATTGTCTAAGTGTATCATTGTATCATTACAGCCAGCCATCTTAATGAAATGGCTGTAATAAAATCAACACAGAAAAACTCTCTTACCACATCATGTAGTTTCTGTTTGAAGATCTCCATAAGGGAAACCCACCCCAAAGCAAGCCCTTCCACTTATGGACTTCTCATTGTCAAGAACATTTAACTGATACTGTAGATAATATAAAATATTTGGGAGCTTCAATCTGCCTCTTTGCAACTTTTATTCTTTCTTCCATATAAAAGGTCTTCAGATCCCTAAAGACATTAGCCATGTGCCCCCACACACAAATACACACAGAGTCAATTCTTTTCAAGTTGAAACATCACCAGTTCCTTTAACCAATATTCACATTACACAGGCTTAAAACCTTTCTCATCCTGGTTGTTCTCCCCTATCAACGTCTTTCTTAAATTGTGCTACCCAGAACTAAACATAGTAATATTCCCTACTAGTCTAACGAGTGCAGAGTATAAAAGAATAAGAATTCCTCATTCCTAGAAGCTAGGCCTGTGTTAACCCAGCCCAAGATCACAGGAATTTTTTTGATTATCACATTAATTCCTGATTCATGTTTGCAGTTCACTAAAATTCCCGGATCTTTTTCAAAGTGCCATGCAACAACGAATCTCCTATCTTGTACCTGTACAGTTGAATTTCTGAACCGAAGTGAAAGGCTTTACATACTGGGTCTTGCTCAATGCAAGATAATGGCAGTTCATTCACTATTTATACCCTGAAAAATGTAAGTAAACTGGAGTCCCCTAAGTCTATATTATAGAAGGAATATCAGCCATATAAAAAGCAAATGCTTATACAAAAAAAAAACATTCAACAGAATAATTCATTAAAAAAAAAAAATCCAGGTATCTATGACAGTGCCTTTAAAACTCAAGACCTAGTTTTTGGTAACTGTTCAATGATATTTAACATATTACAGAAAAATTTACAGCTCTGATGAACTTAGGCACCTTATACTTAGTTTTTGGAGAATAAATTCCTCCTCTTCTTATAGAAAAAAAAATTAATGGCGTGCCTAGAATTCCAAAGAGAGACTTAATAAGGCTGGTGAACAGAAAGAAAAAAGTGATATTTAGTAGCAGGATATATAAATTGTATGGCATTTAATTTCATATTTGTTAAGAAATTTAAGTTCAAAAATTGAAACATTACCACCTTGAAAGGGAAAAAATTATTTTTTCATCAGAAAATATTGCTTTTCATTGTTTTAAGTGGTCTTTCTCACCTAAGTCAAGAATAGAAAATAGTAGTATGGTATAACAGAAAGAGCCCTAGTCTAGGAATCAGAAGATCCTGTGTTTTATAGTGCTTCTATCATTAGCTAGCTGGTGAATTTAGGCAAATCACAAATTGGCATTTCATGCCTGGTTTGAGTTTATCAATACTCCTCTTTTTGTACTACTAACTGACTGCATCTTACTCTTCAAAGATTGGTTAATTCATAAGAGATCTCAAGTATATATGGTTCTGAAGGTCCCCTCTTGGTCTATGATTACAAATGATACATTTTTACCTGCCTATATAACCTCTCAAAAACAAGTATCAGACCAAGTTCAAATTCACAGCATGCCAGAAAATGAACACTTTTTCCTTCAGGTTCTATTTATCCCTCTAGACTTCCTTTGACTAGCTTAAACTTAAGATGATTTAAGTTCACTAAAATGCTTTTCAGTGATAGATTTATAATTAAGAACTAATAGAACCATAGCTACTTTAAACTCATCAGCATACTAATTTTTAGGCTCTTGCTGACTACCACTTTCTTATATTTGAGCCATCAGAAGTCACTTTTGAACAATATAGCTATAAGAAATATGACCTCTACAAAAACAGAGCCTAGCTAGAATATCATTTGATTTTACATTATCACTCATATTATTCTTCAATATCTAATTATATTTTAAATATGAAAACTATGCATCTGGTTTTTGCTGGTTCATGGTGATAAGAGGATATAATCAGAGATATAATTTTCATATTTAAGGATGATACTACTGACAATGCTATAGTCAAATGAGTATACATGGCTGAAAAGACTGACTCATGATCAGAAGTAACTCTAATATTATATGCAACTACTGAGCACCTTGTGCTAAATATGCTGATAGATAGACAGGCAGAAAGATAGATAAATAAATGGGTATAATTCCACCAAATTGGAACTTTTAAGTTTTGGAGGTAACTGGAACATTGTTCTTTACCTGTTTTGTAAATTTATTAGATGTTTAGTGATGAGGCAGGAAATACCCAAAAAGGCAATCACATAATCAAGAAGATGGACTGATGCCTAGGATCACAAAATGGACCAATGAGTTTGAACCAGCATGTCCAGGTAAACTGATCCAAAGTTGGCAATGGTGTTATGGGGCTTATTCATTTCTTGTGCTAAGGATTTTCTCAACCTAGTGAGAAATATAAAAGTCAAACTGAGCCTTGGAAACAAGAAGCTTAGACTACATCAATCTAGAACTGAGTAATTCCCTTTCGTATTTACTTATAATTACCTTACTCTGGCATGTTACTTCTGATTTTATTATAATTCCCCTTTTAAATAAGCCCTAGAAATACAATACTGTGATTTGAAAGAAATGGAAAGGAACAAATGACAAAATTTCTGGTCACACAGCAAAAGAAAGAAGGTAAGTGACTGGGTATAGCAGATCTCTGCAGCCAGTAAGTAAGTACAAGACACAGTAAGATTTGGACAGTATGATGCCTCAAGGTGGTATTGATGGGGTGCTTATGTGCATGTGCTTGGACCCCAATTCTAAAATCACATTTCTCTCTAAAAAATAATATTTCTCCCTAGCCTCAAAACACTATCCTAGGCAGTTTCTCCCCAGCCCAAGGACACAGTCTGCCCTAGCAAAACCATTATCTCCCTTCCTGCCACAGTAGCCAGCTGTACCTATATAATTTATTAGTTTGAACCAGCTGTGTACTGGCTGAACTGGCTGTGTACTGGGTCATAATGACATTTAGTACTCACTGACAAATCATATGTATCCTAGACTTAGCCATACATATACTCCCCTCTCTAATAAGACATTGATGAGAGCAGCCTGGTATTGCTTAGTCAATCCTGACCCTTAGTTGACTTAGTGACATTTCAAGTCTAAAACCACAACTCCATGTAGGCCCGCCTTGGGCTATTTCCCTATGAACTCGAGGTAAAATGCCTGTACAGTAGATACTAAAAGTGCATGTTCCTTTAAGAACTAACCATTCCTTAACCATTCCCTAATTCCACCCTGAATCACCTAGTCATCACATATGGCACATGTTTTACTACAGAATATAAACTCTACCTGTACCCCATTCAAATCACAGGTTCCCTAAGAACTCTTGCCCATTGAAAAGCATAATAAATCTTTACCACCTTGACTTCAAGAATGCTTGAGTCTGCAAATTCATTCCAGGCGACCTGCCCTGGTACTCGGATCTTTGGGGGAAGGAGAGGTGCTCACCACCCCCTTCCGACCCTCATCAGTATTCAGTGATCAATAATGTTTTAAAGAGAAGTTGAAAGTTAAATCTCTATGGCCAAAAGCAAAACTCCCTTTGATCACTATATTATTCATACATATGCTATGTGAAGATTTTCTTTTCTGTCCAGCTATGGTATCTGCATTTTACAAGACCATACCCAGTGTTGTTCTGTTCTGACTAAAATTTGAGTTATCCCTTCTGAACAAAGAAACATTTCAGATTTGACTACTGGATACTGGGTGACTGTATCTGCTGTTACTGTTCCATGCTATCCTACAGCTCTGCCAAGACGTCTAAAATTGTGTTTCACCCTAATTTTAACAAATACCTTCTATCCATTTTATCATCAGTCTACGGCCCATTTATGCTATGCTAAAAGAAGCTGGTAAACTGGCTGTGTTCTAAGACATTGCTCCTACCTTAGAAACTCATGTGAAGTATAGCTTTTAGACTGATAAAACTGCTTAAACACAATAAACCTGCTCCAAAATGTGGAGATAACCTACAAATTTCATAGCTATTTTAAAAAGTGTACTTAACCACTGCTCTATGACTCCTCAGTTTGGTCTAGTACCTAATGTCACAACTGCAATATATGGGTAAAGAAATATAGCTATGGAGGTGCTCTGTTTTGCATCTACTTTCCACTTTTCTATCAAGCACAGTGGTTTTACTTTACTATTATTATACTGGTAGATCAGCCACTTTCTTAGACTTTGGTGCTAATGATGCTATTTTGCCACTGACTCCTATATTCATCACCTTATAATGTTTATCAAGCTTCAAGAAAGCTGATAAGACATCTGGGGTAGTCTCCAGTCTCAGAGACACAAAGTTAGATAAGTGAATTTGCAACAACCACATGAAATAATCTTTCTCCACTGATAATAATAAAAATAACCACCTTTATACAGCACTTTAAGTGCTTTATACATTGCTTTCTTCAAAACCAACCTTATGAGACACGTCAAACAACTGTTATTATTATCATTTTACAGATAAGGAAACTAAGGTTCTAGACGAGTAACTGACTTGCCCACACTCACGCAGTCCATAAGTGTCTAAGATAAAATTTGAATTCTGGTCTTCAGGTAACCAAGTGCAGTAAGTATTATAGTCTCTTACCAAACTGCTACAGCAAAATGATTGGTAAAATATAATTTTATGAAGAATGGCTGAGAAAATCAAGGTGAGTGAAGGACCTATGAAAGTGATACATCTTTCAATGAGATAGTTGCCAAATTCAGTTTTTTCAAAGTTAACTAGTAAACACAATAACCAAAAAATTGTAAATCCTAATATATAAACTGCTCTCTCTACTAGTTGGCTTTCAAGAATACCAAAACAACTCAAGGTACAGAAAACATTTAAATTTTTATTTAAAATATTTTTAAAATGAGATCAGAAGAGAACAATCGGTAAGATGGGTAGTCTATACTTACTTTAGTAATCAAAAAATCTAGTCCAAACAGTGGTTAGAAGTGCAATACACTTAAACAACAATAACAGGAGATGGGCTTTTAGAATAAGAATTGAAACTCCAATTTTCTATTACTTTACCTTTCCCTAAGTCATTTTCTCATCACAGATAGAGTACACAAGGGTAAATTCAAACTTTCAAAAAACCCCGGGAATACAAAGCACCTTAATTATAAAAAGTAGTCAAAAAGCATAAATAAAATGAAATAGAGTCCCCTTTATTCAAAAATAGTTAAGGAGGCAGGGAAAATTCCATGACCAATTATTTTTTTCTCTAAACTTCGATGATTTCAAATGTCTTTAAAATGGAAAAGTAAATAAAAATACAACCAGAAATGACAATAACAAGTGTGTGAAGCAACAATTAGCATCCAAGGCCAATAAAAATACCAAACTCAAAATTGATAGGAGACTTTACCAAAAAGAAAAAAAAAAAAAATACATATATAAGAGAATTTTCCCCAAAATGTTGTCTCCACCACAAAAGAGCAAAACACTAAGTTCACTGTTCTATTCCTCTGATCTCAGATAAATTTAATTAATGAGTGGGAACTTTACAAAAATATATATATATATATATATATATATATATATATATATATCTAGCATTAAGTATAAAAATTAAGTAACCAACTAAAATAACACTTTTTTTCAAAAAATTTTACTTGCGATTTCTGGATTAACCCTTTAAAATAATCACAGTCAGCCCAGAAAAGGCTTTGAATGATGTAGCTTGATCCCTGAATTTTATGATTAACTATTCTAATTACCACTGTCCTTTCTCAGTACCCCCAGCCTCCATCATTTCAGCACTTTCCCACTGTCAGTGTTGCCACCCCATTCTTTCATGGGCTTTCTTCTCCTTTTCTCGTCTTAGTCTAATTCACTAGTTTGGTTTTTTTTTAATCTCTGCTACTTGAGTGTCCATTATTATCTTCTTAGGTCTAAATGTCTTTCATTCATAACAGCTTAAAGAATTTCTAATTTGAAAGATTACTCAGACGGTCTTAGTACAATTCTGTCACTGTCTCAATTTTCATTAATAAAATTTAGTACCTGTTTGGAAAACTGAATTACAGCAATCATGAAAAAGGCAGGAAACATATCTTGCTTCCTACTTTTCATCATAACATATCCTTTACCTTAACTGCTCTGTTCTTACTACAGTCAGAAGCAACAACTAGCTATGTAATACCTCAGCAGTTATAGTCTTTCACAGTTACTATAATAATTTTGATAACAGAATAAAGAATTGAAAGAGAAAAAGGAAACAAATGAAATGGATAAGTTGAATTTATTTTATAAAGTGATAATTTAGCATTTTCATCAAGTGAATGGATCGGTGACTTCAGACACTCATATAACCTGAGGAAAAAAATCATAAAAATTATAAAAGATTTTCTCAGATTCCAGCTGTCTGGGACAGCATATTAATTCAAGAAGTCCAATTCTTTTCGATCACTCTGAAGTTTTTCATTACTTCCATAAACCTCTGTTTGTGTTCCGAGCTACTTAAGGATATGCATTGTCTCTAATAATTAATACTAACCTTGTCTGAACTGTACTATTCTCAAAAAGAAAAGAAAAAATTCTTCACATTGATCACAGAAAAAAACTGTATTCTTCAAATAGCCCCTGCCTAAAGTAGACAGTTTTATTATATTTCTACAAAAGAATTTCAATCTGATTTTAAGTCAGCATCCAATACTTTACTACTTTAAACAGTCACACAAGAAACCCCTATGTTCAGCAGGACTAACACAACACCTAAAACAAGCAAGAGTTCCTCTGTCTATCACAACATTGCTAAAAATCTTCAACAGCTCCAATGGAGAATGGCTTGATCCCTAAAACAGCAACTACCTCAATTATTTGCACTTAGGAGTAGTTGTTGTTGTCACTGTTTAGAAAAAAAATAGTCAAACGGAAAACTGAAATCCTAATTGGCTAACTCATTTTTGACAATTATCAATAACTTTGCTGAAAGAAACATATGAAATGAGATAAATGAGAAAACTAAAACAGTTTTATTATAATTTAGAGAATGTACATAAGGTGAAGTCAGCTATACTGGAAGACTTTTTAATGCCTTTATATTATCATTTCTAATAAAACACCATGCAATAGTCTGACTGAAAGACACTTACAATAGTTTTTTGATGAATGGTTCACCAACTGTTGTTATTAAAAAGGGTTTTCCCAAAAAAATGATGAATAAGGAAATGGCAGAGATTGTATTCATGGATAGATTCAAGTCAGGATTCTCCCTGAAAAAGGGGAATATCAAGGCTAAAAACTACAATACAACAGTCCCAACAAGATTTCTCAAAAAGCAACTACAATCTACTTTCTCTAATATGGTAGCAAAATTTTCAAAAGCTTATAATTCACAAATTAGTAGCTGCCAGGCAATTTTTTTTAATTAGTAAAATCCTACTGAAGTGGGTTAGGCCAATCAAACTCCCAGGATATGCAACACGAAATCTGAAAAAATGACATTTAATTTGAACACTTTATAGTCAATGAAATAAAATAAAATGTAACACTGATGTCAAAGCAGCTGAGTCAATATTCTATATAACCTCAAATACATTCTAAATACTTTTTTGGAAGAAAAGAAAAATTTTATCTTATCCCTTTTGAAATCAGTAAACTGGCAGGAACTGAAATGAAAATCAATCAGCAGGCAGTAAGATGAAGCAAAACTCTCACTGAATTATTTTAATAAGCATATTTAAGTAGAGGGTAACTTCAAATGACTTCCATAACAAAATTTTAAGGTACAATCAACAGGTTGACATCTTTTCAGGAAGAAAAATGACACTGAAATGTTCACAAAAGTATTACTAACAGTGAAAACCAGAAATGAAAAACATTCACAAATGATTCACCCAACTCAAACTGGTCAACTAAACCCTATATCCAAAAATTAAATAGCTAGAGTCCTTAATGTGTAATTGTAGTCTTAAAGGAAGCTACAGGTATCAAAGAAATTTTCACTTCTAAAAGGGCATACACTTATCTCTTCTACCTAGCCAGGATGAGGGGAGCAGTAATGTAAAATCCTCATTAAAATTTTTTGGCTCTCTCTTTGTACCAGGGATGAAGTCTGAATTTTTTCTTTTTCTTTTATGGGGTGTTTATACTACATTACTGTAAAATTTGGGTGAAGTATTTGGTCATAGGCTCTTGTCTGCTGGCCTTTGTGTGTCATCTGGAGCTTCTGAAAAACTCCCAAAAAAAATCCCATTTAATTTCTTATACTGACCCAAAATATATTGAAACTACAATGGGAAAATTTGTGATGTGGCAAGGATACCTGCATTTCTATAAAACTTTATTTTTGGTGATGTATTATACTACTAAATGGATCTGAAATAGTACAAAATTGCTCATTTGTTGTGATATAACTAGGGATTGGTCAGCAAAGAAAGTTACAAGAGAGATAACTATACCTATAATTTCTATTGGGGAAAGGAAACTCCCAATGAAGAAACTACCTCTACTAACATAGGTCAGTACTTCTCTGCAACTCTTAGAGAACTGCTTAGAGCATTAAGAGATTAAATGACTTGTGCCCAAACATTGCCAGTATGTTTCAGGGACAGTACTTCAACCCTACACTTGCTGACTCTGAAGGCAGCCCTTCATCTACAATTTCACAAAGTCTGAAAGCAGTCTTGACACATGCAAAATCATACACCGGGACTAACATACAGAAAAATATGTTCAATTTCGGTCATGGTATTTGACTAAAAATCCATCCAATACATAAAATTATCACAAACGTAAATGTGTTACCTCCTGGACATCCTCTGGATTTCTTCTTGAAACAATCTATAATAAAAGAAACATAAGAGTACTGGATCAGTATCAGAATTCAACTTTATGTGACATTATATAACATTATGTTAACAAAACGGCCAATAAAGCTTATTAAAAGAAACAAAGTATAGTAACAGCTTAATTACACGGAAACCAGGCAACTTCACCTATTTGGAACACAAGCAAGAACGAAAAAATAAGCCCAAAAGGGTGGTGAGGTAGAACCTCTGAGTCACTAAAAATTAATATCAAAATGAACAAAGCCTAAGTTCCTACATTTACTCACAGATCTACATTCTTAACTTAATGAGCTCTGATTTTGCACATGGGCCTAATAAGCTTGGTTATGCAGCTTTTAAGCTACATTTAAGTCTACAGATTTTTAAGGAGCAAATCAGAAATGAAAAGTAGGGTGGGAAAACTGAGAGTTACAGGAAAGATTTTCCTATAAAACATTTTTTAAAAAAGTCAAGAATGCAAAATGACCCTTTCAGTGACTGCTGTCAAAGCTCCTGAACAGCCAGTTTTATCATATAATCTTTGTAGGTCTATATACTGTTTTGACTTTTAATACATACAAACATGAAAATTCTCATATATTTAAATAATTGTCAATTACTTAGGATGGAACTGAGATATGACAGATAATTAGTTAGATATAATTCATGTAATCCAAACACCTAAATTTTGCCCTAAGTTCCAAATTCCTTCCCCAAAACATTTTAACAATCTTGAAAATATCTTACATATAATTAACTTGACTTTTACTTTCTTTACTTTTACTTTCTTCTTCTTAAAAAGGTCTTAAAGAGCAGTAGGAACATGGAGAATTCATAAACCTGGTGATATTCCAGAAGAATCCAAAATTGCCTAATACCACTATAAGTCATTTTATAAGAGATTTTCTTGAAGGAAATATATGTAAACTAATTTTACTAGTTTATAAATTAAATTATTTTCAAAAAAATTACTTAAACCTGCAAATACAGTCTCAAGGTGACAATGAGCCTCCTTCAGAAGTATAAATAACAATGACTGCAAACATAAAACACTGTTTTAGAAACTTCCAAATAGTTGATTTCTGTATTGCTACTGTTATTCTTCCTTCTAAGTAGGAAGCAGTATCTATTATTATTCTTTCTATTAGTATCTAAGTAGTATCTATTATTAAGTAACACTATTGTTCAGACCAAAAGAGCCATGACCATACCTCCCCCAGATCATACCAGCTGGGAAGCACCAAAAACCTCCAAACCCCCAGAACCAGCTCTGAAAACAGCAGTGCAAAAAAAGTCAGAAGCTTGAGACAGAGCCCTTCCAACCCATCACACCAGGAATAAAACCCAACATTAACATAAAATTTCAAATCAAGAAGTAAGGTGGAAAAAATAAGCAAATTATTTAAAAAAAAAAAAAACCTGACCATAAAAAGCTACAGAACTGGTGACAGAGAAAATCAAAACACAAGCTCAGAATACAATGGAGTCAAAACAGCTCTAATCACAGCCTCAAAGAAAAATATGAACTGGACACAAACCCAACAAAAAATCATGGAAAAGCTAAATAAATAAATAAATAAATTTCAGAATCAAATAAGAGTGGTAGAGGAAAATTTAGGTAGACAAGTGAAAGCCATCAAGAAAATACAATTAACAGCTTGGTAAACGAGGCACAAAAAAAAATACTGAAGAAAATAACACTCTAAAAAATAGAATTGACCTAAAAGAAAAAGAGGTACAAAAATTCACTAATGAAAATAAGTACTTAAAAAAATAGAACTAGACAAGTGGAAAAAGCAGGACAAAAGTTCACTGAAGAAAATGATTCCTTAAAAATTAGAACTGAGTAAGTGAAAGCCAATGACTCTATGAGAAATCAAGAACCAATAAAACAAATCAAAAGAATAGGGAAAATAGGGGGGTGGAGGCAAGATGGCTGAGTAACAGCATGGACTTTCTAGAGCACTCCCATCAAGTCCAGCCAAATACCTGTAAAAAATGGCTATAAACAAATTCTGGAGCTGCAGAACCCACAGAATAACAGAGTGAAGTAAATCTCCAGCCCAAGACAGCCTGGACAGTCAGTGGGAAGTGTCTATCACACCACGCTGGGAGCAGAGCACAGTGCAGCAGCATAACTCATGTTGGCACAGACAGGACCTGAGCAGGACATGGGAGGACTGAATATCTCATATCTGTGATGGTTTCCAGACTTCATGACCCCAAAACACTGAGGATAATTTGGAAGGTCAGTGGACAAAGCCTGTGAGACCAGTGCAGAATAGTGGAGTGGTCTGGCCAAAGTCTCAGGGTGGCAGAGCGGGAAAGGATGGAAGAACTCATTGCAGCCACAGTAGCAGCAGAGACAGCTACAGCCACTTTTTCACTCTAAGTCCACAGACTGTGGGGGAATCAAGCAGCTGACAGTACACCCCCACACACCCACTGGAAGCAGAAAACTACCTTGACAAAGAGTTCAAAAGTCCAAGTATATGGCTGGGAAAATGAGCAAAAACCAGAAAAAGAATCAGATTATAGAATCTTACTTTGGTGACAAGGAAAACCAAACCATGCAAATGGAAGAAAACAAAGTCAAAGTTCCTCCATCCAAAGCCTCCAAGAAAAATTTGAATTGGTCTCAGGTCATTGAAGAGCTCAAAAAGGATTTTGAAAATCAAGTAGGAGAAGTAGAACAAAAATTGGGAAGAGAAATGAGAGTAATGCAAGAAAATCATGAAAAACAAGGCAACTCCTTGATAAAAGAGACTCCAAAAAATGCTGAAGAAAACACTTTAAAAAGTAGACTAACTCAGAAGGCAAAAGAAATCCAAAAAGCCAATAAGGACAAGAATGAACTAAAAAGCAGAATTGGCCAGATCGAAAAGGAGATTCAAAAGCTCACTGAAGAAAATAATTCTTTAAAGATTAGAATGGAGCAGATGAAAACTAATGACTTTATGAAAAATCAAGAAATTATAAAACAAAATCAAAGGAATGAAAAAGTAGAAGACAATGTAAAATATCTCATTAGAAAAACAACTGACCTGGAAAAGAGTTCCAGGAGAGGAAATTTTAAAATTATAGGACTACCTGAAAGCCAGGATCAAAAAAAGAGCTTAGACATGATCTTTCATGAAATTATCAAGAAAAGCTGCCCTGATATTCTAGAACCAGGGGGAAAATAAATTGAAAGAAATTACTGATCACCTCCTGAAAGAGATCCCAAAAGAAAAACTCCTAGGAATATTGTAGCCAAATTCCAGAGTTCCCAGATGAAGGAGAAAATATTGCAAACAGCCAGAAAGAAACAATTCAAGTATTGTAGAAATACAACCAGGATAACATAAGATCTAGCAGCTTCTACATTAAGGGATCAAAGGGCTTGGAATATGATATTCCAGAAAAGGAGCTACGATTAAAACCAAGAATCACGTACCCAGCAAAACTGGGTATAATACTTCAGGGGAAAAAATGGTCATTCAATGAAATAGAGGACTTTCAAGCATTTTAGATGAAAAGATCAGAGCTGAATAGAAAATCTGATTTTCAAACATAAGAATCAAGAGAGATATGAAAAGGTAAACAGGAAAGAGTAATCATAAGGGACTTACTGAAGTTGAACTGTTTACATTCCTACTTGGAAACATAACATTTGTAACTCTTGAGACTTTTCTCAGTATGTGGGTAGTTGGAGGGCTTATACACATATAGACAGAGGGCACAAGGTAAGTTGGAAAGGGATGATATCTAAAAAAATAAAATTAAGAGGTAAGAGGAATATTTTGGAAGGAGAAAGGGAGAAGTGGAATTTGCCAAATTATCTCTCATAAAATAAGAAAAAGCTTTTTCAGTGGAGAGGAAAAGGGGGGAGGTGAAAGGGGAAAAGTGAAGCTTACTCTTATCATATTTGGCTTAAGGAGGGAATAATATACACATTCAATTTGGTATGGAAATCTATCTTACAGTACAGGAAAGTAGGGAAGAAGGGAATAAATGGGGTGTGTGGGGGAGGACAAATGAGAGGAGGAGATTATTAGAAGTAAATACCTTTGGGGAGGGACAAGGTCAAAAGAGAGAATAGAATAAATGAGGGGCAGGATTTATAGTTAGTCTCTCACAACATGACTTTTATGGAAATCTTTTGCATAACTACACATGTATAATCTATATTGAATTCCTTGCCTTCTCAGTGGGGATGGGTGGGGAGGTAGGGAGAGAAGCTGGAACTCAAAGTTTTAAAAACAAATGTTAAAAATTGTTTTTACATGCAACTGGGAAATAAGAAATACCGGTAATGGAGTATAGATAGCTATCTTGCCCTACAAGAAAATAGAGGAGATGGGAATAAGGGAAGGGAGGGGTGTGATAGAAGGGAGAGAAAATTTGAGGAAGGGTGATTAATCAGAAGGCACAGTGTCTTGGGATAGGGGGAGGGGAGACATGGGGAGAAAATTTGTAACTCAAAATCTTGTGCAAATGAATGTTGAAAACTAAAATAAAATAAATTTTTTAAAAAAGAATAGAGAAAGTAGAAGAAAATGTGAAACATCTCATTGGAAAAACAACTGACCTGGGAAACAGAACAAAGAGAAATAATTTAAGAATTATTAGATTAGCTGAAAGTCATAATCAACAAAATAGCCTACATATCACATTTCAAGAAATTGTCAAGGAAAAGTGCCTGGATATCCTAGAATGAGAGGGCAAAATAGAAAATGAAAGAATCCACAGATCATCACCTGAAAGAAAACCCCAAATGAAAACTCCCAGTAATATTATGGACAAATTCCAGAGCTCCCAAGTCAAAGAAAAAATACTTCAAGCATCAAGAAAAAACACTCAAATACCATGTAGTCACAGTCAGGACCGCACAAAATTTAGCAGCTACTACCTTCAAGGAGCAGATAGCTTGCAATATGATATTCTGGAAAGTCAAAGAGTTGGGATTACAACCAAGAAAAACCTACCTAGAAAAACTGAATATCATCCTTCAAGGGAAAAAACTGACATTTAATAAAATAAAGGACTTTCAGGCATGTCCACTGAAAAGACCAGGGCTAAATAGAAAATTTTGCTTTCAAATACAAGACTCAAGAAAAACATAAAAGGTAAACATAAAAGAGAAAAGTTTAAATCATTTACCTTTCTGCATAGATCTGCAAGATAGATCTATCTTCTAAGATCTTTATTATTATTAGAGCAGTTTAAAGGATTCTATACAGAAAGAAGGTAAGGGAGTAAGTTGATTATATTGGGATTATGTAAAAAAAAAAAATGTATAAGCAAGAAAGAAGGATGCCCTGGAAGAAGGGGAGAGAGAGGAAGAATGAGGGAAATTATCTCATACAAAAGAGGCACACAAAGAAGAACTTTTACAATGCGAGGAGAATAAGGGAGAATGATCAATGATTGAATATCACTCCCATATAAATCGGTTCAAAAAAGGAAAAAAAGATATAGATATATGTATGTACACATACACACATATTCATACATATATACATACACACACACAAACACACACATGCTCTACTGGTAATAGAAATCTATCTTAACCAACAGGAAGTAGGAAGGGAAGAGGATAACAGAAAGGGCTGGGAAGAGGGGTTACAAAAGGGAGGGCATACAAAAGAAGGCAGTGGTCAGAAGAGAAATGGACTTTAGAGAAAGGACAAGATTTTTCTTTTTTTTAAGATTTTTCAAAAAGAGGCAGAAGGATAAACAGAAGAAAATAGGATGGAAGGAAATGCACATTTAGTAATCATAACTGTGAATGTGAATGTGAATGGGATGAATTCACCCATAAAACTGAAATGGATAGCAGAAAAAATGAGAAACCAGAATCCAACAATGTGCTTTCAAGACACACATACAGATTTAAAAAAGGTAGTTCTAACAATCATGATCTCAAACAAAAGTATCACTGACTTAAAGGGATAAGTGGGGAAATCTTGCTAAAAGAACCACAGAAGATGAAAGTCACTGACATCCACATGAGAAAAAACATAACATACATGCACCAAATGGTTAGCATCCAAATTCTGAAAGGAAAAGTTCAACTTCTGAAAGGAAAAGTTAAATAAATTATAGGAGGAAAAATTAAAACTACACTAGGGGAAATGCCTCAACTTTCCCCTCTCAGAGCTAAATAAATCTAACAATAAAACAAGAAATAAAAGGATGAATATAATCTTAGAAGACTTCAATGACAGATTTCTGAAGAAAACTGGATGGCAATAGAAAGGAGTCTCAATTTTTCTCATCTGGACATGGTACTTTCACAAAAACTGATCATGTATTAGGTCATTTAAAACTTCACAACCAAATGCAGAAAAGCAGAAATAGTAAATGCACCCTTTTCAGATCATAATTTAATTTTTTAAAATCACATTTAATAAATGACTGAAAGCATGGATTAAAAATTAATTGGAAGCTAAATAATCTAAAGCTAAAGAATGAGTGGATCAAAGAACAATTCATAGCAATCAATAATTTCACCAAAGATAATGAAAACAATGAGAAAACGTTAAAATATTTCCAAAGTAATACCTAGAGGGAAATTTATATCTCTAAATATATACATCAATATAAAAGAGAAAGAGGTAACCAAAGAATTGGGCATGGAACTTAAGAAAAAACACTAGGAAAAGAACAAATTAAAAATTCCCAATTACGAAACAAAATGTAAATCCTGAAAATCAAAGGAGAGATTAATAAAACTAAAAGTTTAAAAGAAACCCTATTCAACAAATAGAAGTAGGAGCTGGTTTTATCGAACAGAGGGAACAGAACAAAATAAATAAACCCTTAAATAATTTTATTTTTTTAAAAAGGAGAAAACCAAGTTACTAATACAAAAAATGAAAAGGGTAAATATGAAACTAAAGCAATTATTACAAGTTATTTTGTCCAATTAAATGCCAATTAAACCAACAATCTCAATGGAATGGATGAATATTTACAAAAATATATGCTGCCCAGATAAACAGAAAAAGAAATAAAATCCCATTTCAGAAAAAGAAATTGAACAAGATATCAATGAATTCTCTAAGAAAAAATCACCAGGGGCAGATTTATTTGCAAGTGAATTCTACCATACATTTAAAGAACAATTAATTCCAATACTTCATAAATCTTTTGGGAAAAGAAGTAAAGAAGGAGTCCTACCTATCAGGTTTTTTTATGATACAAACATGGTGATGATACCTAAACCAGAAAAAGCCAAAACAGAGAAAGTTATAGACCAACTTCCCTAATGAATATTGATGCATAAATGTTAAATAAAATATGACAAAGATTACAGAAACTTATCACAAGAATAATACACTATCATCATGTGGGATATATGTCAAGAATGCAGGGCTGGTTCAATATTAGGTTCAATATGGTCAGCATAACTGACCATATAAATAACAAAATTAACAGAAATTATATGATATCTAAATAGATGCAGAAAAAGCTTTTGACAAAATACAGCACCCATTCCTCCTATTAAAACCACTAAAGAGTGTAAGAATAAATGGAGTTTTCCTTAAAATAAGTAGCATCTACCTAAAACAACCACCAAGAATTATATGTAATGGGGATAAGTTAGAACCCTTCCCAATAAGACCAGTGGTAGAACAAGAATGTCCATTATTACCACTACTATTTAATATAGTACTAGAAATGTTAGCTTCAGCAATAAGAGAAGAAAAAGAAATTAAAGGAATTAGAACAGACAATGAGGAAACAAAACTATCACTCTTTGCAGATGACAAGATGGTATACTTGGAGAATCCTAGAGAATCAACTAAAAAACTACTTGAAACAATTAACAACTTAAGCAAGGTTCAAGATATAAAGTGAAACCACATAAATCATCCACATTTCTGTATATTACCAACAAAGACCAGAAGCAAGAGATAGAAAGAGAAATTCCATCCAAAGTTACTGTTGACAATACAAAATATTTGGGAGTCAACCTACCTAGAAAAACACAGGAACTATATGAACGCAATTACAAAACACTTTTCACACAAATAAAGTCAGATATAAATAACTGGACAATTTTCAGTTGCTCACAGATAGTCCAAGCTAATATAATAAAAATGACAATTTTACCTAAATTAATTTACTTATTCAGCGCCATACCAAACTACCAAAAAATTATTTTATAGAGCTAGAAAAAAATAACAAAACTCATCTGGAAGAACAAAAGGTCTAGAATATCAAGGGAATTGATGAAAAGAAATGCAAGGGAAGGTGGGTCAGCTGTTCCAGATCTAAAACTACATTATAAAGCAGCAATCATCAAAACTACTTGGTACAAGCTAAGAAACAGAATGGTAGATCTGTGGAATACGGTAAGTGCACAAGACACAGTACTCAATAACTGTTGTAATCTACAGTTGGATAAACCAAAGACTCCAGCTTCTGAGATAAGAAATCACCATTCGACAAAACCTGCTGGGAAAACTAGAAAACAGCATGGCAGAAATAAGGCATAGAACAACATCTTACAATGTATACCAAGATAAGGTCGAAATAGGTACATGATTTAGATATAAAGACTGATACCATAATCTATTAGGAAAGCAAGGAATAGTTTGTCTGTCACATCTACAGAGAACAGAAGAAATTATGAGAAAACAAGAGACAGAGAATATTATGAAATACAAAATGGATAATTTTTTTACATTAAATTAAAAAGGATTTGCACAAACAAAGCCAATGCAACCAAGATTAGAAGGGAATCAGAAAGCTGGGAAGTAATTTTTATAGCCAGTGTCTCTGATAAAGGTCTCATTTCTAAAATACATAGAGAATTGAATCAAATTTATAAGAACACAAGTTATTCCCCAACCGAGAAATGATCAAAGGATAAGAACAGGCAGTTTTCAGAGGAAGATTCAAGCTATCTGTAGTCATATGAAAAAATACTCTAAATCACTATTGATTAGAGAAATGCAAATTAAAACAACTCTGAGGTACCATATCACACTTATCAGATTGGATACTATGACAAAAAAGGAAAACGATAAATGTTGGAGAATATGTTTGGAACATTAATGCATTGTTGGTGGAATTATTAACTGATTCAACCACTCTGGAAAGCAATTTGGAACTATGCCCAAAGGGCATCAATCTGACATAGCTATATCACTACAAGGTCTTTATCCAAAAAAGACCATAAAATGGGAAAGGATTCACATATACAAAAATATTTATAACAGTTCTTTTTGTAGTGGCAAAGAATTAGAAATCGAAGGGATGCCCATCATTTGGGGAATGACTGAACAAACTGTGGTACATGAATGCAATGTTATACTATTGTTCTATAAGAAATGATGAGCAGGCTGATTTCAGAAAAATCTGGAAAGACTTACATGAACTGATGCTGAGTGAAGTGAGCAAAATCAGGAGAACATTGTATACAGTAATAGCAACACTGTGCAATGACCAACTTTGATAAGACTCAATTCTTCTCAGCAATACAATGATCTAAGACAATTCCAAAAGACTCATGATGGAAAATACTACCCACATCCAGAAAAAGAACTATGGAGTCTGAATGCAGATCGAAGAACACTATTTTCTCTTTTCTTTTGTTTTTTCTTTCTCATGTTTTTTTCTTTTTGTTCTGATCCTTCTTTCACTTCATAACTACTGTGGAAATATGTTTAATATCATTGCACATGTATAGACTATATCAGACTGCTTGCCATCTCGAGGAGGGGGAGGAGAAAGAGGGAGAAAAAAACTTGGAACTCAAAATCTTATAAAAGTGAATGTTGAAAATTACCATTACAAGTAAATGGTAAAAATAAAATACTATAAGTGTGTGTGTGTGTGTGTGTGTGTGTGTGTGTGTGTGTGTGTGTGGCGGGGGGGGGGGATAAACAAAGAAAAAGAAATTGAACAAGCCATCAATGTGCTTTCTAAGGAAAAAAATCTCTAGGGGCTTCACAATTCTACTAAACTTTTAAGGAACAATTAATCCTAATACTATAGAGAAAATATTTGAAAAAATAAGTAAAGAAAGAGTCCTACGAAATTCCTTCAATGACACAAATATGGATTTGATACCTAAAAAGGAAAGGCAAAAACAGAGAAAGAAAACTACAGATGAATTTCCTTAATGAATATTCATGAAAAAAATTTAAATAAAACACTAGCAAGATTACAGCAATACATCTCAAAGATCATATACTATAAGCAAGTGGATTTATACCAGGAATGCAAAGCTGGTTCAATATTAGAAAAACTATTCACACAACTGACTATATCAATAACAATACAACAAAAATCATATAACTATAAAAATAGATGCAGAAAAGGCCTTTAACAAAATACAACACCCATTAAAAAATATTAGAAAGCACAGGAATCAATGGAGCCTTTCTTTACACCAGCTTTAGCAATAAAAAAAAACTGAAGAAATGAAAATAGGCATTGAAGAAACAAAACTATTAATTTTGTAGATGATATGATGATATACTTAGAGAACCCAGAGAATCAACTAAAAAATTAGTAGAAACAATTGACAACTTCAGTAAAATTTCAGGATATAAAATAAACCCACGTAAGTCACATAAATCATCAGCAATTCTATGTACCACTAACAAAAACTCAGTTGGAAAAGATAAAAAAAGAAATCCCATTTAAAATAATTGCCAACAATATAAACTATTTGGGAGTCTACCTGCTAAGACAAACCCAGGAATTACATGAACACAATTACAAAATAATCTTCACACAAATAAAAACAGATCTAAACAACTAGAGAAATATTAATTGCTCATGGGTAGGTCAAATCAATAATAAAAATGACAATGCTACCTAAGTTAATTTAATTATTCAGTCCCATATCAAACTACGAAAGAATTATTTTACAGAGGTAGAAAAAAATAACAAAATTCACCCGAAAGAACAAAAAGGTCAAGAATATCAAGAGAATCAATGTAAAAAAATGTGAAGTTGGCTTAACAGTACCAGATTTCAAATCATGTTACAAAGTGGTAATCATCAAAATAACCTGGTACTAGCTAAGAAATAGAGTGGTGAATCAGTGGAACAGATTAAGTGCATAATACACAGCAGTATATGATCATAGTAATCCAGTATTTGATAAACCCAAAGATCTTAGCTTTTGAGGTAAAAATTCAACATCTGTCAAAAATTACTGGGAAAATTGGAAAGCTATTTGGCATAGACCAACATGATGCAATAAGCAACCTAAGATCAAATGGACAAATAATGTAGACATTAAGGGTAACATCATAAGTAAATTAGAAGGGCCTGGAAAAATGTACCTCTCATGTCTATGGATAAATGAAGAGTTTATGACCAAATAAGAATTAAAGGGGATTACAGGAAGTAAAATAGATAATTTTAATTATATAAAATTTAAAAGCTTAATGAAGCTAAATTTAAAAGGAAAACAGGAAACTGGAGGGGGAGGGGAACTACAGCAAGTTTCCTGATAAAGGCGTTATTTCTCAAATATATAAGAAACTGAGCCAATTTTATAAATATAAGAGTCATTTCCCAGTTAATAAATGATCAAAAGATATGAACAGGCAGTTTTCAGAAGAAGAAATCAAAGCTCTCAATAGTCACATGAAAGAATGCTCTAAATCATTACTGATAGAGAAATGCAAATTAAAACTGTGAGGTACCACTTCACATCTATAAGGTTGGCTAACATGGCAGAAAAGAAAAATGACAAGTACTGGAGGGGATGTAGAAAAACTGGGACACTAATACACTGTTAGTGGACTTGTGAACTAGTCTAACCATTCTAGTGAACAATTTGTAACTACACCCAAAGGGCTATAAAATTGTGCATACCCTTTGACCCAGCAATATCGCTATTAAGTCTACATCCCAAAGAGATCAAGCAAAAAGGATAAGGACTCACAAGTACAAAAACATTTATAGTATCTTTTTTTGTGGCAGCAAAGAACTGGAAATCGAGGTGATGCCCATCAGCTGGGGAACAGCTTAACAAGTTGTGGTGTATAATGTGGTATATGATGGAACATGTGCTATAGAAAAATGATGAGCAGAGTGATTTCAGAAAAACCTGAGATTTCTATAAACCAGGAAAACAATTTACACACTAACAGCCATATTGTAAGGGTGATCAACTATGAAAGACTTAGCAACTCTGATCAAGACAATGATCCAAGGTAATCCCAAAGGACCCATAATGAAAAATGCTATTTTCCTCCAGAAAACTGATAAACCCTGAATGCAGACTGAAGCATACTTTTTTATTTTACTTATTTTTACTGTTTTGTTTGTGTTTTCTTTAGAAACATGGCTAATATGGAGATGTTTTGCATGACTGCTCATGTATAATCAAAATCGAATTGCCTTCTTAAGGAGTAGAACGGGGTAGAAAGATAGGAGAAAATTTGAAACAATTTTTTTAAATTATTGTTTAAAAGATCTTTCCATGTAATTGGAAAACATTTAATGAAATAAAAATAATTTTTAAAAGGGAATCATTAAAAAGTTATAGTGATTTTTTAAAAAAGTAATAATAAAACTTTCGTTTTAAAAGACATTCTGTGACAAAACAGGGTTCCCTGTTTCCCAGCAACATGGATTTATTTCTCCTAAAAGGCAACAAACTGTCCCTAGGACTTCATTTGTCCCTATCTCCCCTGATTCAGGTTCCTAATCACCTAAGGACATAAAAAGCCTACTCCCTCAGAATTAAGCCTCTCTGAAATGATAAATGTATGAAGACAACTTAGGTCACCATATCTTGTCCTGTAAACTACCCTGTGTTTGAGAAGACCTCATTTATAGATGTTAGGTGCCACTGTATCTTTACTGTATATGCTTGCTACATTAGAACTAAGTAAATCTCTTTTTGTTAACTGTGCAATGTCTTATGAATGTCATTTCATCCCAAAATCAAATTTAAACCAACAGGGTGACAGTATCAGGCCCAAACCTAATACGTACAAAATAATATAGATGAAACGGAACAGAATCAGGACCACAACATACCTTGTTTTTTGGGTTGTTTTTTTTTTTTAAAGGACCAGAAAGACAATCTTACAGCTATGAATGGTCAAAAGAAATCAAAGGAGAACAGAAAACAAAGAAGATAAAACTTTTAGTGTTTGGTTAAAGTTTCTATTATTTATTATTATTGCTAATAATAATAAATATAAATATAAGTGATATTTATTAATATTGCTAATATTATTTATTATTTTTATTACTTCAGTTTATTGACATTGTTAAATTTATCATAGCTACTGGCTATTTAGCTGAGATGTCTAAAGAAGGATTTATGATTTTGGCTGAGAAACCTGAAGAGAGATTCATAGCTATCTGCTGAGAAGCCTGAAGAGAGTTTCATATCTATTGGCTGAAAAGAACCTCATAGTACTCACTGCCAAAGAGATTTAGTAGTAATCCACTCCAATAAATGGAGGACTGAGTTACACATGGCCTTGAACATAGCACCTCAGCTGAAACAGAGAGGAGTTTGAAAAACTGTAGCCTCAGTGGATAGTGGAGGTGTATAGAAATCATAGTAAATATTGTTTGGGATATGACTATGGCCAGCATTAATGATCATCCTGAGTATGGAGCAAGAAAGCCCAGGGCCTGAAGGAAACCAACACGTGGCAGGCAGTAGATATTGCTGGGAAAAGAGGGGTATAATGGCATCAGTAAAAGACAAGTCACATCAATAAGCTTTTATTAAGCACTAACTATGTGCCAGGCACTGTGCTGAGCACTGGGAATACAATATAAAATGATAGAAGATAAAAGAGAAGCCATAAGATAGAATGAATATCATAAATATCAATATGAGTATTATTAGTAATAATGTATTATTAAAATAGTAAATGTAATATTATATAATGATATAGATAAATATGATAAATGAAATACACAGAAAAGAATAACAAAATATATAACGTTGTGCCATCAAAAGCATTAATTACCTATGCCATGTGGGCCCTGGTCACAGATATTTCCTTTGCACAGGCTCCTTAGTCACTTATGTTTTCTGTATACCTATATATTACACATATCTAATGAAAACACAGGGAATTCAGTGGGAAGTCCACTCTTCCCACTGGAATGTTCTGATGTGAGACTGTATTCAAGGGTTACAGAATTACTTTGTTTATATTACTATTTAATTTTAAATGTTTTTTTAATGACTGTGTCTCATGGCTAACTAATAAAAGTAGAATATGCCATTTGAGGCTAATAGGATATGGCTGGAAGAAGAATCGGACCTACAAAATACCTAGCCTCTGGAAGACCCCAGAGAGTTTAGAGGGTCCTTGTGAGTTATAATTATATACTTTTATATAAAAGTTAATAACAAAAAACCAATCTAATAAGCATTAAAATTTATACAACAGAATATGAGAATATTCTCTCTCACTCTAGTCAGCTATCAAAAAGTATATATCTGACCATGCTACCACTCTCCTACCCCTACACCCCCACTCCACTGTTCAATAAGTTCCAGTGGCTCCCTATTAGCTCCAAGAGCAAATATAAAATCTCTCTGGCATGTATGTCCTTTATGATCTGTAATGTTCAGGTTTCCTTCCACAACAAAGGAAGTTGATTTCTTTAGTCTTTGCTTTTCCTCTTTGCCTCTGTATTAAAATGGATCATTCAAACACCAGGCCTTTGATGAGTTCAAAACAAGTAGTGATCTTTGGTAAAATTTCATAAAATGTTCCCTTTTTTAATCTGAATAACTTTGTATTAAGGGACAATTGTGATTTTTATCTGTAAATATAACAATGTAAAAGACTGTGGCACATTGATTGTTTTGTTCTTTCTTATATGGCAATGAGGATTTTAGATTGTGGACATCACATCACCTCTTTGCTAATAATGGCAAATTTTTCAAGTAGGGAGAATACAGGGTCTGGGTCTGGTACAAGCCCAGACCCCATCACTTGGCTTAACTGATGCAACTTTCACACAGAAAAACCGGGAAGCCTGCTTCCAGGACAGCAAGAAAAGTAACATTAAAAGACTATAAAGACTCCTGTAACTGGCTCCAATAGGCTAACTACATGGAGAATGGGAGGCTTTTTTGATTATCTGTGAAAAACTTCAAAAAGTCTGGCAAGCTTCTCCCATCTCTGTCTTCCCTCAATCTGTTCATCTGTTCTCTTTATTGTTAGGTGGCATTCAGTGAGAGACCATGCTTGAAATGGAGAGAGACTGTGAGGCCTTCTCCCCTTCAAGGTCACATGACTCCAAGGAATGGGTCTCAGCTCCTGGACTCTACAATTGTTTTTGTCTGTTCTAGGTGAAGGGAGTGGTACCTTTTTGACCCTGTGTCCTTGTTCCAAAAGGTATCAGCACCAGAGTGTTCCAGAGTCTAGAAGGAACAGTTTTGCAGTCAGTCCAGTATCAAATGACTCAAGGAGCAAGGAGTGACCTTCTGGACCCAAGCCAGTGAAAGCTGAGGCAAAGACTCATCTCCTGGAGATCCCATGAATTTGGTAAGGACAACGTTGTGTAGGAACCAAGTCTCGGAAGATATCCACAGTCAGAAGGAGTAACAAGGTTAATGCACTACGAAAGGAGACTAAGAAAGAATTGTTAGTCAAGCAAAAGGAAATCAAGAGAAAACAACAACAGAAAAACCCAGACAGGAAAGAGTATCTTGGAGGAAAGACCACTAGATCACCAATGTCAAAAGTTGCTATGATGCCAAAAAGGATGAGAAAAGGCCATCAGTTCTGGCAATTAAGAGATGAATGATAACTTTAAAGGCAGAAGTTTCAGTTGAATGGTAAGGAAGGCAAACTACAAAAGGGGCAAAAAATGAGAAAGAGAGAAAGTAGAAACAAAGAGTGTAAACATTTTATCTATGAATTTAGTTGTGAAAGAGAAGAGGAATATGAAATAATAGCTTCAGAATATGTCTAGTCTAGTGAGGTTTGGGGATTTTTAATGATTTCCTTTATGTAAGTTCTTTATGTAAGTTCTCCTAGTGCTTTTAAAAGTATGCTTCAAGTGGCAGCTTGGTAACTCAACTTATAGAGCACCAGCCTTGAAGTCAGGAGGACCTGAGTTCAAATTCAACCTCAGATACTAGATATTTACTAGCTTTGTGACCCTGGGCAAATCACTTAATCTCGACTGTCTCAAATCTGACACCCCATCCCAAAAAAATATGCTTCAATTTTCAAAAAACATCTGACACAGAACATGAGCTAAAGTACTACATTACAGAGAAAGTTATATTCTGTATTTGCATCAGCTAGCCATGGGAAATAGCTGATACAATTTGCGTTTTTAAATGAGAAAAAAATAATTTATTCTAAGCCTCAGAAGAATGAAAGATTACTTCTATTGCTTCTAGAAATAAATATAAATTCTTCTTTTAAAATTTAAAAGTAAATAATTTTCAATATAAAAGACTAAATCATAGCACAATTTAATATCAAGTTTCTTTGGAGGGAGAAGGGAAAGGGAAAGAGGAGATAATCTGTTCCTGAAACATACTTGAAATCTAAAACTATGCAACTTTGGTTATATTTTGGGAAAACTCATAAGGAGGCCCCTTTAACCCATTTTACCCATTAGATTCATTTCCTTTAACAACATCTGAGAAAAGGTTACCAGAAATCGCTCTAATATGCTAAGCCAGTGGCCTAACATTTAAGGAAACTGCACTGATTGGTTAGAAGCTGACAGAAGAGAAGGATAATCTTTTAGAATGACCTGCTACTGTAGCACATTCTGATAAGTTACAACTAAAGATACTTCTGATTCCTGAGCTGCCTCCTCCATTATACCCTTATTCAACTCATCCCCTCATTCTCCTCCTTTAACATGGTGGTACCATCCCTAATTCCTCCAGGATTTCTCTCACCTGACAGCCTATACGGAAAGGGACTGCAGACTCCATTCTTCCCTCCTTTTTTTTGGACCTCTCAAAAAGTTCATAATCCTTTTTCAGATTTTCTAAGGATAGAGGAGCTATAAGAAGTAATAAAGAGGAACAGTTAAAAAACTATAAGGAATATTATATTTGGCATATACTGGCTTTATTGCCTTAGTTTAAGGACATTTAGGTTTATTCAGAAAAAAAGAAACTACTCATTTAAAGAGTATGAAAAATATGACAGAGTCAATGCTAGTGTGACATTCCTAGAAACCAGCCTTTTGACTCCCAATATTCAGCATTTAGCCCTTTGCTCACACCATTTTCTACAGACTTGTTTCAGAACACCTGAATTTGTTTGATCCCCTTAGCTCAAAGGCAACTAAAGCTAAGTAAAAAATGTGGATGCTCCAGCTTTATTAGGATCCTGTGCAGACATTACTAATGCAACCAACCCAGTTTCCTTTCTTCACGCTTATATATGTTTTATCTATTATAAAAGATATGTAACTAGTAATTTGTCTTCTCTCAAGTTACAATTTTTAAAAGGTGTATACTTTATATCCTTCATAGGATATAAGATCCCCATGCAATTTTTGTAAAATTCAAGAGACAGATGGGGTGTTGGAACCTGGACCCTGAATTTTTCCACACAACCCTGTCCCTGGCATCTCTCTGGAAGGTATCTGACTTAGCCAAGTCCACCTAGATGCTTGACAGTCTTTTCACTGTGGCTCTCCAAGCCAGCTCAGACCTCAACTCCTTTCATTGTCTACACCTAGGCTCCTAAGGCTACTTACCAAATCTCAACCAAATCCCAACCAAATCTCTCAGTCTTTTTTTTTTATAAAAGTATCAGTCTCATGCCCATTAAGCTACAGATTTACTAGGAATCTTGCCTGCTCCATTGACTGTTATAGTATAGCAACTTGCTCCTATTGGCGTTACGATAAACCTTGCCACCCTGAATGAAAGAACGCTTGAGTGACTGAATTCACCCCTGCATCCTTACATTTAGGGGCTCCCAACATCCCAAACAGCAACACCTTTACAAAAATGATTCCAAAAAACACCACTGTACTGCCATGAATTTCAGCAGTTGATGAGAAAACTAGGGGATCATCACCTTTCCTGCCGGCTTACAAAACCCACAAAATCTTCCCTCAATCCTTCTATGACCCTTGGAGATTAGGATAAGGGTTTGGAACTGGGTCTTCTCTAGAAGATACACACAAGAAGGCTTTGGAAGTGGTCACACAGAAAACTCCATAAGAATAGTGCTTAGCATTTTTCTTACAATTTTGCTTTGTATAATAAATCATGTGGAGGACATAAGAAATAGGAGAGAAGACCAGGCAGGAGAGGGGAAAAGGGGAAGGAAGGGGAAGCAAAGGAAGGCAAGGAAACAAACACTGCATTTGAAATCAGAAGGGCGCGTATTCCAGGTCTGATATTTACCACTTGTTTACCCTTGGACAACTCACTTAACTTTTCTGGGCCTCATTTTCCTCATCTACAAAATTAAGGGCTGTCCCAGATGACCTCCCAAGGTCCCTTCCACCTAGAAAGCTACAGGATCCTCTCATCCTAGGTAAATGTGCAGAGTCCACTCTCTTTACCTTATGCCCACACTTTTCTCTACCTGTTTCACTTCACTTTTTTTCTGACCCCCAGCTATGAAGAAACAAGGATATCTGAACTCAGGCGCATGTGGTTACTATACATATACAGTAACAGATGACATCAATCAACAGTTAAAAAGAGAGTTATCCCTTCACAAGCACTGGCTGGAAAGGTAAATGTAGTGACTCAATAAGGGAACAGGGACAGGGGAGTATGACCTAAGGAAGGCATGGAAAGTCCACCAATTTGCAATTTTGCCAAGCACCCTAGTGGTAGCTCCAAAAAATCCTGGTGCCACCTCTGGCACTTGGCACTGTAAGCTGACAATGCCTGACATAAAGCAAAGTACCAACTGAACTGAAAATTAAATGTATACACATTGATCAGTACAACACTAATCAGTCATACACATACAAAGCACAGAATTCCTTAAGTTCCTTCTTTTCTTTTTTAAAGCATTTCTAAATAGTTATATGGACCTATCTGAACTTTCTCCTTACACAGAAAAAGTGCTTCCTCCCTAGGCATGACCCCTTTGATTTGCCTTCAATAGAGTATATTAACTTGACTGGTCTGCCATTTGCATTTACACTATCACATCACCCTGAAGCAACAGATATGTATTTACAAAGATTATCTTAGTCATAAAAGATAATAAACCATAGAATTAGGGAAAATTAGGACAGTTATTTACAAATGTCCTCAATTTAAGAATAAGAAAACTAAACCATTAAGTGATTTACCCAAATCACTGGCAAATCAGTTCCAGAACAAGGAGCAAAGTTCAAGTCCCTTGAATTCCAAGTTCAGTGTTTTTTTCCACTATACCACAAAGTCTTTTTATTATTTTCTACTATAAATCATGGAATAATATACAGAAAGCCAACATAACACTAATCACTTGGTGCTGAAAGGTCTACAGCATTTTCTAAGAATTTTGCAAATTTATAAACTTTGTAAATTTTTATAAAAATTTTTTTGTAAATTTTGTAAGACCAAAAAATTCTAACTCAGAATTATTTTAGATTCATAAAATTCAAAGCTGTAAGAAACCTTAGATATCATCTTATCCAACCACTTAATTTTGCAGATAAGAAAACTGAGGAACGGAGAAGTTAAGCTAGGCAAGTGCCTAAGGTCATACATATAACAAGGAGCCAATGTAGGATTCAAACACAGGTCATCTTACTCCAAATCCATTGTCCTTTCCACTACCTCCCACCAATGACATCAAAAAAAAAAAAGCATGTAACTACTGTCTCAATTTTGACCATCTATATATCCAATATAAGGTAAGAAAGTACTAAGAGTTAAAATGGAGAATCTGTTGGTAAGTACTTGGAAAACAGTTCATCAAGTGAGCCTGTAAGCCTAAAGGAAATGGCAGAAATATATAAAAAATAAAATAGAATTACAAAAGTAATCCTATTACCTCAAACAGAAGACTACTGCTACTTTGTTGAATCACTGAGACTCATTCCATAGAAATATACTACAAGGACTGAGAGAAGAACATCACCTAAAGTTATATATCTAGGTATGAGAGAGATACATACACAGATGTGCAAGCACCAACTTGCTTTACTTATTTCACAAGATAGTCTCAGAGGGAATACTTCTTTACTTAATTCTCCAGAGGAAAAATGTTTTCCTCACCACGATAAGATAACCTGTTTTAAAGCATTAATAATTATTTATCTTTTATTTTTACAAGCATTTATTTTCATTCCCTCCCACTAGGTTCCCTAATTGAACAACTTTTTTTAAAGAGAGGGAAAAAACTCTCCTAACAACTACACATAGTCGAGGCAGAGCCAAGATGGTGGAGTAGAAAGACACACATACTCTAGCTCTTCCACAACCCTGTAAAGAATATCTGTAAAGAAAGACTCTCGACAAATTGTAGAGCAGCAAAAGCCACAGAAAAACAGAGTGAAGGAGATTTCTAGCCCAGGGTGACCTGGAAGCCTGAAGGGAAAGGTCTTGGCCACATGGCACTGGGAGTAGTAGGCCTCTGCTGCCCCTGAAGCAGCAGAACTTTGTAGATCCCTCAACACACATGCAACAAAAGTCAGCTTCAGAGGTCAGTGAGAGGGGTTTTCCAACTTGGCAAGAAGGGAGCAGGGTTCTCCCCTAGCATCAGACCCAGGAACAGGTGGCAGAGGCAGCAGTAGCCAGGGTCCATTGGTTCATTGTTGGAGAGCTCAGCTTAAAGCACCTGGGGGAATTAAGGAGCTGATATGAATCTCAGCATGGAGTGGCAGGCCTGCCCCCCACCAAAAGCCCCTGGAGGAATTGAGCAGCTGAACTGAATCTCAGCAGGGAGCCAGCCAGGGAGTAAACTCCTCTCCCTTGATTTGTCATCCTGAAGGAATCGAGATCTTACAGGTCCCCAGAGTATACCCTACTCTTGACAAAGGACCCAAAAGTCAAGTAACTGGTTGTGAAAATGCCCAAAAAAGGGGGAAAAAATAAGACTACAGAAACTTACTTTCTTGGTGAACAGGTATTCTCTCCCATTCTCTATGATAAGGAAGAACAATGTTTACCATCAGGGGAAGACATAAAAGTCAAGGCTTCGGCATCCAAAACCTCCAAAATAAATATGCAATGGTCTCAGGCCATGGAAGAGCTCAAAAAGGATTTTAAAAATCAAGTAAGAAAGGTAGAGGAAAAATTGGGAAGAGAAATGAGAGCAAGGCAAGAAAATCATGAAAAGCAAGTCAACAGCTTGCTAAAGGAGACTTAAAAACATGCTGAAGAAATTAACACCTTTAAAAATAGACTAACTCAAAAGGCAAAAGAGGCCCAAAAAAGCCAATATGGAGAAGAATGCTTTAAAGAGCAGAATTAGCCAAATGGAAACATAGGTTCAAAAGCTCACTGAAGAAAATAGTTCTTTAAAAACTAGAATGGAACAGATGGAAACTAATGACTTTGTGAGAAACCAAGAAATTACAAAACAAAACCAAAAGGATGAAAAAAATAGAAAACAATGTGAAATATCTCATTGGAAAAACAACTGAACTGGAAAATAGATCCAGGAGAGACAATGTAAAAATTATGGGACTACCTGAAAGCCAAGATGCAAAAAAGAGCCTAGACATCATCTTTCATGAAATTATCAAGGAAAACTGTCCTGATATTCTAGAACCAGAGGGGAAAATAAGTATTGAAAGAATCCACCGATCACCTCCTGAAAAAGATCCAAAAACAGAAACTCCTAGGAATATTGTAGCCAAATTCCAGAGTTCCCAGGTCAAAGAGAAAATATTGCAAGTAGTCAGAAAGAAACAATTCAAGTACTGTGGAAATACAATCAGGATAACACAAGACCTAGCAACTTCTACATTAAGGGACCAAAGGGTTTGGAATATGATATTCCAGAAGTCAAAGGAACTAGTATTAAAACCAAGAATCATCTATTCAGCAAAACTGAGTATAATACTTCAGGGGAAAAAATGATCATTCAATGAAATAGAGGACTTTCAAGCATTCTTGATGAAAAGACCAGAGCTGAAAAGAAAATCTGACTTTCAAACACAAGAATCAAGAGAAGCATGAAAAGGTAAACAGGAAAAAAGAATCACACAGGGCTTACTAAAGTTGAACTGTTTACATGGAAAGATAATATTTGTAACTCTTGAAACTTTTCTCAGTATCTGGGTAGTTGGAGGGATTATAAACACACATACACACACACACACACAGAGCACAGGGTGAGTTAAACAGGAAGGGATCATATCTAAAAAAATAAAATTAAGAAGTTAGAGAGGAATATATTGGGAGGAGAAAGGAAGAAATGGGATGGGGCAAATTACATAGAAGAGGCAAGAAAAAGCTTTACCAATGAAGAGGAAAAGGGGGGAGGTGAGAGATGAAAAGTGAAGCTTACTCTCATCACATTTGGCTCAAGGAATGAATAACAGGCACATTCAAGTTGGTACCAAAATCTATCTGACATTATAGGAAAGCAGGGGACAAAGGGATAAGCAGAGTGGGGGAGAGGATAGAAGGGAGGGCAAATGGAGGGAGCAACTAGAAGTAAACACTCTTGGGCAGGGGCAAGGTCAAAAGAGAGAATATAAGAAATGGGGGCCAGGACAGGGTGGAGGGAAATACAGTTAGTCCCATAAAACATGACTATTATGGAAGTCATTTGCAAAACTACACATATATAGCCTATATTGAATTGCTTGCCTTCTCAGTGGGTGGGGAGGGAGGGAGGAAGGAAAAGAAGTTGGAACTCAAAGTTTTAGGAACAAATGTTGAGAATTGTTTTTGCATACAAATGAGAAATAAGAAATACAGGTAATGGGGTATAGAAATTTATCTTGCCCTACAGGACAAGAGAGAAGATTGGGATAAGGGAAGGGAGGGATGTGAGAAGGGAGGGCATATTGGTGGAAGGGGCAATCAGAATGCAAGGCATTTTGGGGTGGGGGAGGGGAGATATGGGGAAAAATTTGGAACTCAAAATTTTGTGGAAATGAATGTTGAAAACTTAAAAAAAATAAATTTGTAAAATTTTTAAAAACCAATTACAAATAGTCCAGCAAAACAAATTCCCATGTTGGCTATGTCCAAAAACGAATGTCTCTTTCTTCATCTGAAGTTCATCACCTCTCTGGCAAGAGGTAGAATGTTTCATATTTAGTCCTCTGGGGGAGGAGCCAAGATGGCGGAGTAGAAAGACTCACGTATGCTAGCTCCGAACCCACAGCCCATATATTTCCCGCAAAAAGAACTCCCCACAAATTCTGGAGCACTGCAAGGCACGTAGAAACACAGTGGAAAAGATTTCCGTTCCAGAGAGCCCTGGAGAGCCGTCCCCAGGGGTCCATCGTGCTCCGGACAGCGGAGTACACCCCTGTGCTGCCCTGGCCGTGCCGCCCCAGAGCAGATCCGAGCAGGCTTCAGGGACAGAATCTCCAGCGGCCATGAAGGTCCCTCCGCCCACAGATGCTACAGGTCAGTGAGAGAGACGTCTGGGCTGGCCGAGAGGGAAGCGGGGTGTCTCCGTGACTCTGGCCCCCTCAGGAGGCAGCGGCAGAGTCAGTGGTAGAGGTGGCAGCGGGCCAGGACTCCCAGAGCAGCAGGCAGAAGTTCAGGGCCATTACCGAAGATTTCTGCATAAAGCCCCTGAGGAAACTGAGCCTGGGAGGCAGCCCTGCCCCAACCTGCTCCATTACTGAAGGTCTCTGCATAAAGCCCCTGAGGGAACTGAGCCTGGGAGGCGGCCCTGCCCCCACCTGCTCCATTACTGAAGGTCTCTGCATAAAGCCCCTGAGGGAACTGAGCCTGGGAGGCGGCCCCCCCACCCAAGCACCAGAACTTAAGCTCACATTGAATAGCCGCCATGCCTGCCGCTGAAAGCCCTGAGGCTGGGGAGCAGCATTTGAATCTCAGACCCCAAGCACTAGCTGGGCGGATCTAGGCGGGGGTGGACAGGAATCTCAGAAGTCAAGTAACTGGCTGGGAAAATGCCCAGAAAAAGGAAGCAAAATAAGACTATTGAAAGCTACTTTGATGGGGTACAGATGTTCCCGCCTTTCAATTCTGATGACAAGGAACAATTCTTACCATCAGGGAAAGACGTGGAGATTGGGGCCTCTGTATCCCAGACATCCCAGGTGGATGTCCAGTGGGCTCAGGCCATGGAAGAGCTCAAAAAGGATTTCAAAGATCAAGTTAGACAGGTGGAGAAAAACTGGGAAGAGAAATGAGAGAGATGCAAGAAAAGCATGAAAAACGGGTCATTACCTTGGTAAAGGAGACCCAAAAAAATGCTGAAGAAATTAACACCTTGAAAAATAGGCATATTTAGTCCTCTGGACTCATAGTTTATCACTGCATTGATCAACATTCAAAAGTCACTGAAAATTGTTTTTCTTCATAATATGGTCATTGTATAAATTGTTCTCCTAGTTCTTCTTACTTCAGGGGAACTAGTTCAGTTCAAAACAGCATCAATTCTAAACCCAAGGACCCCAGCTTCTGGGAAAAGAACTTACCGTTTGACAAAAATTGCTGGGAAAACTGGATAACAGTGTGGTGGAAACTAGGCATAGACCCCTGCCTGACACCGTACACAAGAATAAAGTCCAAATGGCTACACGATCTCAGTATAAAGATTGATACCATGGACAAACTGGAGGAGCAAGGAATAGTGTATTTATCAGATTTATGGAGAAGGGAAAAATTTTTGACTAAAGAAGAGATAGAAAGCATTATGAAGTGCAAGATGGATAATTTTAGTTACATTAAACTGAAAAGTTTTTGCACAACCAAACCCAATGCAACTACAATTCAGAGAGATGTAGTGTATTGGGAAAGAATTTTTACAGCTGTTCTCAGGGATAAAGGCCTCATTTCTAGAATATATAGAGAATTGAGTCATTCAATACAAGTCATTCCCCAATTGATAAATGGTCAAAGGATATGAACAGGCAATTTTCAGAGGAAAAAATTAATCATTTTGATTAGAGAGATGCAAATCAAAACAACTCTGAGGTACCACATCACACTTATCAGATCGGCAAACATGACAGAAGAGGAAAATGATAAATGTTGGAGAGGATGTGGGAGAGTTGGAACACTAATTCATTGTTGGTGGAATTGGGAGCTCTTCCAACCATTCTGGAGAGCAATTTGTCACTATGCCCAAAGGGCTATAAAAATGTGCATACCCTTTGACCCAGCAATATCGCTACTAGGACTGTATCCCAAAGAGATCATAAAAATAGGAAAGGGTCCCACATGTACAAAAATATTTACAGCAGCACTCTTTGTGGTTGCCAAAAACTGGAAATCAAGGGGAGGCCCATCAATTGGGGAATGGCTGAATAAGCTATGTGTGGTATATGAATGTAATGGAATACTATTGCGCCATAGAAAATGATGAACAAGAAGACTTCAGAGAGGCCTGGAAGGACTTATATGATATGATGCCAAGCGAAATGAGCAGAACCAGGAGAATTTTGTGCACAGCAATGACCACAGTGTGTGAGTTCTTTCTGGTAGACGTAGATCTTCATAGCAATGCAAGGACATAAAGAAAAAAAAATTCCCAATGGTCTTCTAAGGCAAAATGCCTTCCACATCCAGAGAAAGAACTATGAAATTCAATCACAGAATGTAGCAGATCATTTTTGTGTGTGTGTGTGTGTGTGTGTGTGTATTATGTTTTGGTTTGTTATATGATTTCTCCCATTTATTTTAGTTCTTCTACACAGCATGACTATAATGAAAATGTATTCAATAGGAATATATGTGTAGATCCCATATAGAATTGTATACTGTCCTGGGGAGGGAGGGAGGTGGGGGGGGGGTAAGTAGGGGGAAAAAAAATCTAAGTTTTATGGTAGTGATTGTAGAACACTAAAAATAAATAAAATGAATAATTTTTTTTTAAAAAAACAGCATCAATTCATAGAGGTCTTCCCAGGCTACTTTAAAACTGCCTACTTCACGATTTCTTATGGAACAACATTATTCCATTATATTTATATGCCAAAATGTGTTTAGACATTCTCCAGTAGGTGGGTATTGCATCAGTTTCTGATTTGGCTACTACAAAAGAAAAACGGCTATAAGTATTTTTGTACATTTGAGTCCTTTTCCACTGTAAATGATCTCCGAGTTATGGTCCTCATATTAGTATGGCTGAGTCAAAAGGTATATTTTGGTAACTTATGGGTCGTAGTTCTAAAGAAGCAAATTTATTTATTTCAAAAGTTAATTTTGCTTTGACTGAATATTTTAATAACTTTATCAGTGAAAAAGTCAAAATCTTAAGCGAGGAGGGGAGGAAAGGTAGTATAAAGTATTTTCCAGTTCAAATTATTCTAGCAATATTGATAGAACTTTATGATCTCTAAAGTCCCTTTCAGTTTTAATATTCTATGGTTCAAATATGAACAGAATACAGATTCAGAGAGTACTAAGGTAACTTGTTACCATGTTTTAAATTTATGATGTTAAACAATAGTGTAATGAAGAGTTCTTTATTAGATACAAATATTTTAATTCTGGACTGTAATCCTATCCTATCTTATATAAGGAAAGAATAAACTTCAATCATTCAGGGAGCTATGATTTCATCAGTGAGTATGCTTTCTCCACTGATGCAAATTCTAACCCCTCTAACATCTTAATAAAGGAGCTCCTGAATTGCTGTAGTAAAAAAATACTCACCACTGTAATGAGCTTCTCCAAACTTAGCTAGGTTGATACCTGGACAAAAGCCATGTGGTATATGGCCAGGCCCAGACTCAAAGCCTTTGCAATTCAGGAAGACCTGCAAGAGCTTTTTCACTACTGGCATGACCTCCTACAAGGTCACTTCCATAGTACAATGAGGCCATGTACTTTGGTGGTGGGCACAAAGAATATAAGTAATTAAACAATGCTCAATTGGTAATATTACCAGATATAACATATAAAAAACTGACAACTACAAATATTCTTGAAACTAAAGTTTCTTTAGTACTGATTTAAGGATCCCTTTATCTTACACAACTTCTTGCACAACCATTAAATAGCACCAGATAATGAATAATTATACTTCCACATCTCACAATGTTTTTTGACAAGGCCCCAAGTATAGGAAATCTCTCACTACTCAACATAACCCCCTTCTTCCATCCAAGCTGATTTACTCACTATGTCTCCAAAACCTACTCATTCCATTCTGCTCATCCTGTATCTCTCCACTCTGTACCCATCTTCCATTCTCCTTAGATCTACATACTAATCCATCCTCCACACACTCATGGGGACCTGGAACCTTCAAGTCTTCCTGGACCACTCTAACTATCAGTGATTTCTCTTTCCTTTAAGTTAGCATAGTTAGTACTTAGTCTAATTACTAATTTGCATAAATTAGTACATCTCTGCTCTAAGAGTTTAAGTAACACTCAGATGGGCACTTAAATAGTATATATACTATCTTAAATTACCTAACTTTTTTATATGTATACATATGTGTGTGTGTTCATCCTTCATTACAGAAGAAGACCATGCCATCACAGAAATAATGACATGACTTGCACTTGACTTTGTTTTGAGTGAGGGAGGCTGTGCAGGTCACCAGCCTCACTTCTCCTCCAGAGCCATCTGAATCCAGTGACCAGATATTCATCAGGATGACTAGAGACAATCCAATATGTGGCAACTGGGATTAAGAAGCTTGCCCAAGGTCACACAGCTAGTGAGTGTCAAGCTCTGAGGTGAGATCTGAATTCAGATCCTCCTGACTCCCCTGCACTGCTGCTTTGCCCACGGCATTCCCTATCTGCCCCATGTATATATACATCACAGGAGTGAATGGGTATATGTGTATGCCGGTATTGTGTGTGTGTATATATATATATATATATGTATATATATGTATATATACATACGTATATATACATATATATGTGTGTGTGTATACACACAAAAAACTTCAAAAAATCCAGAAACCACCAGTTTATCCATCTCTAGAGAAGAATGAAATATATAATTACGCTTACAGAATACCTAGCACAATTCTATTATACACAAACAATATATATCTTGTCCTGAGAACCTTCCTCTAGACTTGACTTTAGATAAGAGACTACCTGATTCCCTCATCTCTGCCACAAAAATCAACTGCACTAATACATAAAGATTTCAAATACCACCAAGAGGGGCCCGCTAGAGTAAGAATCACTTCAGTCCAATACAACAGTCCTCCTGCAGTACATATAGACCAACATTCTCTTGCACTTATCATGCAATACTGCACAGTAAGAAGTATTTGTGTTTGTGTCTCATCACTCAGACTGTGGGTATCTTAAAGGCAGAGGCAACCAAAGTTTTATTACCCTAGAACCTAGGGCAGTGCGATGCTAAAAGGCATTAGCTGAAGAAGAGCCTCATCCCGGAGTCCAAGAAATTAAGCACACCGGCCCTCGGACTGGACAGGACTGGACAGCGCTGGACAGTCTTGGTCTTCCCCTCTGGGGCATGGGGCCCTCCAGGCTTCCCTCCCATCCGAAGCGGGGCTGCCCGTCCCACTCGGTCACTTGTCCCCGGCTACGTCTACACATCCCGCCTCAGCGGAATCTCCAGAAAAGTCATTCACACATTCACCCAACGAACAGAACAACGCACCTGCCCAATCAGGGCACCTGGGGGGGAGGGGGAGGCACAAAACAGCAGTGTCTGCTTCCACGGAGCTCACGGGGGCAAGACACACACAACAGACCGCGCAGGACGCCGGGCGGACGCCAGGGGCGAAGCGTCTCCACGCGGGGTCCATCGGGTGCCACCCGCGGCACCTGTGGGCTGCAGCCTCGAGCACCTCCCCCCAGGACGTCTCCCCGGCAGACCGGCGAGGTTCCATCGGCCCCGCTCGCCCGCGCCCGGGCCCTCACTCACCCGGGCGGTCACCTTATACACCGTGTATCCCCTCGGATGCCGCTGGGGGTCGGTGACCGTGTAGAAGCGCGCCAGCTCCGCAGCCCGCTCCCGAGGAGAGGTCATCCTCCCGCCGCCGCCGCCGCCCGCCCCGGACCGTCAGAGCATCTCTGGCCAGCTTCCTGCCTGCCCTCCCGACACAGCCCCGAGGAGACCGCGGAGGAGGAGGAGGAGCCTCGGGAGGCGGAGCCTGGGCATCCCTCGGCCGCGCGGCTTCTGGGCAGCTCCGCTTCCGGGTCGGGGAAACCACTTCCGGGGCCGGGCCGGCTTCGTACGGAGGCGGGCGCTGGCAGCCGGCCCTGGTGGCTGCGGGGTTTGAGTCTGGAGGAGCCGCGCCCTGACCCCGCACCGCACCCGTTCTCTCGTCACCGTGAAAGCCCCAACACCCCCTCGCCATTGCCCCTGTGAAACTCAAATGCTCCCTCTGCCTTTGCCACCAAGGAATCCCCCCCACTGTGAGCAGCGACTCTCCGTGGTGAAACACACTGCCTCCCCCCAACCCCGTCGCTACCAGAGCCCAAATACCCCTCTGCCTCTGCCCCCAAGGAAACCCCTCCTGTCGTTCTGAGACACGGGGATAGTTTCCTTCCTCCTCCTGTAGACCTGAAAGCCCCTACACCCCCTCGACTCTAGTCACTAGGAGAGCCCCCAAAACCTTTCTGCCTTTCTCGCCATGAGAGCCCAAATCCTCCTTGTGCCTTGGTTACCATGGAAAATCCATCCCACCCCATGTCTCTGTGGGTGGAACCAGGTACTCCTTGTCACCGTGGGGTCCCTCCTCTGGTTAACATGAAAGCCAAAATATCCCCTCAGCCCTTGCCAACCTGGAATTGCCAGATCCTGCACCCCCCAACGCCCGCCCAAGAAAGCCCAGATGCACTTTTTGCCCGTGTCAGCGTGGGATTCCCCTGCGCATACTCCCCAGGCTTGCCTTCTTGGAAGATCTCGGGTTTTGGAATGCCTCCTTCCCTTACCTCTCACGTCGTGCTGAGAAAACCAAGGCTGCCTAGGGCTTTATCCCCCAGTCTCCTGTTCCCCAGGGGACAAGTCATAACTCCCATTTTACCATCTGATCCTTTGTTGTTGAGAGCTCAGAGGCACACTGACCTGCTGTGCCTACCCAGTTTTACACCTCTCCTTTTCACCGTTATCATCATCGTTACAATTACCTGGGAGAAAGTAAATGAAGTATCCTTGTGAAACACCTTGAAACTATAAAGCAATATACAAATGTAAACTATGTCTTATCCCCTAACTATGCTTTCAGTCAATCAATAAGCTTTTGAGTGTTTACTACAGACAGTATTGTTAGAGACACTGGAAATAACGAGTACAGAGAAAGAAACAAGTCCTACTGGCAAGGAGCTTATATTGTAATGATGAAGATAAATACATATATAAATAAGCAGCATAAATAAATAAGGAGTTCAAATGTCTATACTATTTGGTGGATTATCATGAAGGGACTATTACAACAAATATACTGAGCAATAGCATGGAATTTGTTAGAAGTAGATGAGATGAAGAGCACTGAAAAATTAAAAAATACTTCAAAATTTAAATAACTTGATTAAATAAATTGATTAAATAATCAATTTAAATTTAAAAAATTTAAATAACTTGATTAAATAAATTGATTAAATAATCAATTTAAATAAATTGATTAAATAATCAATTTAACTTTGCTGACCTGAAAAGTTGGTTAAAGAAAAGGCAACAGGCTAAATGCATACATTTTATGATTTAATTAGTTAATAAATTCCCTATTAAAGAAAACGGTAACATAATGCATTATGGAGCCAGAAAAATATTCTGGCTACCCAGTACAGAAATCTTCTGACTTATATACATTTTACTGTGAGAAAGGAACTCTTAGTTGAACAAATCATAAATTTAGTAAGACAAGACAATTAACATTTTGGGCCTTGCGATTCCAGGCTGTGTAAACATATGTCTTTGTGACATATGATAAGAAGAAAATCCCACCAGGCTTTCTGTCCTAAACAGGTACTCGAAATAGCTGACACAGGAAAGGGTAAACAAAGTTTCAACTGAAATTACAACTCAGAACATCTGTGTTTTTCCTTATCACTAAGATACCAGGAGAAGGGTCTGATAAGGAAGTCCCATTTGCTTGCTTGACACCAAAAGGCATTCTTTGAGTTTAACAAAGGAGACTTTTAGGTCCAGGCTCTTCTGAATTCAAGCTTTGGCCCTTATTATCAACTTCCATGATGAGTAATCCCACAGTCTCCTATGAAACAACCTAAAATGATCCCATCAGAAATATTAAACTGGAAGAATGATTGAACAGACTCAGAATGACAATGCCTATATTGTTTTTGGGAAAAGATAGTACCCATGTCCTGCTCTCATTGTCAACCTGAATCACCAAGAGAAAACTTAAATATAATCTCTCTCTGTAAGACAATCATAGTGACCTAAGAATCCTAACTCCACATACATATGAAAAATAATTTTAATTTGGAAATTAAATAGAAAGTAGTATCCTACCCTTATACAGATTCTAGATTATTATTAGATATTGTTTAGTTGCAGTTACTTCCCCCTCATTTAATATGTAACAGAGTTTAAGGTACTACTCAATTGGTGTGTTAAGTGAGCATTTATCAATCATCTGCTATATGAAAAGCACTATGCTAGGTACTGGGGATACAAAAGCAAAACTGGAACAGATTCTGCCATCAAGATGTTTACATTCTATCAGGAAAGTTACAAAGAACAACTAGAATAGTTAAGGCATTAGAAGGGCAACTATATAAGGATAAACTCATTATATTTGAAAATTAAGGTAAACTGAGACAAGATTCCAAGCCTGATCAATTTGTTAGGTAGGCTAGCAATAACCAATAAATTGGTACTATGGCCTCTCAATAACCAAGGTAGGGCTTACTAGCTGTCAAATAGTTTGAGGAAGTACAAGAGAACAAAGAACAGAAGAGGGTAGGGGGGGAAGACGATTTGATTGGTTATGAGATAAAAAAGTACCATGGGGGTGGGGACAATATGACTGGTTACATCAAGGAAAGAGGGCTAGTAAATACCCCTCTCTGACAAATGAGAAATGTCACTTGTTCTCTGAGATTCATCCACATGTTATAATCTAAGGGCCAGACTTATTGTCTCCTAAAAGCACAAGGACAGGAAAGGTCAAATGTTATATCTTATGGGAATAGTATCAAGTTAACTTGTGGGGATTGAAGATAGTAAACAAATATCCTAGAAGTATCGCAGGAGGTATAGGTATAAGAGATAACTATGTTTCTTTTAATAATAACTTTAACTCAGAAGGAAAGCTAATTCCTGAACTCAACTCAAGGACATAGAAATGTGGCTTTAGGCAGATGCAAACTCAATTATAAAAATCGATACAGCATAAAATCAATTACATTGTACAATCAATACAGTAAAAACTCAAGGTAATAATTTTGATCTTTCCAAACTAAAAAGATGAGAACTCTTCAGTCTAGAAAATATAAGAAAAAGAAATATTGCTGAAGTTTATAAGATGTGAAGGCATAATAGGCTGGACCTAACTCAGGCCAATCCTCTGGTAATTTAGATTTGATATTGAAATGAACTTGCAGGTCCTTCAACAGTTATCACAATAGTTAGTCACAACATAGAATATACCCAAGACATGCACCTAGCCTAAAGTGTCCTCTACTCCATATGGGTCGCCTTTTTTATACTCTTAAGAGACCAGGAAGTTATGACAAAGGGACCAGAAAACACCATTATTTCACTGGAATTGTAGCTTGGGCCTTAGTCCCCTGGGCCAATCAAGCCTCAAAGACAGGTTCCTTGTTTCTTAGGGAAAGAACCATGGGAGGGTCAAATAGAACCCCAGCAGAAAATGATCCTATCACATCTCACTGCTTGGTGGCAAGATCCTGAGGATCGTATATAGAGAATTATCCACCATTAAATAGTTGTAAGGTTTTTAAATGACAAGCCTAATCCTTCAGATTCAAGGATCCTAATATATGCAATGTTGAAAAAGGAAAAAAAACCACTAAAAAGATAGCAAAAACAAAACAGACAAGTTTAACAGCTTACTGAAGGAGAGATCAAAAATAGGGAAGAGAATAAAGACTTTGACTTTACCTCCTCCCTTTGAAAGAAGCAAAACCCAGTTCTTAGCAATGTGGTAGGTAATGCCAAATCTTTGAGTTCACAATGAGTCTTCTGAGGTAAGATGGTAACAATGAGCAGGCATAGCACAGGAATATCAGGGCCATAACACATGATAACATTCCCATTACTTAATTCTTTATCATAGGTCACGACCATCTACAGTAAAGTAGCTAAGAAGTCATAAGTCTCTTGCACACAATCTAGCCTGAGCTGATACAGAGGCTTTCCCCATGGTGATGTCCACTTGATGTCCCCCTTCCTGGGAGTCCATCAAGGAACTAATGTCAAATGTTTGCCCTTTTAACGTCATCTATTGAGGGACTGCCTCTTCCTTTTATCCAGAGACTTAAGATTGCCACTAAGTTGGCTAAGGAATCTCCTTTCTTCCAGGTAAATTCATAATCACCATAATTAGAGTTTTGCTTCCCCTATGTTATTAGAAGGTAGGATATCTGTCAATGATTTCAAGTCCTTTCTAAGGAGGGACTCCTTATGCTGATGAAATTACAGATCAGGTTAAAATAAAATTTTAGAGTCTGGCAGAACAGTGTCCTATATATACCTGTTGTTCAATCATGTCCAACTCTTCATAACCCCATTTGGGGTTTTCTTGGCAAAGATACAATTCATTTTATAGATGAGGAAAATGAGGCAAACAGAATTAAGTGACTTACCCAGGGTCACACAGGTAGGGTCTGAAGCTGGATTTGAACTTAGGAAGAGAAGTGTTCCTGACTCCAAGCCTGGCACTCCATCTAATGTGCCACCTACCTGCCCCCTGTACATAGTCGGCACTCATTATCACTATTTATTATCATAAATGTTTGTTTAGTTGAATTGAATCTCAACCCAAATTTCTACCTACTCTCATTTCTCTTCCTCCTTCTAAAGTGTAATAAGGAAATAGTATTCCTACCATTTCAAAAAATCAAAATAAATAAAACAAATAGAGGCTAATTCCTAATTTAATATAATTCTTTCCTTATATTAATATATAAGGACACTGGGACACCTAGGTGGTGCAGTGAATAGAGCACCAGTGCAGGAGTCAATTCACATCTCACCTCTGACACTTGACACTCACTAGCTATGTGACCTTGGGCAAGTCACATAACCCCAACTGCCTCATCCTGGGTCATCTCTAGTCATCCTGATGAATATCTGGTCACTGGATTCATATGGCTCTGGAGGAGAAGTGAGGCTGGTGACCTGCACAGACCCTCCCTTACTCAAAACAAAGTCAAGTGCAAGTCATGCCATTATTTCTCTGATGGCCTGGTCTTCTTTGGCAATAAAGGATGAACATACACATATAAGGACACTATACTAAGAGATATAGGCCTTTGCATCTGCTCTGAAACTAAATTCTTTTCTGTCTCTTCTCCAATTAGGAGTTCCTTGAGAGAATGTAGTGTATCATTTTTTTGTAGTTATATCCCTAGCACTTAGCACACTTCTTGGCATACAGTAAATACTTCATAAATGCTTTTTCTTCCTTCCTTCTTTCTTTCTCTACTTCCTTCTTTCCTTTCTTCATAAATTTGGACCACCCACTCAGCACCATTAAGTAGAGTGAGCACATCCATAGGGTATACTAATAGAAAAGAAATACATGTGGCCACAAAAACACACCTCTAGAACTATAGGATCCTGATGTCCTTTTTCTCCTCATGGTGTCCCCATGCAGCTTCTCCTGGTAAAGTATCTCTACTGGGTATTTCATTCTCCTGGCTTCCCTTGGCCTACTCCTCTACAGCTCAAGTGGACTATACCAGCAGAACTCCTGAGCTTGTTCTGTGCTGGGTTCAGTGGTGTCTACTGGGCAAGTTACTCTACTGCTGTCTACTCTGCTTTTTCCCTCCCCGCTTGATATCTTTCTTTTTCTTTGCCTCATTAATGGGGACATGTCCTGGCTACTTCTTAAACAGGCCTATTCAATGAATGAGTATTACTTCACCCTAAGTGAGTACCTGCATAGACCTTGACCTAAAGGGGCCAAGGTCTCCCAGTGCATCCTGGGTCTCCAGTCATCCTGATGAATAGATTCAGATGACTCTGGAGGAGAAGTCATTCAAAGTCACTTCATTACTCAAAACAAAGTTGAGTGCAAGTCATGTCATCTTCTCTCTCATGGCATAGTCTTCTTCGGCAACAAAGGACAAACACAAAAACAATACTCTACTGCTAGATGCTATTGCCAGTGAAGGAAAGCAGAGAGAGTTCTTTATTCTCTTCTCTTCTACTATACCTTTCTTGCTACCTCCAACAAGATAGAAGAGAAAAAGGCAATGAGTAATTCCTTCTCAAGAGGTAGGTTTTTCTTCCATGGATGACTCCTCTGTCAATTTCAAAGATCAACTGACTCCAGAGCTAGAAAAATTGCTTTTCAAGGGCCGTAAGACGCTCATCTCTCTGCCAGTCAAAGGCTAATTGCCCTAATAATTCTATAAACCTTGATTTAAGAACCTCCTTTATACCTCATTAAATTGATTTTGAAGTTTCTGGCCCAAATGCTCACAGAAATTTGAAGCGATTTATACTAACACAAAGTTCAAGCTATAGAACACTGTATCAGACATATACCTAGTAAGCAGCCCTGAGAGACTCAGTCTGTTTCTAAGAAGACCTAGAATGATTCAGGGTCTTGTGTATAACCTAAAACATTCTGAATTTGTCCAGAAATAGACATACCTAGACCACATAAAAGTAAAGTAACTTCAGAATTGTATGACCCTGGGCATATCACTTAACCTCTTAGTATTCCAAGCAACTCCTTAAGATTGGAAGTTGCAGAGAAGGTGCAGATCTGCATTGGTACAGGGAATTCTTCACCAGAAGCTGACTCTCTACACTGATAAAGCCAGAGATTGGTTATAAAATAAAAATATGAAGAAGTGTCCTCCAGGGATCCTTGGGAAAGCATGACCCTAGGCTAGATCCAAACTCTAAAAGTGACAGCTTATATAATAACCTATCCAAGAGGGCCAGACCATAACTAAACAAGAAGCAGGTCAACCACAGTTATAGAACAATACCCTTTCTCTCTCTGAAAAATATCTCAGTTTGGATTTTCTGTGAGTATACATGTACATATGTTCGTATGTAGAAAACATGATGTTTTATTTGCAATAAACCTGTTTGCCACATACCCCCACACCATCCAACTATTTGGTGCCCTACATCTGTGTCATCCTTTTCTCTTCAGCAGTGTCTTCCCTACTGTTCTTTGTCAATCTAGGTACTTTTCTTCAAGACCTTTCTCAAAAGACAAAAACTTCTTTAATGAATCTTATTCATAGAATCATAGACTTAGAGCTAGAAGAGAATTTAAAGACATTTTCTCCAACCCTTTCATTTTACTGGTCAGGAAACTGACAGTTAAGTAACTTGTCTAAGATCACACAGACAGAAGCAAGAATTTAACTTTAACTTCTGGCTCCAAAGCTTGATTGAGATCCCTTTGTTACTCCACATGCTCTCTCAATTTTGTGGGGGGGGGGGGGGGGGGTTAGGGTGGGAGTGGGGAATGGCTACCTCCCTTGTTGGATTGTAAGCATTCTGAGACCAGGGATTATGTTTCCTATTTCTTCTATTTCCCTTTCAGCTATACATCGTTCTATCTCAACTGATTTTTGACAACCGATTCCTTAACCATCACAGCTTTTCATTTTCTGAGTAGAAGAAAGACTATTAGGACAGTGACTGAGTGCACCTTATTCCCACTGAAGATTAATAAGTTTCATAGAAATTAGAGCTGGCGGAGACCTTTGAGATCATCTATTTTAGGGGTTCTTAATCTAAGTCTATAAGCAGATTTCAGGGGGTCCATGAACTTAAATGGAAAAATTATATATTTATGTCAACAGAATTTTTCCTTTATATTGCTGTGTATTTTATTATATGAATTGAAAAACCTTAATCTGAGGAATCAATAGGCTTTACCAGGTTGCCAAAGCAACCCAGTGCACAAAAAAGTTAAGAATATTTTATAGATGAGGAAACTTTATGATTTGCTGTAAATCATCCAGATAGAAAGGAATCTGGATCTTCTGATCTAGTTTTTTTCTACTTTTAGTGAAATATAATTTTATTTCTTCCTCTTAATGAAATACGTCATAGTTATGACACAAATCCTTTATCTCTATGTACTCCATCAAGACTGAACTTTAATACCAGGACTCATTAACTAAAAAAAGCACCAGACCTGAAGTCAGATCCCAACTCTAACACTTACTAGCTGTATGACATTGAACAAGTCTCTTAAGCTCTCTAAGCCTCAGTTTCCTCATCTGTAAAATGGGGTAATAATATATACAATCCTACTAAGTAGGACTATGGTGAGGAAAAGTCTTTATAACCCATAAAGCATTGCAGAAATATAAGCTATTTTTATAAAAAACAGATTCAACTACATGAAAAACAAGAGTTTGTGGCTGGAAAATTACTGCAGTAGTTAAAAAGGTTCTGCAAGGAAAAAAACTAATGTCACCATGACAACCTCAGATATTTTTATTCAGAGACTTGTTTGGTTTGGTTCTGAAGGCACTGATTCCAGAATTTGGAAGTAGAGTGTGATGTGCAGACACTAAAGAGGATTGCATGCATGTGTGGAATCTGAGAGAGACTTCAGCTTGAATCTGACTTAAGTAGGTTTCATGTAGCCAGCATAATCTATTATTTTCCAAGTTCTTTATTAGTAGAAAGTACAGAAATAATTTTCATTTGCTAGCATTTTATTATGTTAACCGAAATTATTGCTAATATGAACAGTTGCATGCATCATTTTTGTAATACTTTTAAAAACATAGGATTTTTGCTAATAAACAGAGAATGGAAGAAATCAATTTTGTATTGATAATATAAAATTAGATTTGGCATTTGCTCAGCTCTAAGCTCTTTGGAATTATATTTATACCTATCCATCCCTGCTGACATGCTCTTCTCTTCAATTCTGCCTGACATTTCTGGCTAGTGCCCTCTGTATATTGTTTTCACCTTATTATTTTATAGTTCCTTTTATTCAGTATTCTCTTCTTATTTCTTCTGTTTCCTCAGTTACATTGAGGCTTCTATTTGTGACTTCTCTTGTACTATCTCCTCAAAGTCCTACTGTACCTATAGAGCCCCGCACACAGTAGCCTCTCATAATAAGTAAAGGCTTATCAAATGGCTTCCTTGAGTCAACATTCTTAGTTTGAAAATAGTTGTCTATCCCCCAATCTTAAAAACCTGCTTCCCTAGGTATTCATGTAATCATTAGAAGGGACTTTGTTAGGGGTAGGCCTAATCTCAGCACCCTGTTGGTTTGGGTTTGATATTGGGTCAAAATGAGGCACTCTTAAGTCATTAAACAATTAACAAAAGGAGTTTACTTTACCCTAACAACAAGAATATGCAGTAAAAAATACAGTGCTCCTTAGCTTCTCTGGACATAGCTCCCTCCTCTCCATATGGAAGCTCATTGGGTTACCAGGTCAGGGTATAGGTGTCTCCAGTGATTCTAAAAAATCCACCAAGTCAGAGGGGGTCGGACTCCATGGGAATGGGACCCTGGGGTTGCTGAAATGATCCAGGTGAGGCAGTAGTAATTTGAAAAGTTAAAGAGTTAATGAAAGTAAATTTCTAGGGGGATGCTGAATAATTTTTTTTAAAAGGGAGCAGTAGGCCAAATAAGTTTAGGAACCTCTGAAGGGAGAGGTATCAAATACATCTCCCTAACACTGAGTAATCAATCCCAGAAAATGCGATTGGAAAATAAATATTCATCAAAGTAAATAAAAATACCATAAAACATAGAAAAAACAAGATATGGTTTTCTATGTGCTGCTCAGAAGGGTCCTTGTGTATGGCTTAGTGTCCCCTGTTTTTATTTGAGTTTGACACCACTTTTCTAAAGGACCATCTATTTAAATGCTTTCAGAGTTTTTGCTAGACAATCCTCCTGGTATAGATGGTACTAAGAGGAAAAAGAAAAGAAAAAGCAAAACTACGAGTCAGTAAAAATAAAAAGGGAAAAAATGTGGAAGAGGAAAAAGTCAGAAATTCTGGGATTTTTCTCCTCTCCTCCCTCCTCGAAAAGTTCAAGTCTCCGATCTCAATGATCTGGTCTGTATGGTGGCTGATGTCACATCTTTGCAGCTCACAGAGGGTCTCCTAGTGAAAAGTGGTGATGATGACCTGGTAAGTCAACAAGGCAGAGTAGTGCCAGAAACATCGGGGCTCCAACACAGATGATGATACTACTGGCATGGTGCAGCATACATCAGGTCATCTGTAGCAAAGTGACTGAGATCATTAGCAGTGTGCCAGTATATGTTTAACAAAGGGCTTGGGGGTTCAGGACAGAAGTATACTATAAGAACACGCTTTTAAGTTTAATTGGTATAATGGACATTTTTCTCTGTTACTTTTTAAAGTCTAGACAAGCAACAAAACAATAAACAATACCCTGATTTATAAGTTTGCTGATTTCCATGGTGTAAATGCTCTGACTGAAAATTTAACAATTGACTCTCACAAGCTGGTTCCCACACAGTCCTGGAGAAGCCTTTTGTTTTCAACATCACCAGCTTCTGCTGGGATAAAATCCTCAAGGTCACTCCAGATGACTCCTCTCCAAGTCTTCCTGCTGCCTGGCTATAATTCCAGGCCTGGATTTCTAGAATGGTTCCAGACTTTTAAACTCCCAAGTTCAGAAATTTCCCTTCCTGCACCTAGAACAAAAATGCCAAGGACCCTGACCTGTTTCTTGGGGGCTATATGGCTTGGGGGAATGGGAAAAAGGAGGCCCTACGGCTTTTTCCCTCACTGGGTGATCTCAGTGGCAGTGTGCCAAGGAGTTACTTCAGTCTCCCAAAATGCAAACTTGGCAAAGACAGGTTCCTAGTAGTGCTGACCCAGACCTGTTTGAGAAGCCAGCTAAGCCAATACCAGAGTGTCCATGTGTACTCTAGCAATCTCAATCCTCGAAGAAGCAGCTCCATAACAACCTCCACCTAGAAATGGAATCTCAGCAAGATGATAGGCTCTGCACTTGCATCCGACCCCTATTTCACATTCATGTCTTCATTTACATGATGAATATGAAAAAGACACAAAAACATGGATAGAGACGAACTGATGCAAAGCAAAATCAGAAACCTACATGGTGACCACAGCAATGTAACAACAAAAATTTCTTCGAGTGCTGCCTGATTACATTAATCAAATTTGTCTCCAGAGAAAAGATCTGAAAGTGCATCTCCCTCTTTGCAGAGATGGGGAATTACGGGTGTGAAATGTTGTATACATTTGGGATGAACTGATTAGTTTTTGCTGACCTGCTTTCCTTCTTTCTTTTTTTATTCTTTGTTGCAAGGGTATGCTCATTAGAGAAGGGAAAGAGGAAGGATATGTTCAGAAATGAGGGTCATATATACGAAAAAAAAAATTCAAGTTAAAGTGTTGCTTTTCGAAGTAATGAGCTCTCTATTAGAACAATCAACTGTTAGTGAACTTTAGAGGACATTCATGCCCTCAGTGAAGGATTTAATTACCTACCTTCTAGTCATTTAGTTTAAAGTCCTTTCCAATACTGAGAGGCTAATATTTTGATGCCACAGATGTTGGATGTGACTGAAACGACCAGTGCACGAAAAACAGCTCTTTCTACACCATACACACGTGAAGTTGGCTCTTTGTCTAGTACTTTATTGGATTTTGGCAGATTACATCATTCCAATCTAAAAGGGGCTTTAGAGTTCCTTCATTTTAAGGAAATCAAGGCCCAGAGACATGAAGTGTTTTATCTGAGGTCATGCTGAAACTAAACAGCAAGGTCAGAATTTGAAACCAGTCCCTCTAACTACAAATTTCCTTCATAACAGTGGTTCCCAAAGTGTGGGCCAGGGATCCCTGTGGGTATCTAAAATCCATTCAAGAGGTACTTGATAATAATTTTCTCAATAAACTTTCTCAATATTTCTCAAAATAATTTTCATAATATTACTAAGATACTTTAATTTTTAATGTGATAACTATCAATAGATATAACCCATACAAACAAAAGATCTTTGGGGTCTTCAATAATTTTTAAGAGTATAAATGGATCCTAAGACCAAAACATTTAAGAACCATTATGCTATAACACACTATTTCTTAGTCTTCCACTGTTTATAAATCTTATCTTTAGGCTTGTGATTGTCCTGAAAATCCTTCCACTTTTGACTGTTTCTTCTACTTACTTTTACATTTTGTGTATTTTTCAATTTTGAGTTCCAAATCAACACCCCACTCTCTGGCAAGAAGCCACATCTCTTTTCTCTTTGACTCTCACATGTGAATGGGATTTGTTTTTAGCTAAAGTAAATGAAGGCAAATCTGATGGAAATCATTCCTAAGTCCATTTAAAGTATAATGAACCATGGACCACTCCTATAGTTCTCTTTTGGTTTTCCATGGCAACTCGAACATTGTCTTGTACGTACTAGATTTTTAATAAATATTTACTGATTCTTAATTGTTACTTTCCTTTATCTATATTAATGCCATTACTCAAAGGATAATTGGAAGTTTGCTATACTTTAATAGCTACATTCCTTACCCAAACCCTTAATCTGTCCAATAAAAAAACACACCCAAAAGTTCCCCATCTTATGACCTCACATTTTGGGGAAAACCTTTAAAAAAAACCTAAAGGCTGCTTCTTAAGAATAGACTGGATAGTGGAGAAATCAAATGCCAGTTGTCTTTAGGTAGAAAGGACTAAAGTGGTTTGTGAAGTATCAAAACCCCTAGAGCCTACTGGTTCATTTAACATTAAATTAACATTCAACATTAAATAACATTTAACATCATCTGAATCCTCTTTAATATTAGGTTCCTGCATTGGTTTCTCACGCTTGACATTTCCTGAAAATAGCAAGCTGTTTTGTTATTATTTGTGGAGAGGTGACAATGTACTCAGAACAATTTTTTTAAAAACTATTTAAAAAAACCCATGAAGGCAAGTATGATTTTTGCCCCTGAATATGAGAGACAACAAGTGTTGAGCAAATCTGTTTTATCTTCTTGCTGCTTTGGCATACTGACCTCCCGTCTTTCTATTTATATTGTAAATCCACAGACCAGGATATGTGTTTATTCCCATCCAGTACCTAAAGTATAGTTGATATTTATGTTGTTGACACCAGAGTCAATGATGGCAGGATCCTGACGTGGTTTCCAAAGTACTGGAGCCTGAGGGGTACAATGGAAAGCAAACTGAGTCAAAGAAATGCAGTCAAGGCCCAGATGCTTGTAGGAAGACCAATGTGGCTTTATGACCCTTCTGCATCAAAAACTCAGAAAGGAAATCTGAGAACACTTGGATGAACTGATGGAGAGAGAAGTAAGCAAAACCTGGAGGACCATTTATGTAATTCTAAAAGATTGTAAAGGAAAGCAATTTTACAGAGCTTCAGAACTCTGATCAATGCACTAACCAATTCCAAAGAGTGGATGATGAAACATGCCTCCCGTGATGGACTCAGGATGCAGAATTACAACAGGCATTTTTGGAAATAAACAGTGTGGAGATTTGTTTTGCTTGACTATACATATTTCTTTTTCCTTTTGTTCAGTTGATGGAAGGGAGAGGAGAGGGGACAAGCACTTATTAAGCACCTACTATGTGCTAGTTACTATGCTAAGCACTTTACATATATCATCTCATTTTATCCTCACAACCCTGTAAGCTAAGTACTACTATTGGCCTCCTTTTACAGTAGAAGAAATTGATCAAAAGAGATAATTATTATAAAGCACTTTGGACAGTGCCGGGCATAAAGTAAGTGCTATAGAAATGTTGGCATTTATTATTAAGGCAGACAAAAGTTAATTTGCCAAGGATCACACAGCTAGTGACTGTCTAAAGTTGGATTTGACCGAAAGGTCTTTTTGATTCTGGGCCCAGAACTCTATGCGCTGCACCACCTAGTTGCTTCTAAGAAGGTGGGAGGAAAAGAAAATAAATGTTTATTTAATTGAAAAAAAAAAGTAAAAAATAAAAGATACACAAAAGCACATTTTCAAAAGGTGACACAAGAGAATGGCAGTGTGGTTATGTGGCAAATGTGAAATTGGGAGCCAGAATCCTCATTCTCACCCCTGCTCTGCCCCTCTCTATTCTTGCTGGGCCTCAGTTTCCTAATCCGTAAATGAGAGGAATTGACTAGATATTTTCTAAGGTCTTGTCTATCTCTAACATTCTATAAAGTCCTAACTCTAAACCACAGAGCTAGGGCAACATAACTTTGACCAAGATACTGACATCCCTAACTTTCCTTCTCCACTGGTATCCAATTCCACACCCTTCCCCTTCCTCTGGGATGCCACCTTCTAGGGGGTCATTTGGCCATTGCACTCTTCTTTTGAGAATCAATTTCCTTCAGGTATGCCATCTTGCAGAAAGACCAAACAGGATGCTAATGAATACAGTGAGAGCACTTGTAATGACAGAACACACTGGTCCCACCAGCTAATTCAATCCCTATATTCTCTTCCTATTAGTAATGTTTTTTCTGAAAAAAAAATCATGTGAAAACAGAGAGAGAATAGACTCTTAACAGAAGCAAGGATGAAGAGATGGGGCTTGGAGATATTAATTTCTTCTTGGAGAGAATGGGAGGGTGAGAAGGGAAACATCTAAAACAGGGATTGCTAGCTCTGTTCTCAATAGAATAACACATACTGATAGGTTCCCTACTGATGCCCTTGATCATCTAGTCTCTGTTACTTTGATATCTCAACATCTTGTCATGCTTTATGTTTCTTACCCATGGCTCAGGCATGCAGGTTATATCAGGAGTGGCAGCTTCTTGCCCCCTCCTACAAGCAACAGAATTCCAGTTCTCTCTGTCGAGAGTTCTCTGAAGGTGCTGGTGACTACCTTTAAGGGTACTTGCATATACTTCTTGCCTCTTAGGAGATTTCATAATCTACCCCATTGACCTTGGAGGGGAATATATCATTAATCAATCCTCTGAGCTTGAGTACAGGGGAACCCTGGAAGCCTCTGTTCCCTATCAGATATTGTCTCCAGTTCCCTGTTACACTCCTGTAATCCACTGAGGGTGTTGTCCAAAGCTCTATCCTGGGCCTTCTTCTCTTTTCTCTTTTCCTGTGACTCTATCAGTTCCCATGGATGAAATTCTATAGTCTCTTCCTTGAATGTTAAAGTCCCTCATGATCAAATGCCTATTGGACAGTTCCAACTGGATGTCCCATAATCACTTCAAATTTACCATGTCCAAAACAGAACCTATCTCTTACCTTCACACACACACACACACACACACACACACACACACACACACACACACACCTCCCCCTTCCTAACTTCCCTAATTTTGTTGTGGGCACCATTATTCTTCAAGTTACCCAGGTCCAAAGCCTCACAGGTATCTCTGACTCTTCTTTTTTTCTCAACACTCCTCCCCTTATTTCTTTATCAATTTTTATGTCCTGTTGATTCTGTCTTTACAATATGCCCTACATTCATATCTTTCTCTACACAGTTACAATCAACCTTATTGCTTTTCTCAGACTATTTCAATAGATTCTTAATTGATCCCCCTGCCTCCATTTTTTCCTTTTTCCAATTCATCCTGCACACATCTAACACATTGGCATTCCTAAGTAAAGCATGTGTCTGATCATGTCATTTTTCCGCTTAAAAAGTTTCTGTGGTTTTTTATTCCCTCTAGGATAAAATAAAACCCTTTACTATTTGGCTCTAACCTGTTTTTCCAAGCTGATTTCACATTATTCCCCCTTACATCCTCTGTGTTCAAACTAAACTGAACTATTTGCTATTGGCTGTATATAATATTCTATCTCTTCTCTCCCATGCACAGGCAATGCACACCTGGAAAGCTCCATATTTTCATTTGTGCCTTTTGGGATCCTTAGCTTCCCTGAAGACTGAGCTCATGTGCCATTCCCTACCCCCCCAACCCCCTGCACCAAGACCTGTCTTTACACACACACTTCTTTACACTCCCTCAAAAGTAACTTTGTATTTACTTAGATGCATACATGTTGTATTCCCCAATAAAATGTCAGTTCCTTCAGAATAGGAATTGTTTTATTTTTTGTCTTTGTATTTCACTTCCTATATTGATGCCTGTCACATAGTAGCCACTTAATAAATATTTGTGGAATCAGATTAAATTGAAAATTCAAGCTTTTTGTGAACCAGAATCTTTCAAAGAAGTAGAATCAAAAGTAGGATCATACTGAATAAATACAATAATGACTTGCATTACAAATCAAAATTTTTGTGTACATGATAGAAAGGAACATTTTGATTATCTTTTGGTTCTGCAGAGATAATAACCTCTACAATAATACTGACACTCCTTAACTAAATTAAGACATCAAAAAGTGCTTTGTCCAGAACTGTGCTAGACGTTATAGAATAAGAAAAAAAATAATATAAAAACAGGACCCTTGCCAGGAAAGAACTTACAATTTGGTTGGGCAGATAAGACATAGCGTTTTGAAACAATGAATATTATTATATACAATCAACCAATAAGATATAATCAATCTCTAAATTGATACAATTAGAGAGCAGGGCAGTATGAACCAAAAGACATACAATGAAAAACATTTTTATTTCAAATGCAACATATCTATAACACTAAAAATGTCTTCCCAAGAATTAATTTCTTCGACAGTGCCTAAATAATCTGCAAAGCAGCAAGAAATACATGAAGTATCTAATCTCCCCTCATTCTCCCCCTACTTTTTTTTTTAGCACCAGGCTTTCTCATCCCCTATAATTCTCCACATCTTTTCTTTTCACTACAACAGCTTTTTTTTTGTTCAGTTCATGGGCACTGAAGTAGATAGAATGCTGGACTTGGATTCTCCACCTAAATCATTTCACTGGGTGATCTCAGTGGCTCCTATGGGGTCAATGATCATCTCTATGCATGTATATTCTCAATCTACTAATCCATTCATAACCTCTTGCCTATTGGACATCTTAAATTGTATGTCCTGTAGGTATCTTAAACTCAACATGTCCAAAACAGAACTCGTTAGCTTTTTCCTCCAAACCCAACCCTTTTCCAAATTTTCCTATACTCTGAAGAGGAACACCACCCTCCCAGTTGCCCAGGCTCAAAACCAAAATATTATCCTCAACTCTTAGCTATCTCTCATCCTAGATATTCTTTCATCATCTCAGCACCCTCCCCCCCCACAATATCCAACAATTGTCAAATATTGCAGGAAACAAACATTTATTAAATGCTTAGGGACTGGTTAAGCACTTTACATGTATTATCTCAATTGATTCTCACAATAATTCTTCGAGGTAGGTGTTATTTATTAACCTTATTTTACAGCTGAGGAAATTGGAGCAAAGATTAAGAGACTTTATCCAGGGCAATTCACCTAGAAAGTCTCTGAATCCTGTAGCAACGTTCTGACCACTGTGCCACCCTACCTCTTAAATGCTTGCCAGAACCGAAGGGCTTCCTGTAACTGCCAGGTGGGAAAGGTTACAAATATGACATGTGGTTCTTTTCCTTCCCTGTAACTAGAGATGGGCAAATACATACATTAGTATTTAAAAAACAAAACCAAACCCCAAAACAACTACTAATGATGGTACTCATGAATGACGGCGATCAAAAATTTCATCATCAGGTGGCCCGTTTTCTGGTAATGAGCCCATGTTCCCATCGTTATGCCGATCCTAGGAATACAAAGAGCCCATTTCAGCCTCGGTCAGTTCGGGACAGTATCAGGAACCGGTCCGCAAAACCCAGGACTCGTCACCCCCTGCTGTGGGACGAGGCATTGCCAAAGTGCTAAGTGACTGCGTTCGATGACAACTGATAGAGGAATTTAGGAAAGGAAGGAAAATAAGTCTATTTCTTTTTTAATTTATTACTCTGTTTCTTCCATTCTCCGCGCCTGAGGTCTCAACTCCATCAACGAAATCTCATCTCTGTCCCTTTAAAGCGGAGCCCTTGGCACTTTACCAGCTTCAAACATGGCCACTCAGACTTCTCACATCCGGCAGTCTGCGCATGTGTTCCAAACGGGACAACAGGATTGGTGGAGAAAGGGCAGGGGGTAGCGTCACAAGATGGCGGCTCTGAAGCCAGTCACAACTACACTTCCCGGCGTGCTTTGAAGCACGGGCCCGAGCTGGGCCGGTGGGTGATGGGGCAGAGTTGGCTATCGAGGCCGAGTCAGGGAGAGCGGCCAGAGGCAGCGGGCCTCCGGAAGGAGGAGGAGGATGGAAGCGTGGCGCTGTGTGAGGAGGGGCTACAGCCGCTGTGCGGTGGGAAGAGGCCGGTCAGTGTGGCGGGGAGGAGCGGGGGCGGGGGCGGCCCGCGGTGTGTAACCTGAGGCGGGGCAGGGGCAGGAGGAGGAGGAGGAGGAAGGGCGGAAAGGTGGAGGTCGCGACCGGCGCGGGAGCTGGACGAGGTGAATACCGACCGACCCACCGGAGCTGGGAATGGGGTGGAGGGAGGCAGAAGTCCCGACAGCCGCCCAGTCTCCCTCAGGCCTCGGACCTTCCTGTCCGATCCCCCTCCTCCGCGGCCAGCTCCCCAGACCCCCTGCGGTGCCTCCTCACCACCTCCGGTCCGCCTGGAAGGGAGGAGGAGGAGGAAGGGGCGCAGCTGTGAAATCACTCCGTTTACTCGTCTTCGTAACGCCCTCTCCTCCTCCTCGGCCCCCCAAAACTTTAGCTTCTGGAGGATCGGGGCCGTTGCTGTTCCTTTGCCTTGAAAGCCTCTTCCCCCTCCCCCAGCCCGGTCTGGCCCGGTGCCTGTTAAATTAAATAGAAACTTTTTGGTTTTGGTGTGACACCTCACTCTGTTACTTGATTATTAACATTAAATCTATTCATTTGTTTCTGGCACAGAAAACTTGCGGTGGTAGGGATAAAAGATTGTCTCGTCTGCAGGTTGTTGGGGTTTTTTTTGGGGGGAGGCGTTTTGTTTGTCTTGTGTATGTGGTCTGGAAACATGCCTTGAGTTAAAAAGTGAGCCTTTAGATGAGTGTGTGACCCTGGGCAAATGGCTTCGCCGCTGTCAGCCTCAGTTTCCTCATCTGTCCGTTGGGGACAGGAATAGCACCTAGCTCCCCAGGTGGTCGTGAGGATCAGATGAGATATTTGCAGAACTGTATGCACACAAACAGCATCTATTTTGCGGTGTCTAGAAATAGCTAGTTAATAGGTCCCACAGGTAGTACACCTGAGGTGGTGATTTGATTTCAGGTCTCTGACCTGTATTCTTTGTCCACTGCTCCAATTAGTTACTTCCAAATTTCTACTCAGAGAATTATGAGGAAATTGAGAAGCTAAAGTATTGTCCAGGATCACAACAGCCAGAGGGTGGCTATAATAGGGTTTTGACTGGCATGGTATATCAGATAACTTTTAGAAAAACTGCTTTCTAAATAGATTTTCAAAGAAGGATAGGTTCCTTCGTTTCAGTTGTTATAATTGTGTTTATTATGATTTACGTTTGTTTTGTTTTTAAAGAAACTTCTTAGGATTATTGCTGTTACAACCATCTGGGAGCCCTAGCACCACCTTGGTGGAGTGGAAAGAGTATTGGATTTAGAGTCTGAGGACCTGAATTTGTGTTGTGGCTGCTGTTTACTACCAGTATGATTTTTGGCCAACTGGTGAAAAATCCCCAGAACTTGTTTGAACTAAATTACCTGTAAGGCAGAGGTGTCAGACACATAGCTAGGCAACTCCAGAATGGGGCTCTCCAGATTAAAATGTATTGGGAAAGATTTACTACAATAAATGAGAATACAGTATAACATAGATGTTAAATTATTATTTTCTAAGTCAATATGTAGCCCACAGGGATCTGTTTCTATTTGAGTTTGACACTACAACTTTAAGGTCCTTTCCATTTCTAAATTTATGTATTCTGTGACCAGTTCTTTCAGTAATTCAGGAATCCCTGATGTATGTCTGACATTGCTTTGCATTATGGGCAATGCAAGAAGCCTTGTGGTCAAGAAATTTATATTTAGTTGAGGAGAGGAGGCAAATAAATATAAAGTAACCAGCCAAACACAACAACATGTTCCAGAACTACCACAGTAATATCCTTTACATAGTACCTACTATGTGTAGAGCTGTGTTAACTACTTTGCAAATCTCGTTTGGTCCTCACAACAACTCTGGGAGATAGGTGCTGTTATGATCCCCAGCATACAATTAAGTGGCTTGCCCAGGGTTACTTACACAGCTAGTAAGTTTCGGAGGCCATATTTGAAATTAGGTCTTCCTGGCTCTAGGCTCAGCACCCAGTCCACTGTACCACCTAGTTGCTTCAGTGAATAGATAATATGAATCTTAGTAAATCATGTAACTTCTTTGAACTTCTGTTTCCTTACTTGTAAAAGAAGCAGGTTAGTTATATATGATGTACCTTCCAGTCTAAAAATTCAAATTAAACAAACATTTATATCATTGTTTTGAGTACAGGGGATTCACAGGAAGGGTAAAAAACCCAACCACCCACGTTCTTTACCTCAGGGAGTTTTTTATCTAATGGGAGAATCAAGCAAGTCCATAAAGTATGATAAAAGGTAGAGTGTAATGAGTGAAATCTAGATAAAATACTATAACATATTTAAGGAGTGATCAATTCCTTTGAGTGGAAAAGGCAACTTAGACTTTGAAAGAAGAGCAGAATGACAACAAGTGGAGATTTTGATGATAGAACTTTATTCTAGTTGTGCTGGCCTGTGCAAATGCGCAAAGGTGGGAAAGGGCAGAGAGAGCTGAGTAACTTGCTAGCAGTCCTCCAGTGTGGCCAGAATGTAGAGTGTGTTAACTTTGTGAGGATCAGCTGGAAGTGACATGGACGGTCTTGTATGGCTTGGAGTAGATGGGCTGAGGTCTAAGGTCCCTTCCAGCTCTCAGACTCTGTGATTCTATGATACTCTCTTCTAACTAGTCTTCAGTGAAGGTTAGATATGACTGACCACTTGTTTGGGGATGTTATAGGATTCCTATAGAAGTATAGGTTGGACTAGAGGGCTTCTGAGGTACCTTCCAACTTATATCCCAGAAAGGGAATGGTAAGACTGGAAAAGGAAGTTGACATTAAATTGTAATTGGCCTTTGGTGGTAAGTGAAGGAATCTGTGCTCTAATTTGATAATTAAAGCTTTTTGAGCAGGAGAATTACATGGTCACACCCGTACTTGAATCAATAAATAAACATTTATTAATCATCTGTGTACCAGGCATTGGATATTAGTTTTGCATTTATGTAAAGGACGCCTTGGAGAAATAAGAGAGTAGTGTCAGGGAAACCAGTTAGAAATTGATGTGTGTGATAAGGTGATGTAGGGTGAGTAGAAAGAAAGGGAATGGTTTGAGAAATTGTGTGGAGGTAAAGATGACAGGACTTCATAAGTAGTTGAATGAAGGGGGCAGTATACAGAGAGAAGAATTCAAAATTCTGAAATTTTGAATTTGGTAATTGGACTGTAGTAATTTAATGGTGTCAGCAGAAGTAAGTAAGTTGGAGGAAGGGTAGGTTTTAGGGGGAAGATGAATTCTGTTTTGGACATGTTAAGTTTGAAATGCTATTGAAATATCTAGTCAGGCAACTGGAAATGTCAAAGTGAATTTTCGTGGGAGGGCTGGTTTAGATGGAGGTATCTGTGAGTCTCTGCATTGTCATCGTCGAAGATTCCTGGTCTCCAACTTCAGGTGAGAAGAAGAGTAAGACCTTGATCAGACTTTGAACCCTCCATCTCCTGCTGCACATGTCTGCTGAGGAAGGCTACTTGGAGCCTGCTTCACAACTTCCATCTCCTGCTGCCAGCCTGGTCTCCCAGCTTGGATGTGAAAAGCCTCCTGTGAGAAGAGGATCCAGCTTCCCTTTGACCTCAGGCCTTCCATCTCCTGTTGAGCAGGTTCGACTTCCATCTCCCCTTGCCTAATCTCCAGCCTTTGGAGAGAAGAGTAGTGAAGCAGGACCTCCCATCTGACCGTTTGTCCTCCATCTCCTGCACCATATTGCTCTGTGCTTGTCTCCTGCTTGATCTTCGGCCTCCTCTGGGCAGAGGAGTAGCACCTTCCACTCAGTGATGAACATTCTTACAATTGGTCATGCCTTACACATTATAGTGGTTCTAAACTCCTGTAGATCTTCATCTAAACCTCATTGCCCATTTTCTCCCACTTCATTCCTTATTCCCATCCCCCCTCAATCCTCCCACCCCAAAGTCCCAACCAATTGCCACCTGCACCTTCCACTGTGCCCTCTAGAATGCCTATTCTATAGGCAACATATTTCTCTTCATCCTAAATCTTTTCATCTTCTATTCATTCTGTTTTCTAAAGTCACCGAGACCTGACTCCCCACTGATGAAACTGCCTCCTTGGCTACTCTTTCCATTACTGGTTACAACTTCACTCATTTTCCTTAGCTCACTGGTTGGGGGAGTTGAAATACTTCTTACTACCTTTTGCCACTGCTGGGTTCTCCTCCTAACTCTGTCACTGGTAACCTTTCCTCCTTTGAGGTTCATGCAGTTTATATCTACCACCCAATTAAAGTCCTGGTATAGCTGTTTTCTACAGACTTCCTGGTCATTCCCATTCCTTCTTCAACATGTTTGGTATATAGATTACAATTTTTCTCTCCCTTCTGACTCCTGCCTTCATACTTGGGACTTCAGCATACATACTGACTTTTCCTCAAACCTTTAGTCATTCAGTTTCTTACTCTATTCACTTCCCATGACCTATTCTTTACCCTATCTTAGCCACACATAAATATAGTCATAACCTTTTTTTCTTGTTATTATGTACAAATACACCACCTCCATCTTTAAGAATTCCAAACTCCACCTATCCGACCATAATGAATTGGCTTTCCACCTCTCCCTCTGCCTTCCTTTACTAAACCCTTCCTTTATCTGTACTATGACCTCCGTTCCTTGACCTTTCAGTTCTCTTCCAGGCCATCTCCCTGTCACTTGCTACTCTCTCCTCTTTTCCCTATTTTGACCCCATGGTGAACCAGTTTGACTTTATACTGGCCTCTTGAGCCCCTGGTCCCCTTATTACATCATCAGTTATCCTTAGCTAATGGTTTCCACCATCTCCTGCCTTCATTCCTGCATACACGTATGCCACTGAATGAAGATATAGAAAAAATCACAGAACTGTTAAGACTGGGTCCACCACAGATTTATGTTACACAACCCTTTGCTGCTTCAAGGCAATCCTTCTACAACTTCCTTATCAGCTTACTATCCCACTCTCAAGGAGCTTACAGTCTAATGGGGGAGACAACATGAAAACAGTATATACAAGACAAACTATATTCAAGATAAATAGGAAATAATTAATAGAGTGAAAGCACTAGAATTGAGAGGGGTTGGAGAAGCCTTCCTGTAGAAGGTGGGATTTTTAGTTGGGACTTAAAAGAAGCAAGGAAGGTCAGTAGTGGAAGCTCTGAGGAGGGAGAGTGTTTCAGACATGGAGGACAACCAGAGAAAATGCCTGCGTTTGAGAGATAGAATGTCTTGTCCGTGGGATAGCGAGGAAGTCAGTGTCACTGGATCAGAGTGGCTGAATGGAGGATGGATTGAATTGGAGAGAGACCTGAGAGAGGCAGATCCATGAGCAGAATACTGCAATAATCACAGCATTGACGAGGTGATGAGGGACTGCACCAGAGTGATGGCAGTGTCAGAGGAGAGAAGGAGGCATATTTAAGAGATGCAGAGATGACCACAGCTTGGATATGGAGGTTAGAGATAGGGAGGAAGCCAGGATGATTCCTAGGTTTTGAGCCTGAGGGGCTGGGAGGATAGCATTGCCCTCCACAGTAATAAAGAGAGTATCTGTGTGTGTGTGTGGTGGCCGGGAGAGTATTTGGGAGGGAGATAAGTACTGTTTTGAACATGTTGATTTTAGATATCTTCTGGATATCTAGTTTGAGATTTCTGAAAGATAGTTGGAGATGTGAGATTAGAAGTCAGCAGAGAGGTTGGGGCAGGAAAGGTAGATTTGAGAATTGTCAGCATCGAGATGGAAATTAAATCCCTGAAAACTGATGAAATTATCCAGTGAAGTCGTACAGAGAGAGGACAGAAGAGGGTCCAGGACAGAACCCTGAGGGACACCAATTGTTACAAGGCATGATCTTGGAGAAGGATCCAGCAAAGGAGAAAGAAGAATGACCAGATAGGAGAACCAAGAGAGAGTACTGTCCCAAGAACTTAAGAGAGAAGAAAGTGTCAAGAAGGAGAGGGTAACCAACAGTGTCAGGAAGCTGCAGAGAGGTCAGGGAGAATAAGGATTGAGTAAAGGCAACCAAGTGATCTTTTGTAATTTTGGAGAGTGGAGTTTCAGTGGAATGATAAGGTCAGAAGCCAGATTGTAAAGGATTTAGGAGAGAGAGAGAGAGGAAAGTGGAGGCATGTGTTGTAGATGGAGATATAGGGTATGGAAGGAAGAAGTGAGGTTTTTTGCAGGATGGGGAGACATGGACATGAAGGCAATAGGAAATGAATCGGTAGACAGGGAGAGATTGAAAATAAATGATGAGTAGAGATGACAGAGGGATCAGTCAGTTGAAGAAGACTAGATGAAAGGGGATCACTTGATAAATTGATATTTTGATTCTCTTAACTGTGACTTACCAAGATCGTACCTTAACTACCGTATTTATTTCTTTTAGATATCCCATGTTACCCTATCACCTGCAGAGCCTGGGCAGAGACAGGATAACGCCATGGGATCTTTCTCAAAGATTTTGCTGGAACAGACACATCTCTAGTTTTATGAGGTGGCCTGGAAATTATTCTTGGGCTCCTTATCCATACTTCAGCAGTCAACATTGCCCACTAAATTGGAGGCCACCTTGTTTGTTTCTACCTAATAGAAGTCAGTTTCAGCACTGGAATTGGAGACCTGACAACTTTGCACATACATCTTTGTTTCACCTTTCTAGCTACATCATGGACTCAGAAGAAGATAAGCCATCACCAAAACGTCAAAAAACGCAAGGTAAAGTCGATACACTGCCTTGGTGCAGAAATGACCTTTAGTCATTAGAATGAAACTTGAGATTTTTACATTTTACCTTGGAAAAAATTTAACTCTTGTAGGTGTTGGGGGCAACTGGTACTTGTTTCCCACTGATTTCAATCGTATAGAGTGCCTTTCTTTCCAAAATTGTTTTGATTTTTATTTTCATTTAGAAACAACTACCTGGAGTAAAAGTGGAAGCCTGTGATTCCATGGATGAGATATATTTGAGGATGAAAAGAAAAATTAGTATAACAAGATAAATTAATATTTTAGCCTTTGAATTTGTAGACTCTTGCATCTTTTATCTGCATGTATTTCCTAAGTAGCATTTAGGGATTGTCATTTAATTTCATTTGTTCACATATTCCCTATTGGGAAAGTAGTTAAATTTTGGAAGTATTTTATTACAACTTGACTCATTTTGTCTGATCACATTTCCCCAAGTGGCCTGATAAAGGAAATATTTCTTGTGCAGTAGATTTAGAAATGATCTTGTCTTACCCCCTCATTTTACTTAAAGCTCAGAGAAATTAGCTAACTTGCCCAAGGTCTCAGAGTAGAAAGATTGTTTTTATCCTATCAGATATTTCATGGCATTATGGATAAGGGCTCTCAGTCCAGAAAACAACAGTGTTAATATGACTTACTTTGAGGTAAAATTTGAAGAAATTCACATAAGAGTTATGACCAATTGACACCCTAAAATTGGATCAAGCTTTCCACTTATTTTCCTCTGATCATGGTATTTCTCCTGACATATATAGGTTATATAAACTTTTGTTATATGACTTTATTAGAGAGCATATCAAGTCTGAGAACCATGGCTACTACATCACAATGGTTCTCATCACAGGTTTGGAACCTGAGCATTCCATGAGTCACTTTGAAAGGATTGATGAAAAAACATGCTCAAAATCAACTTGTATAAACTGTGCCTGACTCAAGCCTTTCTCTAATATTATACCAGGGGTTGGAACAGATTGCATAAAAAAATGTAGGAGGGTTCCACAAATTCTGAAGGCTTCAAAATCGCTACCATAGATCCCTAGGTAGTGCTAACAAGAGGTTATGAAAATGAGTTTGTAAACTTTATGAATTGTAAAATCTTTATTAAATGTACAGTATATGCACATAAATCTGCATCTATATGTGCACCATTGTCCTTCATATTTTAATAATGCATTTCAACAGTCTTAGTATCCATTTGTATGACTACAGGTTATAATATTCTTGCATGACTATAGAGTCTTGCTCTTTACATATTATATACATATGCAGACTTTTTGTGGTTGTTCTGTGGCTAAATGCACCATAGGCAGTGCCCAGTTTATGAATGAATAGAATTCCAGAAGTTCATTTTTAAAATAATTGTTTGACCTTTGAAGACACTTTTCCACAGAAACAAAATTTAAAATGGTAACCACAAAAGCCTATTGTAATCAATCAACGAGCATTTATTATATACCTAGAACTGTACTGCTATCACTAGGGAGGGATACAAAGACAAAAATAAAACAATCCCTGCCCCCAAAGAGCTTTCATTCTATTAGAGGAGACAGCATGTACACATATAAATAAGTATACTATTTAACTAATAATATAGGTAAATTCTAATTTTGATAGTTCAAATTATGGATCCAAAGAGTAGGGGAAAAGAAGGGAGTTGATTTCTTTTTTCTGAGGTGCAGGACTATAGGCAAATTTAAAATAGGCACAGTTTGTTTCTGATAATCCTATTCTGTGATTGCATAAATTTTTAATTTAATTTAATTTTGATTTTAAACCAAAAGAAGCAATTATACTTGAATATTTCTATAATGGAGCTCTTGATGTTCAAAGCATATGCTACTTGAGATAGGAGATTTTTCAGTGTATAATAATAAAGATATTCTTCCTTCCCTCCCTCTACTTCTGAAGCTTCCCATTGTGGTGGTTTCCTCTTGCTCTCTAATGTCTCTTCACATTCCTAAATTCTACTTTTGGATTTCATCCAGGTCCACTCTCTGCCTCACCCTAAAATGTTCCATATTTAAAACTTGTTTACCTCATTATCCCTCTCTGTCTTCAAAACCCCCCTAAAAACAAAACAAAAAAAGGATTCCTTGCACATTTCATCTCACATTAAGGGAAAAAATGATGTAAACTATTCTCCTAATGTGCATGATTAACCCATAACCCACCCAGAAATATTTATAGTTTAAAAAGAGGGTGCTTATTAAAGGCCTATTAATGAATTGTTGAAATTTTAGGCAATGGAGTAGTGAAGTAAAAGAAAAAAAACTAGTGTGGGGGAAAGATTGGGAAGGTTGGAAAGGGAGAATCATATTACCTCCACTTCTACCAGGAATGACTTGGTGGAAATTAGAGGGAGGAAGATTTAGGGTCGGTATCAATAAGAATTTCCTAAAGAATTGTCTGAAAATGGAATGGGCTATCTTGTGAGTTTATTAATACCACGTTACTGGAGCTAACATCCATAGGTTGGAAGATCACTTGTTTGGGATGTTGCAGAAACTGATTAATGTTTTGGGAAGGAGGTTGAAGTACATCCTTTCAGATTCTTATGTTTTTGCTAAGTATTCCTCTAGTGTTAACTCTTCTAAGATGTTCTAGAGCTTCTACCCTTTCTTTGTTTTTGAACTCAGATTCTCTAAAAGTTTGAAATTTTTTTTTATTCTTTCATAACAACTTTTGTGGCAGCAGACCTCCAGTAATGTGGAAACAGGTCAAAAACAGAGGTAGATTTTTGTCAGATTGTAAGTCAGTGACTGCCTTTATTTGTAATAAGGCATACACTGTATAAGTTATCTCTTATTAATTTTGTCTTAAGATCATGTTACTAATACGTTGTAACTAAGTCCCACTATAGTCATAAAGGCATTCAATCCCTGTAGCTGTCAATTCCCTTGTCCCTTTGAGTGGTGGAAAACAGGCAGTATATGCCCAGGCATTTTTAATATTCATGTCAATCGAAAAATAGTTGCTGGACTAGGGACCTTCTCTAAATTATCTCTGTATCTCCCTGGCGTTGTCTTACACATAGGTGTATTTGTCAGATGAGCAAGTCCAAGGTGGTACCATAGAACTTAAAGGAATCATCTTTACTCTTCACTTGTTGGACATAATGCCCTTGAGGTGTCCATGCATGCTATAAGCACAGGCTCAGCATCTACCAAACACCCTCCAGGCTATGATCTCAGGGCCTCTATTCCTTATGGTCTCTGCAGGGAGGGGACAAATCTTGAAGAGAATTCTACTGAGAGTTCAGAGTCTGAATGTTGGATTTCTACGACTGTAATTTCCAAATTATTATAATATTCCTTCTTAAGGAACTAAATTTGTCCTGAATATGTTATTCTAACATTGGAGCCAAATAATGGTGGGATGTGCCTGTGCCTGTAACTGCTACTGTTTGAGGCTATGCCTCTTCATCTGGCAAGTTGCCTGATGACTTTATTGAACATAAACTGTGACGTTTCTGTTTGCTTCATGCCAGATTGATCTGTCAGCCATGGTTTTTAAACCACCACCCTGCAGCCATGCTTCATCACTTGACTTTGCATTGGTGTGTCTTGTAGCCTTTCTTCTGCCTGGAGTGATCAAAGTTATTCTGCTTCAGCTTAGCAAACAGCTACTGCCTCAGTGTTTTCATATTTGACCCCTTCTTCCTATGTATCTCTCCCAGGATGCCAGGCCCAGAGCTATTCTGGCATGAAATCACTTGTAGATCTTGTCCTGAGGAAATTTGCGGGAAGGGTTGTAATGGGGTGGGTTAGAATGTAAAAAAAAGGGATTGGAAACTACTGTCTCTGAGACGAGTTGTGTGATCACACATTCTCTGAGCTTTGGTTTTTCTTCATCTATATAATGGGCATTGTTTTGACACTGCCTACCTCCCGGGGTTGTTGTGAGCATCAATGAGATGATGTCTGTAAGAATCTTTGCCAGCTCTTTAGAGTGCTACATAATGCCTGGTACTGTTATTTGTAGACTTTTAATTTTTCCAGGGTGCATGGTGCCTAAAGGACCTGTGTCCCTGAAAGATCCTCAGACATCTTTTCTTCTTCAGAACATCATTGGACTCGGGGCTGCCTAAGTAATTGAATTTGGTAACAGCCTTCTGTAGCGTCAGGGAAAACTCTTGGCTCTATGTAGTGTTATTCTAGTGATGAGGATGCCTGCACTTAAGTTAGAATTCTCAAAAAGCGGAAAGTTTTTATATATAGGTAAATGTGTTTATGCTTATAAGATTAATTCTTTATATTCTGTCTACTGTATTTTGACAGGCATGATAAAGCGGCATTGGGAATACCTCTGTCACCATAATAAAGAAAACATGAAGATCCTAGGAGATAAACATGTTGACCAAAACTATAAAGATGAGAAAGAAAAATTTGAGTTTTCAGTCATGTCCTATAATATCCTTTCACAGGATTTATTGGAGGATAACTCGTATCTCTATAGACACTGCCGAAAGCCAGTCTTGATCTGGGGCTTTAGGTTTCCCAATATCCTAAGAGAAATTAAACACATGGATGCAGATGTAAGTGTACAATATCATTGAACATGCCTCATAAAAGAAAAATTTGAATTCTAAACTTTATAATTTAATTACTTAAATTGTTTTGCCCACATAAAGTCATTCTTGGAATGGGAAAAGAGGAAGTTTAATTACAGTTATAAAACTGATTTTTTAAAAGATAGGAGATTTGCAGAAAGATATTAATGGCATATTATGATATACTTAGCCATATACATTTTCTAGAAGGGACTTAGAAATAAGTGTACTTAAAAAAGATGACATTTTTGTCAGGGAGCAATTAAAAAAATGTTAAGGGGTACTGAGCACATATGTTCAATAATACATTAGTCAGCTAGCACTTAATAAGTATGTAGTATGTATTAGGCACCATGCTTATTGAGAATATTAAGAAAAACGAAAAATAGTCCCTGTTCTTAAGGACACAGTCTAATGGAGGAGACAATCAAGATATATATGTAAACTAGAAATAATCTCAGAGGGAAGGCTTCTTGTTGAAGGTGGGACTTCAGTTGATACTTGAAAGAAGCCAGGAAGTTAAGAGGCAGAGGATGAGGAGAGAAAGCATTCCAGGCACAGGAGACAACCAGTGAAAATGATTGAAGGTGGGAGATGGAGTGCTGTGTTCAAGAAACAGCAAGAAGGCCAGTGTCACTGGATCACAGAGTACCTGGAGGGGAGTAAAGTGTGAGAAGACTGGAAAGGTAGGAAGGGACCAGGTTATGAAGGGCTTTGAAAGCCAAACGCAGGATTGAAAACCAAATAGAAGGACTTTGAACGCCAAAGATCAGAATGATTAGAGGATTGGGATTTTCATGTAGGTATAATTCTAGATTTTTATGTTAAAATAGTTGATTTGTTTTTAGAGACTTTGGTAGAACATGACATAGCAAGGGTAAGAGTTTTATTTTTTAAGATTTGGGGCATGCACAGTAGTAATCAAAAATACTATATTTTATTTGAAAAACGAATGTATTTCTCATATTAATATCTTTTAAAACCAAAGCATTTTCTTTAAGTCTTAATTTTTAATAGTGAGTGAATCATTTAAGTATATTTTTTGGTTCATATAATCTTAAATTTGACTCTTCAAGCAATGCCTCCCCAAAAAACCCCAGAAAAACAGCCAAACCTCTGAAATTTTCCTATTAACTTCTGATGTTTAAAAAGGTAAATCCACAACCAACAGAGATAAATAAAAGGAATTATGACATAATTGTAAACTGATAGTTTAATGGAAATGGATGAATATTTACACAAATATAAATTGCCCAGATTCTAGAATAGGAAGTAGAGTGCTTGAATAGCCCTATCACATAAAAATAAATTGAATTGGCCATAAATGAACTCCCTAAGAAAAGAATCATAGGAGCAGACGGATTAACAAGTGATTTCTAACAAACACTTAAAGAACAATTAATTATAATGCTGTCAAAGCTGGGTTTTTTTTTTTTAAAGAAAGAAGAGTTCCCCCAAATTCTTTTTGTGATGCGAATTTGGTCTTGATACCTAAACCAGAGAGTCAAAATAGAGAATTAAAACTGTAAACCAGTTTCCCTAATGAATATTGATGCAGAATTTTAAAATAAAATACTAGCAAGAAGATTATCACAATATATCACAAAGATCATATACTATGACCAAGCTGGATTTAGGCCAGAAATACAAGGCTGGTTCAATGTTTTAAAAAAGCATAAGCATAATATTGACCTTATTAACAACAAAAAGCACCAAAAACATACTAATCAATAGATGCAGAAAAAGCTTTTGACAATATGTAATACTTGTTCCTATAAAAGAAAAAACTAGAAAGCACAATAATAAATAGCTTTCCTTAAAATGATAAGTAGTATCTGTTTTAAACCAAAGCAAACATCTGTAATAGAGATAAGCTAGAAATCCTTACAGTAAATTCAGAGACATGGATGTCCATTATCACCATTTCTATTCAATATTTTGCTAGAAATAATTGCTGTAAGCAATAAGACAAAAAGATATTGAAGGAATCAGCATAGGCAATGAGGAAACTCATTCTGCAGATGATATGATGGTTTACTTAGAAAACCCAGAGAATTAAAAACTAATCAAAATAATGAACAACTTTAGTAAAGTTGTAGGAAATGAAGTACACCCACACAAATAGGTGGTTTTATGTATTACCAACAAAACTAAGCAAAAAGAGATAGAATGAGAAATTTCATGTAAAATACATACAATTATAAAATAATTGAGAATCTTCTTGCCAAGGGAGAGAACTTTGTGAACACAATTGCAAAACAAATTAACACAGATTTAAGTAATTGGAGAAATATTAATTGCTCATGAGCATACTGAGCCAATATAACACAAATGACAATACTGTCTAAATAAGTACTGTACCAATTACCAAATAATTACTTTATAAAACTACAAAAAATTCATGACAAAATTCATCTGAAGAAACAGAAGGTCAAGGATATTAGAGGAATTACTACAAGGATGTAGTGGAAAAAACAACTCGGAAACAAAAACATGAGGAGGAAAGGGGCTCAGCAGTCCTAGATCTCAGATCATGCTAAAAGGCTGTAATCATCAAAACACTTTGGTTCTCTGAGAAAGGTCTCATTTCTAACATACATGGGGAACTGAGGCAAATTTGCAAGAATAAGAGCTTTTCCCCAAGTGTTTAATGTTCAAAGGATTATGAATAGATGGTTTTAGGAGGAAGAAACCAAAACTATCAATAGCCATATGAAAAAATGCTCTAAATAATTTGAGAAATTTGATGAAAACAACTGGGGTACCTCACACCCATTCGGATTGAGTACGCTGACAAAAAGAGGAAAATGACAGTTACTGGAGGGAATGTGGGCTATAATAATGTCCTGTTTGGTGGAGCTGTGAACCATTCCAACCATTATGGAAAACAATTTAGAACTGTGCCCAAAAAGCCATTAAACTGTATGTACCTTTTGGCCCAGAGATATGGCCACTAGGTCTGTACCCCCAAAGAGATCAAAAAAAGAAGACAGGATCTGTCTATACAAGAATGTTTATAACAGCTCTTTTTGTGGCAGCAAAGAGTTAGAAACTGAAGAGATGTCCATCAACTGGGGAATGGCTGAACAAGTTATGTTACAGGAATGTGATGGAATACTATTGTGCTGTAAGAAATGAAGAAAGATATGGTTTCAGAAAGACCTAGGAAGACTTATTTGGGCTAATGCAAAGTGAAGGGAGCAGAACCAGGACTACACTTTATACAGAAGCAGCAATATTGTAAAGTTACTCAACTTAGAAAGACTTAGTAACACTGGTCAACACAATGAACACAGTTCCAAAGGACTCATGATGAAACATACGATTTTTCTCCAGAGAGAGAACTAATGGACTCAGTGCAGATTGAAGCATATTTTCTTTTCCTTTTTTTTTCTTGGAACATGGCTAATGTAGAAATTTATTGTGCATGTCTATATGTGTTAGTGTTTTGTTTTTTTTTTATTTTTATTTCAATCTCAATGAATGAGAGCTAGAGAGGAAGGAAGGGAGCACTTTGGAAATGAAAATTTAAAAAATGATTAAAGCTTTAAAAAAGAACTTAATATGGCAAACATAACACTTTGGAAACTCATTTTTAATGATCAAAGAAACATAAAAATTTCTTTCCGCATCTTTACTGATATGCTGAATTCATATGTTACTTTGTTTCATTTTCCTTTCAGATTCTTTGTTTACAAGAAGTACAAGAAGATCATTATACCGCAGAGATCAAGCCAAATTTGGAATCATTAGGTATGGTATAATGTTTAGCTAAATTTATGCTTCACTAATTTAGAAATATTAAATTATAACAGCCAAAATAGATCTGTACATAGCATGCTTGGGCAAAAAAGCACTCCAGATTTTCAAAACTGTCGTACCACTTATTTAAGAGAGATTTGAAGCATTAAGTATATCAAGGTGAGAATGTTATACTAATTTCCATTTTTCAAATTGAAAGGTCTGCATTAATCTTAAAAATAGTGAAATAGCACAGTATTCTATGATTAAAGCTAGCAATACTAATTAAACTTTATTTTTCATAGGATATCATTGTGAGTATAAAATGAGGACAGGAAGGAAACCTGATGGCTGTGCCATTTGCTTCAAATGTTCCAAATTTACACTACTATCAGCAAACCCTGTGGAATTTTACCGCCATGATATACCGTTGTTGGACAGAGACAATGTTGGACTGGTATTACTCCTGCAACCCAAATTTCATTGTACTGTCTCTCCTATATGTGTAGCTAATACACATCTATTATATAATCCAAGGCGAGGTGATATTAAATTGACTCAGCTGGCTATGTTATTAGCAGAGATTTCCAGTGTTGCCCATCAGAAAGACGGCACTGTCTGTCCCATCATTATTTGTGGTGACTTTAATTCAGTTCCTGGATCACCACTCTACAGTTTTATAAAGGAAGGAAAATTGAATTATGAGGGACTTGCCATAGGAAAAGTAAGTACTCCATATCATTTTTTTTGCTAACTATATAATTTATAAAATTTTGTTATTTATTTATTTTAAGCATTATTTTCTTTCTAAATTTTTATTTCCAAATTCTCTTCCTCCCTTCTACATCCTCCCAGACCCACTGAGAAGTCAAGCAATATGATGTTAATTATACACGTGAAATCATGGAAAGTATATTCCCATGTTAGCCATATTTTTAAATAAAAAGAAAGAAAAATAAAGTGAGAAAATTATACTTCAATTTGCACTCAAAGTTCACCACTCCTCTCTCTGGAGGTGGATAACATTTTTTCATCATGAATCCTTTAGAATTGTCTTGGATCATTGTATTGATCAGGGTAACCAAGTCATTGTTGATCATTGTAACAACATTGTTGTTACTATATATGATGATCTCCCAGTGCTTCTCATTTCACTTTGCATCAGTTCATCATTCTTGCTATGTTTTTCTGAAGGCACCCTCTTGTCATTTCTTATAGCACAGTAGTACCCCATTATAATCATATGCCACAACGAGTTCAACCATTCCCCAGTTGATGAGCAACTCCTTGATTTCGAATTGTTTGCCACTACAAAAACAGTGTCTCTAAATATTTTTGTACATTTTTCATTTTCTTTGATCTCCTTGATCAATGGCCTTGCTGGGTCAAAGGGTATACATAGTTTTATAGCCCTTTGGGCATAGTTCTTAATTGTTCTCTAGAATGATTAGATCAGTTCACTGCACCAGCAGTTCGTTAGCGTACCTTTTCTCCCCCTCATCCACTCTAGCATTTTTCGTTTCTGATAGGTATGATGTAGTACCTCAGAGCTGTTCTAATTTGCATTTGTCTAATCAATAGTGATATGGAAGATTTTTTCATTTGACTATAAATAGCTTTTATTTCTTCCTCTGAAAACTGCCCATTTATATCCTTTGACCATTTATCAGTTGGGAAATGGCCCTTATTTTTTACAAATTTGACTCAGTATGTACTCAGTATATATTTAAGAAATGAGACTTTATCAGAGAAACTGACTGTAAAAACATATTTTATATACTTCATTGTCTGTGGTACCTTTTAGCATAATGTAGTTTCTCCAATTATCTCTTTGAAGTAAGTCTCTTTTTGGTTTTACTTTGTCCAAGATCCTGACTGCTACCCCTACTTTTTTTTTTTTTAACTTCAGCTGAAGCATATTAGATTCTTCTCCTGCCCTTTATTTTAACTGTACGGGTGCCTTCTGTTTCAAGTGTGTCACTTGTCAACCGTATATTGTTGCATTCTGGTTTGATTCTGGTTTCTAATCCTTTCTGCTACCTGTTTCTGTTTTGTGGGTGAACTCATCCCATTCCCATTCAGTTATGATTACTAATTGTAGTTCCCTCTATCCAAGTTTCTTCTGTTTCTTTCTCTCTCTCTTTCTCTCTGTCTCTCTTTCTTTCTTTCTCTCTCTCTCTCCCTTCCTTTTATCCTCTCTGTCCTCAAAATTACCTGTAACCACTGCCTTCTGTAATCTACCCTCCCTTTTATCATTTCCCCACTCCCTTTTCTCTTATCCCTGTCTCCTCTCACTTTATTGTGGGTATGTTACATTTCTATACACAGCTGGGTGTATATTCTTCTCTCATTGAACCAATTCTGGTAAGAGTGAGATTCAAGCATATTGCCCCCCCCCCCCCAATTTTCTCCTTCATTGTAAAAGCTCTTCTTTGTGTGCCTCTTTTATGTGAGAAAATTTTCCCCATTCTACTTCTCCCTTCCCCCTTCTCCCAGTACATCCCTCTTTCTCACCCCTACATTCTTTTGTGAGAGATCATCCCAACATAATTGACTCAGAATTTTACCTACTGTCTTATGTAGACTCCTAATTGCCCTAATAGTAAATTTCTTAGGAGTTACATGTATCATTTTCCCAAGTAGAAATGTAAACAGTTTAACTTTATTGAGTTCCTTGTGATTACTCTTTCATGTTTACCTTTTTATGCTTCTCTCGAATCTTCTGTTTGAATGTCATATTTTCTATCCAGTTTTGATGTTTTGAGTAAGAATGCTTGGAAGTCCTTTATTTCATTAAATATATAGGTTATTAAATATCTAGATAGGTTATTCTTGGTAGTAATCCTAGCTACTCTACCTTCTGAAATGTCATATTCCAAGCCCTCTGCTCCTTTAATGTGGAAAGGCATCTTAGGTGATCCTGACTGTGGCTCCATGATATTTTGTTTCTTTTTTGCTGTTTGATATACTTTCTTTTTTGACATGGGAGCTCTGGAATTTGACCGTAATATTCCCAAGAGTTGTCATTTTGGGATCTTTTTCAGAAGGTGATTGGTGGATTCTTTCAATTTCTATTTTACCTCTGGATCCAAAATATCAAGGTGACTTCCTTGACAATCTCTTGAAATATGATGTCTGTGTTATTTCTTTGATTGTGGTTTGCAGGTGATCCAATAATTCTTGAATTATCTATTTATTTTGTTATTTGTTTTTTTCAATGAGACATTTTACAATTCTATGTTTTTATTCTTTTGACTTTGTTTTATTGTCTCTTGATGTCTCATGGCAGTTGTCCAATTCTAATTTTTAAGGAATTACTTTCTTCAGTGAACTTTTGAATCTCTTTTTCCATTTGGCCAGTTCTCCTTTTTAAGGAGTTCTCATCTTCCCTGGATTTTTGTACCGCTTTTACCATTTGGCAAATTCGGTTTTTTAAGGTGTTATTTTCCTCAGTATTTTTTTGTACCTCTATTACCAGATTGTTAATTCTCTTTTCACAATTTTTTTGCATCATTCTTAATTCTTTTTCCAGTTTTTTCTCTACCACTCATCTCTTTTTTTTATAAACTTTTTTCAGGAATTCCTATTGGTTATGGGTCCAATTAGCTTTTTTCTTTGAGGCTTAAATTTGGTAGCTGTTTTCACATTGTTGTCTTCATCTGAGTTTATGTCTTGGTCTTTTCTGGCACTGTTAGCTTTTTGTGGTCAAATTCTTTTTTTGTTGTTGTTTGCTCATTTTCCCAGCTTATTTCCACAGTCAAGAGACTGTGGACTTTCTGTTGAAGTTGGGCTCTGCTACCCTTAAAGTAGGGAGACACTGTCCCAAGCTTCAGGCATTTTTGTGTTGCTGTTTTCAGAACTAGTTCCGGGGTTCTGCAAGTTTTTGGTGTTTCCATGGTGGTGTGATCCTGGGAGAGGTATGGTCTCTGATCTATACTTTGGTCTTTGCCCATGAAGGGCCCCTGGTCCCCTGCAGCCACAGGTGTTGGTGCTCATCTTTGCTTTGCAACTGTGACCAGGGCCCCTGCTCCCTTGTGACCAACCACCAGTGCTCCTCTCTACCTGTGTAACTGTGACCCAGAACTATATATGGGTAGTAGAGTTGCCAGTCAGTTGTACCGAAAAAAGGATCTCCTGTAATCTTTCTGACCAGTTGTTCAACCCTCTTACTGTCTCTGGGCTGTGAACTCCCAAAACTGCTGTCTTCTACTCCAGACTGCCTTCTACCGCAGTGTCACAGATTTCTCTTGCCAATCTCTTTAAGTTTTCTTAGACCAAAAAAAGTCTCACCCTGACTCTGCTTTGCTATTCCAATATTTGATTTGAGGCATTGTTTTAAAGTCATTTGACAAGGAATGTTGGGAGACTTCAGCTGATTGACTTGCCCGTCATGTGCCTTCTTGGCTGGTAACTTATTTATTATATCATAAAGAGTTGGTACCAAGTTCCTGGAGAGGGCATTTAATTATATTCCTTTTACCTTACTTCAGTGTGAGGGCAGAGTCAATATGTCTTGAAAACCACTGATAATCCAGTTGTTGTCAACAGTTTTAACCCTTCACCACAATTATTAACAAGTAGCCAGATTGGTTAGTTTGATATTCTTCATCCTAAAGCGAGTTTTGAAAGAAATTAGGGATTCTAAGGTGGAAGGAAGGAGAGAATGCAGTCTAGGCATGAGAGATAGCCTGTGATAGAATGTTGTGAGTGAAAAACATCAAGAGGTGCAGATCGACTGTCCTGGAGTTTGTATGTGATCCTAGAGATAATGTCTACTGGAATTTATTGAGCAGGAGAGTGATAAAGGTCTGAACTAGGGTAATTGTGATAGAAGTGGAGAAAAAGGGACAGATGCAAAGTATGTTGAGAAGTAAAATCCCTTAGCTGTGTGGATTGGAACTCTAGCATTGTGGATAAAGAATAAAGAGTTGAACATATGAATCTGAATGACTAGAAGGATGGTACTACCTTTAGTAGAAGTAAGGAAGTTTGGAAGAGGATTTGGTTTTGGGGAAAAGCTATTGAGTTTTGTTTTCAACATCCTGAGTTTGAAGATATGATGTGACATCCAGTTAGAAACGTCCAATAGGCAGTTGGTGATAAGGGACCCTCAAATTCAAGAAGGAGATTAGGCCTAGCTAGATATATAGATCTGAGGATCAGCATAAAACATAATTGTATCCATGAGAGCTAATGGAGTCACAGAAGAAAAAAGAAGAGAAGGCCTACGGTTAGAGAGTGGGCTATAGATGGTCTTTCAGCAAAGTAGACTTGAAAAGAAGAGGAGAAAGTAGTGACAAATGTTGTGGAGGGGTCAAAGCTTTAGAAATGAGAAAAGTTCATCAAATAAACCAATTCAGATATCTTTGGTAACTTTAAAGAGAGCCATTTCATAGCTGAGTGATGAGATTGGAAACTGTACTACAGAGGTTGATAAGTAAGCAAAAAGGAACATTTAACTCTTCAAAAAACTCTTTTAGATGTGTACATTTTGAAAGATGGCAAATCAACTTTGAGTTAATCCTCAGGAATTAAGAATAGAAGTTGTAATGTGGAAAGAAAAGGCATTCTATAGACAAAACCCCTGTTTATACCTTTTTTAAATCATTCTCATATTTAAAGAAAATATTACATGAGATAGAGGAAAAGGTTTGCTTTTCAAATGTAAAGTTTTAAATTATTTCTTAATTTTTTTAAGTTTTGAGGTGTTAAGCCATTTCCCTAATTATTTAATAAAGGCTTTTCCTATTCTAAGATTCATTTTCATGTTACATACTTCATATAGCAATTTCTTTGAAATAAAAAAAAAAATAACTGTTTATTTGAGAACCTTCACTAAAGTCTTAAAAGACCTTATGCCTCATCTTGACTTGATTATCCATAGTTCTTAAAGGAATCTGCTAAACAAAAATGTTTTCAGATCTGAACCATTTTAGGCTTTTACTCTGGTTTTGGTGATAGATTATGTATCTATCATCCTAAAATCAGCCTAGCTAAATTCAGAGAGGCTCATCACCAGACGATTAGCCAACAGTTGGTGAAATATTTTGGCCATAAAAACTCATGAAATATTTACTGTTTGCTGAGGCATAGGGGATGGAGGTTGCCATCTCCATTGGTTGAGGGAGTACCTACACTGTTGAAGCCTCAGATCTTTATATTTTCAAGTATAGTTTGTTGGAATTTTGTTTTAGGTTTCTGGTCAGGAACAGTCTCCTCGGGGACAGAGAATTTTGTCTATTCCAATATGGCCTCCAAGTTTGGGTATTTCACAGAATTGTGTCTATGAGCTACCGCAGGTGACAGGAGTAGAAAAGCCAGGTAAGTTTTGACCATTCATTAGGCCTTCTTTGTGTGTGATAGAAAATATAGAAACATATTTTTCTTTCTTAGAGATTTCTAAATTATCTTTAACAATAAAATGTTGAGCTTCAAAAAATCCATAATAAATTGCATGTGATTTTGGTTGTGTGTGTATTTTATGCTATTCATTAACCTTTTTTGAGCATCAATGATATATAGCTCCTTGGATGAAACACATAACATCTATCTAAAATATCACTTAAATATACTAGATATATGTGAAAAGAATGAGCTAAGAACATTTAAATCAGCACACTCAGATTTTAATGTTTCTCTTGCTTTTGTAGAAGAGGATGATGTGACACAAAAACAGTTGGAAAAAACAGAGGTCCTAGTGGCAGCTAAAAAGTGAGTTCTGAAAAATGATGAACAGTTTATTGACTTCTGTTCATCTGAAGGCTTGGGATTACTAGAGTTAAAATATATATTTTTTTAAATCTTGCCACATAAAACTCTTGTAGTTGATGTTGTGCTTCAAGAATAAAGAAAAAACTTATGGATAAAATTGAACAAGGAGAGATGTTCATTGAAATTCACTATCATTTCCTTGCCATGTTTAAATAACTAAAGTTGATTTAGCATATTGACACTGGAACTGACTACTGAAAATATTTTGATTAGAAATAAACTAGATTTCAGTTAATAATTATATGTAAGCACATACTTTTTTACTGTTATCAGTGGGAGTTTGGTATTTCTGAAGATAATTTGTTTAATAAATTAGGGGTTGTTGGGTGCTTAGTGTTTAGAGATGTATATTCTCAATTGTAACAGTTATGTAAATATCAATTTAAATTGGAAAAGTTATGATTGACATAAATCATATGGGACACAATTTTTTTTTTATTTAGATTATCTTCAAACTTACACCACCATTTTAGCTTGTCATCTGTATATTCACATTACCTTCCCAATACTGGAGTTCCAGAAGTGACAACTTGTCATTCAAAAAATGCTGTAACAGTGGATTACATTTTCTATTCAACAGAAAAGGAAGCTATTAACACACAGCAAGGTAAAAAAGGTGTATCTACTAATGTTTTCACTAAAGAAGCATAATGGTTAGTTATTTTTTAATAACAGCTAGAAAGAAGGTTCTGGGTTTAGAAATTAAGTGATTCAAGATTTGACAAGGAGTGTTCATTTATATTGCTTGTCTATTCATTTTTTATTTAATTACATACTGGTTACGTGGTTTATGGCAAAACAAATGATAATTTTGGTTTCTTTCTTACCAAATGAGAAAAGTAAAGGCTGGGGTTAGGTGAAGATAGGGTTGAGTATTCCTGGGAGAGGTGACAGAGAAAAGAGATTTGAAGGGAAGAGGAAATTGGAGTTTGCTAAGGACCATTTGATTAAAGTACTTAAGTAACGGGTTAGAGGAACAATAACCTTGGTGACTGTCAAGGTAACATAGCCACAGCTGTGGGCATGACAGGTAATTTATGTTCAGTTTGAGTGTTAACACTGGTACCATCAAGGTATGAAAAGAAACAGAGGAGGGCCTCCCAATGTACTGAATGGATGTTTTCTGAAGAATTTATGGAAGGAGATAGAAATAAATTGCATATAATGTGAAAACTTAGAAATCTGCACTAGCAGAAACCATATCTACATAGATGATATGACAGATCCATCAGAGCATTGAAACCACGAATCACATTTTACGTGGGAAGAAATCTTTGTACTCTGCATGACAACATTGTCTATAGTATCATGTTCACTTCTAGGTGCTACATTTTAAGTTGAACATTGACATGCTTAGAGAAAACTAACAAAGAGAGTGGAGAGGAAGTTCTTAAAACCTGTCACATGAGGAATAGGACCTAATATGTTTAACTTGGAGGAGATGAGATTGTTTTCAAATATTAAAAGAATGTCATATGGAAAAGCAGTTAAACTATTTCTTTGTATCTCTGGAAGGCAGTCATATCTGGTTGGGAAAGAAGCAGAATTCATTTCATTATGAGGAATAATTTTCTAATGTTGAGAGCTGTCTAAAAAGTGGAATAGTCTGCTTTCTAAGGTAGTCATTCTCCATCAATAAATGTGTTCACCTAGAGAAGAATCCAGCCACTTTTCAGAAGTGTGAAGGAGGATTAAGGACCTTCCAAATTCTCTTCTAGACTTGTACTAATCTATAGAATAACTAGTGTTTTTTAAAAAACATTTATCTTTAAAGCATAGAAAATGCCTCTCCAGATCAGAGGTAGGTAGCCACTCATTCTAAGGATTTTGGTCCATCTCTCTCTCTTTGCCCCTCTCCCTTTTTGTCCTGTGTGCCTGTTGTTGAATTCTATTAGCACTAACGCTTGTCCCCTTTGTGGTTAGGTCTGACCTCCTTTGGCTTTATGGGTCTTGCCACTTCAGCCGAATGCCACTAGGTGGTACAAGAGGATTGTGGCATAAAATCCCACACCTCAGGATAAAAGAAAAAGAGCCTTCTGCTCTGACTTGTGCTCCTAACCTTTGTTTTGTGGAATGACAGAATGGTTAGTGAATGACACTTTTATGTTGTTGTCCATCTTAAATGATTTAAAAAAAAATTTGCTGTGTATAATAAGCGTTCTGTACTGAAGATTATTTGCAGAGCCTGTTATAAGAAAAACTTTAAAATCATAGGAGCATAAAATATAATTAGCTGTGTTAATAATTACCCAGTAATAATATATTAATACTTGAGGAACTTATACTGATCTTTTGATGGTATCTCAAATTTCACTTGTCTCTGTTACTAGAATATTAGGGTTATTTAGGATATGAAATAGTTCATAATTATTTTTATGCAATCTGATCAATTGTTTTTTTTCTTATGTAGGAACAGAAGTTGCTTTGGTTGGTGGCTTGAAACTTCTAGGTAGACTGTCACTTCTTACAGAAGAAGACTTATGGACTGTTAATGGACTTCCTAATGAAAATAATTCTTCAGATCATCTGCCTTTATTGGCCAAGTTCAGGCTTGAGCTCTGACACTGTTTCTTTCATGCAGTCTTGTTCCTTATTATTCCATTCAAGGAATAACAGTTTGCATGCTGATTTTGTGTGTATAGTTTCTACAGACATGATGTTAATTAATTGTAGTAATTTGTGATTTAACAAAATATAGATCTAAAGTTTTACATTAATTCCTTTTTTATAAACTATTTGCCAGATAAGAAAATGGCATTTTTCCAGAGATGTAAATGTTTTGTTAATGTGAATTTCAGTAAAATTGACTAGTTCTTAAAAACAATTCGCTTTCTTTAGTTCTTTTAATAAAAAAACAAAATTGTACACATTTGAAGCAAATTTTACTTTGGGCTCAAAGTAACTTTCTTTTGATTTATGTTGAGCAGTGTTCTTTCAGAATACAACTAGCTACCTTTCCAGGTGCCCTAAATTTTATTGACAGGATCACATGATCATAGAGCACTGATTAGTTCAGGTCTGAAATTGTTGTGTGGGGAAGTTGTATTTACTGATGTCTAACAAAACATGTTAAGCAGCTTTTGTTTTAAAAAGGGCTTGAAATTTTTTTTTCTTAAAAATACAAAAATCTAATTCTTTTATTGCCATTCTTAGTCTTCAGTATGCCTTCATTTTGCTGAGGAAAGGCTTGGAAAACTCCTAAAAGGACCAATTGCTTTGCAGGTGTTTGTTTATTCTTTTACGCTGGGGATGGAGAACCTGCAGCCTTGGGGCCACACATGGCCTTCTAGGTGCTTGGGTGCAGCCTGTGAGCCTAAGTTTTACAGAACAAATCCTTTTATTAAGGGGATTTTTTTTTGCGAAGGTTGGATTCAGTCAGGGCCACACTTGGGGACCTAGAGGGCCACATGTGGCCTTGAGTCTGCAAGTTCCCCACCCCTGTTTTGTGCTTATCTCTGGAACAGAGTAGTCAGCCTTACACCAGACAGACTAAGGCTGTAGGTACTTACCTGCTGTTGAGGTGTTCCAGGCTCTTTTTTGTCCTGGTCTCTCAGGGAAGGATCAGCCTATCCCCCCTTCTCTTTTTAGGAGGAACACTTGCTTTTTATTCAGCTAGCTCAACATTCAGTAGACATCCCTTTTACAAGCAGAATTGCAGCTTCTGCCTTAAGCAGAACCATTGCAGCTACTGAACAGATTGCTTTTTCTTAACTACTGCCTCAGAAAATTGAGGAAACCTGTGGTTCTGTGGGTGGTGACAACTTTGTGACCTAATAATTTTTCATTGCTATTTTTAATTACTTTAATTGTTTACTCATTTCTAAGTTCTTGGGTTTTTGTTTTTGTTTGATGAACCATGCATCTGCTTTTTAAAAAAAGACATGTTTATTGCATACATTTTTGGATCATATCAAATGATGGCTGAAAATAATTTTCTAGGACTGTTGGATTCAAATGGAGGAAATAAGTTATATATATATGTGTATATGTATAGCCATTGAAGAGAAAATCTCCTTGTTTGAGAATCTAAATCAAAACACCAGCACTTTTTTAAAAAACTGGTTCTTTAGTCTTATTTTTATGACTTTCTTTTTAATCATCACCTTTATTTCCAAATATATCCTTTCTCACTCTCTTACCCACTGAAGAATACCTTGTAATATGATTGAAAAAGGAAGAGGGGAAATAAGTATTCCGGCAAAACCAACTAACACCTCAACCACAAGATCCTGTACTTTTATATTAAGTAGTCGTTTTGTACTTGTTATAAAAATGAATTAACAATGAATTTCCTTTATATAGGATACTTCTGCCAAAAGAAGAAAGCAGTAGGGAAAAAGTTAATGCTCTTAAAAAACAATGAGTTTTTAGAAATTAACTCAAAGATATACCCAAAGGAAGTAGACCTTAAGAAATCTTTGATGGCATATAAGGATTTGCTCAGCAGAAACTTTACCAAACTACTACTTGTTCATGTTTATAAATTTATTGGGTTTTGAAGTAATATATTAACTGCATTTCTTGGGTTTTCTACATTTCTTTTGTGCCATCAACTTCAGCACTACTGAGATACTCCATTTTATGCAAGCTAAATACAGTAAGTATTAAATCAGAATGACATCAAAATCTCATTTTGATTTTTGGAAAAAATAATGGAAATGAATTTGACTCATCATTGATTATTGTATATGAATAAACTAACAAGGACCTCTTGCTAGATTTCTTGCTATTTTGCTACTTAAGCATAACTCAAACTGTGATAATACAGTTTTCATTGTTCTTCAAAATAATGTGGCTTTAGGCATTTTTTCATATGATACTTTACTTTGGCAGATTTAAGATATAGAATTGTACTTAACTTTAGTATTCTCACTGCAGAATGAACTAACTCTTATTTTTGGACTCAAGCCAAAGGTTCTCAATAACATTCTCATTAATTATTTGAACTTGAGTAGGAAGAACTAATTCCCTGCTTTTTTTGATTATCCTGACTCCTTTGGTAAATGGACATTTCAGTTCCTAGAAATGGGGCCTTGCCTCTACCAGCTAATAGCAGCAAAACCTGATAATACTGAAACAAAACAAAATTCTACTTGATTGTTTCTGGTTCTGTATGTTTCATTAAGAAGAAACTATGAAACACAATGTAAAGTTTTTAAGTGAAGAGGAAAGTCATGACTTAAAGAAAATCTTTAGGCTTTTACCTTTGTATATCAAGATATTGTACCTGTCAGTTGAAAATTAACAATAGTCTTCGTTCTTAATGATTGACTGTCCCACTAAAACAATTTAGATAACCTGTTGAACTATATTATGCCCCAACCTGAAAGGTCAGTGGTTTTCAAGGGGTCTGTTGACACCACAGTTGTACCCTTAACACCTGTGTGGTGGCAGCACCACTGGAGAAAGTATGGACTTTGTCAATGTGGTAGGCCAGCCAGCTTTCCCATTACCCCATTATTCTCTTGCCCTCTCAGGTTTTAAGATCTAATATGATGCCAAGAGATAAGTGAACTATTAGAATATTTAGTTGGAAAGATGACTTGCATGTCAAGAAGAGGTGGGATGGATAAAAATACATGTAAAGAATTGATTTTGAGAATTTGAGAATTGACTGGATATTTGAATTTCACATGAAGCTTAAAGGATACTGAATTTCACATGAAGCGTAAAGGATACTGAATTATGCTCTGCAGTTAGACAAGAACAAATCACACCAATTCATATTTTTATAAGAACTAAACTCCTGAACTTCCAAGACATTTTTATTAAAGTTCCATGCTGAGTAAAAACATACAAGTGAAAATAAAAGCAAAACCTAAAACATGCATCTGTCTGGTATTCCCTAAAATACCATTGTACAGGTTTTCATATACCTAGAAAAATATTCACTGAAACAATCACAGTTTTTCTTAAGTATTAAAAAATGCATTTGCCAGAACAAAGTCCAAGAGAATAAACAAGATTCTGATTGTACTTAAAAAAAATAATACAAGTTTTCACATGGCTGTACAGCTTATAAAACGTCAGGTGTAAGAAGACTGAATTAAATTTTAAAAGCTTTATTTACCAGTATTAATAACATTTTTAAGAAATAATTGACTTAGAAAAAGTGAAATACACATAATTTTAGAATAATAGAAAATACTAAATATCACTTATTGAAATCAAGTGCACTCAAAACAGCACAAACCATATTTAAAATCAAGGTTTCTGGTACACATTTAGACTTTACATGTATTTCCATGATACATTTTGATAAATTTCTCTCTGGATTAATAATTGGTTTTGTTTACAAGATTACAAAGCCTTGAGAAAGATATTTTGCCATACCTTAGGCTGTAGGCAATTAAATAAAACTTGATCAATTTGAGGTAAAACAGCATGATTTTTCTTACCCATTTTAATGTTTTCTAAATGTAATTAATTTTCATCTTTGATCTTGGAATATATATACAGGTTTCATGGTTTAAGCTATTGAGACTTGTGCTTTGTTCAAGCCTCATTCCATAACTCATAAAAAAGAAAACCTATAAGTTCAATTCAACCTATTTTTGAATTCCCTCTTTTAGAAAAGAGCAGAATATAATAGAAAATCACAGTGATATATTGATTTAAGATATACTGCTGATTAAAGACCATTTCAAATGTATGTATCACTTACACATTTACATGACTACTTAACCCTTACTTTGGAGGAGTGAATCCTTAAAGTAAGGAATGAATGTGTACTACATAATTTATCATTTGACTAGTTGGCAGTTTTAAGGATTTCCTTTCATTTCATTAGAATCAGAATACAGTCTTGTTTGTTTTTTCCCCTTCTATCACAAATGACAAGCTGTGCCACAATTTGGTATTGCTTCATATACCCCTCCCCCATATTAAGATGAGTTGATACTTTAACAGTGTTACAATGAATCTTTTATAAATTCAAGAAGAATGGCTTGCAACATACTCACCATCTTGCAAACCTTCATATGATGTTGATGAATGTACAAAAGCAGTTGTGCAAATATGAGGTGCCAGTTTTACAGCATTATTTATGATCTAGTTACTGATGACTATAATCTGAATTTCAAGGGCCCTTAAGGCCATAAACTTGTTTTTTAAAGGGTATGAAAGAGTAACATTTTAAGGTATTCAACCTGATAGGTATTTTAGAAGACCGGTTTTATTTTGCTGGCTCTACTACTTTCTAATAATAGTAAGTTTTGTGATTATCTCATGCCATGTGATGTAGCCCTACCGATCAAAAATTGCTATTAATTCCAATTTGTTGAAAGTAATCTTATCTGTGCTTTAATGAATTAAGGTATATATTAATTTCTATCACATTCTCCAAGTCATAATTAAGGTTTATGTTGATAAAGGACAGATAAGTTCTCATTTTACCTGCTTTCTTACTTTTCTGGCCAAGTGAAAAGAAAGCAGAAGGGGAAAAAGCCCTTTTACTAAAAAATAAACTTTGCCTTCTACTTTTTACAGCAGCAAAAACCATCTTTAAGTTTGACCTACTAGTACTGTATGTAAGTTCTAACAAATTATTTAAAAGTACTCTATGTCATTGTGCTGCAATAACTATATTCTGTAGCCAGAAGTTACATGGTATTCCTGATCTTAAGGCCAGAAGTTAATGGATAGTGCTGAATTTAATGGATAAAGTTAGAGCTATCAGTTGTTTTGCTGTACTGGGACATAAATGCTTCACAAATGTTCTTCATTTCTATCCTCAAAGGATTGTTTTAATCACATTCCTAAATTCATTCTACTTTGAGTAAATAGATGGAATGGCATTTATGAGCAAGGATGACAAAAGATCATATTGTCATATCTAGTCTTAATATAAGACATCAGGAAAAAAAAAATCTGTGCATTTAACAGCAGTAAATCCTTTGGAGATAAGGCCTGGCTCAATATCCAAATTAGGTAGAACATGAACAGAAAGGTCAAATAGTACTCAAATCCATTAACTCATTCTTGGCCTTGGCCTGCTGAGAGTATATGCCACTGTCAGGGACGATCCTAACAGCACCGACTCTACCTCAAAGAGTTCTCAGACATGGGCTTTTTGCTGGAATCTATAACATTTAAGTGTTAGTGACAGAAAATAGAACATTGTGTTTTTTTTTTTTAACCCATCTGTCAGGGAATGCCTTTAAGGAAGAGAGACAGGATAGTCCTGGAGATGGTTTCCAATGATGCCAGTAGAGTTCCATTGCTTTTGAAGAAAATACGTGCATATAATACCTTAAATTTTAATATAGGCATGCATGAGAGCCTCTGAATACAAGGAAATTCCTACTATATAAATGTTAGGGAAACAATACAAATCAATTATCAGAAAAATTTGAATACCATCAAGTTTGCATATCTATCAGGTATTGAGGTAATTATAAATGCTTTTAAAAATCATACCCACCTCTGCTTCAGTTATTGCTGAATATTGCTAATACTGATCATGAGTTAACCCTTCTATGTGTGTGCCAGTACTGGTCCAAACACCAAAAAAGGGAGAAGAGACTTCATAAACTTGTCTCTAAGATTACCAGTGTAGCACAGCATTCAGCGCCAGTTAAAGTAAAGAGAAATAAATTATATGAATCCACCACTGAAGTAGTTGTCCTCATTTTGGAGTAAAGAAAATAGTTCGGCCCCAGATAGGGCTTATAATCATAATTATTATTATTTTTTTGTCTTTTCATGGTTACCACTTGATAAGTGTTTTTCTAAAAAGTAAATATCACCCACTTATACTGTTTATAGGCGACTCCTTAAAAATGAAATTCACAGGCTCTTGATAAAGAGTTGCAAAACCTCCTGAAGATGCCATGTGCTGGGTAAAGTGCAGACAGAAGCACCGCTGGCCATTATGGCTTAATTAAATTCGAATCTGATAGCCTACTTCATTCAGAGTACTGAGGTCAGCCACCTTCTTAGTTGAGAGTGCAGGTCTAAGAATAAAAGAAGGAAGGGGGAGAAAGGTAGTTAGCATCTTTGAACAGGGCTTTGTTCTTGAGGCCCTCAGGCAATTATCTACACTCTCTCCCCATTAATACTTAGTATCTACCCCAGATTTGGGGACATACTTTCATTGTCAAGTTACAGATTTTCAAAGTTGATAGTCCTACTTCTAAGACTAGTCACACTAGCTAAAACATAGCTCTGGCTAAAAGCCTTATAAAAACCTTCATAATAAAATAGATTTTTTTGTGAAAATTACAGAATGAGCCAAATTTTCCTTAAGAAAATGAGCATCACTTTCAGATATTGCTGGTATTAGGGAAACAGCAAAAAGAGAAAAATATATGTGTCCAATGTTCTTATCGAGGCATGCTTAATTTTCTAGATTTAGAAACAAAATCAAAGTGAATGCTTTATATGAGATCACGAGGGAAAAAAATATGGTGCTGTGAATTTTCCTGTTTAAAAATCACATACTCATTGCCCTCCTACCCCTGCAATATAAACTCACAAGTAATACTGAACAAGAGAGATTTAAATGTTGCAGTTTGGAAGAAATACAATTTTCTTTTCATTGTGGTTCTCTCTGAATGCTCATATACTGAGCAGAATGTGCACCGAAAAAGCATAAGATGGGAAGAGTATTTGATGGATCTGCTACAATCCTTGCATAAAAGCATCAATCCCTTCCTAGTATTTAGACCAAACCTCAGCATTCCTACCATTGTCCAGCTAAAAGATATTGAGGCCTCTTTCACCCATATGACATCAAAGCTCCATAAAAAGTTTTCCATGAATTTTGTTGGTTGATTCTGTTTCAGTGGATTCTGTACTTTTGGTGGAAGGATGAAAAATATTCCAGTTGTACATGAACCTAGTGGTGGTGTTTCTTTTCCACAAGTGCTAAAGGAAGCCCAAAATGAAAGTGTGATATCGTTATAAAGAGTTACTTGATTTATACCTTTTAAGGCATTCTTCCTTACAGTGAATGGTTTTCTCTGGTATGAACATGGGTGATATAATTTCATGTTGATGGAGCTAGCGATAGGTAAGAACCCAGGCCTCACCACTGCTTGATCCAAAGGTCATGGACTTCTTGAAGTAGAGTCTTACCTGTCCACTGAAAGGTTGGGGGGGCAAAGAGGCAGGAAAGCTTGTCAACAATTTATCCTTCAAAGTAACTAAAAAAGTCGCTCCCTTCCTTAATACTTTTCCTTTGTAAGGCAACTTGTGAGTTCAACCTCTGCAGGAGCCACATTGTCTCCTCTGTCTCTTTGCCTCCTTTCTAAGCACATTTTTGGTTTCCACTGTGATTAAGCACAAGATTCCCCATAGGCCTCTCAATTTGTTCACTTTTCCTGTTGAACTTTCACACACAGTGGGGAGGGGAAAAGGCATATTCATTTATATGGCACCTACTATGTGCCAGGCTTTGTGTACTAAGCACTTTTTACAAATATCTCACTTGAGCCTCATAGCAATCCTGAGAGGTAGGTGCCATTGTATCCCCATTTTACAGTTGAGAAAACTGAAGCAAACAGAAGTTAAGTGATTTGCCCAGGGCCATATAGGTAGACAGTGTCTCAGGCCAGATCTGAACTTGGATCTTACCAGCTCCAGGGTCTAGTGCTCTATCCAGTGCATCACCAGATGCCACGTGGCACTTTCCTGGCCTGGAATGTGTTAACTTTGCTTTGCCTCTTTCTGTCAAACCGTAGCTGCAGTTTGTCTGTTAAACCCTTTAAGTAATGTGAAGACACCTTGCATGGATAAACAATTCTGAATATAACTTTCCTTCTGCCAAACCCTGCCCCATACTTGGAATTCGCTGCTCTTGAGGGGTGCTCTACTTTCATTAAGTAGTAGTGACTAAGTAGTCACTAAGAAGTAGTGACCTAGAGACCTGTCATCAATACAAAATGAACTACCAATTGTTTTTCCAGCAGCTGCAATAAATTTATGTACATCATCCACTCTGTTCTTTTTGTGGCCAGCATGTGTTCATCCTTTGTTGCCTAAGAAGACCATGGCATCAGAGAAATAATGACATGACTTGCAACTTGACTTTGTTTTGAGTGCAGGTCACCAGTCTCACTTCTCCTCCAGAACCATCTGAATTCAGTGACCAGATATTCATCAAGATGACTGGAGATGACCCAGGATGAGGCAACTGGGGTTAAGTGACTTGCCCAAGGTCACACAGCTAGTGAGTGTCAAGTGTCTGAGGTGAGATTAGAACTCAGGTCCTCCTGACTCCTGCACTGGTGCTCTAGCCACTGTACCACCTACCTGCCCTTGTGGCCAGCAGTGCATATCTGTAAGAAGACAAGGTCAAATGAGTATAATCTAAAGCCAAGGGGAGTAAGAGGAGAAACTAAAAACTCCATTCCTATAACCATGGCTTTACTAGTTGCATGCCCTAACAAGCTAAGCTGGTCTGCAGACATACATCCTTCATGAAGTTCCAGTTAACTTCACCTGCCTTTTATAGCATCTTTATGCTTTTCTCCCTTGGCATTACATTAACTTCTGCTACATGGTGCTGTGTTCTGGATGTCTGTGTCAGAGAGAGAGCAGGGACATGTTTGGTAGTAGTCATGTGTGGCGTAGATTTCCACATCTCCTCTGCCACGGCTGGCCCTAGGCCAACTGTGAAGTACATAGAATTCCTATTTGCAGTCTCAGCCTCCACTATCTAACCTATTTCAACCCTTTGTTAATGGAGGTTCTTTCTGCCACCCAATATTCTTAAGCTCCTCTCCGCTCTGCCTAACTAAAACCAGTTGTCCAGAATGGTCTGACAGTCATTTTACAATTCAGCATAAATTGATATGGTTTTATGTAGCTGCATAGTTGTCTCATATGTAACTTTCTTTGAGTCAAAGAAATGAAATCTAATGGTAAAATTTCAAGCATAAGAATAATAAAGGAGGCTTATTATTTTTCTTGACAGGGGAGCCTTTTTTTTTTAGCACCCTTCAAGTTACAACTCAAATGAAGCAGTCTCCCAGGCTTCCTGGTGAGTCTGATACCGGTTCTACCTCCCATTACACTAGGAGCTCCCCGTGGCAGAAGCTGTGTCCCTTTCCTCTTGATCCTTCCCAGAGTTTGCGTTATGATGACTTACCCACAAAGGATAGTTCTTGCCTGGCTGAATGTAGCAGTGTGGCAAATGTGTGGCTACTTGTAATGCTATCTCTGTGCGGGAAGTTAAAGTGATATATTATAAGTGATTATTTAATCCCAAAATTCATTGGTGAGTAATGAAAGATCTTTCCTCCTAGCTACAACACCTATAGTTTCCTTCAGGAAATGAGGGAAGTTGGATTATGACAGACTGCCACTGCAAGTGAGGCTCTGCCCAAACTGAGACAAGTTGCTCTTCAATTTTTGCCATCTAATTTTGCTATGCCAAACCTGAGAGAGTAAGCTATTATGTGTGAAGGCCTCCTCTAGTTCCTCTCTTAAATATAATTAGAAAGATTACAAATAGATTTATTTTTAAGAATCACAAGTGTTGAGATGATGAATTTAGCTGGGTTTGTACTTAGCCAAGAACCTTTCATTAGATCCAGGGTATTTTTAGGGATCAGTCTGAATACCCTTTTTCTAAACCCCTTCTCCACCCTCACCCTCTAAAAATGAGGATCAGAGATTTCTTATGTCTTGTGTTCATGGGGAAAATAGAGGAAAACTGCCTCTTTTAAACTATTTCCTTTTACTCATTTTATTTGGAGAAAAGAGTTTTCATTTTTTCCCTTGCTGCAGGACAAGCTGATCAGTTTCGGGATATTTGTAGTACTAGATGGATAATTTTCTAGGGAGCTTTAGAAATACAGGTATTGTGAGGGAGGGAGGAGGGAAGTAACTGACTGAAAGGACATCAGACAAAATGCAGCCATTACTAAACAAGTTGAACAAGATCAACCCTGCCTTCTGCTGTGGTAAAGAGGACATCACAAAGGCAGTCACCCTCAAATGAACTTGGATAAAATCACTGTGATCCGGCACCTCCTTGGCCAACTCCCCATCGATCTCAAACCCACTGCTACATTACAATGGGTTGGACTAGTCCAGCCCTAGCATTCTTTGATTCTGAAATGTCAGATACAGAGTTTGTCCTAGGATATGAGTGGGGACTGAAAAGGTGAAATTCTTAGGTATGCTATCCTATCAAGATTTCTCTAGTGAGAAAAAGCATACTGGTAAATGAAACAATATAAGTAAAACACTTCACAAACTTGAGTAAAGTTACCGTTATTATTATATTCAGACAGGAGACTTTGAAGAAGAATAAGGGTTCTGAGCATCAAAGGAGCTTCAGAACTAGGAAGTCATGTCAAGGCCATTTTGGCTGATATTCTGATTTCCTAATTCTAGGTTGGGGTGGGATGAGAAAAGTTGGTAAAGTGGAGATGAGGTAATTTTAGGGTAAGGAGGTGACACTAAGAATTCCAGATTCCTCACCCCTACCTCCCACCCCTATTACTCTTCCTCCTTTTTCAGAACTGTGCCTGAGATAATTTTTAAACCCTCTGGTTGCTATCTAATAGAAAAGGCTCTTTTTACTGAAAAGTCTGGTGCTGTCATCAGGGAATTGGGAAGAAAGGCTATAAAGTAAGTTTCTAACATAACATTTTAGCCCTTGCTGTTCTTCAAGGGGAACAGATTAAACTAAAGATGTTACCGGTAATAGGGAACTGGGTTGTGATCCCAACCCTAGCCCCTCTTTTGTTATTAGGTCCAATAGGAAATTGGCAGTGTCGAAGTTCTAAATTTAAAGTGTTATATTCTTTTGGGGGAAAGGAGAATATAGAGAGCAGCCTCAACTGGGGCAGATGCTTGATGAGGGAGATTTCATTCACACTAGTCACTCACTGAAAGCCAATCTCCTTCCCCCCCATTCCTTACCCCCTATGATTACAAGGACAGTAGGCGGCTGACCAGCTGTTAAGGCCAACAGCTGAAGTTGCTATGTAAACAGACAGACCTTAGCCAGGCCAGGTTCTGCCTCTGTCACATGCCCCAATCTTTGTCTCTTCAGCTTGTCCCTAGCTCAGATGGCAGGCCTCTGATTAGTTATCAGACTGCATGGCAACTTTTATGGCCAGAGCCAGGGTTCAACTTACTCCTCTATTCAACTTGTCATCATGAGCCACCTCTCTAGCATGGTACTGAATGGTAGTCATTCCCTTGGGCCCTTCAAATATTCATTACCCTTCCATCATCACTTGACCTCTGGACCATTTAGCCAGTCAGAGGTTGGCAGAGGATCTGAGTCAGGACAATGCTTTTTTCTGGGTACTTTTGGGAAAGAATTCCCTATCTTGCCAAAGTTCTGTCCCCTTTCTATTTTCCCTTCCTCCCGATCTCTTAATTCTTCACGTACATGGCTTGCTTTTTGCAATGGTAAACAGCAAGAAAGAGTGGCCAAAGTTTCCCCTGGCACTGAGAGTGAACATTGCACTTACAATGATGATGGAATGCTAACTTCTGTCTTCTGTAGGCATGGTCCTTCCATTTGGCTGCACAACAAAGTAGCCAGAGATTAGGGAATTAAACTTAAACTAAAGAAACCCTGGTCTGGGGACATTTCTACTTGTGGGCCCACAACAGAGGATGAAGGACAAGGGGCCTTCACTAGGGTCAGCCTATGAAAGTCAAGGTCATCCCATTTGACCTCATTGACAAATTTCAACAGCCCCTTAAGCTGCACTAGACTCAAAGCCTGAAGATACTGAGTTGAAGTTAGAGCTGATAGTGGAATCTATGAACTTTATTATCTCATCTTACTGAATGAAAGCCTTAGACCATATTATGGTTGGAGGCTTTACCTTAGCTTAGAGTTCAGTAACCTCTGAGATCTTTAATCACATTTTGACTGGAGGGGGAGGAATGAGGTGACTGACAGCCATATGGGAGAAAGGGTAGAGGGAAGAAAAGAGGAAGTGAAAACAAAATTCCCATAGTTCTGATGAAATTACCATAAATTGCCCATTGCATCCTAAAAGAAATACCCATTTGCTCATTCTAGAGAGCATGCCTTTTTTTGGTCAGGGGTGGCTAGAATGTCTCCTCTATCCCGTAACTGGGAGAGGAGCTCTAATTAACACTCAGACCCATGTCACAGGCATCACTGGCCAAGAAGGATAATCCTAAAGAGGAAACATTTGGTACTTTTGAAAAATATGTGTTTCTATAACTTTTCTTTGCCTCCTTTAGGAATTGTGAAATGATGGGATTGGACTAGATGAATCTCTAAGGTTTCTTCCAACTCTAAATCTGTGATCCTATGAGCTGTAGGGTGAAACCTTCTACTTGGTGTAGAAAAAGGTTAAGAACACTTCGAGGTGGGTAAGGGCAAGGAGGGAAAATTGAAAAGAGTGGAGGGGCCAGAAGATGTGATGAGAGTGATCTTAGCTCCTTTCTTTCAATCTGCTAATGCTAGCTGGGCAGTTGCTAACAAACCTCCTAGTCATCTGACCTCCTGTGTCAAAAATGGGACATTGATACCACTTTCCAGAACGAGCATTCAGACAACTGTGGAAAGGGCAAAGGATATGAAGTGGAAATAGCCCCAGCTGGATGGGGACCTGGAACCATTTATATTATTTACATACCCTTACTGGAAACAGGGCATGTAGCAAATGGGTTCTGTCCAGTGAGGTAGATGCCTTTATTAAGCTTGCTGGCCATTTTTAATTCTCAGTATAGACTCTGACATTTAAAAATGATGAAATGGCCTATGAATTACTAAAATAAGTAGCGATGAAAATGTGCCCAACCCCCTCTGGACCCGAACATCACAATGGGGCTCAGAACCCTGGACAAAAAGCTGGGTCAGAAAGTGATATGGCTAACACAAGTCACATAAACCTGAGCCTCAGTATCCTTATCAGTAAAATAGGGCAAATAATACCTACCCTGCCCACCTTACAGGGTGGTTGTGGAGATCAAATGAGAGAATGCATGTAAGGTGTTATATTATTTTGTCTCATGAGAAGCAACCATCCCTGGAGAAAATCCTGCTTGATGAAGGAGCTGAGAAATGACTATTTCCCTGGACATACTGTTAGGAACAAGAAAGTCCTCTGTTTTAATTATAGCTCACTCTGTGGCAGTGCTAGAGATGGAGGAGCTGCTGATGCACTCATGGGAAAGGGATGCTTGGTTTCTTTTATTCTGACCCACACCTCTCCTGCCACCCTTGCTTTTCATCTCTCTTCATTATGCATCCCTCACTTCTTTTTACCACCCTAAAACCCATAGCAGGATTTAACATTAGATGAATTTTAGAACTGTAATTAACCTTAGAGGTCATCTAGTCCAATCATTTTACAGTTGACGAGATGGAAGCCCAGAAAGATTAAACCACTTGCCTAAGCTCACATGGGTTGTTTGGCAGGAATTGGGGAAAGAATCATTTTCGTTCCATTTTTCTATGGACCTCATGCCCTCATCAGTAAACTTTGACCATGAAGCCTTTCCTAATCCTCCCTCTGCCCCCCCACCCCAAACTGTTAATATGGTCTTCCTCCTTAAGTTACCTTGTACTGACTTATTTGAGCCTATATTGTATCCATCCAGGAAAATGTATACTTATTGAGGGTAGAGACAGGGTTATCAGGTCATATATAATAAACATTAAGCTGGAAAGGTCCTAGAGGTCATCAAGTTTGACCCTACCAACATTTTATTTCCTTTGAGACTCACAGGGGCAGAGGACTTGCCCAAGTTCCCACAGGTGACAGAGCTGGGATTTGACCCCAGATTCTCGAACTCCAAAATCTAAGGCTCTTTTCACTGTACCCAAGTACTCTGATGCCTCACCAACTGTTCTTGTATCTTTGTATCTCCAGAGCTTAGTACAAAGCTTTCCTCCATAATAGAGGCTAAACCAGTGTTTGTTGACTGAATTTTAAAACTAAATTAGGCAAGGCATTGGATTTAAAAATTCCTTCGGTGATAGATAAAAGGTGAGGTTAGGGGTTCCTATAGCATTGACTCAGCTTTGACCTGCTTCATATTCACCAAAAGCTTCCTCTCCCAATAAGTAGTGGGGCTAAGCATCATTTTGACTATCCAACTGTGACCAAGGCCAGCAAACTTTTGGATCATCATCTACAGTCACTGGGAGGAGTTTTCTGTGAGATGCATAATCAGATGTATAACAGAGTATAATGGGAAGAACACTGGACGTAGAATCAGGAAAAGCCTGGTTGGAATCTTGCCTCTGGGATTTATGAGGTTTGAGATCATAGGCAAAGTGTTTAATTCCTCTATGCCTCAGTTTCCCCATCTGTAAAAGTGGAATAATAATACCTCTAGCATCTACCTGTCTTGAGAATCAGATAACGAATGGAACGCAATATCAAATATTTTTTCTGGTCCTACTTTCCCATCCTTGTACCTAATATTTATGCCTTTTCTCTGTCTTTCCTCTTGTCCTTAGGACCCAACATTCTTCAGGTAACCAAACTGAACTTGGAATCATAGGTAGGAAGAGGAAGAACTGGTGTTTCTCCTGCCACTAAAAGTTCAAATGGGACTCACAATGATGCTGGCATGCTAACTTCTGTCTTCAGTAGGCCTAGGCATGATCCACTTTTGCTGTAGGACAAAGTAGTTAGAAGTTAGAGGTTGGAGACTGGGCTAAAGATTCTAACATTAGTCTCAAGAAATTTCACTCTCTGGACTCTAAAAGGAGAATGAAAACTTGAACTCGATCCAACAGCGTCTTTAGTAAGAACATGCCAAAGAAACTAGAGTATTTTTTTCCTGTTCCTTCACCCTGTCCCTGCTAGTCACCCAAACTTGATTTAATGCCTTTGCTCCCAGGTCAGACCTTACAATATTAATCTGAATTTATGATGCTTCTGTCCATCAAAAATACCTTGTTTTCTCATGACCCTATAAACAGATATAACTTCTTCCAGACCTAATGGCTTAATTGTATGTCTCTCATCAGACTATATGACCATAACTATCTTCCCCATTATATTCTGTAACAATTATTATTCCCCTGTTAGATTGTAAACACCCTGAGAAATGTTGTATCTATGTTGCTATACCTAGTACCTAATCCAGTGCCTTTTTCATGTCAGACAATAAGTACTTACCAAGGTACACTGAAATAAGATGAGAAAATCCTTATCTCAAAGGCACTTAAGACATGGTGGAAATAGTATTGGACTTGTCAGAAAAATGACTTTCAAATCATGACTCTGATGTTTATCAGCTGTACTGGGTCTCTGAGGCTTAGTTTTCTTATCTCTAAGAGGCGGATAATATACCTCCCCTCTCTACCTCCCAGGGTGATTGTGAGGATCCGATGAGATTATGTAAATTTCTACAGGGATGACCAATTAGACCAGGGGTGGGGAACCTATGACCTTGAGGCCTCATGTGGCCCTCTAGGTCCTCAAGTGCAGTCCTTTGACCGAATCCAAACTTCACAGAACAATTCCCCTTAATAAAAGGATTTTGTTCTGTAAAACTTGGACTTGGTCCAAAGGCTGCACCCAAGGACCCAGAGGGTCATGTGTGACCTCAAGGCCACACGTTCCTCAGCCCGAGTTAGACTGTAAGATAAGTGCTCCTGGTCAGATCCCAGAGTCTCATCAGTTCTGTCTTTAAATGTAAAGTCCCTTTGAGTTCCAGCTAACTGTCCCTGGAGTCAGTCACCATATTCCTCAGTCTATGAATAAGCCTCCTATGCTAGCTCAAATGCTTGAACCCTGTTCTAGAAGCCATTAAGAAGGAAAGAATGAAAAGGACAGGAGCTTGAGAACTAACAAGTTTTTGCTAGGTATTGGGGTTTCCAGTGAGTTGGTCCATTCTCCCTTCTGATTGAGGCTGTGGGCTGTGTATACCTATCAACCTGGCTATTAGTACAAGCTGAGATGCCTTTCCACTCCTTCCCAAAGGGAACTTTGGGGGTTTCTTCCCTTTCTACCTTTTTTTTCCTGACCAGATCTGTGATTGCATTAACATGGGGAGCTCCTTTGAAGTTAGATGATTTACCTAGGCTGTACATGTAACAAAGGGGACTTAAACTCAGATTTTCCTGACTTCAAGTAGGCTCTCTATCCACTCCACTATGCTATGTCTCACCCCTCTACCCCATCTGATTGAGTTACTTCATAGATCACTAGATTTAACTGATCCCTTGTTTAGCTCACAAATGCATTTAGATTTAGTTTCCTAGATGACCCAAAACAGAAGATGGTTAGGGTTAGTAATGGTTGGAGAGAATGAGGTTGGCTCAGGAGGCCATCTTACTCCTTTCCTGAGGGGCTGGAAATCTTATTTCCTCAAAAATTCTTGTTTAAAAATACTAACTTATTAACTATCCTTCTTTTCATTTCTCTCACTAAAAGGATATCCCTTTTCCTTATTTCTTTGACTTCAAGCAAGGGATATAAGCTACTTTTATCAGGAATTGTATCTTCCTTAGAGTTTAATGCTGGGACCTCTACCATTATGAAGATACTGAAGTCAGTTCTATTACCTCCTTAAATATTTTCCAAGCACTGAACTACAAGTCTAGAGGTATAGGTTGCAAGCCTGGATATTCTACTGGTTTGTTTTGTGATCATGAGCAAGACGCTACATTTCTCTCTGTCGGTTTCCTCATTTAAAAATAAGAATAAGCCCTGCCCTGCCCAACTGCCTCCCAGCGTTCTTATGAGGATCTAATGAGATAACAGATGAAAAAGGTATAAGATACTATCTCTGTTGTGTTATTGCGTATTAGCAACATTGTGACACTAACGTATTAGTGACAATGTTTTTCTAGTACATTGGATTATTATCCTTCAATCTGTCATTCATTTTATAAGCTATGCTGGGACACTCTTTTAGCCCCTCACCTCCATCCATTTAGGTCCTCTTGAACCAAAAATGGGTGTGGGCTTACTGGCTTGCATCTTCTCCTTGAAAGAGGACTAAACCAGAAGGTGTAAATCAGGACAGCGATGAATCTGTGAATATCTGGGTGTAGGTCTTGGACTGAAGTTCTCCAAATCAAACAGAAATGGTATACAAGTTATCCTTTTTTCCTCAGTATTACCTGTGCTGCTCTTTCATCCATGTGTGTATATGACTGAGAGATGACTATCGTTCATACTGTAACGTGGTTCACGTTTGTGTGGTTATGTATAATGATAATAAATGGTGTTCACTCTACATTGTGTCAGTTGCTGTTGTATCTGTCCTTCGTTCTTGAAGACGAAGATGACATCAAGATGGTGACATGACTTGCACCTGACTTTGATTTGAGTGAGGGAGGGCTGTGCAAGGTCACCAACCTCACATTCTTCTCCTGAGCCAGCTGGGGCCAGTGGCCTGATATTCATCAGGATGGTTGGAGATGGCCCAGGATGCAATGTCAATTAAAGCAGATATATTCCTCTTTCATTCATCTCTGCTTATAGAGATCCCCATCTGATTCAAATGCTAGCATTGTCCCTGTGGACTATGAAAGCACCAGATTTTGAGGTATTAAAGTCATATGGGTGGGACCAGGGGAGATATTACTCACGATTTGTCTCGCCTCCCAAGCCGTCTTGGAGGGCTTGATTGTCTCCGCCGGGGAGACAGTGACTTTCCTCGACTTCTCTCCAGGGGAGGAGAGTGGGCATTTGTGGGTTTCAAGATCTAAGACAGAGAGGAAAAAAAAGTTATTGCCATCATTGATCCCAAGAGCATTTTCCCTCAGGAACATCTCCCCACCCCCAAAGCATATTTTTCTATAGCATCCGTGATTGCCTCCAAGACTACATACAGCCTGGGAGTTTCCAAGAAAGATGGCTTAGGATGTCAGGAAGAGGATGTATCACTTCATACATGTCACTTTTTGCTCTTTTCCCTTAACTCAAGATACCAGAGGCTTGAAGCCTTGGATGTTTGGTTCCCAAAGCTGAAGAGTTCTTCCACTTCCAGGAGGAGGAATCACTTTTACAGTGTTCTTGACAAGCAATAGTTCCAAATACTCAAGAACCTCATTTTCTCCCAGACATGAGACATCAGCTCCCCAAGTAATAATCATAACAAAACCTCTGATGGGCATTGTACCTTTCCCTCTTAGAGCCTAGTTTTTATACAGATAGTGAATACACAGAAATCAGCTCATGAAAGGATAGATATGGGAGCTCCTCTATAGCCTATAATTTACTTAGTAGCTAAGTCTTAGGGAGATGCCTGAAGCCCATGTAGGCTGAGTGACTTGCCCAGGGTCACCCAGCTAATAAATGTCTGGGGAAAGATTTGAACACAACCCCTGACCTAGATGTTCTCATTAAAAAGGAGAAACAGTCATGACAAACATGATGGAGGCATCATGTTGCAGAATGCAATCTTCTAGAGAAAAAATCCTGTTTGTGTGTGGTCTGAATGGAACTCAGCACAGTGATTTCCAAAGTTTTGTGAAGCTATGGTGCTCCTTTTTTTTTTTTTTTTTTGATCTTGTCACATCAGGTCAGAAATATATTGCATTAAGCCAAATGCCATTGCAAGACGTAGAGCAAAGTGTAAGGTTTTGTGAGAGATTTTTGTTTTGTTTTTGTGTAATGAGGCCTTGGAGTAGGGGTGGGGAACCTGTGGCCTCCAGGTCACATGTGACCCTCTAGGTCCTCAAGTGTGATCATTTAGGTTTAGGGTTAGAGTCAGAGGCATTTAGAATTAGGATGAGGGATAGAGAGGGAGTCATTTAGGTAAGGGGATTTGTTCTGTGAAGTTCGGATTCAAAGTCCTACACTTGAGGACCTAGAGGGCCACATATGACCTCAAAGCTGCAAGTTTCCCACTACCGTCTTGGAGCATTCCCAGAGTGCCTAACGTGGAGGCACTGTGGCTACCACATGAGTGGAAGTAACCTTCTTTGATTGCCTCTGTAGCCATAACAGGATACATCTTTAAAACTACCAAACTAAAACAGTCTCTCTCTTTTCCTCTGGGGTCTTTCCTGCTTTCAGAAGTTAAAGATTGCACATAGGCACCATGAAGTGAACCAGGAAGTTTTGTTTGTCCTCAGTTTCAGGTACCAGCAATAAATCCCACCAGACCTGGGAGTTTGAGCCATTGCAACCTTGGAACTAGGATTCTAGGTGGGATATTGCAACCAGCCAGTCTGGTAGGAAAGACTGGAGAGGTTAATCCCATAGGGAAACACCAAAAAGAAGGGTGTCTCACCTTAGGCAGTCTCAGCAAGCTTCAAAGTCCTCACTGCATTTGTTTTTGGGAAAGGGTAGGAGAACTGAATTCTATTCCTTAGGATAAATTTCTTCCACTAGTCAGGCTGACTTTCTTCTACCATGCCCCCTGCCCTTTTACCTACCTTCATTCTCAAGTCCCTGGCATATTTCTCCAGCTCTTTCCTTAGGTCCGACCTCATCATCTTTGTGACATTGAGAACCAGTTGCTTCCACTCAATGGGCTGGAAGCTGTGGGGCTCATGGGGGACATACAGCCCGATCTTGACTTTCTTGACTGTGTGTAGATATTTCTTGTAGGAGTCTTCAAAGTCAAAGATGAGGTCACTCAGAGTCCGAAAGGTTAGAGGTTTGTCCATTAGGTCAGATCTCCGGCTCATGCCCAGTGAGCCATAGCGGCCATTGCTGTAGATCCCCAGTACAACATGATGGAAGTAATTTCCTGAGAATTGGGTTTTAAAGCTAATGGGGAATCTCTCAATGGAAGGCTGCCCATTTGTTAGGTATCTTAAGTGGTCCAGGTTAAGGAAGAGGATGATGATTTTGAAAAATCATAGAGCCATCAACTCTCAGGGTGGCAATGAGATCTCTGAGGCCAGGCTAGTCAACATCTAAATGCTAAAACCACACCCTTGTTTAGTATTTTACAGTTTACAAAGAACTTCTGATCCTTCACAACAACACTTAAGGTACAAAAGGTATACATTATCCCTGTTTAACAGATGATAAAATTGAAATTTAGAAAAAGGAAGGAATTTGCCAAAAGCCCCAGTTCTTCTGGCTCCTCCTCTACCTATGACGTTGGGTAAGTCATGTCTCTTCTCAGAGCTTCTGTTTACTCAAATATAAACTGAGAGAGTTGATCAAGGAGGCCTGTATGGGGTCTCTCCCAGTCTTCAATCTGTGATCCTATTATCTTGGAATTTTATGGAATATAAGAGTGGGTAGGAGAACCCTTGAAAGCATCTGATCTAATGAGAAGCAACTTTCTCAGGGTCCCACAGCTAATGAATGAGAAAGCCAGAAGAGAATCTAGGTCTCCTGACTCCCATCCAAGTCTTCTTTCCATTATGCTATGCTGCTTCCTCCATGTTCTAATCCCAAATCCATTGATTTTCCTATTGCATCAGACTCTCTAGAAACTATTCTAGACCAATAAGAATACATTCCTTTTATAAAAGATCAAAACCTTGTAAAAGTGGGAAAAGCTTCTGCTTTCAGCATGAGTTCTATGTAAGAAGTGGCCTCTGTACATCCATGAGAACTCTCTTACCTCATCAGTCCCCTGTGGCACACACTGGGGTTAGGGATACAGTTTAGGGAAATTTTTCTCTGTACTAAGCTACCCTCATTTTCCAATACCTCTTGCAAACAGATTTAACCCCTCCTCACCACCAAAAACCATTCTGACATTCAACAACTACCTGTGCTTATTCTTCATATCTAATATAATTCTCTCCTGTTGCAACTAAAGTCTAGACCAGAGGTGGGGAACCTTTGGCCTCAAGGCCCTCTAAATCTTCAAGTGCAGCCCCCTAGGTCCTCAAGTGTGGCCCACTGGTCTCAAATGTTCTAGGCCCTGGTCTAGAATGTTCTTTCACCTCTATGTAGGCTGAACATATCCTTAAAGAGACAGTTCAGTTCTCACTTCCTTCGAAGAACTCTTCCTAACTATGCCCGTCCACCATCACCTCCCACCTCTGAACCAGGGCACATATTGTCTGTTCCATTCATCTGGCACTTCTGACATACTACTTAGTATTGTTATCTTTAAAAAAAACCCCACAAAACAACCCCAAAACCTGTATGTCATGTAAGCTTTCTACTAGCAGGACTCATGACATATTGATCTAGGTTTTCCCTAGCACCAAACCTTGTAAAAGTAATGTTTGTTTACTGGCATTTTGCTATTGTGTCTTTGTACTTTGAAGTTTGCAAAGCATTTTAAAAATATTATTTCATCTAATCTTTACAACATCCCTCCCCGTAACTAACTTAGTATGCCAGGTGCTATTATTATCTCATTTTACAGGTGAGGAAGACTGAGACACAAAGACATTGAGAGACTTGTCCAGAGCCAGAAAGTACCTGAGGCAGCATTTGAACCTGTATCTTCCTAACTCCAAGGCCAGGACTCTATCCACTGTGCCACGTACCTCCCTGGTTAGATAAAAGACGTCAGCTTTAGAGGAGCAGCACAGAGACCTCCGAAAAGTGACTGGACATACCCAACAACTCCTTCCTCGTGTGACAGGGACGAAACTGAGGCTTAAGATGGGCTTCAGAATCCAAGAGTGAGAGACGAATGGTTACAGAAGTCACCTTCCCCAGGAAGGACTAGCGATGGACTTCACCAGCCTTATAACTATGAAGTATAGAATAGCCCTATTATGAGATGCAGCCTGGTAAAGTGGGTAGGGAGTCAGCCTTGAAGGCAGGAAGTTACATGTTCAAAGGTGGCCTCTGACCTATTACCTATGTCTTTAAGACTCAAGTTAGAGACCATTTGCTGATCTATGTGGATAGAAGGATTTTTCATATTTGGAGTTCTTAACATTGATGAAATCAAAGTTTCTCACCAAAAAAATAATTAAAACTCAAATCCTGTTAAAACAGTTCAGTGTTGCTGATCATTTAGTTACATTATGAGTCACAAGATCATTGGATTTACAGCTGGAAGGAGCCTTAGAATTTATCTAATCCAATCTCTTCATCTAGTGGTTGAAGAAACTGAGGTTCAGACAGGGCAAGAGATTTGCCTACTCATCACTCAATTAGTGGCACAGTCAAGATTAGAACTCAAATCTCCCAACCCTGGGTCCATGGTCCTTTCTACCACATAAGGTCTTCTTTTAATGTTGTTATCCACTCCTCAGAACCTAATCTTATACAACCAAAACTTGAGCTAACATAGGCTGTGATTAACATGTCAGGTCTGTACCTCATCATAATGTTCTTTTTTTTTTTAGTGGGGAAGGCAAGGCAATTGGGGTTAAGTGACTTGCCCAAGGTCACACAGTTAGTAAGTATATCAAGTGTCTGAGACCAGATTTGAACTCAAGTTCTCCTGACTCCAGGGCCGGTATTCTACTCTCTGCACCACCTAGCTGTCCCCATGATGTTCTTTTTGCAAAGGGAGTTGGTTCCAGTGCACAGCTGTGCAATTGGCCTACTTTAACCCACAAGAGATTACACCAGCAGAGAAAATGAAATAACAATCTTCTGTCTAGTCTTGTGTTTGCTCAGTTAGCTGGGTAAAGATTCTCAGATGAGTCAAAACAGGGAGGCAGAGGAATAGACCTCTTGAATGTTGCTCAACCTTATCATTTTAGAATTTCCTGATGTTTTTAAAAGGATTTGTCCCTTTGTTAGGCAGAGTTCTTCTCTGCCTCATTGCCTCATTGATGGCAAAAGTCCACCTGCTCCAGAGAGTTATTCAGATCAAAGTGGAGCTCTTGGTGCCTACAAGCCTGGGAGTCAACTTCAACTTTTCCAAAAAAGGGAGACCTGAGTGCCTAGAAATCCCTAACCTCCCAGGAATGTGCTGGGCTACTTAGATCTCACATCCATCAGGAAGGACACACAGCTGTTCAAGAGGAGGCATCTGACGGCAGCTGCCATGATTTGGGACATAATAGGGAATCAAAGCTCTCTCTGGCATGTGTAGATTTATGCAGGGCACACCCACAGCACCAAAAAGAGATTAGGTAAAAAACTATTGTGCTACAGTAACCCAGCCTATGACTTGAATCCAAAAAAAGGGAAACAAATTACCTCACTTTTAGATATAGAAAAGCTCAATAATAACAACTCACTATGCTTTCCAGATAATATCCCAGTCAGGAAATAATGAGGTACTATCTCCTTCTTAAAGATGAGAAAACTAAGGTTGAATGACTCACCAATCAGATAAAAAGTGACTGGTAAAGTTGTTGATAATAGAGCTACTTACAGGACCCTTTTCCTCACCCCTTGACATCCCCAGATGGATATAAGACTACCAAGGTCCACCAAAGGGTGAAGAGAAAAGGGTCTTGTAACCAGAGCCTTTGATGTCTTTGTCCAAGAGTTAATTTCCTTTGAACCTGACAGCTCTCCCAGCCCCGCTACTGTCTAAATGTTACCTGAATTACGAGTTTATGAAACCCTGGAGCAAATTACCTATTGTTTTTTGACCCTATACATGTATGTGTGGGGTGTCAGGGTGCTCCCATGGGTGTGCATGTATGTGCACCTCTGAAAGGGGCCGACATATTGACCATCCACACGTCCAAGAGATTCTAGGGATTTGGGTGACCAAATTCATAATTTCAAGGCACACTTATCTGGGTCTGTTTGTTCTTCCAAGAACCTAGAAAGTCCAGAGTTGGCTATGTTGTATAGGAAATGAACTAGATATCATGTTCTTCCCCCACACAATTGTTCACACCCATCAATTTTACACGAGGCTATGCTAAGCAGCTGTAGTTGGGTCCTCACTAGCACAAAAAGGTAGGGTCCCAAAGCCATCTGCTGCTACCTCCTCAGTCCCAAGTCTATCACCGCTGCCTGGCTGCTATTTGCCTAAGCCATGTGGGAGCTGTCTTTTAAATTCACTTTTAAAAGGGGAGGGGTAGGAGCAAGAAGAGCTTTTCTCGTTTTGCTTGTTCATTCTCTTAGAATGATCTTCATATTGGCAAAGAGAGAACAAACATGGTGAACAGGGAATTGAAACCCTTTATAACTTGTCTCAGCTCATTATATACATTACTCCCCTTTGAAAACTAGATAGACCAGCCAGACTATCCCTCATATATGACATGCTGATGATTAAGTCCCAGCCTAGGTACTGGCTGTCCCCCATGCCTGGACCATTCCACCCTCACATCTTCCTCTTAAAATTCCTACCCACCTTCAAAGCTCTGTTCAAACGACACAGAAGGCTTTCCCTGATCCCCTCCCCCAAACCAATTACCTCATATATATTTACTTCCTACATATATGTATTTATGTATTTAAATATATACCTTGTATTTATTTACTTCCTATGTATTTAGTAGCTATTTAAATATGTACTGTTTTCTCCTATAAAAGGAGATGAGGTCTTTGAGAGCAGAAAGATTCATGTTGTCTTTGCATCCCCAGGGTCTAAGATAATGCCTGACACAAAATAGGCATTTAATAAATACTTGATTGGTATGGACCCATATGAATTCTATCACAGGGTAAGGAAAGAATTGCTGGATATGACTGTTGAGCTACGATTGGTGAAAAATGGGAGAGGTGCTTCTGGACCGGAAAAGGGGGCAAATAATTCTGTTTTCAAAAAAGGGGTGGTGGTGGTGGTGATGGTGGTGGTGGTGACATGCCAAGCTAAATTAAACTGACAGGATCCTGGAAAACTTGGTCACACTGAAACAGAATAAGTAAGGATGAATCCCTCCTTGTGCTCCTATCAGGTATTGATTAGCATTGATTTCTCCAGGCACATTAAGAATTCTTGTTTGGCATGATGATCTTGGGTTCCATTAGGATTTTCAGAGTAGCCACATCCAGGAGGACAAACCAAATGTATATGTGGATGTTTATCAAGTCATAGGACCAAGAGCAGAAAGATTTAGAGATAACATAGCCCAGCCCTCTCATTTTAGGCTCTGACAGGTGACATGACTGCCCAAGGTCATATGGACAGCAAGAGGCAGAGCCAAGACTCAAACCCAGGCCTTCTGACCCCCAGATTGACATCTAGTGCTCTATCTCCTGCACTTCAAGAGGTATTGTAAGGGAATTGCCAACCCCCAGCCTCTTGGACGGCATTTACTGGTCACGATTCAGGTAAACTGAGGGGAGACTGGTAAGGCATGAACAAGATGGCGCTGGGAGGAAGGGTTCCGCCCCTGTTTTGCTCAAGGCTATTTTCCCCGGGCTTTTCAGAGAACAAAGAAGTCCAAAATGTTTTTCTTTCTTGGGGCTACGTGTCAGCCCTGGGCAGTTCTGGTTTAAGGTAAATTACTTCCTTATAAGGGCAAACTAATTGCTGATAGGTTCACTTAGGGCGCTGGTGTCAGAAAAGAGATAAAAGCACGGCTCACTGCTTGAACAAACCAAGTTCTCACTATCTTGTCTCCCACCTCAGTCATTGCTTACAGCTATACTCCACCAAGGCCTGCAGGCCTCTGCTGGTCAGATAAGCCTGTGGGCCTGAGAGATGAGGCCCAGACTCCCGGGGTCCCTAACAAGGTATCACTGAACACTGGAAACAGCAGAGGTCAGAAGATCTGGGTTTGGATCTTGGCTCTGTCAATTACTGCCCATGTGATCTAGGACAAATCATTTAATTTCTTTTGGCCTCCATTCTCTTATCTACGAACTGAGAGGATCAGACAAGACGCCTCTGAGTTCCTTTCCAACTCAAAATCTAGGATTTCATGTAAAATTCAAACACATTCATACACAGAGCCAAACCACCCTCCAGCTCAATTTTATTATAATTTCCTCCAGGGCAAGGACTGTGTTATTTTTCATATTATTGTCCTTACTGACTAACAAAATGCTTTCCACACAGCAGGTGGTTAATAAGTGTTGAAATGAATCTGATTTGCTCATACAGGCTCAGGGCACTTCCAAATGCTTCATATCCATAAGATGGTCATCTTTTTTCTTCCTCTTCATGGTCCTTTATCTCTTGCTCCATCATTATAGCAATATATCCTATTTAGATAAGGCTTTAAAATTTACAAAATGCTATTTCCCAACAACCTTGTGAAGTAAGTAATGTAAATACAGTTTTTCCTATTTTATGGATGAACAGACTGAGGTTCAGAGGGGCTAACTCACCCATGGTCACATAATAAGTTCCAGAGATGAGACTATGGCCCAGGTCTCCTCGAACTCATAAGTCCAATGTCTTTTGTTTTCCCTCTCCTATAACGTGATAGCTCCTTCCTTTCCCAGATGTTTGCTGGAATCTTAGACACTACTTCTCACTACTGAGCTGAGCCCAGAGTATATTCTCTACCCAAGAGAACCAAGAAAAATGGAGGGAGTGGCAAATGGAAAAGTCACAAGAAGTCTTGAGTGAGTAGCTTCCATGTCCTAAACACCATGAATCAAGCACATGATGCATGTAAGATTCACAGGAAGTGGAAGCCATGAGAGAAAGGCAGCAAACTTCTGTAGTGCAATTAAACTCAGATACAGGTCACCAAACTGTATATATAAGGATCTCTGCAGGGTGCATATCAACTTAGTTTAAAAATGGACTGTTATCTACCTGTTACTGTATTTTTATTTATTTTGTTAAATATTTCTCAATTACATTTTTAATATGGCTCAGGCCACATTTGGAGTTGTTACAAACCACATAGGCCAACATGTCTGACAGCTCTGTTGTAGTGATTAGAGTGTTGGACATGTAATCAGGAAGCCTTGAGTTCAAATCTTCCTCAGACATTTACTAGCTATGTTACCCTGGGCAAGTCTTCTTATTTAACCTTTCTGTGCCTCAGTTTCATTATCTGTAAAATGAAGGGGTTGAATTCAAAATGGTCTCTGAGATTCCTTCTAGCTCTAAATCTAAGGTCCTATGATTTCCCATTAACCCGAGAGAAGCATGGTCCTGCCCTCTAGAAGCTTCCTGAAACCTGTCTTGTGAAAAAGGAGACAAGTTCCTATCCTCAGAGAACGCTGAACTTATCGGGAAGGACACAGTCCCTGCCTTTGGGAGCTCTGAGTGCCATGGAGGAGATGCAGCCGCTGTCCTAGGAACAGAACTGTAACGAGGAATTTTAAAATCTGGGTAGAGGATCATAAACCAGAACTGAGACAGTTGGTACAACAGATTAGGGCTGGCACACCACCCTTACAGGCAGAGACAAAAACTTGGGACTGAATCCCAGAAACCATTTGGAAGCTTTCTATTTTAACTAATTGCTTTTGCTAACCAGGTGCTAAACTCTTGTTTCTATACCGTTGAGGTAAGACAAGTGCTGTCATTACCTTCTAAATTCAGCACCATGAAGCAAAGTTCCGCTCAATGCTCCCTAGAAAAGGCTCTGCCTCAGGGAGCTCCTAGTGAGAGAAGGAGACACGGTCACCTGTGCTATGGGAGCTTCCCGTCCAAAGCAATGGCCCCTTGGCTCCCCCTCAGACTCCTTCACAAGACTTTCATTACTGAAGAAGTCCTGCAAATATATGTTACCCCTATGGAACTAGAAAATTACAGTTATCCCTTCCACACTGTGACTTTTCCCATCACAGTTTTGATACATCACAGATTAGCATATAAACTTAAATAGGAATTTTGGGACAGTTTTGTGGAAGCCACAGACAACACACGAAGACCAGCTTCAGAAAAAGTTTAGAAATTCAAAAATGCATAAAAATACATGTAGTATTATATAATATAATCATATTTTATCTTTTAATACCAAAATAATTCCGTCTTCTTCTCTGGTACAAAATGAGGGCCAAAAATTTTTATATGGATTTTCCAGATCATGGGAGTGCTGCACTCCTAACCCCTGCAATGTGGAAGGGATAACTGTACATTGGTTACTGGCTCTAGCACTGGTCTAGGTGATGAAGGATGCTGATGGAAATGATCAAAGTAATTGACTACTCCCTTGGATTTGTTTTGACTCTGGGTACAAAAGTGAAGAAAAACATCAGAAAAGTTTAAAACTCACCTCCAGGGGTGGGGGCAGAGAAGGCATCACTGAGAATCAAATGAACTGGTGTATCTTTGTCTATGAAAACATCAAGCAAGTGTAATCTATGGTATTCCAATAATTGCTGCAATGACTGTTTTACACCATCCAGGACGCCCACTGGCACATGATACATTTATATATTTATTTATTTTTATTTTATTTTTTACCATGTTTGATGCCATCATCTTTGGAGTTTCCTTTCTCTCACTGGTCTTTTCTTCAGCTGTAAAGTGTATACAAGTGAAAGGATACATGCCCAGGATTACAGCTTCGAGACATTTGATAGGTAAAGATTCTCGAGTCATTTCTTTTGCTGTTTCCATCAACCTGTAGTGCAAAGGACAGCAAAGGGTCTCAATATTCATTGCTTCAGCCATTCAGATAAGTCAACCTCAGTACCATGAAAAGTGGGAAGTCCTGTACTAGGGAGAGAGCCACATACAGAGGGACAAAGAAAGATGTTTTCCTAACTGTATACTTAACTTGTCTTCACAGGAGTGTGCTGGGTATTTCTGAATCTGTATGCACCCTTAGCTCTTGTAACTGGCAGTCCTGGGATTTCACCATTCCTGCATACACTACAAGCCAGGAAGTTTTTTCAAGTGCTTGTAGTGGAGCAAAGGAAAGCAAAGGAAGACACCCATGAACACACTTAAAAAACTCTGAGCCCCCAGGGTAGCCTCGCCCCTGCCTCAAACTTGGGCTGTAGTCATGAATACAGGGGTCTCATAGTCTCAGAGTTACAAGGGACTTTAGAGATGCTCTCATCCAAACTTCTCATTTTAAAGCAGAGGAAACTGAGTCCCAGGCAGTTACCCACACCCTAAGGGTGCTGCTACCCCTTACAGTTTGGCAGATGGTTCAGTAGGGGTTCAGGGTACAACGAAGATTGGTTGACTGCTTTAAGAGAAAGAAAAAGGAGGGATGGCCTAGAGGCTGGAGATACCACTTACCCACTCAGTGGCCTCATTTTTCGAATTTCAAAGAACTGCGTCCCTGTGTGGTTGTATCTGTGTGGAGTCAGTAAAGGGAAAATGATGACAAACCCCCAAAAGTTCCAATATCCTAAAGAAGGAAGAGCATCTCACATTTCAGCAAGGGAGGCTATTCATTCTACCACCACAACAGAATTAGGTAACTAGGGAAGGGGGTGATATCCTGCAGGGTTGCCCAGTGGCTTCTGGTAGCCTCAGTCCTGACCTGAAGATTGAAGATGATTGTAAAGTCTTGGCAGAATTTGGTGCTGCAGAGTCAGGACAGCTCCCAGTGAGCCAAACCTGAGTTAGTGTTGCCTCTAGCTTCATGCATGGCACTGATTCTTAAATCTGAGAAAATTCCTGATCCCTTTAAGAGTACCATTTTTTAAACCTTTCTTTGTGTCCCCTGCACTTAGCACAGCGCCTAACACGTAGTAGCTGCTTAGTAAATGCTCACTGACTAACTGGCTGGTTAGTTTGGGGAGCCAGGCAGTGAGAGACTGGCAGAAATGGGCCGTAGTATTCTGAAGCGAGCAAATATCCCTGGCTGTGGGCTTAAGATTGGACCCTGTTCTCTCTCTTTCTCTCTCTCTCTATCTCTCTCTGTTTCTGTCTGTCTCTCTGTCTATCTCTCTGTCTCTCTCTCTGAATCTAAACATATGAAATCATTTGTGTTTCTGCTCTCTGTCTCAAAGCCAAGAAGAGCATGTGCACCCACAGAGAAAATGGCAATTACAACTACTCTGCCCTGGTCAGACCACATCTGGCAGACTATGTTCAGTCCTGGGTACCATACTTAGGAATGGCCTTACTGAGCTTGAGAGAATCCAGAGGAAGATTCTCAGGTCCTCAAGATCACACTATCTCAAGAAATATTGAAGGAATTAGGGAAATTTAGCTTGAGAAGAGAAGACTTACAGAGAGATATGACCATTGCCTTCAAGTAATTGAAGGACTACTGTGGGGAAGAGGGATTCACCCCATTTTTCCTGGCCCTAAGGGGCAAAACTTTCTAAAAATTTTTTCTAGAATTAGAAACAAAGTTGGAGGGAGGCAAATTTAGGCTTGAAGCATGGAAAAACTTCCTCACAATTATAACTCTTAGGAAGTAGAATGTAAGATAGTGGATTCGCCCTCATTGGAGGTTAGTTAAAGATCAGCCAAAGGCTGGATTATTTGGACAAAAGCACAGGGCACATTGTGAAGGGTCTTGATTGTTTAAATATTGAGAGGCAGTGTAGCTAAGCAGAAAAGGCCCTAGGTTTGGTGTCACAGGACCTGGGTTCAATTCCCAGATGTTACTATTTATGTAACACTAGGTAGGTCCCTTAGGCCCTCGATTTCAGTTTCTGCCCCTGTAAAATGTAAAATGAGAGAGTTGGGCTAGACAATCTCTGAGCTTCCCTTCTGACTACAAATTGATGATCTAATTCTATGAGATAACTTCTGAGGTATTTTCCAATTATTTCATTCTACTTTTTTTGCCTAGACATAGATTATGAAAACTGATGCTTGTCTATAAGAGTGGCACAGGTGGCTGCTGAGAACACTTGGAGGTCCCTTCCAGTAGGAAACTCTTTTAAAGACAATGAGGAAGTTATTCGGTATCCTTAAAGTTGCTGCTCATTTATGTTCTGTTGTCAGTCAACTATTATCTGTTAAATACCAACTGTGTGCCAGGCATTGATCTGAGCACTGGATCCCATTAGCACATGCCATGAGAAATTGGGGGAGAGGGTACTTTTGGATGGGCCTTCTCTACACTTGAGTACCTTCATAGACCTTAGCCTAAAGGGGCCAAGGTCTTCCAGTGCATCCTGGGTCATCTCCCGTCATTCTGAGGAATATCAGGTCAATGGATTTAGATGACTCTGAAGGAGAAGTAAGACTGGTGACCTTGCACAGCCCTCCCTCACTCAAAACAAAGTCAAGTGCAAGTCGTGTCATCATTTCTCTGATGGCATGGTCTTCTTCGGCAATGAAGGACGAACACAACAACCCATACAGTAGGAGATTTCTATCCTTTTATCAAACTGTCATTGTGTCCTTACTCATTTGGATCTGCACTGCTTATTAAATGAATTAAGATTTCCTCAAAGCTAAGAAAATAAATTCTAAACAAACTATGTATCTGCAAATCATTTAACTTCTCTATACAATATGAGGTTTTGGCTTCATGGCCTCTAAGTTCCCTTCCATCTCTAGATAAATGATCTTATTATCTAAGGTAGAAAACAAATTCTACCTATACTGGCTGTGTGACCCTAGACAAGTCATTTAACTTCAGTGCCTCAGACAACTCTCTATAACTCTAAGTTTCAGAACAGGTGTTAATTTACATTAGTGGAGGAAATTTTCCTGATAAAGAGATCCAAACATAGACAAAACCACAGGTCTAGGCCACAATACAAAACCAAAAATTACAAGTGAACTGAGCTTCAAGGGAATTAAATTTATAAAAACTCTTAAGCTTAGAAAGAAGTTAAACAAGGGGATAAATATTTTGATTATAAAAGAAGTCTTCACTTTATCAAAAGTGTATCAGATACAAGACTTTGCAAGGTAATTAAAAGAGATTTTAGTTTGCAAAAATCCAGTCCAAAACCTACTTTTAAAAAATGTAAATAAAGCAAGACACACTCCCATCTTTGTGACTTTTCTTCTTTCAGTGACAAGGTAGTGTCTGATGCTATTTAGGGGGAAAGTGTCCCATTATCCATTCGAGCTCCAAGGGATGCAAGATCTCTCACTCCTGAACAAAATCTGGGTGATCTGCCCTCTAAGCTTAAGGTCAGAGAAAGGTTTTATTTAATAATTTCAAATGTGGCAGCTTGCTTCCTAAGAATTACATTACATGAACACTTATGGTTACAAAGTGCTCATGTATCTTACTGGTTCCTTACAACAATCCTGTGATCTAGAGAGTTTAGGTATTATTCCCTTCCCACCTCAACCAAGGAGCCCAGACCTGTGTGATCCTTGATATGGGGAGGTCCTGGCATAGAAACTTTCTCCATCTATGCAGATTAGCCAACTGTGCAATTTAAGAGTTTTAGAGACTTACAGAAAGAAAAGTAACTTGCCCAGATATGCAGGGGCAAGACATGAACCTAAATTGGCTTGACTCTGAGGCAAACTTTCTATCTACTATCCAAGTTGCCTCTCCTAAGGATGTTTATGAATATTATATGCACATCTATTTGCAGTTATACCTAATGGAAGCTTGTGGCCTCTTTAGAATTCTTGGTCACAGAGCTTCAGCTTGAACACCTCTAGTAACGAAGAGCTCGCTGATCCATGAGGCAGCTTTTGGATACTTTTAATTGTTGGGAAGCTCTTTCTGATACAGAGGCAACATTTGCCTCTCACAGACTTCCCCTCCTCCCCACATTCATCCTAATTCGCCTCTTTGGATCCAAACAAAATAAGAAGTCCTTTCCCCAGATAGGAGCTCTTCAAATATCTGAAGACTAATAGCCTGTGTTTTCACATTCCTGCTCTTCCCTAAGCTAAATATGCAGACTTCCTTGAATTAATCTACTTATGGCATATTTCAGATCTTCTCATGATCATATCCTTTCTCTGGACACACTGTAGTTTGTCCATGTGTCTCTAAAAATTTGCCATCACAATGTTGATACAATTCCATATATAATCTACATATATATACACATATATAATCCATATATTTTATATATATATATACATACACATACATGCATGTGTGCATATATATACATACATACTTATATATACATATATAAAATTCAGTGGGCACCTTGATTTTATCATTGCAAACCTATGAAGACTAACTTTTCTGGCTTCTAGATTTGAAATTAATTCTTTAAAAACACATTTTTCTCACATAAACTGCTATAGATATAGGTCTCCCTAATTCTGTAATTGTGTGGCTGATTTTTTGAACCTAAGTTCAAGGAGTTTGGGGGCAGTGAGGTGGTGCAGTGGATTGAGTGCCAGACCTAGAGTCAGAAAGATTCATCTTCCTAGTTCAAATCTGACCTCAGACACTTACTTGCTATGTGATCCTGGGCAATTCACTTAACCTTGTTAGCTTCAGTTTCCTCCTCTGTAAAATGAGGAGAAGGAAATGGCAAACTGCTCCAGTATCTTTACCAAGAAAACCCCAAATGGGACCACAAAGAGTTGGACAGGACTGAAAGATTCAATACCAAACAACATCAAATTAGAAAGGTTTTGAGTAGAGACCTAGTGACAATATGTATGGATGATATCCTAGAACAGTCAAATTTGGGAAGGCTTTTCATCAGAAGTTTGGTCAGCAGGCAACAGTTATTTTTGGCCATAGCACCTAACAAAACTGCCTATTAAGGCATTACTATAGGAAGTATTCACACAGATACTAGTAATAGCTAGTATTTATATAGCACTTTACAGTTTGCAAAGCACTTTATAAATACTGTCCCATTTGATTTTCACAACAACCCTGAGAGGTAGGTACTGTTATTAGGTATATGAGATTATTATCCTATTTTATTGATAAAGAAATTGAGGCAGAGATGAGTCACACAGTTAATAAATGTCTGAGACTGGATTTGACCTTAGGTCTTCCTAACCAGAGCTCTGAGATCCATTGTACCACCGAGCTCTTTTCAGGTACTGAATTTAGAAATTTCACCTAATTAAATATGGCCCACTGTTCCAGTCTCTTGAGATCTTTTTGATTCCTGATTCTGTCACTGGACACATTAGCTATCAGTCCAAACATTTTGTTATCTCTAAACTTGACAAGCATGCTAACTATGCCACTATCCAAGTCACTAATAAAATGTTGAAAAGGACAGAGCCGAGGAAAGATCCATAGGACATTCCATTAGAGATCTCCTCTAGGTTAACTCCAACCTTGAATCACCATTCTTTGTATACGAGTGCTTAGCCATTTCTAAGCTCACCTAGATTTTACCTAAGTACATCTCTCCAAGAGACAGTCTACATATCAGCTTCCTAACGTAGCAGTCTGAAGGACAGAGGTGACTGGATTTTATATCTGACACTGAACATCTGCCATTCTGAACTGTTTTTTCCCTAATTCAGAAGACCCTCAAACTACAGACCTCTGGCTCCCTTCATTCAGAGTTGTCCATACCCTAGAGCAGAGGTCAGTGATATCAATTTCTGTGATTTTGAAGGCCAAGGATGGAGCCAAATAATAAATGCTAGATACCACTCATGGACCTACAACCAAAGCAGAAGTTGAGAAAGGGGGAAATGAAAGAAGGAAAACAAGAAGAAGAGGAAGAGAAAGAGGAGAGGGACCTATGGTGGGGAGAGACAGAGGGTCACCAACAATTGCCTCAGGAGTGCTGAAGTGACCCTCCTCTCCAATAGCCTAGCCCTGACCCAAAGGAATAAATATTTCATTTCAATTATATTCTCCTGAAGTATCAATGAATCCAGTTAGTGAATCCATAAGGTCTTCTTGGTTGACTTCATCACTTTCCATGAAGCCTTTCTTTAATGATCAGACAGCCTTTCACCCATTTCCCTTGTTGCCTTACTCAGCAGGCTCCCAATCTGTGGTCAGAAGGATACTGTAGAGTCTTCATGTAATTCTGGATTGCATGAAGCCACTCCGGGATTGACATGGAGATCCTGTAGTTTGGAACTGGGGGCACTGAAGGCTGCAGAGAAAGAAAGAGAGATAGAAAGGAAAAGATAGAGAGAAAAAAATTGTACCAAAGGGCAACTCTGGGGTCCAGCTCTCAAGTAAGAGGCAGGAACTAGGATCTTCTGAGAGATGAGAGAAGGCGGCTATTGCTGTATTCTCTGTTTCACCACACATGGACTTAGAAAGAGGGGCTAAACTGAGTACTTGAGGGGTGTGGCATGGGAATCAAAGATGGAAAGCTTGAGGAAACCAAATGAGTGTATGTCAATTAAGTCCACTGATGGATTCGGTTCAACGCCTCTGTAGGTCTGTCAGCAAGGAGAGAAGGAGAAGGTAAAGTATCCCAGAACATCTATGATTCCAGACTCAGAGACAGGGGAACACAGGCACATGACTTCCATACAACAGCAAACTACACAGAAAGATCCCCAGGCAAGATGTCCCAGGACTTGATTTACTTCTGATTGCCATCCCAAAAGGTGGGCAAAGAGAGAGAGTTCCCCATATACCTGCCCAAGCCCTACTTCCTTCTCCACCTATTTTAATCAATCAATGAGCATTTATTAAGTACCTACTATTTTACAACTTACCCCAGTCCTCAGGATCCTTATCATATTTGCAGTCCTTAATATTCTAACTAGCACCAAATTCCACACTTATCTGATCATAACTCTGCAGGTAGAAGAGACCTCAGAGGTAATCTAGTTCAACCCTATTTTTACAGACAGAGAAACTGAGGCCCAGAGATGTTGAATGACTTGTCCAGGTGGTTATCAGGTGGGATTTAAATCCAGGTCCACTAATGTTCCTTCTACTGTACCACCACTGTCTTGTTCTCATTCTCTGACCATCTGGTGAGAATTCATAATCTCTCCTCAATGAGACTGTGAACTTCTTGAGGGCTCAGACCGCGTCTTACATTTTTGTTTCTATCTCCCGTAGCACCTAGAGATGAGATAGGACTGAGTCATCCGTGAGCAACTTGAGGCTGCTGGGGAATGTTTTTCTCCCCTAAGTCCTTCACCTTTTTGTTTTCTCATTCCCAGAGAAGTTAGAAAGGGTCTCTTTCTCCTGTCTCAAGGAAGGAAAGCCCCTCTGGCTTCTCCTTCCACCTCATCTCTCTACCTTGTCTGCCTGTCCTCAGATCTCCATTTCTTTACCAGCCAATTGTCACTGAGGTTACCACCTATACAGATCCTATCCTAGGAAGGGTGGAGAACATGTGGAGAAGGCAGAGAAAAGAGAATACAAGGATCTTCAGGGAATTGAACTATAGTTGGAACTGGGGGCTCTGAAGGCTGCAGAACAACCATGGACACACAGACACTCACACATGCAAGTATCTGCGTGTCCCATTCAGTCCAGTTCAATTTAATCCAATAAACAGTTCAACATTCAGCAGAGACTATACATGTTCAGCACATAATTGACAGCAACATTGACACTAACTCCAAACATGCCTGGATGGAAAGGAATGTCAAATGGAAAAGAGCTCAAAACGCTTCCTGTTTTGTATTCTTCTGGGCAGTCTCCATCTGACTGGTTCCATAAGACTGGTACACCTCTTGGATAGGGAGAGATGCCTTATCTGGCAAACCTGAAGCATCTGATAAAAGCTCAGATGAATACTGACTGTGGTGTTCCTTGGGTACAAGGGAATTGAATGGTTCTTGTGTGAGTGGACCACATAGAGCCTTAAAAAAAAAAGAAAGAAAGAAAAGAAAAAACTCAGCAAAAGCAAAACACGCAAGATCCTTCCCTCAGAGAGAAGCCATAGCGGGAATAATGTCTTTCCTCAGGGTTTAGAACACTCAGTCCATAAAAACAGGAATAGGGATAAAGATGGGCGTGACCTTTGATTTTATTGATGTAAGGAAAGTCAGCACCTTCTCTGCAACATACATTGCTAAAGAGTCGCCTAAATCAATGCTTCTCAATACGGGATTGGGAAAAATTTGGCAACAGCAAAAGGTTTCTGAACGCTCAACAACCAAAATTAATTAAAAACCAAATATGTAATGAATCTGAGGTGTTTCTGGCAATGCTTGACCATACAACATCACGGAACTTCGCTGCAGCCCTGGTACTGAACACACAGCATGCACTCTTTGCACTGCACATGCCATCACACCATGCAACACTAACAAACACTGTCAAAATGCGAAAAAGGGGTCACAAGTAGAAAAGGTTTAAGAAGCCCTAGTCTAGAGGATGGAGAAGTTCAGTGAACTGACCAGGAACAAGATGTGTCAGAGCTAGGACTTGACTTCAGGTTTTAAGTGACTTGCCCAGGGTCACACAGTTAGTAAATGTCTAAGGCCACAGGTATTCCTGACCCCAGACCACCTAGCTGCCCAACTTATCTTCTGGAACATTTTTCAAACGAGGTAGGTCTGGATTCTAGTACTTTCAGGCTCTTTCATCTTTAAAATTTCCTATTTCAGTCAGTCAATATTTACTAAGTGTTTATTATGTGCTAGGCACAGTTCTAAATGCTGGGAATATTTTTTTAAAAAGAAAAAAACACAATTCTTGCCCTCAAGGAGCTCACATTCTAGTGAAGACAATACATAGAAATATGTACATACAAGATATGCAGAGTGTATATGGAAGGTAATTTCAGAGTGAATCTACTAGTAGTGGGCAAAAAATCAACAAAGATGCTTGCAAAAGGTAAGGTTTGAGCTGAGTCTTAAAGGAAGTCAAGAGGCTGGCGTGAGAAGGGAGATCATGACAGGGATGGGGAACAACCAACACAAGGCATGACATTGGGAGATGGAATATCATGTCTGCAAGAAGGACAGGGTCACTGGATCCAACAGTACATGGAGGAAAGTAAGGAAGACTAGAAAAGGCTTGGGTTGTAAAAGTCTTTGAAGGCAAACAAAAGATTTAATATTTGATCTAGAAGTAATGGGAAACCACTGAAGTTTGCTGAGTAGGAGTGTGACCCAGTCAGACTTATACCTTCGGAAAATCAGTTTGGTAGCTCAATGGCTTTTATTAGGGATGGACTGGAATGGAGAGAAATTTGCGACAGAGAGACCAACCAACAGGCTGTTACAATAGTCCAGGCATGAGGTGATGAGGGACTGTACAAGACTGGCAACTGCATGAGTGGAGACTTGAAGATGTATATATGAGATGCTGGGAGGCAAAAACAAGACAATAGACTTAACAATAGACTCAATTTATGGTCTGAGCGTGAGTGAAGACTTGAGGATGATACTAACGTTACGAATGCGGGTGATTGAGAGGATGGTGATAATCTCAATAGTAATAGGAAAATATGGAAGAAATGGGGGTCTGGGAAGATGGGGATGGTGAAATAAGAAATAAATTAGGAAGGAATAAAAAGGTTGCCTTGCAGCAGTGAGGGTCCAATTGAAGTTGGATAACATGAATTCATAATGTATCCATTCAATGACGGTTGTGAAACTTCCTCATTTCTTGGCTAAGGAGCCAGTATCTGATTTATCCTAACTCTTGCCTTTAAGAAAAGTAGGAAAATGTGAAGGGAACCATTAGGAATAAATTAATCCAAAGACCAAATGGGAATTCCTTAAGGGCAGGGAACCCATTTTCTCCATCAAACAGTGGACTCCTTAGAGGATGGGACAGGCATGACCAAGTCTCACTCAGCACCAAATAGTAAGCCCACTCAAACCCTGATTACAGTGGGTAATTGACCCAGGCTGAACCTTTCCAACAGCCTAACCAGAACCCAGCAAGAACTGAGAGGAGATGGAATTAAGGAAAATGAAAGGACCCTGGAACAGTGCTTCTAAAGGACAGTGCTAGGATTCCAGAGGTTTAATGGGATTATAGAATTCCAGAATTGGAAGGGACCTCCGAAGTTCCATAAATGCACAAGAATTCTCTCTCTCTAATACATGGCAACAGGTGGTCAAGCCATTCTTGTTCAAAGTAAATCCTCCAGTGAGGGAAAACCTGCCACTGAGTCAGTTCATTCCATTTTTTAGACAACTCCATTTGTAAGAAAGTTTCTCTATCATCTTAAGCTTAAATTCACCTCTTTACACTTTTCAGCCATTACTCCTAATTCTGCTTTCTGGGACCAAGAAGAAAAAGTGTATTCCTTTTTCCATGGCACAGCCTTTCCCGTACTTGAAGGTTATTATCATGTCTTCCTTGAATCTTTTCTTCTAACATCCCTAGATGTTCCTTTAGCTAATCCCCTAGTCGGTCAATACAGGGTGCTGGAATGAATCCTGGGGCAGAGGTGACAGGGATGAGATCACCTCAAACAGGTCTCATGCCTCTGTAACAGGCCTGGCCTCAAGACTTTCCTGACACAGGTGAAGTCATTATATCTCTCATACCCTCTCACATACCACCTTTTTGGACACCACTTTTACACACACACACACACCACAAACTCTAGGGGAGACTGGAATAAGTCTTACAGTAGAGCAGACCTGGCCAAGGATGAGAACCTCAAATTTGCCTTGCCCTCAATAACCAATAAGGTCTCAGCATTTCATTGACTCTTACCTTAACCATCCCTCCACTTTCTACCTCTTTCTCAGGGATAAAAATAAAATCAATATGACCTTTGCCATTATGGAGAGGGTGACAGTCTACTAGCTGTGTGACCCTGAGCAGGTTACTCAACCTCTCTCAGCCTTAGTTACCTCATCTGTTAAATGGGGATAATAATGACCTTTACCTTATGGGGTTGTTGTGAGGACAAAGCAGGTAACATGAAAAGCTCTTTGTAAACCTTTAAGAGTTATACAAAAGGTAGTCATTATTCTTATCATTACTATACATGATGTTTTACTCAAAATATTTGTGATTCGATCACAGAATGCAGAGGCAAAATCTCCCTTGGCTCAACACCACTCCCCCCTTCCTCACACTCATCCATGTGAACTCCATTCTTCTAATGTGCTTATCCCACTCTTTCCTCCTGCTTTGGGTGCCATGACTCTGGGGAATTTATATTTAAACTGTCTCAGTCTCAATTTCCTCATCTACAAAATGGGTATAATAACGACAGAATCATTGTGAGGATCTGTCCAACCTGGAGTCAGGAAGAGCTGAGATCAAATTTGGCCTCAGACACTTGCTAACTGTGTGATCCTGGGTAAATCAACTAACACCCCGCCCCTGCCTCCCCCCCACCTACCATTTGTCTTACTTTTCTCATCTGTATAATGGAGATAACAACAGCACCTACCTTGAAGGGCTGTTGTAAGGATCGAATAAGATAGTAAGTTCAGAGCAGTTAGCCCAGTCTCTAGCACACAGTAAGCACTATATACACATTAGCTATCACTATCATTGTATTTATAAATATGTGTGTGTGCATGTATATGTACATGCACTGGAAATTGCACTGTATATATTTTACATTTACTTCTATGGTTACAGTTCCTCCACACAGAATGCAAGCTCTTTGAGGAGAGAGATTATTTTATTTTTTGCAGCGTCTGGCACATAGTAGGTGTTTAATAAATTCTTGTGGAATTGGATGGCATAAACTGGGGAGAGTGAAGCTTGAGGAAGGAAGGAGAGTAAAAGACATGCTTTGGGCCGACACGTTCTATTCTGTGAGATAGACTAACGCTTCTCATCGAGGTATCCGTCTCAAAACCTCCTACGCGGCAGGGTCCTTGGTGAGGGTGGTGGAGGGGCGTGACGGAAGAGCGGAATTATCTCATCTTGTGGCAATTTACACTGACATCTGGAACAACAGGCTGGAGCTCAGATGCAGGGCTAGCTTCTCAATTAGCAATGGAAGGAAGGGGCAGGACTATTTTGGGAACAGCTGTCTCACCCTTGTTGGGAGAAGAGGACTAATAACGTCCCTTTCCCTCGCTGAGAGCAAGCCCCCACTATAGGGACTCCCTGCCCCCGCAAAGGGTAGGCTTTCACAAGCAAACGCAAGCCCATTCCTGAAATTCTTTTCCTGGCATTCTGATTGGTGCCAAGAGAAGACATTCTAATTTTCATCCTCTCTCTCTGTCTCTTTTTCTGACGCTCTGTCTCTGTCTCTCTGTCGCTCTGTCTCTGTGTCTCTGTCTCTCTGTGTCTCTGTCTCTGTCTCTCTCTCTGTTTTTCTCTATCTGTCTCTGTCTGTCTCTGTACTTAGAGGATGGGGGAACAGAGGAGAGCCTGGTGGAAGTGAGAAGAGAAGTCTCTGTTTCAATGATCAGAAAGATAGGAAATTGAGCCCTTAGTCCATAAGAAGACACAACGGTGGGCACTGATGTTTTCATTAGTCTTCTGTTCATTGAGGGGTGTAGAAAAATAAGACATCCGACCTATTCTGGTGCCTGGTGTCCTGTGCCAACCCCATGATCAGCCTGGACACGTGGCTGAGGAGTCCAGCAGGTGCACAGCCTTATTTCTAGGCAGTAGAAGGCTCAGGCAATGAAGTCATCGTGACAAGGTTAATGCAACAGCAACACCAGGCATTTATACAGTGTTTTAAGGTGTACGGAGTGCTTTATGTCCATTATCTCATTTAAGCTTTGAAACATCCCTGGATGGCACAAATAACTGCCATCCTTCCAGGGTGTGAAGGTGGGATTTTAAGGAGATATTTAAGGAGAAGAGAGAGTGACTCCTGTGGCCAGGGGCTCTAAAACTGGCTGCATCTTCTACTTCTGGCTTAGCTCTAGAGCAAGTAGCTGACTCCAGTGAGTGAGCCTTCAGGACAGAGTGCAGCTATAATCCAGGAAATCTTGCTTTTTCTAAGTGTTCCAGGAGACTTGAGGGGGAACGTTTCAGTGAAGAGTGCTTTCTATATTCCTTTTAATAATAATAATGATAATAGCACCTCACATTACTATGGCACCTACTGTGTGTCAAGCACTGTGCTAAGCGCTTTACAATTATTATCTCATTTGATCCTTCCAACAACCCTGGGAGGTAGATGCTTTTATCAGCAACATTTTGCAGTTAAGGAAACAAGAAAACTGAGGTTAATTGACTTACCCAAGGTCACACAACGAATAAATATCTGAGGCTGGATTTGAACTCAGACCTCTCCTGACTCCAGGACCACTCTATCCACTTTGCCACCTAGCTGCCTAAACATCTTTTGTGTCATGACCATACTTGGTACCCACCCAAGGGGATCTGTGATGGCATAGTAATTCAGGTACAGCTTGAACTGCATATAAATAAATGAAAAAAACATTTATTAAGCACCTACTATGTACCAGGCACTATCCTAGATGCTGAGGGCACAAACACAAAAGTAAGGCACAAAAGTAAGTTCCCCAGGGAACTTATATTTTAACAAAGGTGGATAACATATTTAGTGGATTGTTAGCTAGGCAAGGAAATTTGGGTAGGGGAGTCACAGGGAAGGTTAGCAGAGCCTTAAGTGGTGACTGTCAAATCCTTTACAGAAGCAATGTACATCTACCTACCTCTCAGGGATGGTATAGAGGTAAAATATAAGCCTAGACACAAGAACATTTTATGAAGATAAAAGTTATATTAATCCAAGAAGTTATTATTTTATTATTCTTTAATCTCAAACTCAGGGAAGAGAGGGAAGTTCTCTGTCAGAACCTGAAGAGGAGAAGGTAGGGCTGTACCTCAAAGACAGGATCTTCAGAGAGCAAAAAGCCATTTCCTTTCAGCCAGACAGGAACCCAGTGCATCCTTGTCCTAAATGTCACTGAAAAAGGGATGGTTGAGGGCACAACTTAATTGGCCCTAATAATAGCTATTTCCCAATCACACCCTCTTCTGTGACTGAGTAGTTCTTCACTGAAGATGATCTTTCCAGGCTGCAGCACTCAAATGCAAATTAAAATGATATCCAGGTTGCCTGGTCCCTTTGCCCTTAGATGACCCCCTGCTATTACAGAAATAGGGGCAAACTTAACTAAAAATGGGGGCTAATAAATCTGTACATGAGGAGTCCTGTGGGCCACATATTGACTTAGTTTCAAAATATAATATTATCTATGTTTTCTTGTATTTTTATTAATTTTGTTAAATATTTCCCAATTACATTTTGATCTGGTTCAGGCAGTACTTGGGAGTTTTGTGGATCATGTGTGGTCCTCTGATTGCATGTGGTACCTCTGCCTTAGGGCATGCAGTCCACCTGGAGGTGCCCTATCATACCACAACATCTCAACTCTGTGAACCTGTGCCCAAGACCTGGGGAAGACAGTTGGGCTAGCCCAAAGATCGAAAGAGGGGTATGGTCAGGAAGACCTGTAGAAAAGAGCATAAACAAGAGTATGGGGACAGACTCCAATTCCTTTCAGTTCAGGTAAACTGGCCTGTTGGGAGAATACAAGGAAAAACCATCTCAAATCTAAGTGGTGTGTATGCATCATGGCCAAACAATGGTGGATGCTTTCCGAGGGGAAAACTGGAATTCTTTTAAAGAGAGTAAAGAAAACAAAGTCTTTGGAATCCTCATCCTGAGAAAGCAAGCAAGAGACAAGGAAAAAGAGTCATCTCTGGAAGCCTGGGAAGACAGCTGGAGAATATCTATTGTGACCACATGTTTAGGCTAGACCAGGCTTCTGGCCTTGGGGCAGTCAGGAATCTGAGCCTCTGACAAAGATAATCTGGTAGCAACTGGAGCTGGTGCTACCACAGCTGCTGGCAGAAATGGGGCCAAACTGAACCAGCAAGTGAGTAATAAGGAAAGACTGAAGGAATGAGAGGCCTTGAAGAGAATGACTTTCTCTCCACTGCTACCCAGAGAGGCAGAGCTCACCCCTCAAAAATAGGAATGATCATTCAGTGGGCTCTTAGATTCCATTAATGGAAACATAACATCCTGAAGGAGGTCACTGATGGTACTGTTAGCCTTCCCTTGGGCAGATCACTTCTGCAGGACTGTGTTCTGGGGGTCATATTTTAATAAGACAAGCTAAAGAGCATCATCCAGCAGGAGGTAACTAGGGTGGTGGTGGTGGGAGTTAGAAATGAAGTCACATAGACTTCAGAAAAACCTGGAAAGCCTTATATGAACTGATGCTGAGTGAAGGGAGCAGAACAAGAGAACATTATACAGAGTAACAGGCACACTATGCAATGGCTAACTTTGATAGACTTGACTCTTTTCAGCAACGCAAGGTTCTAAGAGAACTCCAAATGACTCATGATAGAAAATGCTATCCACATCCAGAAAAAGAATTACGGAGTTTGAATGCAGATTGTAGCGTACTATTTGCTGTCTCTCTCTCTTTATAATTTTGTTTCTTCTTTCTCATTCTGTCAGTTCTAATTCTTCTATGCAACATGACTAGGGTGAAAATATGTTTAACGTGAATGTATATGTAGAGCCTATATCAGATTGCATGCTGTCTTGGAAAGTGGGTAGGGGGTAGGGGAGAAATGGGGAGAAAATTTGGAACTCAAAAGCTTGTGGAACTGAATGTTGTAAACTAAAAAGAAATAAAATATTTTTTAAAAAAAAAGAAATGAAGGGGGGAGGAGCCAAGATGGCGGAGTAGAAAGACTCACATATGCTAGCTCCGAATCCACAGCCCATAAATTTCCTGTAAAAAAAACTCCCTACAAATTCTGGAGCAGTGGAAGCCACACAGCAATGCAGTGGAGGAGATTTCTGTTCCAGAGAGCCCTGAAAAATGGACCCCAAAGGTCCATTGCGCACCAGACAGTAGAGGCCAGCCCTGGCCACAAGGCCCCGAGAGGAGCAGATCAGAGCAGGCTTCAGGGACGGAACCTCCGGTGGCCGTGAAGGTCCCTCTACCCACAGGTGCTACAGGTCAGTGAGACAGCCTTCTGGACTGTCCGAGAGGGGAGCAGGGTGTCTCCATAACTCAGGTCCCCTCAGGAGGCAGCAGCAGAGGTAGCAGTGGCCAGGGGCTCCTGGAGCAGACAGAACCTCAGATCCATTACTGAAGATCTGCACATAAACTCCCTGAGGGAACTGAGCCTGGGAGGCGGCCCTGCCCCCACCTGAGCAGGAATACTTAATCTCTCACTGAATAGCAGCCCCTCCCCCTGCTGAAAGCCCTGAGGCTGGGGAGGAGCATTTGAATCTCAGACCCTAACCACTAGCTGGATGGACCTAGGTGGGGGTGGAGAGGAATCTCAGAAGTCAAGTAACTGGCTGGGAAAATGCCCAGAAAAGGGAAGAAAAATAAGACCATAGAAAGTTATTTTCTTGGTGAACAGATATCTTCTCCCATCCTTTCCCATGAGGAGGAACAATGCTTACCATCAGGGAAAGACATAGAGGTCAAGGCTTCTGTATCCCAAACATCCAAAATAAATATTCAATGGGCTCAGGCCATGGAAGAGCTCAAAAAGGATTTTGAAAATCAAATTAGAGAAGTGGAGGAAAAACTGGGAAGAGAAATGAGAGAGATGCAAGAAAAGCATGAAAAGCAGGTCAACACTTTGCTAAAGGAGACCCCAAAAAAATGCTGAAGAAAATAACACCTTGAAAAATAGGCTCACTCAATTGGCAAAAGAGGTTCAAAAAGCCAATGAGGAGAATGCTTTCAAAAGCAGAATTAGTCAAATAGAAAAGGAGGTTCAAAAACTCACTGAAGAAAATAGTTCTCTCAAGATTAGAATGGAACAGATGGAGGCTAATGACTTTATGAGAATCCAAGAAATCACAAAACAAAACCAAAAAAATGAAAAAATGGAAGAGAATATGAAATATCTCATTGGAAAAACAACTGACCTGGAAAGTAGATCCAGGAGAGACAATTTAAAAATTATGGGACTACCTGAAAGCCATGATCAAAAAAAGAGCCTAGACATCATCTTTCATGAAATTATCAAGGAAAACTGCCCTGATATTCTAGAACCAGAGGACAAAATAAGTATTGAAGGAATCCATCGATCACCGCCTGAAAGAGATCCAAAAAGATAAACTCCTAGGAACATTGTGGCCAAATTCCAGAATTCCCAGGTCAAGGAGAAAATCTTGCAAGCAGCTAGAAAGAAGCAATTCCAGTATTGTGGAAATAAAATCAGGATAACACAAGATCTAGCAGCTTCTACATTAAGGGATCGAAGGGCATGGAATAGGATATTCCAGAAGTCAAAGGAACTAGGACTGAAACCAAGAATCACCTACCCAGCAAAACTGAGTATAATACTTCAGGGGAAAATATGGTCTTTCAATGAAACAGAGGACTTTCAAGCATTCTTGATGAAAAGACCAGAACTGAAAAGAAAATTTGACTTTCAAACACAAGAATGAAGAGAAGCATGAAAAGATAAACAGCAAAGAGAAGTCATAAGGGACTTACTAAAGTTGAACTGTTTACATTCCTACATGGAAAGATAATATTTGTAACTCTTGAAACTTTTCAGTATCTGGGTAGTTGGTGGGATTACACACACACACGCACACACGCATGCGCACGCACACAGAGACAGAGAGCACAGAGTGAATTGAATAGGATGAGATCATATCTTAAAAAAATGAAGTTAAGCCGTGAGAGAGAAATGTATTGGGAGGAGAGAGGGAGAAATGGAATGGGGAAAATTATCTCTCATAGAAGAGGCAGGTAGGAGACTTTTTAGAGGAGGGAAAAAGAGGGGAGCTGAGAGAAAAACATGAAGTTTACTCTTATTACATTCGACTAAAGGAAGGAATAAAATGCACACTCATTTTGGTATGAAAACCTATCTTACAATACAGGAAAGTGGGGGAGAAGGGAATAAGCAGGGTGGGGGGGACAATGGAAGGGAGGGCAATGGGAGGAGGGAGCAATTTGAAGTCAACACTCAGGGAGGGACAGGATCAAAAGACAGAATAGAAACAATGGGGGGCAGGATAGGATGGAGGGAAATACAGTTAGTCTTACACAACACGACTATTATCGAAGTCATTTGCAAAACTACACAGATAGGGCCTATATTGAATTGCCTGCCTTCCCAAAGGGAATGGGTGGGGAGGGAGGGATGGGGAGAATTTGGAACTCAAAGTTTTAGGAACAACTGTTGAGTATTGTTCTTGCTACTAGGAAATAAGAAATACAGGTAATGGGGAATAGAAAGTTATCTGGCCCTACAGGACAAAAGAGAAGATGGGGACAAGGGAAGGGAGGGATGATAGAAGAGAGGGCAGATTGGTGATAGGGGAAATTAGAATGCTTGGTGTATTGGGGTGGGGGAGGGGACAAATGGGGAGAAAATTTGGAACCCAAAATTTTGTGAAAATGAATGTAAAAAGTTAAATAAATAAATAAACAAATAAATTTTTAAAAAAGAAAGAAAGGAGGAGAGAAGAGCTGGTTGAGAAATGGTGGGACCTTAAGCACAGAAGGGCAAACAAAAAATATTTGATTATTATTATTATTTTAAACAAAAACATTTTCTTTCTTTTAAAAAATTATTTTTAACCAAAAAAAAATTCCTTATTTTTTAATTTGTTGGTTATACTTATTAAAGGCTAAGCATTAAAAAAAAAATAACTCCAAAGTTACTAGTGTGAGTGACTGGGATGAGGCTGGCGCCATCAGTAAGCATAACGAAGTAGATTTCAGGGAGGTGATTTCCATTTAGGACCTGCTGAATGTGAGGCACCTATGGGTCATTGGATTGAAAATATCAAATAAGAGAAAAGTATCATGGCACATTAGATAAAAGGCTGCCTCTAGTGTCAGGAAGATCAGAATCCAAGTTCCGCTTCTGACTTAATGGTGTCCATCTTACAGGAAGGACTGTAGTTAGAATTGGTGATTCCCAGATCATGTAATCAGTGCGATACTCCAGTCAAGTCCGGGCAGCAAGGGGGTTCACATCAAGAGGCTTGGCTTACCATCTTTGAAGAGAGAAGAGTGGGTCAGAGGGTTGAAACAGAGTCAGGACTCTGGCAGAGGATGGGATGTAGGGGCCAATATCCAGCCAACAAGGAAGAAAAGGGTAAAGAATCATTGACAAAGGAGTCAGGAAGCATTTTCCACAGTGACTGCTCTTGCTAGATGCTCAGGAAGGGATGTGGACATGGCAGTGCAGGAAGGCTGAGGATGTCATTTACACCTCTCACTACCCAAGGCAACTTTCTAAGACTAGAAAAAGCCAACATGAATTGGTAGAGGGAGTTTCCTCATCAGGGATTCCCCTATACCAGCAAAATCACAGGTCCATTCCCTATGCCTGTGTAAAGATAATAGTCATTGAAGCCATGAGAATGGCTATAATCACTGAAGGAGAAAAGATAGAGAAGAAAAGAAGGTCAAAGACAGGACCTCGGAGATATCCACATGTAAGCGGTAGAAGGAAGACAAGAAATTGACCAGGTAGACAGAGAAGATTCGGTTAGAGAGCAAGGAGGAGAACTATGTCAGGGCAATAAATGTTACAGAAGCCATGAGAAGAAGGGACATCTAGAAGGAGTGGATGGTTTAGTGCATTTAGGGAAAGAGGTCAAGGAAGAATGAAGGGAGAAAAGACCTCAGATCTCATCCAAGTCTGAAAGTCTATGACTCTGGTCCTTTAGAATTTTAAGTTAGAATTCAAGGTGAAGTCTTAGGCTCAGAGCTATTTGTCCCAGCTTGGGAGAGACTCAGACTAGTGTGTAGCCTGAGACAAACAGGTCAGTGTCTCGCTGATTCATGGGGAAATACCCAGTAAGGAACAACTGAACTCCACACTGCAGCCAAGTCTTGTCCTCTCTGTCCTATACTTGTCAGGCTCCTGCCAAAAGGCAGGCAGATTGTATTTGCCAGTGCCCCCAAATGGTCTTTGATAGACAAAAAGTGGTTTGTTTTTTTTTCTGAGCCAAAAGTATTATTGATTAAACTGTTAGGGTTGGGAATGGAGAAGAAGAAGTTAATTTGATCTTAAGCTGCATTAATCGAAGTCTAGTATTCAGGTCATGGTATGTAATAATCCCACTGGTCAAACCACATTTTGAATACTGTGTTCAGTTTGGGGACTTCATTTTCAGAAGAAAAAAGTCAATCCTTCCATGCCTTACCATAGCATAGATGAGACCTTGAAGACTATGCAGGCAAAGAACAAACTCTGGCAGCTCTTACCAAGCTGGAAAGGCTAAAAGGATGGGCTCACAAAAGGTCCCTCTGTCTGTCCTTTAGCCTGGCTCAGTTTGGAGAGGTCAGAAGGCTGCACATGAAGTTATGGATTGTTTAAGTCACAGCAAGTCAGGAAATCATCCACCTAGCCCAGGAAGGCTGTGACTTTTTTTTTGACATTTAAAATTTTTAATTTATTGGTTCAGATTTGTGATTTCATTGTTACTGTATGGGAAGTTCTTGGTAAGGAAACACCTTTCACTTCATACAGATCAGCAATTGCCTAGGGAACAGAATTGATCTATGACAAATGACTTGTGCATGGTCACAAGTCACACACAAGACTTGAGACTAGATCTCTTTGAGGATGCAACTTTTGACGAGTGGAGTAAACACACACAATCAATTAATCTTCACTAAGTACAACAGTGGATAGAGAGAAAGGCTTCAGGTCAGAAAGATTTATCTTCCTGAGTTCAAATCTGTCCTCAGACAATTACTAGCTGTTGGACCCTGGGCAAGTCACTTAATTCTGTTTGCCTCAGCTTCCTCATTTGTAAAATGAGCTGGAGAAGGAAATAGCAAACCTCTCCAGTATCTTTACCCAGATAACCTCAATGGGGTCAGAAAAGTCAGACATGACTGACAAGAAGAAGTAATAAAAAATTGATTGCATCCGGAGAAAGGTAAATAGGATGGTAAGGCATCTAGAAACTCCATCATGCAAGAGGCATTGGAGGAAGTGGGGATGTTTAAAAGCAGACAGGGGTATAAACCAGAATATTTAAGAGCTGTAAAGAACTTTAGAAATCATCTAGTCAAACCTTTACATTTTCCAGATGAGGCCTAAAGAGCTTAAGCGACTTGCTTGAGGTTATGGAGTTAAAAATAGCTGACATTTCCATAGCTCTTTACATATATTATCTCCTTCAATCCTCAAAATAACTCTGTAAGGTGGAGTAGTGCAAATATTATCATCCTCATATTTATATCAGAGGATACTGAGAACTGGATAAGCTAAGTGACATAGAGTAAGTCCTACAGTTAGTAACTTGCAAGGCTAGTTAAAGGCAGGCCTGGCTTCAGGCCCTCTGAGATTTTTGTTGTATATCAGTGGGGGTCACTAAATCTTACATGAGATCCTTGCAAGTCACATATTGACTTAAAAATCATATATATTTATGTATTTGTTTTTTTAAAAAAATATCAACACACTAAAATCAGATAGGAACTACATCTTAATTTAGTTCGGGCAGCACTCAGGAGTGTTGTGGGACGTGTGTTTGACACCTCTGTTGTAGGACACTGCCAGAGCGAATATTAGAACCTAGGCACCTTGGATGGTGGAGGATTGGTGGATTTCCTGTTAGAGAAGCTAGATTCAAATCCCAACTCTGTTATTCACATCTGGGTGATCTCTGCCAAGTCACAACTTCTCACTTTCCTTCCCTGTCAAGTGTATGGGTGAGGCTGAAGTCCTTTGAGCTTTAAATCTGTGGTCCCAACTCTTAGCTTGTACCTTTTTCCAATTACTACACTGAGTAAAAGCTGTCTTCATATATTTTTTTGTGTTGTGCTAGAACTGGGGCATCAGACACAGCCTGAACGAAGCCTACAACACTCCTGCTGAACGTGGCTAGAATCTAATGGATTAGTAGAAAATATTTAACAAGCTGAAGACACAATAGAATATAGATAATGTCAATTTGTGGTTTTCTAAGTTAATATGTGGTCCTCAAGATGGTTTAGTGGTCCCTTTCTATTTGAGTTTGACATTTGCTCTAAAAGGAAGAAATATAATTATGAAATGTCAAATTTCATAGCTGGAAGGTGGCAATGGAGATCATCTGCTCAAGCATTTAACTGAATTAAGTGCCTACTTTGTGTCAGTCATTATGCTGGGCACTAGGGATACAAAGTCACAAATGAAACAAAGAAGCTTAGGTTCTATTTGGAGAGGCTACATGAGCACATGTAACTATTTGCAAAATATATGAAAAGCAAATACAAAGTCATTTGTTGGGTTGGGGTGCGGGAGTGGAGAAGGAAAGAAGAAAATAAACACTTCTTAAGTATTTGCATTCACTGTTTTCAGGGCTTTCCAAATATGTCATATGATTCTCACAACAACCCTGGCAGGTTGGTGATTTTACAGCAAACAGAGCTTAAGCAACTTGTCCATGATCATACAACCAGTAAATATCTGAGTACAGGGGTAGATGAAGGCAGCTAAGGGAATCAAGGGAGGGTCCCACGTAGGAGGTGTCATCTGAATTGAACTTTTAAGAAAACTAATGAAGTGGTGGGGGAGGCATTGTAGCTGGGGATAGATGCATTTGGTTCAAAAGTATGGAGACAAGAAATGAAATGTCAGCCGGCAAATATCGTGGAAAAAGTCCCACATGTACAAAAATATTTACAGCAGCTCTTTTCGTGGTGGCCAAGAACTAGAAATTTAAAACGTATGGAAGTGATTGTTGAAAAGTGAAAACAAATCAATTAAAATTTAAAAAAAGAAATGAAATGTCACACAAACAGGCCAGTTTGGCTGGCCCATAGAGTACATGAAGGAAAGTAATGCTCAATACATAAGGCTGGAAAAGCAGGCTGGTACCACTCTGTGAAGGCCTTTAAATGCTAGGCTGAAACATTTGTGTTTTATCTTAGAGGCAAGAGGAGTGACATGGTCAGACCTGTACGTTAGGAAGGTTGTTTTGGATTTGAGAGGAAAGAGATGAGAAGCAGAAAAACCAACTGAGAGGCTGTTGCAAAAGCCCAGACAAGAGGGGAGGAGATCTAGAACTAAATAATGTCTATGTTAGCAGAAAAGAGTGACAGAGGATGTGAAGAAAGAATTGACAAAAACTTGATAACTGCTTGATGATGGAGGGAAAGGAGTCAAGGATGATTCTGAGGTCTTAGTGGTGTTCTCAACAGACAAAAGAAAACTTTGAGGAGGGAAAGTGATCTATTGTGTTTTTGACATATTGAGTTGGAGATTCTTCTGCTATATCCAGGTAGAAATGTCCAGCAGACAGTTGCTGATGGATAAATGGCATTCAGGAGAAAGATTAGAGTGAATTCTACAGATGCAGAAATCATCTCCTTATAGATCATTGAATTGATGGAAGTATTTGAGATCAGAGGGCCTGAGATACAGCCTTGGGTACAAAAACCTTTTGGGGAAGGGGAGATTAATGGTGACCCAGCCAAGGAAACTGAGGAGAAGCAATCAAATGAGTAAGAGAATCAGGTGAGAGGTGTGACAGTCAGTCAGTAAGCATTTCTTAAGCACCTACTATATGCCAGACACTATGCTAAGTGATGGGAACACAAAGAAAGGCAAAAGACAGACCCTGCCTTCAAGGAGCTTATGTTCCAGTGTTGGAGACAACATGTAAACAGCTACATACAAACAAAACAAGGACAGGATAAAATGCAGATAGTTGCAGAGGGAAAACACTAAGATTAAGGACTAGGAAAGGCTTCTTGTAGAAAATGGAATTTTAGCTGGTACTTGAAGGAAGTGAGAGGGAAGCAATAAGAATAAAGAGATTACCAGGCATGGGGCATGGTCAGTGAAAATTTAGAGAGTTGGCAGATGGAGTGTCTTAGGTAAGGAACAGCAAAGAAGCCACTGAATTTCAGAGTAAAACATAAAAAGACTTAAGGTAGCAGGGGCCCAAGTTATGAAGACCTTTAAAAGTCAAGCAGAGGATTTTTATATTTGATCCTGGAGGCAATAGTGAGTCACCGGAATTAATTGAATTATGGGGGTGATATGGTCAGGACTTGCATTTTGGAAGATCAATTGGACAGCTGAGTGGCAAATGGACTGGAGATTAGAGGAACCAATGAATGGAAGTTCCTAAGGATCATATTTTGTGAAATTGATATGCAGTGTATATAGTGAAAACAAAATATATGCAAAGTAAACATAAGATACGAGTTTTTTAACATCTCAACTTTGCCTAAAGCATAAAAAGTTCTGCCCATCACTTTTAGGAGACAATATAAGATCCTTAACCCAACTTTTAAGGAAACTGTAACTTACCTTTCCAGACTCGTTTCATATTAGTCTGTTTCCCCTTTATGCACGTTCCTGCCAGCCTGAACTACTAAATTGTTCTCTGGCCTCCAACAGACATTTCCGCTATCTAGAATGTACTGCTTCCTCATCTCTTTTTAGAAACTTCCATGACTCAGTTGAGGTGCCTTTTTTCAGGTAGCCACTTCAGATTCCTCCAATGAAAAGTCTTCTTCTCTTTTCTCTAATGTTCCTAGAACACTTTGTCTAGAACAGATTTCTCCCTTGCTCCTGTCATAATCTTTGTATTGTATTTGTCTATATACATGTCATTACATGTCATAGTTCCTCCAGTAGAATATAAGCTCCTTGAGGGTAGCAAACACATCCATTGTCTCCAGTTCCTAATGGAAGACCACAGTCTTTGAAGAATTAAAGCTGTCAGTTGCACAAAGGGTAGTGGAGAGGAATATGGTAGATATGAGTTGGTCGAAACATCTTACCAAAGGAGTTGCACAAGAGAAACAGTAAAAATGCCGATATGGAGATGTATTATCAGAAAGGGAAAATGGAATGGGTGAAGTAGAAAGAGTGAAGGTTAAATAAGGTCGAATTGGATGGTGTCCATCCAATTAAAAAATCTAGAAGAAGGCTCCCAGGATATAGAAGGGACCTCCCAGTGGAGGATTTATGGGAGCACATGTATAAGAATTTCTTGGGATCACAAAGTATAAATGCATTGTAATCTCAACTGTTGGAAGGAATATTCACATTGATAAGACTGTAAATCCATCAAAATATTGAAATATCATAGGATCACAAATTTAGATCTAGAAGAGACCTTAGAGGTCATCTAGTACAATCCCCACATTTTTCATATGAGGAAACAGACAACAAGGAGAGGTTAAGTGATTTGTGCAAGGTTACATAGCTATTAAATGGCAGAGCTGGTATTTGAACTCAGATCTTCAGTGCCCAGCACAAACTGGGCACTCAAGTTGAATTAAATTGACTACCAGAGTCAGAAAACATCACCATTAACTACTGAACAGTGGAACAAAGACAGGGCTGTCTTTGAAGTAGTGTACTCCCTACCATTTGTAGGTTTTCAACCTGTCAATGATGCTATTAGAATGAAACGCCCGGGTCCTAAGATTCTTTTCAAAGGTTCTATAATTCCATGACAAAGAGTGGAGGAACTTAATGAATCCCAGGATCAAACCCTAGGCTTGTTCTAGTGGTGGTGTCCTTCCATCCTTCCTCTAGGCTCAGGTATGGGAGGTTGAGGACACAGAAAACAAACACCATCAATCATACCTTAAACTTTACTCAGGCTCGATTGCAGTTAACAGCACATTCTCAAGGAGAGGGGAGGGTAGGGAGGGGACAATCCCACAGAACAGTCACAGTGCAGTCATTTGCTCCCTTTCACCCAAGCCTTCACCAACACTATTCTCTTACAAGTGGTTTAATATTACTAGGGCATTATTAGGCCACTCCAGGTCTCTGGCCTCTGACATACCCATTCAGTCACAGATATCTAATCTGTATATATTTTGTATTTACCTAGTTATTCACACGTTATCTCCCTCCCTCCCTCCTCTCCCCATAGGTGAGCTCCTTGAAAGCAGGAACGATTCTTACTTTCCTCTGTATTTCTAGTGCCTAGTATCGCGTCTGACATTTAAGTATTTAATAAATGCCTGCTGGTTGATTGATCCTCAGGCTTGTTAGCACCCACCTCACTCTGTCCCCTCTATTCAGTAAGACTATATCCTGGTATTTAATTGAAAAATCCTTTTATCTACAGCCCACATACCAATTAACAGGCAATAACTTCATCCCAGATTACCCAGAGGAGCTAGGAAGATGAGGACTGCTCTTTTCTAATTTCGAGGGTGAATGCCACTGTCATGCAAAATTGGCACTGAGCATAGAAATGATTCACGCTGGGGAAACCTGACTGAGTGACTACGAATTCATTCATCTCCTGTTAAATCACTTGCAAGAGGGAGGAAAGAAGGACGAATAGCGGTAGGGCTGTCTCTCCTTGGGGGAGGGGAGCGCTACGTGTTATTGGCTTAGGCGGTACGGAGTGGTGTCCGTAGCTTATTCGCTCTCCTTGGGGTGAGGAGGAGGGGGAATGGAAGTGGAGAGTGAAGGTACGTGTTAAGGAATATAGCCCCCTGCTTAACACTCAAGAATGCCCAGGCATAGTCTTTCCGGAACTGAAATTCCTGAATTGAAAGCGTCCTTTCTTCTCTGTCTTTTCCCAATTTCTACATTTTCCATGACATCCATCCCAGTGAGTAAAAGAATTGGGGGGGGGGGGGGAGGTGAGTGGAGAAGGAAAATCTCTTCAAAAGGTTCCAGATACATCCAACCAGTTGGGGAGGTGGAAGGGAGAGGGAAAGGGTGGTGCGAAGAAGGTTACTTACTTTTGCCAAGAAGACAGCATTCCTGATGGACCCCACCATTTCTCCTCCCTTGGGGTGTACCTTTGCCACGTGCATCCACATCCGTTCCCAGGTGTGGCTGTCAATCGGGAAGCCGCTCTTGTTGACATGGAACAGCACCCCTCCTTCTTTGTCTTCCTCCTCTGACCCCCCATTGCTGGTGAGGCACACGGATCGTGCGTGAGTGCTCCTGGACCTCGTTCCTTTGCCACCCTTGGGGTGGGGGCAGTGGCGAGCGCTGGATGTGGAGCCAGTCATGATGGGATGGGAGGAAGATTGGGGGAGAGTGTGGGGAGAAGTGAGAAAGTGAGCCCCTCGGGATATTTCTGGTCACCGGTATCAGTGCCCCATAAATAAGGAAGCTTTCTCCATTGCACTCTTGGCTGCCGCAGGAAGCAGGCAAAGGAGACACTACTATTAACAGAGAGATGGTAGCTGGACCTCTTCTCTTAGGGACTGTGCCTAAAATCAGCAGAGACAGAAGAGACATACCGTCAAGTGCAGAAGGAGGCGAAGGGTAGATTTGTTTTTTCAGGGGGGCGGGGACTGTACTATGCTCGGCGTCCTTGCACTGGGTCCAAGCATCCTTGCATTTTCGAAAAGCTGACAGGCAGGGGAAAGGGGTGGGGGTGGGGGGGACTTGAATACAACCTCCCCTGCATCACCGAGAGGGTCCTCTTTACAATCGACACAATGCACCGCGCCCCCTTTCCCGCCCCACATATGTGGACAGACAGACAGACCTGGACAGAGACGGAGGGAGATGGGAAAGGACTGGAAAAATAAAGGCGGTCCGCGGAAAGTGAACGAGGAACATCCCGCGAGTCCAAGTGCACGGTTTCAAACCCCACCGCGAAGCCAAGGCAACAGCGCGTGAGCGCCCCGGACCGCACGGCAGAGGCGCGGTAGCCTCGGACACCCCTTCTTTCTCCCAAGGACCCCTCCCCAGTCCCTGCAGGTGAAATGAAGAGCCGGTCTGCTGCTGAAACACCGAATCGCTCCCCGCCCCACCCCCTTACCTCCCAATTCCAGTGCAGAAGGCTCGGAGAAAATGACCGAGTGGAGGAGAAAAAGAGCGAGCCCTGGTCTCTCTAATCTCTTACCTCTGGGCAGTGGGGGTTCATTGCAGCAAAGCCTCTCCGGGCGGCTGGGGCTGTTGCTGCAGCTGCTGCTGCTGAGGCCGTCGCTTTATTCCATGTTCCATTATCGAATGTTATTTTGTGACATATAACCATGTCACCCGGCCGCCGCCGATGTTCCGAATGTGCCCATTGGCCCGCGCAACAAAGAGGGGCGGATCCCCGGGTCCACAGCTCTACAACCGGACGCTTCGGGGTGCTCTGATTGGCTCAGGGAGATCCCCGGGAGGGAGGGAGTAAAAGAAGGAGAGCCGGGCCTCCACGCGAAATCGGATCGCTTTCGTACGCTGGACATTCATCTCCTAGTTCGTGTGGATGGAAGGCGGGATCGTGGGGCTGCAGTACTTACTGCTGAGTTTTTCCCCGGGGGCTGCAGTCCACGGGAGGGGAGAAAAGCAGCATTCGAGAAGGGATTCCCTGGGCTTCCGAAAGGGTGGCGGAGGGATTGGTAATATTGTTGTATGCGTTGGAGGAGACCCTGACCCCACCAGGGATGAAGGTTCTGCAAGGTGGCCCTTTAAAAGCTATGTGTAAACAAGTTCATTATTATAATTTTCATATCATATGTATAGATACCTAAAACCAGCCAAGAAGTCATGGGAATGATATCTAAGAGACGATTAAGGATTAAAGTCGTTTAAATCTGAGTTTATAGGCCCGCATTCAGTCCCGGGCAATCAGCCATAAGGATCATCAGCCAGCTTGGTAGGTGCCTCACTCTTCTAACTGGGTTTGTTTGCCTCCCTCCGCCCCAAAGGGGACTACGGAGCTTCTCACTGAAGTTCTGAACCTCATGGTAAAGTAGACCCTTTCATTTTAACTTTCGTCTTTTTTTTTTTTTTTTTTAAGAATTCAATCTATTTTCTGTCCTCACCTAAGTCAAATGGAATGTCCCCTTCCGTTACCTGCAGTCTTCCGGAATTGATGCCAAAGGAATATCCCCAAATGTGCCTAGCACAGTATCTTACACACAGTAAGAGGTTCTTGTGCCAAGTTTCTGATGACAGCTTTTAGGTCTTTAGCCATATACCCTTAGACCCTCCACACCTAGGGTTTCCTTATGATGTATTGGTAGGAGGTGAATGGGAGAGAATGGAAGGACAAAGGGGAATTGGGAGGGGAGGACAGAGAACAAGAGTGAATGAATGTGAGTGAATGTGAATGAACGGATCCAACTAATTCTAAGTGTTTGTTACTTAAGAAGCAGAGAGGCAGAGTAGATTAAGTGTTGGAGTTGGACTCAGCAACAGCCATTAGTCTTCATCCCGTAGGCACTATTAGCTATGTGACCTTGGGCAAGTCACTTTACTCTCAGGCAACTTCCAGAAGTTTCTCTGAGTTCGAAGATTGCAGTCTGCTTTGGTAGAGGATATAAATTACACACCCCTGACGACATGTGTTAAATACTTGCAGGCAGGCACAAAGTTTTGACAAGATCTAGACCCCACCTTTATGGACTTTACAATTTAATGGGGTACTAAGACACATTGCAGAAAACAAATTTGCAACAATACAAAAGGTCGCAGCACGGGTGATGTGTAAAGTCCCCCAAGGACTTTACAAGGAATGAAGGAATGAATGGAGCTAATAACTTCCCAGGAGGATAAAAATCTTGATCCTAGTCAGGTATACATTTAAAAGGGGACTGTTATTGGATGACTGTTTTGCATATGGTAGACACCCCCCAAAATGCTGTCTTCAAAGCCCAAAGTGGTGACAATATTCCTGCCAGTATACTAGCTGCCTTTCTAAAGGTCTCCCATTGGAAATATATCTTTAATAAGATCAGCTGGTGGCTAAGTAGAAAGTGACTGGACTTGAGAGTAAGGAAAACTATATTCTAGTTCTTTGTCCTGGCCCAATGAACAACCTTGGGCAAGTCATTTTGCTATTGGGTCTCAGTTTTCCCATCTTTAAAATGGGTATACTATTACCAGTCATTGGCAGAAGTTCAATGAGAAAGACAAGGAGGTTCCCACAGAGAGGTAATGTAGTGTGTCAAAAAGAACACTGGTCAGAAGCAATGGGTTTCAGTCATTGGTTCTGCCATTTGTCATTTGTGTGAACTTGGGTAAATCATTTACCTTTTCTTATCTCTTCACCTGTAAAACTGCTGCCCTGGTATTTCCCTTTCCCACCACACAGTGTTGTAATCAGGATTGAGGGAAATAAAGTATTTCAATCAATTTCTGAGGCTGCTATGTGCAGAGCACTTCATTAGACCCTGGAGAAGATGACAAAGTTTTGATAAGGTGCCAGTCTTCAAACTTTCATAGTGCCTTTTCTCAGTGAAAACATTCATTTCTCCCTTATTTAGCAGTTTCTCTCTGCCCAATTCCCCTTTGTCCTTCCATTCTCTCTCACTCACCCCCTACCAATATATTATCAGAAAATCCTAGATGTGGAGGGTCTAAGGGTATATGGCTAAAGACCTGAAAGCTGTAATCAGAAACTTGGTACAAGAACTTCTTACAAGAAAATCATGTCTCTTAATCACAAGTGATCAAACCCATCTGTGAATACTGAAGGATCCCTGGCAAGGACCTTGTTTTGGAGTGCCCTTTTAGCCTAACTCTAAACAACTGTTATTGTCCTTGTAACTCAGGTCCTACTGTGCCTGAATTAAAACCCTAGGGCTAGAAAGGACCTGAAGAGACACCTTAGCGCAACACCCCACCCCCAGTAACTTTTTTTGGCCTTTCTTGGTATCCTCAATACATAGCACAGTGATAGGTACTTAATAAAGGTTTGTTCACTTAACCTGACAAATGATTCATATGACAGTGTCTACACTAACCAGAAATCTTTGGAGCTGTGTAAACCTGGTGACTGAGTGCAGAGACAGGATTTGACTGCTTGGCAAAGGAGGTGGAAAGGGAAGCATCAGAAACCATTTAAATCTGGAGAACAAGTTAGAAATGTCCCTTTATTGTGAAGAGCCACCCAGATATAGTGTTGATATCTTAAGGTATTTTTATTAAATAATATTCTGGTGAACCAAGGCTAGAACCTGCTGTCCCAGACTCTGGTAAGAACATCTCATGTCTATGAGGTACTTTAAAGTTTAGAAAGCATATTCCCCTCAGCAGTACACTCCTACTTGTGAGGTATATAGAGGGGCAAGTACTAGTGTCCCCATTTTGCAGATGTTGAAAGTGAGGCCCAGAGAGTTCAGTGTCACACAGGATTTGAACCCAGATTTTCTAGCTCCCAATCCAGTACTTTTTCCATTCTACCACACTGATTTTAATATGAGTGACAGGATCACATTTATGCGCATTTAGATGAAATTGGATTATTCTCTTCCAATGGAGACTTTAGTGGCACAGTGCTTGTTCTCTGAAATTCAGTTCAATTTAACAAACTAAGCACCTACAATACAAAAAGTCCTGGATTTAGTGTTGCTCAGACAATGATGCAAACCAATAATCCCTGTTCTCAAAGATCTTCTAACCTAAAAAGGGGAATAGGAAACATATACAACCAAATGGACAAATATGCTTCCCTCCATTGGTATAGGGATCTCCCAGGTAAGGAAAAACGCCCTCTCCAAGGGCAGCATCTGCTCTTCCACTTAAAATCTTACAGAACTGTCTATATGGAGTGCCGAGAGGGGAAGAGGCACATAGACAGCATGTGTCAGGTCGTTGTTTAGTCATGTTCGACTCTTTATGGGCCCATTCTGGGTTTTCTTGGCAGAGATACTGGAGTGGTTTGCCATTTCCTTCTCCAGTTCATTTTATGGATGAGGAAACTGAGACTAACAGGGTGAAGTTACTTACTCAGGGCCCTACAGCTAGTGTCTGAGGCCAGATTTGAACTCAAGTAGATGAATCTTCCTGACTCCAGACCTAGTCCTCTATCCACTTCGCCACATAGTGACGCTGGTTTCCTTGCTGTTCTTTGAGCAAGACCCCCCCTGGACATTTTCGCTGGCTGTCCCCCTGCCTGGAATACTCTCTATCCTCATTTCTACCTCTTGGTTTCTTTGGTTTCCTCCAAGTGCCAGATAAAATCCCAACTATTACAGGAAGCCTTTCCTGATCCATCTTAATCTTAGTCCCTTCTCTCTGTGGATTATTTCTAATTTTTCTACATATAGATTGTTTTTACAATTGTTTGCAAGCTATCTCCCACATTACATTATGAGCTTCTCTGGAGCAAGGACTATCTTTTGCCTTTTTTCATGTAGTTGTTGTACAGTTGTGTCTACGTCTTCATGACCCCATTAAAGGTTTTCTTGGCAAAGATACTAGAATGGTTTACCATTTCTTTCTCCAGCTCATTTTACAGATGAGGAAATTGAGGCAAATGAGGTGAAATGACTTACCCAGAGTCACGTAGCTAGTAAGTGACTGAGGCCACATTTGAACTCAGGTCTTCCTGACTCCAGGCTCAATGCTTTATTCAGTGTGCCACCTAGCTGCTCCCACATGCTTAATAAATGTTTCTTGACTGACTAACTTTACATACTTCAGCACTGTCTATTGAACAACTAGAAGCTGAGTCAACGTCTCACTGTCTTGTGTGTACTGCTTCTTGCCCTCAACATAAGTCGCTTACTCATATGTATATATATGTGTGTGTGTGTATACATATATATGTATATGGGTATGTATGTATATGTGTGTATGTATGTATATATGTGTGTATACACAAACATTTGTAGATAGATGTAGATATTTTTTGCTCAGCCGCCATCATCAGCCTCCTCTTGGTCTGGTCATTAACACTCCTGACACAATTCTTGGTGGACTCTCTTGGATTCATCCTTTCAGGACATTTCTAAATCATGCCTCTACACTTGGGCCATCCTCCCCATTTCCCTTGCACTGGAATTCAGACTTTGCTCCTGGGACCCTGGACTCTTATGGGGAAGATCTTGGCTTATCTGGCCCAGAACCAGGTCACCATCCATCTAGCTCCCCCATATGTGTTGTCTTCTTCCCATAGAACATAAGCTTCTTGAGAACAGGACCTGTTTTGCTTGCTCCTATTTGTATTCTTAGTACTTAGTACAGTGCCTGACACATAGTAAATGCTTAATACATGCTGCTTCATTTATTCATTCATCTTCAGTTATTTGCCCTTATTTCCAATTTCTCTATATATTTCTTTAAACTCTGAGTTTGTTAATGAATTTCCTGTGTACCCACTTTCATTTCTCTCGACAACTCTCCTCCATCCTCCTCATTAAAATCATTTCTACTTGTGCTTCAAAATTTCTCTCTTGAGAGCTTCCTACTCCTCCTGGATTGAGTTTCCCTGCAGAATATTAGACTACTGGGTTCCATCTACCTTTTCTTTGAAACTTCTGAATCTCATCTTAGCAAAACCTAGGGTACATGGAAGTTTTCCTTTTTTCTGTTACAAACTTTAAGCTAAAGAAGTCATTTCCATGTCCCTCTCCTGAGGTCCCATCATTTTTTTTTGGTGAGAAACAAGTCCAGAATGGAGAGAGAGAGAGAGAGAGAGGAGAGACAGAGACAGACAGAGAGACAGAGAAAGAGAGAGAAAGAACACAAACTAGCTTACAGAGTCACCATCACTACAGTATTAGAACACAGTACCTCATGAATCCTGTATTTCAACACATAATGGTTGCCTCGGCATAATCATTGCACCATTTTTTCGGTATAAAAATTGGTCTATAATCTTTCATTGAGTAATTATCACATATATGATTCTGTTTGTCATGTTGCTTAACAGGTAAACAGAGCAGCAATGTGTTCACCAGTGGCATATGAATACCCATTTATCTTTCGTGCATTGTGAACCTCTAGCCTAGAATTCTCAATGCACATGCATTGTCAGAGTATATTTCTGAAAGCCAACTTGCATGGTATGTTTACAGTGCTGCAGTACTAACGGTATTGTCACTCAACCCAATGAAGAGCCTGTAGGTGCTCGGGAAGTGGGCATGAGTAAGTCACATGATATGGTAAGACTAGCATCTTCCCGCTCTAGCTAAACTGTACAGTTTGTCTGCCAGCGATACTTTAACATGTGAAGCATTTCTTTCTGATGATGGGTAAATATAAAAGCTGTTCTGTGGGCTTCAAGATGAAAGTGATTGTGTTCACTGAACAGCATGGAAACAGCTGTGTAAAGACAATTTTCAATGAGTAAAAAGTTAAGTGTGAGACTGGTGGAAACTAGAAGACAAATAATACTGGCACAAATTTTCTTAAAAGTAATGGTTGCACCCTACTTTTATGTAAAATTTTGGCATAAATCTGTGATGATTATGTGGTGAAATATGGTACACCAAAGAGGTCTTTCTATACCAAGATTTTGTTCCATATGCTAAAACGTTCCCTTCCATTCTCTGCCTCCATTCTATTTTTATTATTTTTAAAATCCAAACTCAAATGTCACCTTCTCCATAATGAAGCCTTTCTTGATTCCCTTAGCTCATGATGTTGTTCCTCCTTGGGCCTTATATGGTACTTTAGAACTTTCTAATATAGTCACTGGTTAATATTGAATATTAAAATTATCTGTGTGCCATCCTCCTCCTAAACTATAGGCTCCATGGGGATCATGTATTATCTAAACTTTGTATCTCACCAATGCTAAGCAAAGTATTTTACACCCAGTAGTTATTTTTAATAAATGTTCAAGGAAGGAAGAATGAAGGAAAAAGGAGAAAGGGAGGAAGAAAGAAAAAAAAAAGGAAGGGAGGGAAGAAGAAAGAGGAAGGAGGGAAGTCCATTTGTGTCATTGCTTGCAAAACTACTTCAAGGGGAAAGAAAGGTTATAGACCATTCATGTCCATCCATGGTGAGGAGAATCAGAGAGAATCTGGAATTGAATTGCAATTACAGATAATCCTTAAAAATCTCATTTTAACTGAAGCATTTCCATTTCCTTCTCCCACTTTTTATTTCACAAGAAAAACAATATGCATTCTGAACTTTGTGTTTTCATCTTTTCCCCCCACTGAAAAATAAGAGCTATCCCACCAACACTTAATCTCAATATGCCCCAGACCAAGTTTATTGCTGCCAATGTCCCTTGACCTTCTCTTCCTTCTGACTCCATTATTTCTGGTGGTGGTACCACCGTTCATCCAGTTCGACTTGTCCCTCTTTTGTCATCTCTCAAATCTACTTAGTTAGCAAGTCAAACATTTATTAAGCCTTAGATGTGCCAGGCACTGCTCTAAGGTCTATGGGACTTACCTCGGCAATGTTTATTCAGCCTAGTCCTTCTCCATTCCCACTGCTACCACTCTAGACAAGATATTCACTGCCACTGAACTTGGCAACTGAAATAGCCCTTAAATATACCTTCCTTACTCCAATATCTCCCCTCCTTCCATGCCACTACAGTTTTTCTTCTTCTTTTTTTTTTCACTACCGTTTTTCTTTATGCTAAAATCTGGTCATGTCACACAGCTCTATCAAAACCCTACTGATCAAGGTTCAGAGTCTTTAGCCGAACACTCAAGCCCCTTCGTAACAATTTGGAACCAAAACAGAGCTTTGCCTCAGAGTACCAACTTTTGACTGGGCTATGCTTATTCTCCCTTAAACCTAGCAGATGACTATATTACAAAGTGAGATGGCTGCTCCCTTGCCTACTCAAGCCATTTTTCCTAGGGTGCTCTCACTGTGGTATCCCTTTCCGAAGACTGTCTTATTGTTGTCTCCTCTCTCCCACCTCCCATCTCTACCCTCTGTCCTCTTCTCAGGGGTTGAAGGATCCACAAGAGTATGGACAGCTCTCCAGGGCTACTCTCTGGCTACTAAACAACCTCTGCTCCATCCGAATTTTCTTCAGATTTAGGAATTCCTAGTAATAATTTCTACTCCTGACCATCTTGCAGCTTTGTCTCGTACTATCCCTATTTATGTACTTTAAACTGGGGCCAAATATAACTTTCCATATACTTTTTTAGTATTTAAGTTTTTGCTGACACGATTCCCTATGCTTGGGAATAACCACCCATCCTCTTCCTACTTCCCATCTCTTGTTTTCTTATCCATCCTTTAAAGCCCAGTTCAAAGGTCAGTTCCTCTGTGAAGTTATCCTTGATTTCTCAAGGCAGTAATAACTTTCTCCTCCTTGAATTTCAAAGAATTTCATTCTTATATTCTTTTTTGTTCTTGTTATTTTGTATTTTAGTTATTTGTAATTGCCATATCTCCCTACAAATCATAAGCTCCTTGAGGACAGGGACAGTGTAGATTTTCTTACAATGCTATGCACACAGTTAGTGCTTGAGAGACACTTTTAAAGTTCAGAGGTTCTTTTTGTGTTGGGAACCCCTTTGGAAGTCTTGGGAAGCTTTTGGACCCTATTTTAGAATCACATTTGCTGTCAACATTTGCAATTGAAGGAAATACTAAATTTTAGCGCTTAGTGGAAATGTACTTTGTCCCAATAAAGTACCAAAAAGATGTACTTTTCCCAGTCAAGTTAGTGATACCCTGAAATCTCTCCATAGACTGCTTGGGGGGTTCTGGTACCTCAGGTTAAGAACCCCTGATTTAAAGGAATTAGAATCTGATCAGTTGAATGAAGCAAAAAGAAGTGGTCCAGGAAAGACACGGGTTCTCTTCTGTCACAAACAAGCTTGGTCAAATTGCTTCATTTTTCTAAACCTTAAGAACCTCAAAATGAAGAGACAGATTTTCAGTTTTCATGGTCCCTTGTAACTTTAATGTGATTTTCTGATCATCAGCTTCTCACAAGGGTGCTAATGTCTGGGAAATGAACAAAATAAGTGCAGAGTTTGGGAGGGACAGAGGGTTTGGATAATCCACCAGCTGGAGCCTCAGCCCTGGATAACTGAGAGTTGCCTTTTCGTCCAGGGTTTCGAGTTTCAGGGCTGTTTAAGGACAGTTGGCCATCAGAAGCAGAAATTTAAGACTTTTTTTGATTTACAGCAACTTTCTGCCTGGAGAAGGAGCTGAGCATCTGTATGTAATTTTACCGCATTCTATTACAATGACAGCCTTTAGTGAGGAATCTTTTGTCTACTTTCCTGTAGGCTCTCTGTCGCCTCCCCCTCCCTCCTGAGGAAATCAGGCATCTTGCAAATACTTGGGTAGTGTGGTGCTTAATCAAGCAGAGCCCAGAAAAAGGAAGGAGAATGGGGGTGACTTTGGGACAGCCAGGGACACCTCAAAAAAAGCTCCCCTTTTGGCTTTTTTGGCACTTTGGGAATACAGTAGTCAAGTAAGTTTAACAAGAAATCATCTGTGTTCTAGAGGAAAATAGAAACACTGACTCAGGCTTATGCAGGCAGATAAACATGATATAACATTGGTTACAGATCAGGTTCAGAATTGAGCTGCCTTCATGAATCACTCCCAAAATCCATATCCTGGGGGAGTAGTTGTTTGTGAGGGCTCCAAAGGTCCAAAAGAGGTCTGTAGCATTAAGGGACCTGTGAGTTCTCATCTCTGTTCTGCCTGGAGCAGAGGAGTTCAAGTTTTTTTGGTGTCATAGACCACTGTGACATGAAGCCCATGGATCTCTTCTCAGAATGCTTTTAAATATGTAAAAAAAAAAACACAGGATGGTAAAGGAAAACAATTTTTGAAATAGTTATTAGAATATTTTTAAAATCAAGTTCAGGGATTGAAGGGAGGGGATAGAGGGAGGGAGAGGTAGGATTTGGAGCTCAAAATTTAGACAAAATTGTTTTAAAATTGTTTCAACATGTAATTGGGGGAAAAATTGAATATTACATTAAAAAATTTTAAAAAATCAAGTTCAGGTTAAGAATTCCTGTCCTAGAGGAACCAGCTTGATGTAATGTAAAGAGCCTTGGACTCAAAAGCTCCCCAAACCCAGATTCTAATCCTGGCTGTGCCACTAGCTGTTCAGTCTTAGGTAAGTCATTTAACCTTGCCGAGTCTCAGTTTCCCCATCTGTCAGCTGAGAGGGTTGACTTATGTGACAATTCAAATCCCTTCCAGTTCTAAGATTCAGCATCTCTATGTCTAACTTCTGCTCACAGTCATCAAAATAGTTAGCGAATCCTTATAGGGTGCATACCATGTGTAGTAGGGTTTATGGGAACAGGTGGGAAAATCTCCACAGTAGGCCAGGCTTACTCTTAGATTGTGAGGTCATTGTTACTTCCCTTTCCCCCTGGAAAAATGCATAATGAGTTATATATCCAGGGAACTGAACCTATGCCTCTTTGCCCTCAGGGGAAATCCTATTCTATTGGAAGTACAGAATTAAGAATATCCACCTTCCTCCTCTCCCCACAAAGAAAGGTCTAATAAAGAAGACAAAATAGGCACTTGCCCAGATAATCACAACAACTGTGTCCTGAGAGTAAGCTAAGCAAGGAAATTGAGCTTAGGATTGTGCTGGCAGATTCTGAACCACAGTTCATCTTTCCCTGTACCAGGGGAGCCAGAGTAAGTTTCTATAGCTGTGATTCTATCTTGGGTTCTTAAATTAAAGTAAGAAAGATGAAATCTAGAAATGAAGACAATTATAAATGTGCTGTCTTCTTTTTCCCTTAAGGAGACCAATCTTTTTCAGGGGGAGGTGGAATAAGCCAGAAAATTATAATGAAGTTTACACAGGTGACTCATGCATACTTGAATGGCTTTTGTAGGTGTGGTCATTGAACCATAGAATTTGAGAGCTGGAAAGGAGCTGGAAAGGATTTTCAATCATCCAAGCACTATTACCTAACACTGTGCCATGAAGATATAATAAATGTTCATTAAATTAATAAATGATATGACCTCTTCACCTGACAAATAAGAAGCTTGAAGTCCAAAGAGGTCAGTTATAAGTAACTGAGGATCATTTAATAACTGACATAGTGTGCTTTAAAGTTTGCAAGGTGTTTGCATAAATTATTTCATTTGAACCTCCCAACAACTCTATGAGGTAGGTACAATAGGTGGTGTTGTCATCTTACAGATGGGGAAACTGAGGCATATCAAGATTAAAGTGACTTGCCCATGGTCACTGTTAATTCATGAGAATAAACCTCAAAATCTAAAATAGTTTCAGAAAGAAATATATTAGGTCATATGGTAGGGAGAGGGAGCCAGAAAAAAGGGATGGCTCCCTCTCCTTCAGGCTCTGGAAAGTTTATTTCCAAAATTTTGACAAGAGGTATCAACCAACTATGTGTATTCAGTTGGATAATCTTGCTGAGGAGACAGCGTGTAAACAAGTTCAACTGAGATAGAAGCCAAAACATACAAGCTCAGGCGGACCCAAAATAAGGCCCAGATGTGGGGACCCAAAACAAGAATATTTTGGATGGATGTAGGACCTAGAGATGGGCAGGTAGGTGCCTCAGTGGCTATAGCAGTGGGCCTGGAGTTTGAAAGACCTGAGTTCAAATCTAGCCTCAGGCATTTACTAGTTGTGTGACCTTGGACAAGTCACTCAACCCTGTTTGCCTTGGTTTCCTTATCTGTCAAAGGAGCTAAAGAAGAAAATGGCAAACTACTCTGGTATCTATGCCAAGAAAACTCCAAATGGGGTCATGAAAAGTTGGACATGACTGAAAAGTGACTAAACAACAAAAAGGAACTGGAGAAACCCCAAATTCTGTGTATTCATCTCTGTCATTCCTGGGGAGTTCCTGAGATCAGGGCGACATTTTGGATTCAACCAATCTCTAGTCACACAAAGTTAGATTTAAACAGTCTAATGAGTTTTCTGAACAGTATCATAAATGATAAATAACAATCCATATCCTATAGTTAGTCAGAAGTAGGACCTTACCTTAGGTCTTGAAGGTTCAGCACTATCCTTCAGTTAACACTTAGGATCTCTGACTCCAAATCCATCACATTAGAGTCACATAGTTAATTATCAGTTCAGAATCATACAGCTAGTTTTAAGCAGAGCCCAGACTAAAACTCAATTATCTTGACTCTCTCTCTCTCTCTCTCTTTCTCTCTCCCTCTCTCTCTCTCTCTCTTTCTCTCTCCCTCTCTGTCTCTCCCTCTCTCCCTGTGTCTCTCTGTGTCACTCTCTCTGTGTCTCCCTCTCTCTTCCCCCCTCTCAATCTCTCTGTCTTTCTCATTCTCTCTGTGTTTCCCTCTCTCCCTCTCTCCTTCCTTTCCCCATCATTACATCACACTGTCTTTCATGATGTGTGTGTATAAACATTCCATGGGGGAGAAGTCAAGGGAGAGGCCTCCCCCATGGGGCAATGAGACATATGCCTGGAGGATCTAGCATGTGGTAGTTTAAAACCAGCACTCTTTGAAGGAGACTGGCTGAAAGGGAACATAAGCCCTTGGAATGCAGTGTAGTTGTCTGACATCGTGACTGTGTGGTCGGCCTATTCCCAAATGGTTGTCTCCTTCTATGAAGATCATGGGCCTCAGTTCCCCTTCTGCAAAATGAAGAGTTTGAACAAATAGGAATGACAGGATAAGGATTGGACAAGTGATTTCATTGGCATATGGAACAGCTGGATGGGGAAACACTCTACCAATATTTCGGTTCTCCAAGTTATAGATTTTGAGAGTTGCCTAGATGCAAGTTGAGAGGTAAGACTTGCCCAGGCTGGCTGAGCCAGGATTCTTCAGAGGCTGGAACTAAACCCAGACTCCAAGATCAGTTCTCTATCCTCTTTACCGTGCTGCCTCTCCTAACAGTAGCAATAAATCACGAGCCAATAATAATTCACACGTACATGGGCCTTTAAGGTTTTACAAAATCCTTTCCTCATGATAATAATTAACATTATAGAACTTACTATGTGTTAGGCAGTGTAAGTACTTTACAATTATCTCCTTGCAACAATCCTGGGAGGTAGGTGCTATTATTAACCTTGTTTTACAGATGAAAAAACTGAGATAAACAGGTTAAGAGACTTGCCTAGATTCACTCAGCTGGTAAGTTTCCGATGCTGGATTTGAACTAAGGCTCAGAGAAACGACATGCTTACTTGAGTATTTAGAATACAAAAAGGCTGTCATCTGTGATATAGTATCATCTAGATTCCCACTTCATGACATGTTTGTCCTAGCATTAAGGAAAATCTAAATTGCTGCAGGCAGAAGTTCGGGGGCATCCAGCTATAAACCAGGTGCACATAGCTCTGAGGTCCCTTCCATCAATTCATTATAATATGGTTTTGTTTATAGATTCATAGGATTTAAAGCTAGAAGAGGTCTAACAAACCATCTAGCCCAGCCCTTTAGTCTACAGATGAGGAGACGAAGACCTTGAGAAAGGATGTGGGGGCCCTGAAATTGCACAGAGCCAACATTAGAATCTTGAGATGGAAGAGCTTGAAAGGGGAACTTGAGGTCTCGAGGCCACATGTGGCCCTCTGGGTCCTTAAGTTCAGCCCTTTGATCAAATCCCATTCAATGAAAGGGTTGAACTTGAGAATCTAGAGGGCCACATGTGACCTTGAGGCTGAAGGTTCCCCATCCCTGACCTAAACCATTCAGGATGAATGTATAGAGATTTGAATGCCCTAACTATGGCTAACAAGGTTTTGTTGACTGTGATATGAACAAGTCACTTCACCTCTCCATGTCTTAGGCAATTCTCTATAACAGGCAGATGTGTTGGCTAACTGCATATTGATGGGGGAAGTTTACACATTAGGAGTTCCCTACAATTTGAAATCACAGGTCTGGAATAAAAAAAGGAAGAACCACCACAAAATTCACTACATGAAAATTATTTAGAAAACTTTTATTTAAATTTTTTTCTCTTTATTATGAAGTTAAGAAATATGTACATTTTATTATACAAAAGACAAAAAGAGGGTTGTGTATGAAACTGTGATCTATTACAGCACATACAGTTGTTTTTATTAAGGCATGTATTAAGTTTAACATAGTAGTAACCTGTTTGTTTGTGTCCACTTCTAAATTTCTTTCTGCCATCTTCTTTATATTTTTTTTTCCGTTTTGGAGGCAATTGGGGTTAAGTGACTTGCTCAGGGTCACACAGCTAGTAAGTGTCTGAGGCTGGATTTGTCTTGAGGACCTGTGATCTACCAACTACGCCATCTACCTGTCCCTGTTCTTCATATTTTCAAAAGTATTTCATTGATGCTTTTTAGATTACCTTAGAAAAAGAAATGAAGACTTCTCCAGGGTGGTAGAGGACAATACTCCAAGTATCACTACTACCACTGCTACTACCACTGCTACTACCACTATTACTACTACTACTACCACTACTACTACTACCACTACCAGTTACATTCATATTGCTTATTACATTTTACAAGTATTGCTCATGATAATTATTACATCATCAGAAGCATTGTAAAAATATGTAATAATGATTGTTATAGTATTAATTGTTATACACTATTAATTAACCTTGACTTAATTGATATAATTAAATAATCACAAACCATAATACTTGGAGTAGTAATAATATTATTACTTGGGAAATTCAAAGGATAACAGCGGTGATTACAGGTAAAAGAGCCTCTTCTGCATCTTTGTAGAATTGGAAGGCGTGATTAGTGAATGGGATTGTTATAACTCATTGGAAATGCAACTCCAATATTTTATAGCTATTTATAAAAATTCCAGTGGGTCCATATCTACTTGGAGCCAATGAGGGTAGGAAGGATTCCATCTTGCCCCCAAACCTCTGGGTGAGACTCTCCCATTGGGACTTTGTTGGCTCCTCTCAGATTAAAGAGCAACTTATCTGTTAGCATCGTCTTTCACTGAAGGCTTCGTTTTATTTTATCATTTTAAAACCAGGGCAATTTTTTTTGTATTCTAGCAGGGTGAGTGAAATTAGCTGGTTGCCTCACTTTGAATCCCAGCAAGGATAAGAGCCTGCGTAACCCCCTTGAGGACATTCTTCCCCATTCAGAATCTCAGCAGCAAGTGGAGAGAAATGAAACAGGAGATGGCAAAACCCCATTGTCTCCCCTTAGTGGGGTGGGAGCTTAGTGAGAAGAGTGGGTCGGGACTGGCTCTTTGGGGAAAAGAGGAATGATTTAATCTAAAGAGCAGGAGAGGTGGGGAAAGGAGGGGGAATGATAAACGCTGGCGAGAGAGAGAGAGAGAGAGAGAGAGAGAGAGAGAGAGAGAGAGAGAGAGAGAGAGAGAGAGAGAGAGAGAGAGAAGGGAGCCAGCTGTCACTGGAGAGGCTGCAGAATTGATGCAGCAAGAGATGGTGGCTTGTGGCATGGAATTGTTTGAGTGGGAAGGCAAAACCAGTGAAGCTGGGACAGACAGGTCATGGAATGGGGACCAGGATAACTGAATGATGCTATATCTATCACAAGGTAGCTTAAGCAATAATAATGATTGAGGTGATACCAGCTAACATCCTCAGGATGTCTTGTATGGCTATGAGTCATGAAGGACCAACCTCTGGAGAAATAAAGTTGAAAGTCACCCAAAGGGCAGTGGAGAGGCACATGGTAGTCTACAACACATAACCAACCAACCAAGAACTGTACAGTGACTAATCACTTAATTTCTATATGTCCTAGAAGTTCCCCAAACACAAATCCTTTTATATGCAAGGAAAAGGAAGACGATGAAAGCTAGACTCCTTTTCATAATAGATGGAACAATGGAACTGGTCAAAAGACAGGAGGCAGAACAACTAAACAGTTCATTTATTTCTTGTTGCTCCCCTCTCATTTGATTTTCCTCCTACTTGTCTGACGGCTTTTCAGTGTCCTGGGCTGAATCACTAACTACCTGTGGGTGTCCCCCAAGGCTCTCTCTTGGACCAACTTCTCTTTTCCTTGTTTGGTATCTCATTTAGTGATCTCCTCAGCTCCCAAGGGTTCTATTATTGTGTCCATATCGATAATTCCCAGCTCTGTATATGCAACGTTAGTCTCTCTCCTGAACTCCGGTCCTGAAACTGCGTATTGGACATTTCAGACTGGACCGGCATCTTACACTCAACAAACTGAGTTTATTATTTTTCCCCTAAGTCCACCCTTATTCTGAACTATTCTGAAAGTGTTATAGTTATTAATGTTGCAGTTACCACCATCTTCCCAGCCACTGCTCTTATCCTTAACTCCACTCTCATTCATACCATATATCGAATCCTTTGCCAAATCTTGTTACTTTTACTTCTATGACATCTCCCAACTGAAGTATAAATTCCTTCAAAGCAGAGACCTTGCCTTTTCCTTTTTTCTGCATTTCCAAGAGATCCTAGGGTTGGACCCAATGGAAAATAAATATTTGCTGGTTCCCTTAGGCACTGGGAAATCCACAAAAAAAGGAGAAGCCAGGATTAGTCCTTTCTCAAGGGTTGTTTAGGGCCAGATTACCCAAGAGGCATAAAAATGTATACTAAGGGCTCTCTTAAGTAAAGCAGTTAGGCATCCAGTGTTATGTGGTAGTACCAGCCCTGGATTTTCGCCTAGGCACTGGGGATTCAAAGATAAAAAATTAAAATAAGCCTTTCTTTCAAAGAGCTTTCATGGAAAACTCCCTGCTAAGGGCCTCTTGTCCCTTAACCACTCGAGTGACAGTCTTACTAGGATCATAGGTAAAACCTTTCCAGCTCGGTAACACCTACCAGAGCCTATGCTCTGTTGGTCTGGTTTAAAAAAAAAGGGCGGGGAGGGATGTCACTGCCACCTGACAGTGAGGCATGGGAGCACAAGGCCCCTCTTTAGGCCTGGAATTCTTTTCCTCCTCGTCTCTGTCTTCTGCTGCAAGAAGTCTTTTCTGAGCTTCTTTCATATTATTTCCCTCCTTTTGGGATTATCTCCAATTTATCCTGCCTGGATATGTCTTATTTCCACCTAATTACTGCATGTTATTTCCCCCATTTGGGGAGCAGGTACTGTCTTTTTTTCCTGATTACTTTTATATCCCCTACCCTTAGCACAGTACCGGGCACACTGTTGACCTGCAGTTTTTGTTTAATAATTCAGTTTTTAAAGTTGTTAACTTGACTTGATTTGAAATAAAATCCCAAAACCATAGAATTTGAAAGTCAGAAGAAGCCTCAGTAACTATCTTGCCCAACCTAGATCCAAAGAGTCCCCACATGACTAACAGACTCTGAATGAAGACCTCCAGGAAGGGTACTTACCATCTCACTATCTATAGCTTAGTGTTATATTTCTACCTAAAAATGTGAATTAAAATATTTTAAAGAACTTATGAATAAAATGGAACATTACAATTATTCCATTTAAAAAATGCTTCAAATAGATGTATATGCTATGAATACATAAGTATAAAAATTTTCTCAGTACAATCCCATATTTTATTTTTAAAATATTATAAATTATGTATGACACAAAGATCTCAAAGTGTTACTACATGAATTGTGTGCCAAAGCAAACAGGCTTAAGAGGGTTTGAAATAGGCTAAATGAGAGATGTGGCCATAGCTCGGGGATCAAGAGGGATGTCTTGGTGCCTAGAGGTCCCAGAAGACCTTAATCTGCCTCTCTTTTTGAATCTTCAATTCAATTTCTTTTAGTCCTTCAGGCCGTGGGGACAGCTGCTTCCTCACTTCAACATGGAATCTGTCAATCATGGATGAAAAAGAAAATATCTAAGCACAGGTTCCCTCTCACCCCTGAGTTAGACTCAAGGTGTAAAGAGAAATGATGTGTTGGCGGGCAACTTGAGTCAAAGATGCTGGCTCTTGGCCCTCTAGTCACCTCCCTGCAGATAGAGGACTTTCCCAGAAGGCCATGGGGCATATACCCCTGGGTAATCGAGGGAAAATCCTGCCCTCCTTGGGCATTTCTAGGAGAAATAGAAGCTGGTCTGAGCCATGGAATACACAGCCCACCAGTTGATTTAGAAGAAGTTTCCTTCATGTTGAGAAAAGCCATATGCACGCCTTGAGCAAGGCTGGAAAATTGTGCCATCTGTGTATAACTGTCCATCAAGAGCTTTCAGCTGTGACCGTTAACACATGCAAATTGATTTATCATCCAGGAACCCTAGAGAGTGGATGTTCTGGCTTTACAAATATATGCACTAATTACAACTGTTTGAGGGTCTCACACTGTGCACCTCCTCTCCCTACCCCACGTATTTCACCCTAGGCAGGTCCCTACCTTGCCTCCATAGCTCCCCCCACTCCAACCCCCAGTTCTAGCTCTGAGTTATCCCATGCTTCAGAAGTCCCAGAGCTAAGAGATAGCTGCACAACGGCCAAGAGCAGTCATGTATAGAATCCTTCTTGCTCTTGTCACCCTCCTTCCTTCCTCTCTGTCCTTCTCCTGTTACTTCTTTCCATTCCTCCCCTCCTCTCCCCTCCTGCCCATTCCAGCTCTGGCTCTTCTTTGGCTTTTGTGGCCTGAGAAAGGTTCATTGTTTGACTGAGTACTTGGGCGGAAAGGTACTACAGAGATAGATCCCCTGACAAAGAGAAATCGAATAACTAGATGGGGGCGCGGGAATTCCCACCTCCGGCTCCGGCCTCCTCAGGGAGGCAGAATCCATTCCGATGTTTCTTTGTAACTCTCAGCTCCCCAGTGATCCCACTCATCCAGCCCACCCGACATTCCCCTTTCAAATCAGTCCAAAGGCCAGGGCAAGGACTAGCCTGGCCGGCTTTGCATGCTCAGTTTCGGGTGCCTAAACCACCCAAGGAAGTGGAGGAGGCAGGGGCTGAGGAAAGCAGGAGCAGCAGCACAGACAAGGGCAAATCCAGCAATCATCAGTGTGGTGTAGAGGTTACATGAAGGCACCCAGGAAGAGTGAGGTTGCAGTCAAGGAGAGCCTTGGACTTGACTCAGAATTCACTAGCTATAGTTCCACCTATAACACTTACTTGCTGTGTGACTTTGGATAAGTCATTTCAATGATTTATCTCTGAGCCTTAATTTCTTCACTTAAACAGTAGGGAGAAGAATGTTTGCACTCTTATTTCAGGGTGTGGTTGTGAGGAAAACATTTGGAGAAGCCTTAAATGTTATAAAATATGATTTATTCTTCTGATAAATTCAGGAGTGCTCTGCCTAATGCAAACTCTAGTTGAATGATCCCCCCACTTCAACACACACACACACACACACACACACACACACACACACACACAAGCATCTGAGCTAAGTGGACAGATGTAATGGAAGGAGAGAGGGAACAAGCACTGATTAAGAGCCTACTGTGTGCCAGATACTATGCTAAGTACTTTACAAATGCAGTCTTGTTTGATTCTTACAATGATCCTACCAAGTAGATGCTAGTATTATCTTAATTTTTGCGGTTGATGAAACTGAGGCAGGCAGTAGTTAAGTGACTTGTCTAGGGTCACTCAACTAGTGTCTGAGTATAGACTTGAACTCAGGTCTTCCTGATTCCAGGCCCAGTCTAGTGCTTTAGTCACTTCATTGCTTAGCTAGTCTACTGTACCAGTTAAAGTGAGTGGGAATAAGCCTTCATAATGAAGTGCTGCTTTTCATCTTCAGTTCCAGGCTTCAAAATATTCATGGAAGTGTCAGGCGATCAGGCGAGTTAAGGGCAGCAAGCTGCCTCTGAGTAGAGTACTATTTCCTTCTCTTGGGATCTAAAAACAGAGTGCCAGCCGGTGTTTCCTCCTATTTAGGCCCCCAGGGTCCCCAGAGAATCCCTGAGGAGCAGAATTGATTATTCTCAGGTCCTGTATCAGAGGAGAGAGAGAAAAAGGGCAGAGAGACAGAGACGGAGCATGAAAGACAGATATGGAGAAAGACAAAAAAGATGGAGAGAGACACAGAAGCAAGCATACAGATAGGAGAAGAGAGAAGAGAGAAAGGAGGAGGAAAAGGAAGAGGAGGACGGGAAGAAGTTGTGAAATGGAAACGATAGACTGATTCCTTCTAGGCACAAGGCGGTCAGCAGCTAGACAAAACATGGAGGTGTGGACCAAAAATTATGAGCTAGGTAGAGTGATGGATAGAGTCAGGACCTTGGAGATAGAAGACCTGGGTTCTAGTCTAGCTTCTGACACATACCAGCTGTGTGACTGATGGCAAGGCATTTAACCCTCAGTGCTCTGAGCATCTTCCTAAGTTGTATGAAAGTGCCAACCTGTATTGGTAAATGGAGTTTCCTCACCTGAGAGTTCCTTATGCCACTGAAATATCAGGTTCTGTCCTTATCCCTATTTTTAGGTGTAAGGTATATTTTCAGTGGACTTCATTTTCCAGTATGCTTTTTATAGTTTGTCCTTTGTTCTGGAAGAGGTGATCGTCAGGAAGGTGATGCCATGACATGCAAATGAATTTAAGTGAGACAGGGCTTTACAAAGTCACCAACTTCACTTTCTCCTCTGCAGCCATCTGGGTCCAGTGGCCAGATATGTATCAGAACAACTGGAGATGGCCCTGATGCAGAGGGAGATTTTGACCTTTTTAATAAGGTCTTTCCCAGGCCTCAGTTTATCTGAGGCAACATCTATTCAGTGATTAAGACTAGGTAAGTATTCTTACAGTATACTTGGGCTGTGCATGAGCTTATAGTGTAAAACCTATAGTTTTATTAGGTGAAGACTTTAGTTATAATAGAGGCCCTAGACCAGGGATTCTTACCCATTTGTGAGTCACAGACCCCTTGAGCAGTCTGATGAATTCTATGAACCCCTTCTCAAAATATTTTTAAATGAATAAAATAAAATACATATAATTACAAAGGGAACCAATTATATTGAAATAAAGAGGTGATTTTTTTCCATCTAAATTTACAGACCCCTAGAAATCTATCCCCAGAAGGACCCTAGTTTTAAGAACTCCTGATTTAGCCCCAGAAGTTAGAAAGTTTAAAAGTGAAAGCCATTGCACCAGTCAGTGGTAGCAGGTATAGTGTCCTGATCTGCAGGATCTTATCTACCTTAGTCAATAAGAATTTATTAAGCACCTATTCTGTGTCAGGCAATGTGCTGAGGGATAAGGATACAAAGAAGGGTAAAGCTCCAGCACACACACACACACACACATGCACGCACATGCACATGCACACACACATGCACGCACACATGCACGCACATGCACACACACGCATGCACACATGCACACGCACACACGCATATGCACACACACACATGCATGCATGCATTTAGTTTCTGCCTTCAAGAAGCTCACAGTTTAGTGGGGAACCATTACGAGGGAGTCTAAAGAGTTGTGCCAAGGACTTCCAGCCACTCTCCATCCTGCCTGAGGAAATCCTAGAGAAGATTCCAAAGAGGAGACTGGGCCTCATGATGAGTCTCCCTGACCCAGGGAGCTGATATAGTGACTGTGCCCTCTCCCTGTACTGGGGAGTTAGAGGCATCAAAGGCAAATTAGATTAGAAGGAAACCCATTAGACCTTGTGTCCCTACACATGTCCTCCCAAATCAGGGAGTGGAAGAGGCCCTTTGCCAGGCTGCCACTGGCCGTTTGCAGGCACACTTGCAAACTGGAACTGCAGGTATAAGTCTGAGAATAAGGGGCGTTCACTGTGCCAGGCCTCACATGGAGCCTCTGACTGCCACCCTGAGTGCAAACCAACACCCTGGAAGATCTCCAGCAGGCTCAGCAGAACCCAGTCATTAGGGTTTATTTTTGGTTGATTCGCCCACGGATGCAGCCTTTTCCCTCTAGCCTGGGGCTAGAACTTCCCATCCCAGGAGAAGTATAACATCCTCATTTTATAAGGGAAGGAACTGAGGCTCTTAGGAGGTCACACAGTAAATAAATAGCAAAGTTAGACTCATGTTGTCTTAAAAGTCCCAGGAAAAGTGGGAAACGATTGACTAAGATTAGTGGTGCTTTGTCTTACTTAGGATTTTCTCTTTTGGGGTCAGTGGTCATCATTTGGTCTTTGAGGATTCTCTGTGTTCCATAGGCTGCTCCAAAATACAAGTGATGCCAAAAAAAGTTTCTTTTTTCCCTAAAAAGTTCATTTCCTCCTACACACTTGAATTACATTATGGAACATGAATATCATCAACACTTGAAAAGTAATAATGTTTTAAGATTTGAAAAGTGCTTTATAAGAATTATTTCCCTTAATCCTCACAATAACCCTAGGAGGTAGATGCTATTATTATCTTCATTTTAGAAATGAGGAAACTAAGGCAATCAGACATTAAGTACTTTGTCCAGGGTCATTAGGCCAGAAGTGTTGAAGACCACATTTGAACTTGGCTCTTCCTGACTCCAGGTCCAGAGCGCCATCCAATGAACCACCTTGCTGCAAATGTCAGATCTCTGTGTTTATCTTCTTCTTTATCTTCTTCTCTTTTTTGATGCAGGGCGTTGTTGGGATAGGTAATCCTTGTGATTTTTTTAAATCTACCCAACTAATTAATCAGCCAGTAAACATTTATTAGGCACTTGCTATATGCCAGTTACTGAGATAACCATGGGGGATGCAAAAAAAAAAAAGGATGGAAGGAGGGAAGGAAGGGAAGGAGAGAGGGAAGGAGGGAGAGAAGGAGTGAGGGAGGAAGGAAAGGAGGGAGGGAGGGAGGGAGGAAGGAAGGAAGAAAGGAAAAATCCCTTCTCTCAGGAAGGAATGTATACATACATAAGCATATACAAATAAAAAAGTCTTCTCACAAAATAAAGACAATGACAATTGACTTTATAGATAGCACTCTAAGGGTTACAAAATGTCTCACTCATATTTTTTTATCCTAACAGCAACTGCACGGGGTAGATGTTGTTTTATATCATTTTACAGTTGAGGAAACAGAGTTTGAGAGAGGAAGAACTTAGGTCTTCTTGACTCCTCTACTAAGACCCACACTTGGGGCAGCTAGGTGATGCAGTGGATAGAGCACCAGTGCAGGAGTCAGGAGGACCTGAGTTCAAATCTCACCTCAGACACTTGACACTCACTAACTGTGGGACCTTGGACAAGTCACTCAACCCCAATTGCCTCATCCTGGGTCATCTCCAGTCATCCTGATGAATATCTGGTTACTGGATTCAGATGGCTCTGGAGGAGAAGTGAGGCTGGTGACCTGCACAGCCCTCCCTCACTCAAAACAAAGTCAAGTGCAAGTCACGTCATTACTTCTCCGATGGCATGGTTTTCTTCGGCAACAAAGGATGAACACACACACACACACACACACCCCAAGACACACCTAATCTCTCAGAAGAAGTCCCCACAGCAGAGTTCTTCTTCTTTTTCATCACCATCATCATCACTGGCATGAAAAGGACCAAAAAGCTCTCTCTAAATGGTCTTCCTCTTCTGCTTTGCTTCCTGATTCTCTCAACGTTCTCTACCATGCAAATCGCAGAAACTTTTCACCCTGAAAGCTCACTCCATCCCTGGGCGTCTCACATTGGAAGCACCTTTTGCTCCTTTGGCTCTCCCTCCGATTTGATGGTTCTTCCTAGAACCTGTACTTTCAGAAGAATGCCCAGCACAACCATGTCTTCATTGGATCCCCAGTCTGCATGCCTGATTCTCTGGACTTTCTCTACCTCATCCCCTTCATTCTTCCCTCCCCTCCTCTGCCCCCCTTTCAACTTCCTTTTATTCGTTGTCTCTCTCCCTTCCCCATTGAAATGTAAGCTCTTTGAGGGCAAGGACTGTCTTACTTTCTGCTTTTATGTATATTTTCAGCATTTAGCCCAGTGTCCTGTCCATAGTTTCCTGAGAAATGCTTGTTGATCTGACTTGAGTATCTACTGACCCCTCACTTTCACTGATGGGGAGCCCTAACCTCATGCACATACATACAGCAAAGGGGAGACTGACACAGAGTCTCCAAGGGTTTGGAACAAGGATGAGGGAGGCATGAAGAAAGTCGCCAACAAACTTCACGTAAGTCACTGCTCTCTATTGAGACAAATGATTATTTCTTTCCTATATTAATAATCAGTTATTGAATTAGGACCGGTTGGTTTTTTTTCAGAAGTCTGTAGGTTGTTTAATCTCTGAAGGGTATTGTTGATGGATGAGATTACCCAAATCCTTGGGATACATGCCTTTCAATCCACCCAACTAGAGAACCTTAAAAAGAATTAAATCTAAAGTGAATTCCAGCTCATTGTGTTCCACTCAGCAGATCTGAGCAGAGATGGACCCCCTCTTGTCTAGATTACCCTAGATGGGGTGATATGAGTATAGATAAATCTCTGACCAAGACTGAGTGATCAGAGTCACATTTCCCCAGACCCTCATTAGAATAGGTCCATCTCTCATTATAATATTCATTCTCCTCATTAATTGTTAACCAATCATAATCAGTTGCCACCCCCAGGAACACCCACTATTCCAAGGATATATAAGCATTGAGTGGGTTCTATGAGGGGTCTTTGATGTCTCTTTGAAAGTGTCATTGACCGCTTTTATTGATTACTAGCATGATTAATAAAATGATTAAATACCCAGAAACACTGTCTCTCAAGCTTTTTTTTTATTTAACTTTTTACATTCATTTTCACAAAATTTTGGGTTCCAAATTTTTTTTCCCCTTTTAACTCCTCCTCCCACCCCAATACCCCAAACAATCTAATTTTCCCTATCTCCAATCTGCCCTCTCTTCTGTCATCCCTCCCTTCTCTTGTCTCCATCTTCTCTTTTCTCCTGTAGGGCCAGATGACTTTCTATTCCTCATTAACTGTATGTCTTCTTTTCTAGTAGCAACAACAATACTAAACAATTGTTCCTAAAACTTTGAGTTCCAAATTCTCCCCATCCTTCCCTCCCCACCCATTCCCTTTGGGAAGGCAGGCAATTCAATATAGGCCATATCTGTGTAGTTTTTCAAATGACTTCCCTGATAGTCGTGTTGTGTAAGACTAACTGAATTACCCTCCATCCTACCCTGCCCCTCATTGTTTCTCTTCTGTCTTTTGATCCTGTCCCTCCCCAAGTGTTGACTTCAAATTGCTCCCTCCTCCCCTTGCCCTCCCCTCCATCATCCCCCCCTTTGCTTATCTCCTTCTCCCCCACTTTCTTATACTGTAAGATAGGTTTTCATACCAAAATGAGTGTGCATTTCATTCCTTCCCCTAGTCAAATGTGATGAGGGCAAACTTCCTGCCTTTTTTTTTTTCTCAGCTCTCCTCTTTTTCCCTCCACTAAAAAGTCTCCTACTTGCCTCTTAAATGAATATAGTTACCCCCTCCCATTTAACCCTATTCCCTCCCACTACATTTCTCTCTCACCATTTACCTTAATTTCTTTTAAGCTATGGTCCCATCCTATTCAGTTCAATCTGTGCTCTCTGTCTCTGTATGTGTGTGCATGTGTGTATGTGTGTGCGTGTGCATGTGTGTACATGTGTGTGTATGGACCCATCTACTACCCAGATACTGAAAAGTTTTAAGAGTTACAAATATTGTCTTTCCATGTGGGAATGTAAACAGTTCACTTCTGGTAAGTCCCTTAAGACTTCTCTTTGCTGTTTACTTTTTCATGCTTCTTCTCATTCTTGTGTTTGAAAGCCAAATTTTCTTTTCAGCTCTGGTCTTTTCATCAAGAATGATTGAAAGTCCTCTGTTTCATTGAAAGACCATGTTTTCCCTTGAAGTATTATACTCAGTTTTGCTGGGTAGATGATTCTTGGTTTGAGTCCTAGTTCCTTTGACTTCTGGAATATCCTATTCCAGGCCCTTCGATCCCTTAATGTAGAAGCTGCTAGATCTTGAGTTATCCTGATTGTATTTCCACAGTACTGGAATTGTTTCTTTCTAGCTGCTTGTAAGATTTTCTCCTTGAACTGGGAATTCTGGAATTTGGCCACAATGTTCCTAGGAGTTTCTCTTTTTGGATCTCTTTCAGGTGGTGATTGATGGATTCTTTCAATACTTATTTTGCCCTCTGATTCTAGAATGTCAGGGCAGTTTTCCTTGATAATTTCATGGAAGATGATGTCTAGGCTCTTTTTTTGATCATGACTTTCAGGTAGTCCCATAATTTTTAAATTGTCTGTCCTGGATCTATTTTCCAGGTCAGTTGTTTTTCCCATGAGATATTTCACATTCTCTTCCATTTTTTCATTCTTTTGGTTTTGTTTGATGATTTCTTGGTTTCTTGTAAAGTCATTAGACTCCATCTGTTCCATTCTAATTTTGAGAGAACTATTATCTTCAGTGAGCTTTTGAACCTCTTTTTCCATTTGGCTCATTCTGCTTTTGAAAGCATTCTTCTCCTCATTGGCTTTTTGAACCTCTTTTGCCAATTGAGTGAGCCTATTTTTCAAGGTGTTAATTTCCTCAGCATTTTTTTGGGTCTCCTTTACCAAGATATTGACCCATTTTTCATGCTTTTCTTGCATCTCTCTCATTTCTCTTCCCAGTTTTTCCTCCACCTGTCTAACTTGCTTTTCAAAATCCTTTTTGAGCTCTTCCAAGGCCTGAGCCCACCCGACATCCCCCTGGGATGTCTGGGGTACTGAGGCCCCACCCTCCACGTCTTTCCCTGATGGCAAGAATATGTCCTTGTCATCAGATCCAAATGTCGGGATCATTTGCATTTGTTGGGAAAAACTCTCTATAGTCTTATTTTTCTTCCCTTTTCTAGGCATTTTCCCAGCCAGTTACTTGGCTTCTGAGATTCCTGTCCACCCCTGCCTAGATCTGCCCAGCTAGTGCTTGGGGTCTGAGATTCAAATGCGCCGCCCAGCTGCTAATCAATGTGACCTTTAGTTCTGGTGCTGGGGTGGAGGCAGGGCTGCCTCCCAGGCTGGGCTTCCTCAGGAGTTTTATGCTGAGACTTTCAGGAACGGAGCAGGTGGGGGGGGGGGGGGGGGCCGCCTCCCAGGCTCAGTTCCCTCAGGGGCTTTATGCAGAGGCCTTCAGTAATAGAGCAGGGTGGGGCAGGGCCGTCTCCCAGGCTCAGATCCCTCAGGTTGATTATGCAGAGACTTTCAGTAATGAAGATCCTGCCTGCTGCTGGGGGAGTCCCGGGCCGCCGCCACCACTGCTGCCTCCGCTGCCGCCCACGCCTCTGCCTCCCCCGCTTCCTGCCCCCATCTCTGCCGCCGCCACTTCCTCCCGAGGGGGCCCGAGTCATGGAGACACCCCGCTGCTCCCCTCTTCCAGCCCAGGCGTCTCTCCCACTGACCTGCAGCCTCTGTGGGCGGAGGGACCCTCCCGGCCGCCGGAGCTTCCATCCCTGAAGCCTGCTCGGGTCAGCTTCTCTGGGACCATGGCCAGGGCAGTGCTGGGTTGGGGTCTGCTTTCTGGGGCACGACGGACCCTGGGGACAGGTCTCCAGGGCTCTCTGGAACGGAAATCTCTTCCACTCCGTTTCTGTACACCTTTCAGTGGTTCAGAAGTTATGGGGGTCTCTTTTTACATTAATTCTATGGGCTGTGGTTTCGGAGCTCATAAACGTGCATCCTTCTACTCCGCCATCTTGGCTCTGCCCCTCTCTCAAACTTTTTATATGTCATACTATCTGAGCTAATCAGAGTTAAGGAAGGGTATAGATGAGAACCTGATAGTCTCTCAGGTTTGTGGGTATGTACCGACTATACCTCCTATGGAACACTCGGGGACCCTAGCTAACAGTCACCTCTTGGAAGAGGTATGGAAGGTCCCATTACAAAAACCCATAATGTCCTACCTACCTCAGAATTATTGGGAGGAAATCTTGGCATTATTTGTTATTCTTATTATTCTCATGATTTTCAAGAGATTTGATCAGCTAATATCCTTCATGGCTGATGATCATATGGTTTTTATTAGTCATTTTCCTCTGCATTAAGGGAACATGCCACTTGAGTTGTTCATACTTCCTTGAATGACCTCTTTCTCTTGGGCACCAGTGTCCTCCAAGCCTTTTCTCTGGATTTGTTCTCAAGTTCTCAAAACCCATTCTCAAGATCCTTAAGGATGAGCCCAGGCTCTTTAATCTGACATCTCCCCATGAGACTTCCTAAATACTGCCACTATATGAGTCCATTGGTAGCAATCTCTTTTGGAGGTACCCACTATGAAGCAACCAGAAATTCTGTCTTTCATTCCTACCTAGGTAGTTTCTATCCCTGTTGAGGAGTTGACTGAATGCTCAAACTGACCAAAGAAATAGTGTTTTTTCCTCCTTTCTCCCTTCAACTGTTATTTCCCAAAGTGGAAAAACATCCAAATTTAGTTGTCAAGACATGAGTTCAAATCCTGCCTCAGACACCAGCTGTTAACCTCTATCTACCTCAGTTTCCTTTGTGATAATGGCAGTACCTACCTCACAGAGTTGTCAAGATGACAACATGAGATGCTATTTGTAAAGTGTTTTACAAATCCTAAAGCATTATATGTGTTAGCCTTTATTAATGTTGCTGTTGTTATTGTTATTAATTATCCAAAAATATGGGGGTTTTATTCAGTTGTTCCAGTCCTGTCCGACTTCAGCAATTTTGATATGTTTGCTGATGGTGATGACTGATATGACAGCGATGGAATCACAGTTCCTTCTGAGGCAAGAGGTGAGAGAAAGGTCTTGGAGAAGTTGAGACCAAGAGGGAGATAAGGAAAGTCTGGTTTAGGAAGGTGAGATAATCCGTAGGCATTCCCAGTTAGAGGCACGATGGGCAAAGCGTTTGGGGTTATAAAACAGCGATATCAATAAGGAAAATCTAGGAGCAAAGAGGGAGATCTAGGAAGAGGCTACAGGAGAATTAACTAGATTAAGGAGGAATCAAATAGAAGCAGAAAGGACCCATGAAATCACAGGAATCAGAAGCAAGGGTTTTGCAAATTCATTTTCAGTGTAGTTGTAACTTCTATTTAGACAGGGGAGTTGTAGTCATGTTCCCTTCTCTTACTTGTCATGGGTTTAGGTGGAGTGGGGAATCTGTGGCCTCATGGCTATATGTGGCCCTCTAGGTCCTTAAGTGCAGCCCTTTGAATGAATCCAAACTTTACAGAACCAATTTGCTCTGTGAAGTTTGATTCATTCAAAGGGCTGCACTTAAGGACCTAGAAGGCCACATGTGGCCTTGAGGTTGAAGGTTCCCACCAAGAGACTGACTAGTCCAACTCCTTTGTTTTACATAGGAGGAAACAAGCCTGGAGAGGTTACCTTTTCCAAGACTTGCATAATTTAATACTTGAAGCAATAGTTGTCCAAGACAGTAATGATTGTAGTAGAGTGGATCCCAGGGCAGGATGGACAGTACTGGCAAATTAATAGGACTGAAAAAAAGTTAGGATCTAAACATGGGACCAAGACAGGTGTCAGTCTTTCTAGAGATGGATATATGGGCAACCAGGAGAGCATTCTACAAGGGAAAGGATAAGTCAAGAAGTCAAGCCAGTCAAGAAGCATTTATTAAACATCTACTATGTGCCAGGCCCTGTGCTGAGCACAGGGGATAAAAAAGAGGCAGTAATAACACTTGCTGCTCTCAAGGAGCTCATGTGGGAGAGACAATAAGCAAACAAATATATACAAACAAGTTATATAAACAAGTTATATACAGGATAAATAGAAAATTGTTAACAAAAAGGGTTTTTTTTTGGCAATTTGGCAATTTTATGGCAATCAAGTTAATGAGACAAATCTATGACACATGTTAGGATGATTCCCCAGATCAGTATATTCAGCACAAATATCTCTCCTGAGGTCTAGAGCTGCATCATCAACTCTTTTTAGACATCTTAAATTGGATCCAAAAGTGAACTCATTACTCTTCCTCCCTCCTCACATACATGCCCCTCCCAATTCTACCACTCTGCCTGAGAATATTCTTTCTTTCAATTACTATCAGGGGTACCCCCATCTACCCAGTCACCCAGACTTCAGACCCAGTGACATTCCTTTCAGGCTTCACTCCTAACTCTCAATTCAATTCAATAAAAATTCATTAAGCACCTACTAAGTGCCAGACACTGCTAAGTGCTAGGGTACAAAAAGAGGCAAAAGACAGTCCTTGTCCTAGAGGAGCTTATAATCAAATGTTGGAAGCAATAGGCAAACAAATATATTCAAAGAAAGTTAGATACAGGATAAATAGGAAATAATTAACAGAGGCAATGCATTGAAATTAAGAGGAGTTGGGGAAAGCTTCTTGTAGAAGGTGGGATTTTAGTTGGAACTTAAAGGAAGCCAGAAAGGTTGGTAGTCAAAGTGGAAGAGGGAGAGCATTCCAGGCATGGGGATCAGTCAGAGAGAATACCTGGAACTGAGAGGTGGAGTGCCTTGGTTGTGGAACAGGTAGGATGCCAGTGTCACTGGATGGCAGAATATATGTTTGGAAGCAAGGTGTAGACTAGAAAGGTAGGAGAGGGCTAGGTTAACTCTTCAGATTTTTTCTACCACACCCCAGAAATCTCTTTACCCTGGAACTTTCACTCTATCCCTGGACTTCTTAAATTGGAAGTTGACTCCTCTCCTGGTGCCTTTCCATGTTTTTGGAAGGACTCTTAGGCCAACCACATCTTCATTTCTCTCCAGGCTACACTCCTGATTGTCTGGACTTTCTCTACTACATCCCCACACTGGACATCTTCATCATTTTCAACTTCCTTTTATATATTGTCTTTCTCCATTGGAATGTAAACTTCTTGAAGACAGGATCTGTCTTTTTCTCTGCTTATAGGTATATTCCCAGCACTTGACACTATGCCTGGAACAAAGTAAACACTTAATAAGGTTTAGATAACTTGACTTGTTGACTTGTTAAGTGACTAACCCAATGTTACAGAGATGGGAAAATGGCAGGCTCAAATCTAGGTTCTCTGACTGATCCTAGCTCTCGCCTAACTACCTGTATTCTTTTGGGCAAATGGCTTAACCTTTTCTGTGCCCAATTTTCCTCATCTGTAAAATAAACAGATTGGACTAGATGGTTCTGAAGTTCTTTCCAACTAACAATCAGATATTCCCATGACTCTGTCTGACTCCAAGGCTAATGTTCCTTCTATCATGGCACTCCAGTTGTATTCCATGCTGACTTTGACACCCAGGACTGGAAGGAGATCAGAAATATCATCCCTGCCTCTAGGCAAGCTTTATCTGAACCATCTCAGGTGAGGAATAGAATAGTATTTTCTACTTTTAAAGAATTCAGGTCCCACATGTACAAAAATATTTATAGCAGCACTCTTTGTGGTGGCCAAAAACTGGAAATCAAAGGGATGCCCATCAATTGGGGAATGACTGAATAAATTATGGTATATAAATGTAATGGGATACTATTGTGCTATAAGAAATGATGAACAGGAAGACTTCAGAGAGGCCTGGAAAGACTTATATGATCTGATGCTTAGTGAAAGGAGCAGAACTAGAAGAACTTTGTACACAGCAACAACCACAGTATGCGAGGACTTTTTCTAGTAGACTTAGAACTTCATTGCAATGCAAGGACTTCAAAAATTCCCAATGGACTTTTAAGGCAAAATGCCTTCCACATCCAGAGAAAGAACTATGAAATTCAATCGCAGATTGTAGCAGATCATTTTCTTTTGTATTAGGTTTTGCTTTGTTATATGATTTCTCCCATTCATTTTAATTGTTCTATACAACATGACTATGGTGAAAATGGAAAAAAAAAAGAATTCACACTCTTTATCCCTTTGGAAAGAAGAGTTTCACTGTTTGGAGCGACAGGATAATAGAGGATGATCAAGTTCCTTCTTTTTGGGAGGGCTAAGGAAATGTGCATTTCAAAGGCATATTGTGTTTGGGAAAGATAAGTGAAAAAAGCCCTTTTCCATGTATCCAACATCAGACATGCATCTCATGTATCTCCAACCTGAGACATAATGAAGCATGATCCAGGGAAGGGTAAACAGCTAACTCAGGGCGTTGGAGAAGCTGCCATGTGGGAGAGATTAGAAGGATGAAATCTCCAGTTCATAAAGTCAAATAGAATCAAGCATATAGAATTCAGAATAAGTTGACTATAAACTTAATCAAATCCCAGAATACTGGACCTAGGTCCTAACTTTCTAAATTTTAAGATTGGAATTTTAGGATCAATGCAGTAAAGTTTAACTTTATCTAGCAGGTAAAATAAACAAAATCCAGCATCCTCTGAGACAATACAGGCTGAAAAATATAAACAAGTATTTGAAAGGGCCTAGATTACTTTGGGAAAGTTAGCCCCATGAATGAATAATTGTTGGAAGTTAGAAATGTCTGGAGTGTCTCCCCAGGGGTCACTGTCAAAGACATAATGACAAGCTAAATGAATTACCTAACTCAGTGCGACATTTCTGACATGACATGTCCATGATAATTTCTAGAAAATGAAAGCAGTCAACAAAAGGAGAAAGTGTCTTTCTGACAACCTCAGGAAGGGAAGAAATATTTGGATTTGAGAGATTTTTCTCTGACTAAGGCTGCACCCAGATTGAGATACAATGGAAAGGGTACCCACCTTCTTCACTGAGTGTTGTCATGTAGGAATAAATAGGTCAAGAAGAATTTAAGAATGGAATACTATTGTTCCATAAGAAATGCTGGGCATGCAGATTTCAGAAAAATCTGGAAAGACTTATATGAACTGTTGCTGACTGAATGAAGTGAGAAGAACTCAGAGAACATTGTATACAGCAAGAGTAACATTGTGTGATGATTAACTATGATAGATTTAGCTCTTCTCACCAATACAATGATCCAAGACAATTCCCAAAGACTCATGATGGAAAATACTAACGACATCCAGAGAAGAACTATAGAGTCTGAATGTAGATTGAAGCATCCAGTTTTCACTTTTTTCCCCTTTCTTACGGTTTTTCCCTTTTGTTCAGATTTTTCTTTCACAACATGACTAATGAGGAAATATGTTTAATCAACTGTACATATTGTGTTGTGTTTGATCTTTGCTCTTGAAGACGACCATGACTTCAAGATGATGACATGACTTGCAGTTGACTTTGATTTGAGTGAGGGAGGGCTTGGCAAAGTCACCAACCTCACTTTCTTCTCCTGAGCCATCTGGGTCCAGTAACCAGATATTCATCAGGAAAGCTGGAGATGGCCCAGGACACAATGTGAAACATTGGCCCTTTCAGGCTAAGGTCTTACAGCATTCTCACTTTGAGTGAGATACACCCATTCAATGAATAGGCTTCTTTAAGTACTTACTCAAGAGATGGTGCCTTTAATAAAAAAAAAAAATCACACTTGGAGGGAAAGACCCTTAGGTTCCTGGGTAAAAGAGAAATAATTACTATTTAGTATTTAAATCCACTCTGTGCTGAGTGGGTGGGAACTTGTTGTCCAGTCCACGAGCTCCAGGGTGAATTGGATTTGAGCCTTGTTCTTTGAGCCAGAGATGTAGCCAGTAAACCCAGAGGACAAAAGGCAGCTTTTGGGGGTGGAACAGAGGAGGAAGAGGAGGAGAGCTGCCATTCACTTAGGTTGTGTTTGTCCTTTGCTCTCAAAGAGGACCATGACATCAAGATGAAGACATGACTTGCAGTTGACTGATTTGAGTGAGGGCGGGCAGTGCAAGGTCACTAACTTCACTTTCTTGTCCTGAACCATCTGAGTCCAGTAGTCTGATATTCATCAGGAAGGATTACTGGGTAAAAGAGAAACAATTACTATTTAGTATATATGGCCTGTATCAGATTACTTGCCATCTTGGGGAGTGGGGAGGGAAGGGAGAGCAGAAGAAAAATTTGGAACTCAAAATTTTACAAAAATGTTGAATGTTGAAAACTGTCTTTACATGTAATAAGAAAAAATAAAATACGATTAAGGGGAAAAGGCATGGTACTGTCAGAAGTCCAGTTTGCCTATTTTAGGGTCAGATTTCATCAATGTCCATGACCCTTAGCAATCTGATCATCTCATGCTCATGCTCTAGTTTCTTGCCACTACCCAAAGGCAAAGATGCTCAGGTCCCTATCTAAGGTCCCTGTGAGGCTTCATGACTTTCCAGCTTAATTTCTGGATGAGGAATCTTCTCTTCAGCTAGCTGCTGTTTCTGACTCCTGAACCACTATGTTACTTTTTTCCCTCTTGGGTGACAGACATGTTGCTGCCACTGTCAGGCAGGTGTTAATGCTGCCTGTTTCCCTCTTTAGAAACTGATTTCACTGAGAAGAAAGGTGTTGTTTCTAGGTGCTGGTTCTCCCTTGTCTCCCAAATGACTGGCTCACTCCTCGGCTTCCTTCCCAAACTCCACTCAGTTTTCCTTTTCTAAGGACTATCCCTGCAACAATTCATGAGAAAACAGGAGAGGAAGAAAAGGAATGGTCTCAGTGGGATCCTCAAACTCAGACAGACCAGAGCGTCCTTTTAGAAATCAACCTCATACGTCTTTTAAGCTTTTACAAGCTTTAGAAATTCATTTCTAATTTGTTTTTCCACAGAAGCAACTGCCCAGGTATTAGGTTCCTCTAGTAGAGAGAAACAATCAGAGTTGTTGTCTGAATCCTTTTCTATATCAAAGTGGAAGATCAGCCCAAAGGGCTTTTCCTTTGGCATTTTAACTTTCAGTGGATCTAAGAAACTACATCTATCCAGGGTATCTGGATATTATTTCTCTTTCATGGGGAAAAGTAAAGATGACCTATTCACACAATGAGAACACCCAGACTGAGATACAATGGAAGGGTAACCACCTTCTTCACTTAGTGTTGTCCTTTAGGAATAAGACAAGAGGAACTTCATTACTCTCAGTCAGAAATCTAGTATCAGAGTTGGGTCTCATCAGTGGTCATGCTCCTTAGAAATCTGATTATCTCAGGCTCATTCTCCAGTTTCTTCTCATTCCTCAAAGGTGAATACCAGTGTGATAGGGATAGGGTCCTTGTTCTCCTGGAAATAAGTATCCTTTGTGTCAATTCCAAATGAACTGACCCAGAGAGATATGAAAACTCAAACTAGGTCAGTTAAAAGGAAGGATCCCAGACACACTATAGAAAGGGAATTTCCAAGAGCAGAGAATTTGAACAAATGTCCTAATTTTAAAAGACAGAGTTTCTGTTCTGAAAATACTTCTTTTAGTAATCTGAGGAATGAAGTCAATCAGATCACAGTCATCTGGGAAGTCCCTGACATGGGTACGTATATGTATGTTATCAGGTTCCAGTAAGAATAACAGCTGATGAGGAAATGGTTACAGTTGTACCAACAGTAAGGTTGCCCTTTCTGTGCTGGGTGTCTGCACCCTCTACCTGTCTTTATTGGAAGCTAAGTAGTTGCAGTGTCTATGATTATAGAATGGCTGCTGCTAAACCAAAAAAGATTTGTTTACTTCCCATTGGATTTCTGCATCTGAGAGTCCCAGGGCATTTCCCTGTTATCAGCCATGACAAATTTATGTTGCTGTTCTGTCTGATTAGAGATGTCATAATCAGGGCTCAAGTTGTGACAGAGTGGACCCCGGGCCAGGATGGACGGTGCTGGGAAAGTAACAGAGCTGAAAAAAGTCTAGGACCTAAACATTGGAACAAGACCTGGAGTCAGTCATTCTAGGTATGGGCATCTGGGCAACCCGGAGAGCATTCTGCAAGGAAAAGGATGTTAGTCAATCAATAGCATTTATTAAGCACCTATCATGTGCCAGACCCTGTGCTAAGTTCAGGGGATAAAAAGAGAGGTAATAATTACAGTCCCTGCTCTCAAGGAGCTCATGTGGGAGACACAATAAGCAAACAAATATATACAAACAAGCTATATACAAGATAAATAGAAAACAGTTAACAAAAAGAAGTCACCAGAATTAAGATGGGTTGGGAAAGTCTTTTTGTTGGAGGTGGAATTTTATATCAAGTAGTTTTATGATTTTTTATTATTAATTTATTTGTTTTCAGTTTTCTACAATCACTTCTATAAATCTTAGATTTTCTCCTCTTCCCTCCCCTCCGTCCCTGAGAAGTCATGCAATTTTATATGAGTTCTACACATACATTCTTATTAAACATATTTTTCACATTAGTCATGTTGCATAGAAGAATTAAATTGAATGGGAGAAGCCATGAGAAAAAACCCAAACAAAACAAAACATAATACAAGAGAAAATATTCTGTTTTGTTCTGCATTCCAGTTCCATAGTTCTTTCTTTGAATGTGGAAGGCATTTTGCCTCAGCAGTCCTCTGAGAATGTTTTAGGTCCTTGGATTGCTGTGAAGGGTTAAGTCTACCAGAAAAATGCCTTGCACACCGTGGTTGTTAGTGTGTACAATGTTCTCCTGGTTCTGCTCCTTTCACTCAGCATCAGTTCATATAGGTCTTTCCGGGCATCTCTGAAGTCTTCCTGTTCATTGTTTCTTATAGCAAAATAGTATTCCATTACATATACCACAACTTGTTCAGTCATTCTCCAATGGATGGGCATCCCCTTGATTGAGGTGGAATTTGGGACTTAAAGGAGGTCAGCAAGGTCAGTAGTTGGAGTAGAGGAGGCAGAGTATTCTTGTCATGGGGATCACTCAGAGACAATACCTGGAGCTGAGAGGTGGAGTGTCTTGTCCATGCAAATGTCACTGGAAAAGTACCTGTTAGGGACGATAGTGTAAAAAGACTGGAAAAGGGTAGGTTATAAAGGACTTTGAATGCCAGAGAATTTTGTATTTGATTCTGGGGTGGTAGGGAACCACTGGAATTTATCAAGTATGAGGGTGATAAGGTCAGACCTGAGCTATAGGAAAATCACTTTGGTGGCAGAATAAAATAGATTGGAGTGGGGAGGGACTCCAGGTAGCTAGATCCACTAGCAGCCTATTGTGGTACTTCTGATGTGAGGTGATCAGGGCCTGCACTTAAAGGCATGGTACTCTCAGAAGTTCAAGAGATGTTGAAAAGGTGAAATCTCCAGGCTGTAGCAACAGCTTGGATATGGGGAATGAGAGTGAGAAATTGCTAAGTGATCTGTGAGGAGTGTTAGTTAAAAGTCAAAACTTCAGGATCTAGGCTATTTCTCAAATCTGAGACAAGGAAGGCAATTAACTGAGACTCAGGAAGATAAGCAGGAAAAATTTATCAATTCAATTAAATTCTTTAAGTTTATTCATCATGTATGAAATGCTTACCTCAGGCTTGGAACAATACTAGACAGTGGGGATTCAAACACTGAAATGAAATAGTCCCTGCAATCAAGGAACTCGCAGGCTGTAGGAACAAACAACTCGGGCACAGACAGGTAAATAACTAATGTACATGAAGCAAATATGTTAGGGGCCTTGATCATGCTGTTTGATTTCCTTCCCTCTCCCAAAGAGATGACTTCTTTGCTGATTCTGACTGACCTGGCCGGCTTATTGGGTTGGGAGCTTTGGGGACTTCTCATCAAGTGGGGTCAAACAGTTTAATGGCTGCCTTGGGACAAACATGAATCAGACTTGCGTACGCTCTCGCCCATGAGCCCTAAGAAGGGCATCCTTGGATCTCAAGTTGCAAAATCCAGCCTTCCACAGCCAGAGAAGTCAGATTTTCTGGGAAGTGCTAGTTAGCACTTTTAACATTTGTAAAATGTTTTACATATCGACTTATTCTATCCTCACAAAAATCCTGTGCTATAGGTGCTATTCTCATTTTACAGATGGGGAAACTGAGGTCAGAGAGGTTAAAAAGTAACTTTTCTAAGGTCACACAACTTGTAAGTATCTCAGGGAAATGGGAATAAGCATTTATGTATCAACTACTATGTGCTAGGTACTTTGCTAAGCAATTTTTACAAATATTATTTGATTTAATTCTCATAACAACTCTGGTTCTATTATTATCTTGTTTTACAGTTGAGGAAATTGAGACTTAAGTGCCCAGGGTCATATAACTAGTGTCTGAGCTAGATTTGAACTCAAGTCTTCCTAATTGTAAGTCCTGTGCTTTCTCTCCAGTGCCACCTGACTACTAGCTTGGACTTGATTCTCCAATAGTTCCAAGTTCCATAGTTAGAGATTCCAAACTTCTAAAGAGAAAGTGGGGAAGAAGGTAAGCTCCTCAGGCAACATCAGCCTCTTGGGGGAGAAAAGGATAGAAGAGAATTACTCTTATGGCTCCCAGAGATAGGGGAGCAGTAAGGGACCAGATAGATCTCGATATGAGGAAACAAAAAACCTGGAATTTACCCTCCATTATTAATGTGAGTCATTTTGAGAGTGCAGGTTTGATGCAAAGAGGGAGATCCCTCTGTACTAACTTTAAGCTAGTTTTCCTTCCAGAGTAGAATAAATCCTTAGGGCAGTACCAAAAGATAGAAATGTTTAGAGTGAAATGCAGAGAATATTGGAATATTGCCACTCTAGCAGCCCTAACTTAGTCCCCCTTCTGAGGGAAGTCTAAACCATGGGGGTGATGCAATGAGTCTTAGGGACAGTGTAGGACCCTGTGGCCTCAGGAAGGGGAAGAAGAAGAAAGATGCCAATTGGGGGAGGTCAAAATGGGACTCCTCAGAGAGGAAGGAGAATTAGACTGATAATTTTGGGGTTATTATGAGTCTGTTATATGTTTTCTGTATTTGCCATGGGGGAGGAGGGATAAAATCTGCCCTGTACTTGACATGTATTATAACCTTGAGTAACTGTACTTCCCACCTTAACATTGCCCCTATTTTATCTGCCTTTGACCAAGTCCTCCAAATCCTGCTCTGGGATCATGCTCTCCTAATGGGTGAGAGTTCATCACCATATCTAGTGGTGCCAGAACAACCCCACTTACTCTGGCCAGCTTTCTATATTCATCATATAAATACCTCTCATCAGTATGCCTCTCCTACCTTTCTACCTCTTGCTCTGAGAACAGAGGAAAAGGAAGGGAACAAGTGCCTACTAATGTTCCAGGCACTACACTAAGTGCTGTATAAATATTATCTCACATGATCTTCAAAACATCTCTGTGAGGTAGATGCTATCATTGTCCCCATTTTGCAGTTGAGGAAACTGAGGCAAACAGGTTAAGTGTCTTGCATGGTGTCATACAGTTAGTAGATGTCTTCCTGACTTAGAGACTCACCTCTCTATCTGCTGTATCATGTAACTGCTTGAATAGTAATTACCCGAATTCCTGAAAAATTCCTGAAAAGATTCTGCTCAAGGGCAGAAGCAGTCTTGCTTTGTACTTGTATCCCCAGCACTAAGCACCGTACCTGCCATATTTTTCTTATAAAATTCATTCATTTCAGTGCTGACACAGGATCTGAGGACCCCTTTAACTCTTCTTTGGGATGATGTGGATCTAAAGAGATCTAGAACAGTGATGTTCATCTCAAATAGAAGTGGGTCACTAACCATACATAAGGATGCCTTGCAGATAGGATAGCATATTTAGAAAATCACACATTAACATTATCTATGTTCTATTGCTTTTGTATTCATGTTGTTATTTTTGTTAATTTCCCAATTACATTTTAATTTGCTTGGGGCTGTACTCTGGAGTGTTGCAAGCTGGGTTTGACACGACTTATCAAGATAGGGGTTATATTTTGGACCATATTCTGAGACTTTCAAGAAACCCATCTAAGGAAACAAAATGAGTCAAAGAGATGATTTTAGGGAACTGACTGGGCTTGGTCGATGTGAGTCTAGAGATTGTGGCTTTGGACACCGGTTACAAATGAAAGAAGTTTCCAGGGAGGAAGGAAGTATACTAGCAATTCGGGGTATCAGGAAAGTTCTTATGTAGGAGCTGACATTTGAGTTGAGCCTGAAAAGGAATTAGAGATGACAAGAGGTAAAGGTGAAGAGGGAGAGAATTCCAGCAATAGAAATAATGCAATAGAGACAACAAGCATTGTGCACAGGCCCTTTGGAAAAGCATGGAGACAAGAGATGGAACATCCCAAGTAGACAGATTGGCTTAAACATAGTGTGTGAAGTGGGCGTAGCAGGTATCTAATTATAGGGTGACTGGGGTTCAGGGACAGGAAATCCAGTCTCTGGCAGGTAAAAAATCCAATCCCTCTACTTCTCTTATTTGACATTCATATTTGGTTGCTACAAGAACTTCTGTCTTGGGTGTAGGTGAGTGAATTTGGGGTGCAGTGAACATGGGACAGAAAGGGACATGGAGACCATTTTGGTTCTCTTAGAGAGAAGAGAACAGAGCATGCTGGAGAGGACCCTATTAGGAAAGAGGAAATGAAACCAGCATTCTGTAAGTACTTATGCACCAGACACTGTGCTAAGCACTGGGGGATACAAGTACCAGAAAAAAGACAGTGTCTGCCCCCAAGGAGATTATAGCCCAGTGGAAGAAGATGACACACAAAGAGGAGCTAGACAGTGTGGGTGGTGGAGTAGGTGGGTGCATGGTGTTAAGCTCTGGAAAGTCAGAAGCAAAACTTGGAAGGAGTTAAGGATGCCCTGACCTATGCACCTCTTCAAAATGGAGGCTCTAAGAGGAACTTATTGATGGGAAAAGGAAGCTGGAATGGTGGAAGGATGGTTTAGAGTGAGGTCATAGATGTTGATGAATGGTCCAGGGTGAGGAGTCCCCAGACACCAAGGAAGGCAGATGAACCATGGATTTAAAGTCGGGAAAGTCAGAAGCCAAAGTGGCAGGGGACTGAGGAATTGCAGGAATATTTAAGAGGGAATAGAATGAACCTCCTCATTTGCCTATGCCCATTGTCTGGTTCCTTCTCATTCCTACAGATTTGTATGTGGGGACTAATTAACATTAATGATATTGAGCAACTTAGCAGTAATTTAAATGATACATCATTATTCTTAATAGTCTTTCTAAAAAATCCAATTTGATTTTATTTTCAGTTCTGAATTCTCTCTCTCCTTCATTATCCTCCTCCACCCATGGAAAAAGCAAGAAAAACAAAACACATTACAAATATGTGGTCATTCAAAACAAATTACCAAATTAGCCAAGGGAAAAAGAGAGAGTGAGAGAGAGAAGAAAATATGCTTTTGTTCTCACTCTGAGTCTATCCTCTCTTACTCTGAAGGTGGATAGCATGTTTCATCACGAGTCCTTTGGAATTGTGGTTGGTCATCATGTGAAAGATACATCATTCTTAAAGACAAGATAAGAGTTGCAAACAGATTTTCATAGTCATAGGGCAGGAGGGGACTTTGAGAGGTCATACATAGTCATGCCTTCAAAAAAAGATTACTTTTAAACCATCTCATTTACAAAGTCTATTGTATTCCTCAGAAATCTGTCCTATAGCTTAATAATCCCTTTCCAGTAGATATATAATTTCTTCAACTGATATTTCTGGTGAAAGATTTCTTCTACAAATTCAGATCATCATCTTCTTGCAACTAATACTTTTAAAGAGTTGTTGGAACATGTTGTAAGAAGGCTGCCTGGTTTCCCTTTAATGAGATTGGTAAGTCTTTCTCAGGAGCATCATTGGTTTGGCTCCTTGGCTGATTGAAGTATAAAAGGCTCTGCACAGGGTGGAAGGAATTATTATCTTTATGGAATTATCTAGTTCCCTAAGAGAAGATCTTTCTTCATGGTATTGCAGATTGTCACATGGTGATGAATTCAGAGTGAAGTTGCTTTATTTGAATTTAAACAGAAACTGTTTCATTTTTTATGTTATAAGATAATTTTAGTTTTAACTGAATCTTATGGTTTAGGAGGATTTCATTGGATTCTAATCTCTAGCCTGAATCATTGGGCTGGCCTGAGCTAGGTGTGGCCCAGAATAACTGGAATGTGAGGGATTGACAGTCAATTAGCAAACTTTTATTAAGTATTTAACTACGTGCCAAGCACTGTGCTAAGTGCTGGAGATACAAATGAAGACAGAAACAGCCTCTACATTCTAATGGAGGCAACAACATGAAAATATCTAGGTACATTCTATATATGTATATGTGTATGTTTATGCACACATTTTACATATGTATATACACACATTATATACTATATACATGTAGGCATGCACATATACAGAGAGAGAATGAGAGAGAGAGAGAGAAAGAGAGAGAGAGAGAGAGAGAGAGAGAGAGAGAGAGAGAGAGAGAGAGAGAGAGAGAGAGAGAAAGGCAGAACCAAGATGGCAGAGTGACAGGAAACATTAAAGTGAGCTCTCCTCTGCAAACTCCTCCAAACAGATCTAGAAAATGCACCAGACCATATCTTGAGGCGGAGGGGGGTGGTGCATCCAGAAAAAAAAGTTACAATGAGTCATTTTTCTAGATTAACTTGGTATAGAGAGACAGACAGAAAAGTCTATGGACACTGTGGACTGGATTGGAGTAGAAGCATGCTGTGCAGAACACTCCAGTGCCTAGCGAGAGGCTTTGTACCAGTACAAGAGGAAGTCCCAGAACATACTGGAAATCCATCAGAAAACGTGTGATTACCCCATAGCAAAAACTACTGAGTTGAAAAAACAGATTGAAGAGAAAAAAATTGAAGAATTATATCTGAAGATCGTGACCAAAACCAAGCTGAGACATTTTATTTCAAGAAATTTTATAAGAAAATTGCCTAGATCTCTTAGAATGAGAGGGCAAAAAGGAAACAGAAAAAAATCTACTGGTCACTTCCTGAAAGAAAGTGCAACATGAAAACTTCCAGGATCATTATATATCAAATTTAGAATTTCCAAGTCAAAGTTAAACTATTGCTGAAAGAAAGAATTCAAGTACCAAGGAGTCACAATCAGGATCATACAAATTTAGCAGCTTTTACCATAAAGAAATGGAGTTTCTAGTAAGATATACCAGAAGGCAAAGGATATGGGGTTTATAACCAAGATTAACTTACCCAGTGAAACTAAGTATAATTCTATTGGAGGGAAAATGAATCTTTAGTAAAATAGAGGACTTCTGAGTGTTCCTGATGAAAAGACCAGAGCAGGAGAGAAACTTCAAATTTGAAACATAGGAGTGAAGAAGAGTATGTAAAGGTAAAGGTAAAAATGAATGATAAAAGACTATGAATGATAAACAATGATAAAAAACTAAACGAGCGTAAACTACTTACATTCAAATATGGGGAAATGATATATGTGTCCCTTCTGATCCCTAAAATCTTCAGCATTCATTGAAACAGTCCAATTGGATAAGGCCTGGCGATGGTTCTGTTATATCTTAATGATGTCAAGAAAAATATGGAAAGAGAGGGGGAAGAGGAACACATTTGTAGGGAAGGAGGAGATGTTAGGGAAAATTATCTCACATAATTTGAGTATACTAGCAGACATCTATACAAACAAAGAGAAAGGGGTTGTGAGAAGTGGCTGACACTTGAACCTGACTTTCATTTGAACTAGTCAAAAAAAGGAAAACTACTCCAGTGGCTTCTTACCGCTCCAAGATCAAGTACAAAATGCTCTGTTTAGCATTCAAAATCCTTCATAACCTAGCCCCTTCCTACCTTTCCACTCTTCTTATACCTTTACTCCCCAGAAACACTGACATCTTCACTATTCCATGAATAAGATATTCCATATTTTGACTTCCAGGCATTTTCTCTGCTTATCTCCCATTCCTGGAATGTTCCACCTTCTCATCTCACCTACAAACTTACCTTCATAAAATAAGCTTGTCCTCTTTTGGCACATTGGCAATAAGGGTCTCTAGGTCTTCATACCATTTTTCTTTGACTTCATCAGAAGTCATGGTGGGAGCATAGGCACTGATAATGGTGGCATGGCATTTTCCTGCAGGTGTTGATTGCATTATCATGAGCCTGTCATTCACTCCTTTTGGCTGATTAGATTAGTTTTGATTGCAAAACCCATGCCAGCTCCATGTTCATTTGCCAACCTTGTTTCACTCAGGGCTGCTATTTGGATGCGATACTTGTTGACTTCTCTTTCAACAAGAGCAGTTCTTCTTTCAGGTCTATTGGATTTTGCGTTATCTATTAGTGTGCGCACGTTCCATGTGCTATCAGTTACAACAATTGGAGAAGTTTTGACTGCTGTGGATAAGTTCACTTACCTTGGTAGGGTACTTTCCAGGGATGTACATGTTGACAATGAGATTGATGCGTACACTGCCAGAACTAGCTCAGTGTTTGGGAGGCTCTGAAGAAAGGTTTGGGAGAGAAGAGGTATTAGACTGACTACCAAATTGAAGGTCTACAGAGCCATTGTGCTGAATTCATTGTTATATGCTTGTGAAACATGGACAGTCTACCAGCGCCACGCCAAGAAACTGGATCTCTTCCATCTGAACTGTCTTAGGAACATTCTGAGGATCACCTGGCACAATAAAGTACCAGACACTGAAGTCTTTGCTCGAGCTAAACTGCCAAATATTCAAACTATGCTTCAGAGAGTGCTACTCCGATGGACTGGCCACATTGTTTGAATGCAAAATGTACACTTGCCCAAAAGATTTATGGAGAACTTGCATGAGGCAGGTGATCACATGGTGGTCAGAAGAAATGATACAAGGACACTCTTCAGGTCTCTTTCAAGAACTTTGGATTTGTCTGTGCAACATGAGAGACACTGGCACAGGACTGCTCAGCATGGTGTGCCCACATAAGAAAAGATGCTGTGCTCTTTGAGCAAAGCAGAATTGAGACGGCACAAAGGAAATGCAGGACGCATTTGGGATATCCACCCCAAATATTCATACAGACTCTCTGTGCCCAACGTGTGGTAGAGCATTTCGAGTTTGTATTGGTCTGATCTGCCACAGTCGGACACACTGAAATTTCACTTTACAACGGTGATGTCATTTTGGTCCTCCTCGAAGACAGACAACAACCAACAAGCTGACCTGGTCTCCCGAGTCCCAAATAAAATCCCATCTTTTATTTCAAGCCTTCCCCAACACTTCTTAATCCTGTTGTTTTCCTTTGTTAATGATTTCCTACTTATCTTGTTAATAGCTTGTTTTGTATATATTAGTTTCCATTACATCTCCCTCATTGGATTGTAACCTTTTTGAGGACGGGAATTATCTTTTGCTCCTTTTTGTACACACAGTGCTTGGCACATAGTAGGCACTTAAAATTTACTGTTTGATTGATCAAGTACACAGAGAGTTAGGTACAGAAAATACATAGCACTCAATAGGGGAACAGAAGGGGAAAGAGAGAAGGGGAGAAGAACAAATTAAGGGAGGGATTAGTCCTGAACAAAACAAACTAAGGATGTACAAAATTATCTTTTTTGAGATGGCAAAGAATGGAAATCTGAAGGGATGCCTATAAATTGGGGGATGGATGAATGCATTATGGCATATAAGTAAGACAGAATACTATTATACTGAACTCTCTTATCATAGTGACCAACCAGGATTCCAGAAGATTATCCTACCCCACCTCCTAGTTGAGAAGTGAAGGATTCAGAATGCAAAATGAAACATTTTCTTTCTTTTGGGTATAACCAAGTGGAAATTTGTTTTGTTTGGCTATACATATGTATAATAGGTTTCATTGTTCTTATGCTCTCAATGGTGGGGGTTGGAGTGAGGAAGAAGGTGAATTTTGGCTGATTAAAACAAACAAATTTGTTTAAAAAGACAAGAAAAAATATATTCAGAGCAGATGGAAGATAATTTGAGAGGGGAAGGCAGTAGCAGCCAGGGAGATTAGAAGGGGCTTTGTGAAGAAGATAGGACCTAAGTTGAGTCTTAACAGAAGCTAAGGAAACCAAAAGGAGAAAGAACATTCCAGGTGTAAAGGACAGCCAGCACAAATACATGGAATTGGGAAGAGTGTCATGTCTGAGGAATCCTAAGTAAGCCAGTGCAGTCAGATCATAGCGTAGAAGACTGGAAAGGGAGAAAGGGAATAGGTTATAAAGAGCTTTCAATCCTGAACAGAAGCATATCTAACCTAAATGGGCAATTAATGCCCATTTCTTTTTTCTATTTCACAAGTAGGAATGGAGAATGAAAGTGTCTGTCATAGATGGTTAATTTTTATGAAGGGGTACCATATCTGAACAACAAAGAAATGTTTAGGCAATGGAGGAAGACAAGGTGGGAAGAGAACCTAGAAAGTGTGCTTGATTAATACAATTCTAAAGAAAGAGTTAACACTCTTCTCCTTGGCAGATTCAGACCCATTACTCTTGAATCCACTCAGCACCTCTGAGATCAGTGATGAATTTCTATGGTCATTCCCATTTTAGAGGGGGAATAGCTCTGAGCCCTGTTGATTCTGAGCAGATCAATTTCTTTTCTCTTTTTTTTTCAGTCCTCTTAAGGCACCTATTAACATTTCCTTTTTTCTTTTTTTAAATTTTCAGTGTTCTGCAATCACTACCATATAGCAGATCAATTTCAATGACATAGATTTCTCAGGTAAAAACAGTTCTGTTGAATAGAAGCATTTGGGTGGGAGTCTAGTTTGCAAGCTTGGCTTAAGAACAAAAATGTCTGCTGATATCTGCTATTTGGGAATGGATTGAGTATTACTATAATCTTATGGTATGGTAGGGTGAACACTAGTTTTGGCGTCAGAAATTTTAAGCTCAAATCTTGGTTTTGCTACTTATTAACCATACAACCTTTAACGAATCATTTTCCCTCTCCATTCCTTAGTTTCTCATCTGCTGAGTGTTGGACTGAATGATCTCTAAGGTCTCTTCCAGCTTTCAAGCTGTGATTCTTTGATATTTTCTTTTTTTCTTTTTTTTTTTTTGAAGAATACTTTTTTCACTTTATTTTTTTTGTGTTTTTTTCTTTGTTTTTTTAATTAATTATTTATTTGTTTGTTTATTTAACTTTTTACAATCATTTTCACAAAATTTTGGGTTCCAAATTTTCTCCCCTTTTAACCCCTCCCCCCACCCCAATACCCCAAGCAATCTAATTTTCCCTATCTCCAATCTGCCCTCTCTTCTGTCATTCCTCCCTTCTCTTGTCTCCATCTTCTCTTTTCTCCTGTAGGGCCAGATGACTTTCTATTCCTCTTTAACTGTATGTCTTCTTTCCTAGTAGCAACAACAATACTAAACAGTTGTTCCTAAAACTATGAGTTCCAAATTCTCCCCATCCCTCTCTCCCCACCCATTCCCTTTGGGAAGGCAGGCAACTCAATATGGGCCATATCTGTGTAATTTTGCAAATGTCTTCCCTGATAGTCGTGTTGTATAAGACTAACTGAATTACCCTCCATCCTACCCTGCCCCTCATTGTTTCTCTTCTGTCTTTTGATCCTGTCCCTCCCCAAGTGTTGACTTCAAATTGCTCCCTCCTCCCTTTGCCCTCCCTTCCATCATCCCCCCCCCTTGCTTATCTCCTTCTCCCCCACTTTCCTATACTGTAAGATAGGTTTTCATACCAAAATGAGTGTGCATTTTATTCCTTCCTTTAGTCAAATGTGATGAGGGTAAACTTCTTGTTTTTTTTTTTCTCAGCTCTCCTCTTTTTCCCTCCACTAAGAAGTCTCCTACTTGCCTCTTAAATGACATATAATTACCCCATTCCATTTCACCCTCTTTCCTCCCAGTACATTTCTCTCTCATCATTTACCTTAATTTCTTTTAAGATATGGTCCCATCCTATTCAATTCACTCTGTGCTCTCTGTCTCTGTATGTGTGTGCATGTGTGTATGTGTGTGCGTGCATGCATGTATATGTGTGTGTGTGGTCCCACCAACTACCCAGATACTGAAAAGTTTTAAGAGTTACAAATATTGTCTTTCCATATAGGAATGTAAACAGTTCACTTCTGGTAAGTCCCTTAAGACTTCTCTTTGCTGTTTAGTTTTTCATGCTTCTTCTCATTCTTGTGTTTGAAAGTCAAATTTTCTTTTCAGCTCTGGTCTTTTCATCAAGAATGATTGAAAGTCCTCTGTTTCATTGAAAGACCATATTTTCCCTTGAAGTATTTTACTCAGTTTAGCTGGGTAGGTGATTCTTGGTTTGAGTCCTAGTTCCTTTGACTTCTGGAATATCCTATTCCAGGCCCTTCGATCCCTTAATGTAGAAACTGCTAGATCTTGAGTTATCCTGATTGTGTTTCCACAGTACTGGAATTGTTTCTTTCTAGCTGCTTGTAAGATTTTCTCCTTGAGCTGGGAGTTCTGGAATTTGGCCACAATGTTCCTAGGAGTTTCTCTTTTTGGATCTCTTTCAGGTGGTGATCGATGGATTCTTTCAATACTTATTTTGCCCTCTGGTTCTAGAATGTCAGGGCAGTTTTCCTTGATAATTTCATGGAAGATGATATCTAGGCTCTTTTTTTGATCATGACTTTCAGGTAGTCCCATAATTTTTAAATTGTCTCTCCTGGATCTATTTTCCAGGTCAGTTGTTTTTCCCATGAGATATTTCACATTCTCTTCCATTTTTTCATTCTTTTGGTTTTGTTTGGTGATTTCTTGGTTTCTCGTAAAGTCATTAGACTCCATCTGTTCCATTCTAATTTTGAGAGAACTATTAAATTCAGTGAGCTTTTGAACCTCTTTTTCCATTTGGCTCATTCTGCTTTTGAAAGCATTCTTCTCCTCATTGGCTTTTTGAACCTCTTTTGCCAATTGAGTGAGCCTATTTTTCAAGGTGTTATTTTCTTCAGCATTTTTTTGGGTCTCCTTAACCAAGGTATTGACCCGTTTTTCATACTTTCCTTGCATCTCTCTCATTTCTCTTCCCAGTTTTTCCTCCACCTGTCTAACTTGCTTTTCAAAATCCTTTTTGAGCTCTTCCAAGGCCTGAGCCCACCGACATCCCCCTGGGGTGTCTGGGGTGCTGAGGCCCCACCCTCCACGTCTTTCCCTGATGGCAAGAATATTTCCTCATCCTCGTCAGATCCGAATGTCGGGATCATTTGCATTTGTTGGAAAAAACTCTCTATAGTCTTATTTTTCTTCCCTTTTCTAGGCATTTTCCCATTCAATTACTTGACTTCTGAGATTCCTGTCCACTCCAACCTAGATCTGCCCAGCTAGTGCTTGGGGTCTGAGGTTCAAATGGGCTTTCCACAGCAAGCTTTAGTTCTGGTGCTGGGGTGGGGGCAGGGCCGCCTCCCAGGCTCGACCTCCTCAGGGGCTTTATGCAGAGACCTTCAGGAACGGAGCGGGTGGGGGGGGCCCGCCTCCCAGGCTCAGCAACCTCAGGGGCTTTATGCAGAGGCCTTCAGTAAAAGAGCGGGGTGGGGCAGGGCCGTCTCCCAGGCTCAGCTCCCTCAGGTTGTTTATGCAGAGATCTTCCTTGATGAGGATCCTGCCTGCTGCTGGGGGAGTCCCGGCCGGTGGCCACCGCTGCCTCGCCTCCTCCGCTGCCGCCCACACCTCTGCCTCCGCTGCTTCCTGCCCCCGTCTCTGCCACCGCAGCTTCCTCCCGAGGGGGCCCGAGTCACGGAGACACTCCACTCCCCCACTCCAGCCAGCCGTCTCTCTCACTGACCTGTAGCTTCTGTGGGCGGAGGGACTTTCCCGGCTGCCGGAGCTTCCATCCCTGAAGCCTGCTTGGGTCAGCTTCTCTGGGGCCGCGGCCAGGGCAGCGCTGGGGTGGTATCCGCTTTCCGGGGTGCGACGGACCCTGGGGATGGGTCTCCAGGGCTCCCTGGAACGGAAATCTCTTCCACTCCATTTCTGTACCCTTTTCAGTGGCCCAGAAGTTATGGGGGACTCTTTTTACATTAATTCTATGGGCTGTGTAATTTTTTACACTTTTTACATTAATTCTATGGAGCTCGTAAATGTGCATCCTTCTACTCCGCCATCTTGGCTCCGCCCCGATTCTTTGATATTTTCATAACAAGTCTCTGGACTCTCCCACAATTCTCCCACATTGATTTGTACTCTGGCTGGTTGAGTTTCCAGTTAGGCTGGCTACATCTCCTCCCTCCGAATTCTAGAGAATACTCTTTCTCTGATGTTAGCAGCTCAAGTCCTCATTCTGATATATTCCCTTCACTGTTAGCTGCAGGTAATTAGCATGCCACTTCAATTTAACTAATTAATATGAATTCATTCTTACCAAGGGATAATTACTTTAAAGATATAGCAAGATAATAAGTAGAACCATATTCCCCAACACTTGGGGGCACATTGTCCCTCTGTGCCACCTGGGAGAGTGGGCTCAAAAATAAAGCGGTGTTTCCAAAGCATTTACCCTACCATGTTGTCTTCGAAATATGAAATGTAGCACAGCCACTGGATCTTGCGTCTTGGCTACTACTACTGGATGGGGTCAAGTAGGACGTTCAGTATTTCACCCCACCTCTTGACATCTGATAAATCCTAACATGGACATTGATTCCCAGATGTGTGGTGGCTTGTCCTTCTGACCTTTCAAAGCTCACAAAATCATAGCTGTTTCCAAAAGTTCATTTAAATTTGGACAAAATGGACATAAAGGAGAAAGATGCAATATCTGGACTATGTTCTGCGCTCATGGGCAACATTGCAGCAATCCCAGTAGGGAGAAAAAAGCCTGAGGCTTCTCTCTCAGGAACATCAAGGACTTTCAACATTTCTTGCTTCTTCACTGAGATATACCCAGGCAGGAATGAGGACTGCCCTTGGTTTTGTCCAGCGAGGGCCTTTTAAAGGCACCCCAGTTCTGGCTATGCAGTCAATCAATAGATTTATCTCTTTATCACATTGTTAGCAGATAGGAACCAGTTATAGAAGGTCTGCAGAGCAAGACACTTCTGTTACATGTTATCATGCTTTTCCGGAAGCCAGCTCCCCTACTTCTTCCAGGTGGGAATTGTATCCATCACACATGTTACATGTGCTCTGAGTTTACTGCTACATTCTGTATATAGAACTGAAATGGGGATCAACTCTGACTGTAGTCTCTGAGTGGCAAATATATAACCGTGTGGGATGGCACAGGTCCCTACTTAATTAATTACTCAGAGGCCTCTCAAAGTGAAGACAGAAAGTTTATTCATTTGATTCTCGAGAATTGGGGCAATCCTGTACCAGTTCACCTGGAGTAGGAAAGCCGAAGACAAAGAAAGGGCAGTGATTTATATAGACTCTAACACAAGTCCCTCCGCCTGCACTGACCATTATTCTCATTAGCTGAGAATATGATCTTACATTCTAGACACAAAATCTAGCCAATCCCTTTTGAAATGAAGATATTGAAGAATTATGTAAGTTTTATCCAATCATTGAGACCCTAATGTACTACACAGTTTTATATCCTTATATGAAATTATTCTATTCTAAAAATACTGTGACCTTGGGCCTCTTGCTCTTACCTCCCCCCTGGGAGAAGAATTACAATCTGAGAAGTCTTCACTAAACCTATTCCATTCATAACTATGGGAAGTGATCTATTCCTACCCAGGGGTGTGGGCCACCTTGAACCTGATCAGGATAGCTGATTGCTCAGATTTCACTGGAAGCTTTTATATCTCAGAAATAGTCAAACAAAATCAGGGCTTGATTATTATTATTGATTATTTGGAATTAAGAAAGTGATGGAGAAAATGTTAATAATGGAAATTAAATTTTAAGATTTGTTTTACATATACACCCTCCCACACACCCTTGTGAGATCTGATGGTTGAATATTTACCAACAATATTTGCCAATATTTACCTGGACCTTCCCCTTCATTTTACAAATGAGACTGAGATCCTAGAGAGGTTAAATGACTTGCCCAAAGTTAACCATATGTTAAGACTGTGAGTGCTAGCTGAAGAGGATATAAAGTAACTTGTGAAGAAAGGCCCCAAATAAGGAGTCATATGGAAGGTGTTCTTTAAATAAAAACAAAAAGTGCTGAGCTGGAAGCCATGAGAAGCAGGGAGAGGGACAGTCAACTTACATTCTAATGGGAGAAACAATATGCAGATAGCTATGTACATACAAGATCAGTTCAATGTAAATGGGAGGTATAAAGATCTATGGGGGTGGGACCAGACTTGCAGTTCCATTGGTGAAGAGTTCTGGCTGAGAGATTTCATCTACCAATGCAGGTTGGCACTTTCTTTCCAACTTAGAGTTGTCTGGATCACTGAGAAATGACATGATTTGCCCAGGGTCAGTTAGTTGTGTCCAAAGTGGAATTTGAGCCCAAATCTTCCTGACTCCACTCTAGTTCTCTATTTATTCCATGATGCCTCTCTAAGGTCTACAACTGAAGGCAATTCCTCCACACACACTAACTCCCACTGGTACAACCAATTATAGGGTAAGAGCATGATGGTGTTGTCTATTCAACAGATAAATGAATATATGAAATGACCAGCAGATGGGGCCCTTTGCCCATTATTTTAACCAAGAAGGCTGAAAAACCTGCATTTCTTTTATTAATCTATTCATACATTTATTGACTTGTCTGTTAATTCATTCACTAGTTCATTCATTCATTTATTCTAGATGAGGATTCTGTTTTTTAGTTTTCATAGTTAGCAGTAGTGTTTATTAAAGGGTTCATTTTGTATATATGTTTGTTGGTGTTTTCAGTTGTGTCTGACTCTTCATGATCCTATTTTGGGGTTTTCTTGAGATCCTGGAGTGGTTTGCCATTTCCTTCTCCAGCTCATTTTTACAGATAAGAAACTGAGGCAATTAGGTTCAAGTGGGTTTCCCAGGGTCACACAACTAGTGTTTGGGGCTAAATTTGAATTCATGAAGATGTTTTCCTGATTCCACTCCTAGTGCTTTATTCACTGCACCACTTAGCTACTCCCGCCCCACGCATACATCCACATACACATCTGTGTGTGTATAAAAATTTTCTGTATGTAAAAATGCCCTTTCCTGCGGACACAGTTTCAAACCCTGTAGATCATGCACTTGGTGGTTGTGTCCAGTTGAGGGCCCAGCTCCCTTCAGCATGAAGTTTCCAAATTAAATGTAAAATTGACATTAGAAATGGTTTGACCTTGGCCTCCAAGTTCCTTCATGGGTGCCTGAACTCAGCTTCTATGCCTGGGCCCCAGCCTATTGTCAATTCCCCTCTGGCAGGGTGAAGGCCAGTTTTCCTCTGAAATGAGCTAGCCAGCTTTTAGCAGCCCCCTCAGAGAGAAACAACTCATCTCGAGAGCTTAGAGAGCTATCTTCCTAAAAACTATAGTCTCACCACCACACACAGTTCACATTTGTTGCCTCTCACAGCTGCTGACTTGTACCTGTCTTTATTTGCCACAGCCTGGTTCACAGTTCCACCACTGAAGATAGAGCTCTGAGAGTCAGTCTCACTTAGCCTATTCAGATTACTATAATCCATTTCATTTTAATCTCTTTAAAACTGACATATTTCATTAGGATATTAAGCCCTGTATTTTACTAAGTTCTAATACTTGTCATTTGGTTCCAACGATTATAGTGCCCTAGAGAATGAAGTCACTACACTCTTGGGCAGCCCGGGACTTGTACTTAGATGAAGTCAGTGACAGCCAACAGGAGGGCTCTGTGCCTTACCCAATTACCTCCTTTCCATTGGCTGATACCCTTAGAACTTTATCGTTTTACCTTAAGGTCATAACCCTTGTGAAAATGCCACTCTCCTGAAAGAGATGAGGCTTTGAGAGTTCAGTCCTTTGTATCTTGGTGTGATGAAGGACCTGGGAGGAGGTTTTGATAGCCAAAGCTGTAACTGGGGAGCTTTACAAGGTGCCAGGTATCACAAACTATACCTGGGGCAGGTTGCTTGAACTCAGGGGGAAGGAGAAGATTGAGACAAGGAAGCTTGGTAATTTTTCTGTGTCTGTTTTATGTGGCTATATATGTTGGTGAGAAGTCCAGAACTATTTTGACTGAAAGGATTTGTATAGTGTCTATGACACAATATATTTCAGTCAATAAACATTTATTGAACACCTACTATGTTCCAGGTACTAATGCTGAGCACTGGGGATACAAGGAGAGGTAAAAAAAAAAAAAAAACAATCTCTGCTCCCAAGGAGCTCACAAGGAGACTTAATGTGAGAGACGATGACCAACCCAATAGGTACATACAAACTATATACAATATAACTGGGAAGTAATTAACTGAGGGATCGCTTTAGAATTAAGAGGGGATGGGAAAAACTTCCTATAGAAGATGAGGTTTTAATGGACACTTAAAGGAAGCCAGGAGACAGAGATGTGGAGAGAGAGCATTTCAGGCATGGGGGACAGTGAGAGAAAATGCCTGGAGTGGAGAGATGAAGTGTGTTATTCATGGAATAGCAAAGAGGTCAGTGTCACTGGATCAGAGGGTATATAGTGGATCATAAGGTGTTAAGAAGATTGGGAAGACTGAAGGTAAGGGAGAGAAAAGGCTATGAAGGCCTTTGGATGCCAAACAGGATTTTTCATTTGATCTTGGAGTCATTAGAGTCTATCGAGTAGGAGGGTGACATGTTCTGTTGTGAACCTTAAAATTTTTTATTTTTTATATTTATATTTTACATGTATATAAATTTTATAATTTATATATCTATATAAATATTTATACATAAATTATTTCTATTTTAATGTTTATATAAATATATTTATATGAATAAATTAAATATATTTATATAAATTGTGTATTTATATATTTACACTTAATTTTAATAAATAAAATTTTAATATTAAATATTTATCTTCATTTTTCCTATATAGATATGATATAAAGGAAATAAGATGGGGAAAAAAAATTGTTTTCTCATCTTTATGAGAGGGTTAGACTTAAATGCTTACTAAGGTACCTTACCAGGCATAAAATTCTATTTATCATTCTTGCTTACAAAATGCTAAAGTATGTTGTTTTTGGTTGCTGATGGACTGCAAGTACTATCGGTACCAACTGAATTTGGCACCCTGGAACAAAGCCCCAGCTGCCCTGTGAAATTGACAGAGTAGAAATAGAGAACACAGTATTACTGAGAAGTTTTTTTTCTTCCTACCCATCTTGTTATTTTTATGTCAGATTATTAGAGTCAAATGTTTTCAAGAGATAACAAGAATCTGAATGGGGAAGGCAAGGGACTTGGGGGGTTAGAAATCATATTAGAAAGGGACTGAGACACATTGTTATGGGAGCATTGATGATATTTAGCAACTGACTGAATACAGATATTAAAGGAAAAAGAAAAATCAGGGATATTTCAGGGTGCAGATCTGGAGGACTGAAAGGATAGAGTGGAACCTTCAACAGAAATAGGTTACAAAGTGGGGTTGTAGTGGTTTGAGGCAAAGATAATAAATGAATTTTGGTTTTGGACAGGTTGAGTTTGAGATGCTTTTATTTCAGACTTCTTCCAGGACTTTTTATCAGTCTTCCCTCTGACATGGGGTTTACATTCACATATAGCTAGATAAGGATAGGGGTACAATCCATGACCGAGGAACAGAAAGAGATCAATGAGCCCTTGGAAGATCTAAATTTATGACTTTGGCCTTCTCTCTAGGGCATTATGAGTCAGCTTCTGAGTCAACATTTTATAATAACAGCTTTGAAAAGGAAAGTGTTATTTAAGAAAATTCCTATTTAATGAATCCAAATCTATTTTGATCAAAATTATTATACATTATTATATATAGGGGTAGGTTGCCATAAATTGGACTTTGTGGTGATTTTATTATGTTTGCAATACTTCTGCACCATATTGCCACCTACTGGATCATAAAATTGACCAATCTAGTCCCTCCTCCAATTCTTGTGCTGTGAAAGGCACTTCCAGGCACCATTTAGCTCACCATATGTTCAGAGAGTCCCTATATTTATACTGCGGCAAAAGTTCTTTAACTGACCTTTTTCCATCTCTTGGAGCATATTTGAAGTAGCCATTCTTGGTAATCATGGAAACATGAGTTGGGGCTGGCCTCCCACATAGATGACTTATTACTGGTTTGAGTCCTTTTGATTAGCTGTTGAACTAAAATTCCACAGATCTACTAATGGGGTGCAGGGACTCAACTCTTCAGCAGGTGCCTCTTCCACCTGGCTCCAAAGTGTAGGAATGACTGAGTTACTTTTTGTGGTGAAAAATAATTTAAAATTGAGGGAATACTCATCAATTGGGGAATGGTGGAAAAAAGTTGCTATAAGAAATGATGAGGATGGGTTCAGAAAAACATGGGAAGACCTATATGAACTGATGCAAAGTGAGCAGTCAGATAATTGTACATAGTTAACAGGCATATTGTAATGATGATCAACTGTGAAAGACTTAGCTACTCTGATCAAGACAGTGATCCAAGACAATCCTAAAGGACCCATGGTGAAAACTGCTATCTACCTCCAGAGAGAGAACTGATAAACTTGAAGCATATATATATATATATATATATATATATATATATATATATATATATATTATATATATATATATATATATTTTAGTTTTCCTGCTTTTTTATTGTTTTTGTTACATGGCTAATATGGAAATACACTTTCCATGACTTCACACATATAATTCACATATATAATTGGTATATTGCTTGCCTTTCTCAAAACGTGGGGGGAGCCAGGAGGGAGGAAAGTTAGAACTCAAAAAATATTTTTAATGAATGTTAAAAACAAATTTTTTTTCTTTAAAAGAATGAGCTTTCTGAAGAGGGTGGGGTGCCCTTGTATCTATCCAACTGCAAGCCTGAGAACATGTCTCGGCTAGGCAAGTTTGTGCCTGAGATGTTACTGCCTCCTTTCCTAACTTCTTTCCTTTGGAAGATGACCTTGTGATTACTACAAAGATCTGGAGACTATCTATCTCAGCAGAGGTATCTCCCAAAAGGAAGGCAGCAGCAAACGCAGCCTTTAGAGAGGTTGTGGTTGTGGCACCCATGAGAGTGGACTGATGGTTAAGGAAAGAATTTGCATCAGAGAGAAGATCCTGCCTGGCATTTGATTAGACTGTGCTCAGTGGAGGCAAGATGCAAAAAGTGCTTGTCCCAATGAAGCTTGAAGATTAACCTCCCAACAGTGTGTACTAACAGTAATCACACACTGTTATTTAGCGGGTAGCTGCCCCTTTGCTGTGGGGCACACAAGCCCACAACCTGGCCTACTTAACTGTAACTTTAATTTGCAGCTTTCCTCTGGAAGCTAAGGTGGGGGTGATGAGTCAATAAATGTGAGCACTGGGGAGCCTGTTTCATGATCTTTCAGAGACCACTGATAACGGCTGAGCAATCTCACCTGCCAATTCTTTCAGTGACTCCCGCAGGATGAATTGCAGAAAGCAAAGAATGAGAATATCTAGCTTATAGAAGACTTAGAAGGTGCATAAATCTCTTCAAATACTTTTCAGAGTTACCTGGTTGGAGAAGGATCAGATCTGTTCTGCTCGGCACTGGAGGGAATTAAGATTGGTAATTAGAAAACTGGGGCAACAAGATGGTGCAGTGGATAGAGCTCAGGCCTGGAGTCCGGAAGGCCTGAATTCAAAATTGGCCAAAGACCAGTTACTAGCTGTTGAACGTGGGCAACTCACCTAACCTTCATTTACCTCAGTTTCCTCATCTGTAAAAAGAGCTGGAGAACATGGCAAACCACTCAAGTATCTTTGCCAAGAAAATCCCAGATGGGATCATGAAGAGTCGTACATGACTGAACAATACAAATTAGAAAAGCACAGGGAAATAGATTTCAGTTCAGTATAAGGAAAAACTCCCTAGGAATTAGAGATGTCCAAAGGTGAACCATGCTATTTCAGCAGTGGTTTTCTTATCACTAGAAATCTTTAAGTAGAGGCTGGACGCCTCTGGTCAAGGGCATTATACATAGGTGAAGGCTTGACTAAATAACCTCCAAGGTTTCTTCCAAATCCGAGATTTTCTGTTTCAAAGATTAATCCACCCTACAAAAATTAATTTCTCAAGTACTGAAAGAGTTGGCAGATGTGACTGCTGAGCCATTATCAGTGACGCCTGAAAGATGGAGAAAATATATCTGTACCTCAAGACTGGAGAAAGGCAAATGCCCCAATTTTAAAAGAAAACAGACTCTGCAAACTATAGACCAGTAAACTTGTCTTCAATTCATGGGAAAAGTCTGAGATGGATCATTAGAGATGGTTGATGAACACCTAGAAAGAAAAGTGGTAATGACAATTAGCCTGTCTTCCTCCAAAACCACTCATGACAGACTAACCTCTTTTCCTTTTTCAGAGAGGGTTACTAACCTGGTAGATCAGTGGAATGCTATGGTTATCATTTACATTACGCATGATGCAGCTAGGTGACAGATTGAGTGCTAGACCTGAAGTTAAGATAATCTGAGTTTAAATCTAGCCCCAAACACTTACATGTAACCCAGGGCTAGCCACTTAACCCCTGCCTCAGTTTCCTCATTTGTAAAATGGGGATATTTGCAACCACCACCTAGGGCTGTTGGGAAGATAAAATATTTGTAAAGTGCCTTGCAAATCTTCAAGTGTTATATAAACGCTCAATTATTGGAAGTGGGCTCAGAGCTGGTTGGAGAACAGCAAGTTAATGGTTCAATGTCAAGGTAGTAGGTCTCAGTGGAGACCCCAAGGGAATTGTGCTCAGACCTTAATGGTTTAACATTTCTTATCAATGACTGAGATAAAGCTATAGGTGGTATGGAATCAAATTGGCAATTAATACAAAGCTGGAGGGACAGCTAACCCAGTAGGTGACACAAGCCAAAAAGATCTTGGCAAGTGAGAGCATTGAACTGAATGTACGAAGGTGAGATTTAGTGAGAGGCTGTGAGGTGTTAGCATGTAGCCTGTGGCCAGCATGGCCTGAGCCATCTTAAAATGTAACTGGAGAGTATTTAACAAAACATGTAAAAATTCAAAACACAGATAACATTTAATTTTGAAAGTCAATACAATTTAGTGAGAGCCCTGTTTCTCCTTCAGTTTGACTCCACTGGTGCTGTGGATTGAGATCTGGCCTCACAGGGTCAGTCTCCCCTTTTAACATCTGAGTGGCCATGGTTTCAGAGCTTATGCAGTTCTCCTTTATATTTTATCCCTCACCCCACTTCCCAACCCCCACCAGTGAAATAGCAAATAACAAGTCATGATTTTCTTTTTTTTTTTTTTACTAAATACATTTCAACTGAGAATACTGGAGGACAAACGTACCTTAGATTCAGACAAACAAAGGAACATAAAAAATGTCAGTGATATTTCACACTCCAAGAAAACAAAACTGAGAAAACACTCATTCTTCAGTTACTCTGAATTTAAACAAGTACATCTTCTATGAGATTTCTCCAACATACTGAAGAAACAAATTATCTTTGAAACATTTAGAAAGGCATCTTTATGGAAGCTGACAATGTGCTCTCGTAGTGCAGCAGAATCAGGGACATTCACTTAGCGTTGCGCAGACAGAACCTGCTATGCCAAGAGGCTTAGCACTGGTACCCCTTCCTAGGAAAGATGGTGGAGAGCAAAGAGCATGCCAGGAGGAATGGGGAAAAGGCACAGTTATCTCGATAATGGCATAAAGGATTACCGTTGTTGATAAGTAATTCAAATGACTTGTTTCAAACAAAACCAAATACCAACAGTGATGATCAATGGTTCAAGCCCAAGAGAATCAGTTTTGATATTTGCGGAAACTGAGCTCTCATCATTTCAAACAATGTATCCAAATGAAATGGAATATTTGTGGAGAAAAAACAATCCTAATTATCTTTGTGTCGCTTGATAAAAAATTATTTAATGAAAGCTTTTCCCATCTGAAGGCAATCCAATCCATGATACAAGAGAGAGTATCACACAGCCCATCTCCATTTAGTTTCAAACTATGGCTTTAGTTCCCAGATGGGAAATCCTCCATTCTTTTTTTTTTCTGTCAACTCAAGTAAAAAACAGCTAGCTTCCTAATCACAAAGGGGAAAACGTACACACCTAACACATACACATAATTTTCAAAAGACAATAATTTCAGTTTTAATTGTAACTTGTACAAAAATCTCAGGGGCCTTAAAAGCAAGTGCCTATTATTAGTCTTTTAAGAATCTGAAAAAATAAAACATTTTTAATAATTACATGAACATTGTCTTTAAATATATTCCTATTAATACATATTATGCTCAGAATACCAAAGGAGGTTTTGCTGAGCACTTTATAATTGAGCTATCATCATCCAAACAGGCCATTAAGGACGCAGAATCATTTGTATCCATGATGTAGATGAATCACAGTCTCATCCAATTGCACAGGTTGAGGCATGCATTGGGCACCAATTATCTGGTTCCACCCAACTCAATCTGGGGTAAATTACTTAGCATAATAAAGTATTTTAGAAATGGAAGGGAGCTTATGGATCATTGAGTCCAATTCTATTTTAACAGATGAGTAAAAAGACCTCACGAGATTAAATGACTTGTTAACAGTTATTTAGTCATTTGGTAGCTCTAGGTTAAGAATCAAGGGTTCTTGATTTTGAATCTAGTAGTTTTTCCATTGTCATGCGACTGTCTATGTTTGATAACATGTATTGTCTTAGCTGTACATAATTGATTATAATTTAAATATAAATCTGTCCATGGATCTTGTCCAAATTAGTATTATTATTCTAACTATAAAAGGGGTACTTTTCACAGGTTTTCATGTTTAGGCTAATTTACGTGTGAATGTGATGCAAATAATGCAGTTATTCAAGACTCTAGACACTATCACGACCTTTCCTTAAAAGATTTCATGTAGAATCCAAAACCTGGAAGAAATTTAGGATTTATGAACTTTTAGTACTGTATAGTTTTTCAGTCAGCAGCATTTACCTGCCCAGAGCATCTAGAACAAACACTACAGCAGGCAACGTGAAAAAACACTCAACCAACTTTTCCTTGTACACGTCAAGGTGCAGATTGTCTTAAGAATATGTAAGATTATTGTACATGCCTTTTTATGGGGGAAAAAACCACTCCTCTTCTCTGCCATGCTCCTGCAGTACTCCTTGGCATCAGTGTTATGCTCTGTGTTACCTGAGAACACAGTGTTTAAGGGGTACATGGTAGATGACCCAAAGAGCTGCGCCCATAGAGTTGGGCCAAGAAGCAACTACCCTTACAGGAGGCTGCACTGAGAACATCTATAACATCTTCACTGAGAACATCTATAAAGTAAACATGGGTTCCCCTTTCTTAGCAGCCTCCAAGGTAAAAACACAAGGTGATTATACCACAACCACACAGAAGTGATTAAGTGCTACTGTATTCCTCTCATAATAAAACATGGGATAGGATTTTAACAGAATTAGTTTTACACTCAATATGAAATGTAGGACTCCTCTTGGGCACTAGGGAACTCCAAGCACATTCCCCCTTTATTGTGTCAGTGGCTTCATGTCTGTATACTATAAGTATATACTAAAGACTGACCGGTATCATGAATAAGCAGTTAAGAAAGCACACATTTATTTTGTGGATTTTTAGAGTCTATCATGTTTATCTACTTTGGAGGAGGAGAAGGGCCTGGATCCATGATTTCATTAATATAGAAAATTTCTGGTAAGGAAACTTCCCTTTACCAATTCAATTCAGCAATTGTTTTGCAACTTATAGTCTAAAGAGAGTTGACTGAGGCCTTGAAACCACACAGCCTGGATTTTTGGAGGTAGGACTTGAGCCTAGGTCTTCCTGAATCCAAGGTCAATTCTTTTTTCATCAACATCAGGCTACCTGATTTTCATCTATGCACATAATAAAGTACTAAAAGTATTTCGTTTTTCCTTTGCTAAAGGAAAATTTAAATACCACTATTCTACCGACGTCTTAGAAAAGAAGCTGCAAGGGTATCCCTAAACATATTAAATAAGAATATGCCCTCTACTGCTACTCTTATAATTAAAAAAAAATAGAAAAATATTCCATTTTCAAAAAGTAAATGCAGAAATGCCCATATTCTCAGAGATGTGCTATTATAAAAAATGTAGAACCAGTTCGATAAATAACAAATCGTATTAACATGTTGTACCATCTTTTAGGCAAAAGTAATTGTGCATTTATAATTCACGTAATTATTTTCAAGTAAAGCTCCATTTTCCATAACTTGTAGATTAATTCTCATTGCTCAACACACAGATCTTATTACAATTCATCCTGCTTAGTTTTACACTGAACTTTTTCCATTCATTTCAAATTTTTGATTTTGATTGTTTGACCAACATAATATTTTTTGATTTTCATTCTTCAGGACTGTTGACGGGAACCTGTTCAAAGAATCAGAAGATAAAATACTTATTATTATAATGCCTACAATGTGAAAATATTCCTAACTTCTAACAGGTTGAAAAATCATCAAATTAGAAAAAATGATGTTGCATTTAATGTAGTTTCTTATTAGATAAAATAATGAAAATATCACCTACAGCTTTAATATCCACGTTGCGAATTCCTAAATTTACACTGTGTCTTTTCAGATCAGATTTGATTAGTGCTGAAATAGAAAAAAATACATGTTACTGTAATTTTACTGTAATATTCTGTAAATGAGCAATCATATGAAAAGTATACTTTTCTAAAATCAGCTAAGAATACTTTACTTGTAATCCATTATCAGAAAACAATTATCTTCTTATTATCCTATTACTGAAGCTGTTTCAGTAATCTAGATCATTAGAACAGTCACTGACTACATGCTAATGTCCTGTAAGTCATTTTAAAAACACTTAAATCTGTAAATTTAAGGAAACTTTTAACAAGAATATTTTTCATACCACTTAAGTATAAGTATAGTAGTATGTTTTATAATTCAGATGAGGGTACCATTGCTCACTTTCAGTTTTTACTTTCCCTTGAGATTATCCCTTTAAAAAATTAAGATTAGTAGATGTTTTATATGCTAAGAGACAGTTAAAAAAAATTGATAGCCCAGAACATTCTCATAAACCCTTCAGAAAGCTAAAATAATCTTCTTCTAACAGACCAAATAATAGACTGGTATTCCCAAATACTTAATGTACATCTAAGATATCACATTTTAAACTGATATGATCATATTCTACATTTTTATCATTATGATTTTTTAAAGAATAAAAAAAGTGACAATAAATTATTTTCGGAGAAGATGTGGGAGAGTAGAACACTAAATTCATTGTTGGTGGAGATGTGAGCTGATCCAATCATTCTGGAGAACAATTTGGAACTATGCCCAAAGGACTACAAAAATGTGCATACCCTTTGACCCAGCAATACCACTTCTAGGACTACATCCCCAAGAAATCATAACAATGGGAAAGGGTCCCACATATATAAAAATATTTATGGCCAGCTCTCTTTGTGGTGGCCAAGAACTGGAAATTGAGGGGATGCCCATCAATTGGAGAATGGCTGAATAAGTTGTGGTATGTAAATGTAATGGAATACTATTGTGCTATAAGAAATGATGAATAGGGGGATTTCAGAAAAACCTGGAAATATTTATATGAACTGATGCTGAGTAAAATGAGCAAAACCAAGAGAACACTGTACATAGCAACAGCCACAGTGTGTGAGGATTGTTTCTGCTAGACCTAGCCCTTTATAGCAATGCAAGGACCTAAAACATTCCCAAAAGACTCTTGAGGCAAAATGCCTTCCACATCCAGAGAAAGAACTACGGAATCAGAATGCAGAATGAAGCAGAATATTTTCTCTTGTGTTTTGTTTTGTTTTTTCTCATGGTTTCTCCCACTCATTTTAATTCTTCTATGCAACACGACTAATATGAAAATGTTGTTAATAAGAATGTATGTGCAGAACCCATATAAGATTGCATGTGGTCTCAGGGAGGAGGTGGAAGGGAGGGGGAGGAAATCTAAGACTTATGGAAGTGATTGTAGAAAACTGAAAAAAATAAACTAATTATAAAAAAGAATAAAAAAAGCTAGGCATTCTACAAACATAAGACTAAATGCAATCAGTTTTGATTCATGTCCTCTTGGTATGGAAGCAGTTCTTTTCTTTTCTTTTTAAATATTTATTTATTTATTTAACTTTTTACATTGGTTTTCACAAAATTTTGGATTCCAAATTTTCTCCCCTTTTGTCCCCTCCCCCCACCCCAGTACACTGAGCAATCTAATTTTCCCTATCGCCAATCTCCCCTCTCTTCTATCATCCCTCCCCTTCTCTTGTCCCCATCTTCTCTTTTGTCCTGTAAGGCCAGATGACTTTCTATTCCCCATTAACTGTATTTGTTATTTCCTAGTAGCAAGAACAATACTAAACAGTTGTTCCTAAAACTTTAAGTTCCAAATTCTCCCCATCCCTCCCTCCCCACCCGTTCCCTTTGGGAAGGCAGGCAATTCAATATAGGCCCTATCTGTGTAGTTTTGCAAATGACTTCCATAATAGTCATGTTGTATAAGATTAACTGTATTTCCCTCCATCCTATCCTGCCCCCCATTGTTTCTATTCTGTCTTTTGATCCTGTCCCTCCCCAAGAGTGTTGACTTCAAATTGCTCCCTCCTCCCTTTGCCCGCCCTTCCATCATCCCCCCCCCTTGCTTATCTCCTTCTCCCCCACTTTCCTATGCTGTAAGATAGATTTTCATACCAAAATGAGTGTGCATTTTATTCCTTCCTTTAGTCGAATGTGATGAGGGTAAACTTCTTGTTTTTTTTTTTTCCTCAGCTCTCCTCTTTTTCCCTCCACTAAAAAGTCTCCTGCTTGCCTCTTAAATGACATATAATTACCCCATTCCATTTCACCCTCTTTCCTCCCACTACATTTCTCTCTCACCATTTACCTTAATTTCTTTTAAGATATGGTCCCATCCTATTCAATTCACTCTGTGCTCTCTGTCTCTGTGTGTGTGCATGTGTGTATGTGTGTGTGCGTGCATGCGTGTACGTGTGTGTGTGGTCCCACCAACTACCCACATACTGAAAAGTTTTAAGAGTTACAAATATTGTCTTTCCATGTAGGAATATAAACAGTTCACTTATGGTAAGTCCCTTAAGACTTCTCTTTGTTGTTTACTTTTTCATGCTTCTTCTCATTCTTGTGTTTGAAAGTCAAATTTTCTTTTCAGCTCTGGTCTTTTCATCAAGAATGCTTGAAAGTCCTCTGTTTCATTGAAAGACCACATTTTCCCCTGAAGTATTATACTCAGTTTTGCTGGGTAGGTGATTCTTGGTTTGAGTCCTAGTTCCTTTGACTTCTGGAATATCCTATTCCACGCCCTTCGATCCCTTAATGTAGAAGCTGCTAGATCTTGGGTTATCCTGATTGTATTTCCACAGTACTGGAATTGTTTCTTTCTAGCTGCTTGTAAGATTTTCTCCTTGAGCTGGGAGTTCTGGAATTTGGCCACAATGTTCCTAGGAGTTTCTCTTTTTGGATCTCTTTCAGGTGGTGATTGATGGATTCTTTCAATACTTATTTTGCCCTCTGGTTCTAGAATGTCAGGGCAGTTTTCCTCGATAATTTCATGGAAGATGATATCTAGGCTCTTTTTTTGATCATGACTTTCAGGTAGTCCCATAATTTTTAAATTGTCTCTCCTGGATCTATTTTCCAGGTCAGTTGTTTTTCCCATGAGATATTTCACATTCTCTTCCATTTTTTCATTCTTTTGGTTTTGTTTGGTGATTTCTTGGTTTCTCGTAAAGTCATTAGACTCCATCTGTTCCATTCTAATTTTGAGAGAACTCTTATCTTCAGTGAGCTTTTGAACCTCTTTTTCCATTTGGCTAATTCTGCTTTTGAAAGCATTCTTCTCCTCATTGACTTTTTGAACCTCTTTTGCCAATTGAGTGAGCCTATTTTTCAAGGTGTTATTTTCTTCCGCATTTTTTTGGGTCTCCTTTACCAAGGTATTGACCCGTTTTTCATACTTTTCTTGCATCTCTGTCATTTCTCTTCCCAGTTTTTCCTCCACCTGTCTAACTTGCTTTTCAAAATCCTTTTTGAGCTCTTCCAAGGCCTGAGCCCACCCAACAACCCCCTGGGATGTCTGGGATACAGAGGCCTGCCCTCCACGTCTTTCCCTGATGGCAAGAATATGTCCTCGTCATCAGATCCGAAAGTTGGGATCATTTGCATCTGTTCAAAAAAACTCTCTATAGTCTTATTTTTCTTCCCTTTTCTAGGCATTTTCCCAGCCAGTTACTTGACTTCTGAGATTCCTGTCCACCCCTGCCTAGATCTGCCCAGCTAGTGCTTGGGGTCTGAGATTCAAATGGGCTTTCCCCGGCAGGCGCAGCTGCTATTCAATGTGAGCTTTAGTTCTGGTGCTGGGGTGGGGGCAGGGCCGCCTCCCAGGCTCAGCTCCTTCAGGGGCTTTATGCAGAGACCTTCAGTAATGGAGCGGGTGGGGCAGGGCCGCCTCCTAGGCTCAGTTCCCTCAGGGGCTTTATGCAGAGACCTTCAGAAATGGAGCGGGTGGGGCAGGGCTGTCTCCCAGGCTCAGCTCCTTCAGGTGGTTTATGGAGAGACTTTCAGTAACGAAGATCTTGCCTGCTGCTGGGGGAGTCCCGGGCCGCCACTGCCTCCACCGCCACCCCCACCTCTGCCTCCGCTGCTTCCTGCCCCTGCCTCTGCTGCTTCCTCCCGAGGGGGCCTGAGCCACGGAGACACCCCGCTCCCCTCTCGGTCAGCCCAGGCGTGTCTCTCACTGACCTGTAGTCTGTGGGCGGAGGGACTTTCCAGGCCGCCGGAGGTTCCGTCCCTGAAGCCTGCTCGGATCAGCTTCTCTGGGGCCGCGGCCAGGGCAGCGCTGGGGTAGGGTCCGCTTTCTGGGGCGCGACGGACCCTGGGGACGACTCTCCAGGGCTCTCTGGAACAGAAATCTCTTCCACTATGTTTCTACACACCCTGCGGTGATCCAGAACTTCTGGGGAGCTCTTCTTACATTAAATCTATGGGCTGTGGGTTCAGAGCTCGCATACGTGCATCTTTCTACTCCGCCATCTTGACTCCGCCCCCCAAAGCAGTTATTTTCTTATCCCAGATTCTGTCTGAATCATTTTTATACCCAAGATCAAGAAAATATTTGCTCTCTGGAGCCAACAGTCTCTATACATGTCAATTATACAGGATCTTTCTGTGGCTTAAGGAAGAGGTAGAAAGATGATAAAGTGATAAAACTATCCACACACTGCAGCAAAACAAGAGAATCTGCTCCATTCATAAGAGAAATTGTTTGTGTAGAAAGTGGGCATAATTTTCCCTCCTGGCCATTCCACAAAAACTATATCCAAAAAAGAGGGTGAAACTGCCCACAATTTAATGTTTTGCTAAACAGCTTACTATATTCTCATTTTCTATGTAAAAATTTCAAATTAGAACAGTCTGAACAACGAAAAGTACATTTATCCTTTTACAGGTTTCATATTTCTAATTCCTATTTTTTTCTTTTCTACTAATTCATTTGAGAGGTACTATTGAACAAATATCAATAGTAAGAAAATAAGTGATAAGCACAGGTCTGGTGGCTGAGGGCCAGCCTATCTAAGGTTAACTACTAGAGGACTGAATTTCTTTCTTTCTCTCTTCTTTCTTTCCTTCCTTCCTTTCTTTCTTTCTCTTTCCTTCTTCTTCCTTCCTTGCCTTTTTTTTTTTGAAGCACAGCAACTCACAAAGACCATATAATAAAACATAGAGGGGCTGAGGTGTGTTTTACATGGAGAGAAATATTCATACCACTGAAATCACAGATCTTTTGAAGCAAAGCAGGTTTTTATATGCTATTTCTCCCTTTCTCCCTCCAATATGGAGCAAAAGGGAGCACACACTGATTGGAATGTGAATGCTGGAAAGAAGGAAGCAGAAAAATAGAAAAGAGAAAAGTATTCCTCTTTTTCCTAGTTATGTCACTAGTTTGAAAATGAACATGCCTCACTGAAGGTAGAATCACGGAACTTTAGAATCGCAGGCTGCACTGGCTACAACAACACTGATGGATAGAACCCATTGGTGGAGAAGGCTGACAGGGATGCAGAACCAAGACTCGACCCCAGGACTGGTGATCAGAGTCCACTTAGGTTCTTGGGATATCTTTTTTAAGACTGTTTGCTCCTTTCTATGAGACTTGGTTTTGGAGTTCCATTTATGTCTGCTTCTGCTTTATAGTAAATAAGCTTATGATCAAAATCTTTATTGGTTCCTGGCAAATGAACTGATTCAAATATTTTAGAAATAAGTTAAATTCATATTTTACAAGGAAGAGAGAGGAAACAAAAAGAGGGGGAAAGGGAGAGAGGGAGAGAGAGAGGGGGAGAGGTGGGGAGAGAGAGACAGAGACAGACAGACAGACAGACAGGTAAGACTCTTTGGGTAGGCAGGACAAGACTGTACCATATAAGTTCTGTCCCTGCTTTGTCCTTGAAAATTCTCCAAGACTGGATTTGGTCTGTCTGCCAAGAGCAGAGCACTTGACATTCAGGTTACATGAAGATGTAAATACAAATATTTTTATGGAACAAACATTATTAACTTACCTGTCAAAATGATGCCTAAAAATATCCATGCACAAAGGAAAAGATTTCCAGCAGGAGGGCCATGGTCTGAAATAAGTTTTCCTTGAGCCAATGTAAAAAAAATTCCAAATAACTGAAATAAGACAAGGAATTTTTAAGGCAATGCAAAGGAATATAAACTCTTAGAGAGCAGCAACTGGGTCATTTTCATATTTGCATCTCTACAACCTAGCATATGGTAATTAAAGACACATGATAAAGGCTTTCTGATTGAAAGGATTACACTTGATTTTAGAAAGGACTTTTCCTAACAATTTTTATTTTTCCAGTTTTCCAATGTGCTCTGGAAATCTACTATTATAAGGAACAACTCTGGACACAAAGTACTGTCTCTATTAGGGAAAAAATATTAGTGGACATCCCTATTATGCATTCTCTTAAATTTCTAGCAACGAATCTCTAGCCAGAATGTGCTCAAATTCAAGAATAATCAGAAACTTACCTGTGCAGAAGCATTCAGAAGACCTGAGGACGTGCCTTCAGATTCAGGGTATGTGATTTCAACAGCAAATTCAAAACCCAAGGGGAGATAACCAGTCATGAAGAAGCTAGAAAGATACATGTACATTATGTAAACATTCATTACACAAATTCTATCATGCACTGACTGGTTCAGTTGTTCTGCTCCACTTAGACACGTTTTTTCCTCTACTAACCTGCTAGATACAAAGCTGACTGAGCTAGAGAATCCTCTGCAGCAAGTTCTTTCACTGGAGTAAAACCCTTTCATGCCTAATTTCATTTTTGTTCTGGTTATTCTAAACACAGGGCTGCTTTCCCAACTCTAAACTCTTCTGCAGAAGACCACTGACTTGAAAATATACTTACTACTTGAGGAAAAGTAAACCATTCTGGAAGACATGACACATATCTTTTTCACAAGTAAAGGAATTGTAGCTTTTATGATATAAACTTAATTTCCCCTCCATATCAGCAATATGAAATATACTGGATGCAACTTCTTTGGAGAATATGGTATTTTCCACATAATAAGGCGTATAATTTATAGAAATGGTGAAGAGCAGTAACAGTTTAAGATATCTAATCAGCTACGTATGAGGATTAAATAAATGCTGCTGACCAATCAATCTTGAATCTATTTGAGCTTAGTCAAGTTTATTCCTATATTATGAATTACTGGTATTATAAATAAGGAAGCTTTGAGATTAACTAATCAGCCCAAGGTTAACTTTGTTCTAAGTTTTTAATTTCTTAGGCCATACTGCTTTAATCAAATTTGTCTTTATAGTTAATTAAAACTGAATTGATTTGATTAAGCAGTTAATTCTTTTCTATTCTCTTCCTATGTATTATGTGCATAGCAAGAAAAAAATTAACTAATTTCCCAGTACCAACAGATTACCACTATCAATCGAGTCTGCAAAGTTTAAATAGAGAACCATTCGCTGAAACGGAAGGTCTTCTTTTAAGTTACTACAACAAATCTCCAATACTGAGTAGTATCTTACTATTATCCTTTTCCTTTTTAATTCCAAAAGTCCATGGCACTAACCCAAGGTTCTTACCCAAGTGCTCCTCCAGTAATGAACACAATGAAAAGGTGTCCAATGTTCAAGGTAAAAGTAAATATAACCATTCCAATAAAAGACAATATGTAAACTATCAGAGTGGTCTGTCTAAAAAAAAACACAAACAATTATTATCATTATTGGTGTCACAGCCTGAATATCCTGATCACAAAACAAACTGTGGCTGGTTGCTGCCGCACTCGTATAGCAAGTGCACTTCCCAGTGGCTAAGACTCAAAACTACTACACTGTCAACAGGGAGGTCAGACTAAGTCACAAAAAGCAGCAGAGAGTGGCTTTTAGTACCTCCAAGTCAGAATTCATGCCTGCATGGGCCAAAGAAAAACATGGCTACTTGTCCTTTCAAATGAGACAGTATCCTTTCTCATGCTTCAAGGCTTGGCTCAAATCCTACATTCTCTTCAAAATACTCTGACTACTTTTGTTCCAATATTTTCTCTCTGGAATTCCCACAACACCCAATGTCGGTGACAATGACACTTGATAATTAGTTCCTGAAACAATGCTTGTTTGGTTATTAGCTTTTCATCAGCATTTGTCTTACTTCCCCCAGTATCCTTTAAGGCCTATACTATATTTGTGTTATCTAAGCTATCCCTAAGATATTGTTATGCATATACATATACGTGTTCAATAACTGTTTGTGGGATGAATAAGAGAATGACATCAACGGTAGGAAGAGATCCAGGAGCTCAAACAACCTTACAACTGAAGGGACCTTAGAGGCCAGTACCAAACAATTATTCAATGTATAAATACGCTCTAATGAATTTTTCTGAAGTAAAAATGTATTTTTCCCATGGAATTCTGAAGGTTTTTCATGTCTATAAATATATGATGTTTTAGAAATTTATTCTGAACCTCAGAGAAAATTCCCTTGATATTCAAAAGTTATTACATTATCTCTTCTTTGAGAGATTAGGACTGTTGTCGTATAATTTTAAAAGATAAAATTTAAAATCCATGTCCGTGTCATCATTGTGAGCTCACCTCCTTCTCCCTCCCTCCAACCGAATTCTTTGTTTTTGGTCCAGTTGAATCCTAATGGGCATCATGTACTTTGGAATAACAATAAAAAGACTCGATATTAGAAGAAGAAAAACTTTTTTGGGGAAAAACAGATTATTGACTGTTTATGGCTATTCCCTTGGATCTCACTGAACTTTCTGAAGCTCCCTTCTGAATGGGATAATCAAGTATCATTTGTACTCAGAACTTTAAATTCAACAACTATTTACTGAGCCCCTTTTACTGAGTCTAGTACTGAAGCTAGATTTATCACTTTCGGAATGGGACTGGGGGAAGGGAGGGAGGGGAGCACTAAAAATCACTGGGAGGCTCCTAAGTCAAAGAAAAAGGAGGGAAGAATACTGCTACTTTGATCAGGGATCTCAGCTGTAAAAGGTGAAAAGATGGTCAAAAGTCCTGAAGTAAAACTGGCAGTCAAAATACAGTCAACAAACATTGCTACTATAAAGATACCACACTACAATTAATTTCTGGGGAAACAAGGGAGTTTTGAAGATTAGGTACTTCCACTGTGCAAGGATATCCCTTATGTGAGAAGATGAGTTTAGCAATGTATTTAAATAATGGACTGGAGCACATGGTAGCTATGGAGCCCAGGGGGCTCTCATTACTATGCTAAAAACCATATTTAGAAGTTTACAACTTTCACTTAAACACAACCTAGGAGGGAAAAAAAATTTTGTTGGTCTTATTTCACATTCCTCCTAGGATCAAAACTCCCTTTTTAATAAAATCACACTGGTTGGCACATTTATTACTTCAGAGAACCAAGTTACAGCACATTTATCATTTTCACTTACTTGTATGATTTGGTGTAATCCAGCCACAAGCCACAAAAAATGGAGCCCACCATTCCTGCTACAACTAGAGTAAGCCCAATCAGTCCAGCACGGACTTCTTCTCCCTTACAACAATATTCATATAGCATTAATTAGATATTCTCTTTAACTCAAATTGGTTTTTTATTTTTCTGGGCTCTTAACGAATTTTCAAGTAATCAAATAAAACTAACATGCAAAATAAGGTTTAGTCTCTGTAACAGGTCTAAGTGTAGGTAGAATGAAGGAGACAGAACTCTATTCAACAACAAAAACAAAACCTTTTAATCTATGCAAACAATCCAAAAAGATGCAAAGAAAAAGTTTATTTATTCTACGTAGCCAGGAGTGCAGTGATTTTTAAGGGATTTATAATAATCTACAAATTATTTTCTTCCACTGGAAACAAAGATACGCTGGACCAAAGTTAAAGACATTTGCTTATTTATGTAGTTTACTTTTGTTTTTCCTTCTAACATGCTTTCTTTTTCTCCATCTCCATCATCACTAATCAAAATCTGCATAGATATTAGCTGACTAAATTCTGTCAATGGCAACTATTAAAAATGCTTCACAGGTTTAAATATTTAAGAAATCATTTCAATGTAAATTAAAAAAAGTAATCCTTCAAAAATTAATAAATTAAGGACAGAACACTTAATTCTAAGATATTCCTTACAGGGCCTCACGAAATAAAAATTCTAGGCAAAATCTTACCTCATGATAGGTCAAGATCATTTGGTTTAATAGTGTTGAGACTGAATAAAATGCCCCAGTCATAATACCTACACAACAACAGAAAACATTAAATGTACTAGTCCATGAAATATGGTAGTAGCAAAAATTTTCTAAATGCGAACTGAAAATTCATTGTTAGAGGGCTAATAAAGGAAAGAGCTGTTCTCAACTCCTTTAAGAATTTGAGCTATGGATATCGAGGGGATGGCCATCAACTGAGGAATGGCTGAACAAGTTGTGGTATATGATTGTAATGGCATATTAATGTGCTGTAAGAAATGACAAGCAGATGATTTCAGAAAAACCTGCAAACACTTAGATGAACTGATACAAAGTGAAGTAAGCAGAAGCAGGAGAATATTGTATATGCTAAACAACATTGTACAGGAAAAGTGTGAATGAGTTAGTAGCTATTCTCAGCAACACGATGATTCAAGACAGTCCCAAACGACTCATGATGAAAAATGCTACTGCCTCCAGAGAAAGAACTGAGGTTGTCTGATTACACACTGAAGCATATTACTTTTCTCTTTCTTCCTTCCTTCCAATTCCTTCCTTTTTTTAATTTTATTTTTCATTTCTAACAGTTTATAACAGATAAAACAATTCCAACTTTTAGTTAGGTGATATTTTTTTTTAAAGCATTTACAATATGGACCACAAAAGAATTTTTTTTTAAACATTAACCAACTGAGACACAAATAATATATATGTTGCTAACTTCACAAGCCCTTGACCTAACTGTCTCCACAGTATTACTAAGAATTAAAGGACATGAACTTATTGTTGGTCTAAAGTCCTATGCCTAATAGGTTAATTTTAGACTTAACCTTGGATGTTCCCCTACCAATAATCTATAACTGAACAGTTCTGGTATTAAGCATCCAAACCTTTTGACTACAGGAAATTGCCACCAAGAGTAGGGACATTACAGGGATATAATATCTCCCCAGCTTCATGTCAATTCCAGGTAGGATTAGATTATCCACTTGCATTCAGTCAGGCTTAAACTCTGCCAGGTGTCAGTGGGGAAATTGAGTCAGGAGAATCCCACCTCAGCCCATGCTGAACAGCCGCTCTCCCATCCTTCCCTTGAGATCACCTATGCAGTCCATACCAGCATCTCATCAGCTTACTGGCATCATGGATTAGAGGCTCAGATTGCCTTTCTTGCTACCCATACCTGGAGTCAGACTCAGAAGAACAGTCACTTAATAGTCCCATAGCACCTAAAAATGGCAAGTTCCAATAACCAGGTTTCAAATATGATTATAATTTCACTTTGGCTAAGGAACATCTTTTGAGGCAAGTCTTAAGTGGCTTACAGGTCTTTCTATACATGTTCTAGTTCCTGATTAAATAGCAATCATAAAATCAAATTTACCATTAAAACCTTAACTTTTCCATCAATGCCAAATTTTACCCGAGGTTACTTTCCTCCAGGAAATTTAGACTGAAATTCTTTACCCCAAACTAAAGATGTCATTGATTTATTCTCAATAATTAATTCAGTCAATTGTTTTAATACTAATTGCTTTTACCTCATTTTGTAACATGTCCAATTTTTCTCCCCATCTCTCCCCTCCCCCCACCCTCTAATACCTTGTATTCTGATTACTCCTTCCCTCAATGTACCCTCCCTTCTATCACTCCCCACCCTTCCCTTATCCCCATCTTCTCTCTTTTCTTGTAGGGCAAGATAAATGTCTATACCCCATTCCCTGTAGTTCTTACTTCCTGATTATATGCAATAAAAATTCTCAACATTCATTGCTAATACTTTGAATTCCAACTTCTCTCCCTCCCCAGCCTCACTGAAAAGGGAAGCAGTTCAATACAGACTAAATATGTGTTCTTTTGCAAAAGACTTCCATAATAATGTTGTGTAATACTAATTATATTGCTCTCTGTCCTACTCTATCGCCCCTTATTTTTCCCCAATTGACCTTGTCCCTTCTCGAAAGTGTTTATTTCTAGTGACTCCCTTCTCCCATTTGCCCTCCCTTCTAACATTCCCCTCACCCCTCTTGTCACCTCCTCTCCTACTTTCCTGTGGTGTGATATAAATTTTCATATCAAATTTAGTGAGCATGTTATTTCCTCCTTCAGTCACATGTGGAGAGAGTAGCTTCATTCTTCCCCTCTCCCCTTCTCCCTTTTCTCCTCCACTGAATAAGATTTTTCTTATCTCTTTTATGAGTTATAGCCTACCCTGTTCCATTTCTCCCTTTCTCTTCCCTGTATTTTCCTCCTTCACCCCTTAATTTTTATTTTATTTTTTTGTGTGGATATCATCTTTTCTGATATAATACACCCTGTACTCTCTCTATGTGTGTGTGTATGTACAATCTCTCCATTTACCCAACTACTGAGAAAAGATTCAAGAGTTAAAAATATTTTCTTTCCATGTAGTAATATAAACAATTCAGCTTTAGAGAGTCTTTTATGATTTTTCTTTCCTGTTTACCTTTCCATGCTTCTCTTGATTCTTGTCTTGAGAAGTCAAATTTTTCTATACACATCTGGTCTTTTCCTCAATATGAATGATTGAAAGTCATCTATATCACCGAATGACCATTTATTCCCTTGAAGTATTATACTCAGATTTGCTGGGAAGGTGATTCTTGGTTTCAATCCCAGTTCCTTTGACCTCAGAAATATTTCATTCCAAGCCCTTCAATCCCTTAATGTTGAAGCTGCCAGATCCTGTGTTATCCTGATTGTATTTCCACAGTACTCAAATTGTTTCTTTCCAGCTGCTTGCAGTATTTTCTCCTTGGTCTGGGAACTCTGAAATTTGGCCACAATATTCCTAGGAGTTTCTCTGTTTGGGTCTCTTTCAGGAGGTGATTGGTGAATTCTTTCAATATTTATTTTGCCCTTTGACTCTAGGACATCAGGGCAGTTTTCCTTGATACTCTCACAGAAGATAATGTCTAGGCTCTTTTTTTTGATCACAGCTTTTAGGTAGTCCTATAATTTTTAAATTGTTTCTCCTGGATCTCTTTTCCAGGTCAGTTGTTTTTCCAATGAGATGTTTCACATTATCTTCTATTTTTTCAAATTTTTGGTTTTGTTTAACTGCTTGGTTTAACTCATAGTCATTCATTTCCCTGAGCTCAATTCTCTCTTTCAACGAATTATTTTGTTCAGTGAGCTTTTGAACCTTCTCCTCCACTTGGCTAATTCTGCTTTTTAGAACTTCCTCCTCCTCGTTGGCTTTTTGGACCTCTTTTTCCAATCAAGTTAGCCTCTTTGTAAAGCTGTTATTTTCCTCAGCATTATTTTGGTTCTCCTTCAGTAAGCCGCTGACTTGTTTTTTAAGTTCTTCTACTGCCTGAGCCCAGTTTAAGTCCCCTTTGGAGGCAGAGGCCTGGACTTCCTCTGACAGTGTGCCTTGTTCTTCCTGATCCAAAAGGATGGGGGGAGACACCTGGTCCCCAAGAAAGTAAACTTCTGCGGTCTTATTTTCCTTTTTTGGGCACTTTCCCAGCCAGTTACTTGACTTCCGAGTTTCCTCTCCACACCCACCTTGCCTCCAGTTCCACCAAGCCAGCACTGGGGGCTGAGATTCAGATGAGCTGCTCCAAACCCTCAGGGGCTTTAGGCGGGGGCAGGGCTGATGTTCAGTGTGAGGTTAAGATTCGTGGGGGCAGGGCCACCACACAAGGTTCAGTTCCCTCAGGGGGTTTACGATGAGACCTTCCACACTCCCTGCTTTGGGCGCACCCTGTCTGCTGCTGCCTCTACTGCTGCCTCCTGAGGAGGTCTGAGTTACGGGGACACCCTGATCCCTTCTTGGCCAGCCGAAAAGACCCTCTCGCTGACTTTGGCACCCGTGGGTTGAGGGATCTGCTCTGCTGCTGGAGATTCCGTCCCTGAAGCCTGCTCGGATACACTCCTTTCAATGCTGTGTGGCCAAGGCAGGGCTTCTGCTGCTCTAGAATCTGCTGAGAGTTCTTCTTTACAGGTATTTTATGGGCTGTGGAGTAAGAGCTAGCATATGTGCATCTTTCTACTCTGCCATCTTGGCTCCCTACTCCCCTTTCCTTTCTTTTTTGAGTTTTCTTGTACAAAATGACTAATACGGAAATATTTTACATGACTGCACATGTATAACCTATATCAGACTGCTTACCACCTCAGGAAGTGTGGAGAGAAGAAGAGACAGAATTTGGAACTCTAAACTTTAAAAAAAATTGTTAAAAATTGTTTTCACATGTAATTGGGGGGAAATATTAAAAAAAATAATTTGACCTAATAAAATTTATCCACCTTAATTTACTAGACATAACTAAGGTAGAATTCTGTTAAAACACAATTCATTATTATTCTGGTTCAGTATATCAATTCAAATCAAGGCCTTGAAACATCATAAACTATACCTCTCAAACAACAATCCAACTACTGAGTATCAACCATATAGCCCCAACAATATGAGCAATATAAAAGAAGCTTAAGGCAAGTCCTTGCCCTTGTTAGTCAGACAACATACATGAAACAATTACCATAAAAGTCTGCTTAAGGAAACATCAAGTGATTAGTTTGCCAACCAAAAAAATTTTTGGAAAATATAATTAAAAAATCAAGTTCTGAGGGCACAAAAATGCAGAAGATACAGGAACCCAAGGAAAACAGGAATGGGGGGAGGGAAGGAAAGGCTGGGAAAAATGGCAAGGAAAAAAATGAAAGAAATGAAGAGATTCCAAATAATGAGATCGAAAAAAGTATGTTAATTTTTAGTTGAATAGTCAAAATAGAAGTCAGACTGCCAGGGGTCGAAAGGAGTTGATTATGAAGAAAGGGAGAACTAGAGATGTAGCCTTTGTGCTCAAATACCACTGTAATAAAAAATAAAATCTAAGCAGTGGCTACATTGTGGAGGGGGGAGGCCCTCAAAAGAAGTGAGAGAAACTCTCTGCTAGAGGGCTACTTTGCTTTAATTTAACAAAACTGCAGTGAGGTACTTTCTTATATTTATGCATAGAAGTTCAGAATCCTCAAGTCAGTTCTATGGGATTAATAAACTTGGCTCATTAATCAGTTTAATTCAACCAAATAAAAATAACCATAGTGTTGCATACTTTATAAACATATTACATCAAATAAAATACTTTACTTACCATAACTAATTAGCAAAAGCACAAAGGGAATATTTTTAAATAAATTCATTATTGATTGTTTATAGGAATATTCTGGGGGATCATATTGGAGAACTGCTTGAGATTCACTTGGTGGAAATGGAGGCTTTTCTTTGAATGCTAGAAAAAGAAAAAGGTCAACAGTTATTATATTGATGAGTGTGATTAAAGGTCTCTGATCATTTCTGACTTAATGATTAAAAGAAACCCTTTTAGTAAAGTTTCTCATTTTTACCTAATTATTTATGAGATAGAATAATTTTAACTCTTTTGCCTGAGTTTATGCATATTTGTTCCTCCAGGGATAAGAGAACTGGCCATTTTACCCAAATGCACTGAGAAAACACCAAAGTCATCCCATGGTTTTGCTGAATAGCTATGCTATTCAGTATACATTAAATGAAGAATTTTTCATTTTATTTCTTGACTCAATTAATTTTGTTAGTCAAGTTTCAGATTTAAACAAGCCTATATACATCCACACTTCTGTTAAATGATGTGAGTTGGTAAACTTCATGTATAAGGGAAGCACAGGATCTTGCTAACCTCCTGTGTAATTAATAGAAAATCCAGAGGCTGGGCTGAGGGTACTAAAAAATATGATACATTTGGTGACAGGTACTGATAATACTAGTCTACTAGACCATGCTGATGGAATTGCAAGAAATAATCTCTAGTATAGAGTGAGGATATCTTATTATCTTCTGCCTTCTCAACTGCAATATGGGCAATAAAAGGTATGAATATCATTAGACTTCCCACCCAACTTTCTGTAAGAAGAGGATGGATAAGATTTCTTTAGATAAGAGAATATATGTTAGGAGATAAGGTGAACAGGTAAAATTTGGGTGGGAAAAATTCAATATTGATAGAATTAAAAATAAATTCAATAATGTGAAAAAGGGAAAAGAAAAAAACATTACCAATGGATTTTTTTTGGGGGGGAGGGGAACTGTGAATAATAATTCTCTTTCTAAAACAGTTTAAGTATATAGCTGCCTAGGAGGCAGGAAAATGAGCTAGATAATGTTTCAAAAGTTTTTTCTAACCCTAGAATTCTTCAAAATTTCTGTTTGAAAATAAAGGTTTATTAAGGCTCCAAAAATTGATTCACTAAAACCAAAGCTGTCTAACTAATCTAGATGTCTATTCCTGACAGTTCTTATATAAATTATGTAGCAAACAACTTAAAGATATTTAATCTTCACTGTCCTTACATTAGAGTATGTAAAATGTTTAAACTGTTACTGTTTTTTTTTTCCTTTTACTCTATTTAGTTCTTTCACTGATGGAGAAATCTGTTGTCACTCTTTGCAAGTCTCTCATTAGATTCTCGTTAGATGGAAGTGTCCCATCTTACTGTCACTGGTAATATGTAATTCACGACTATACACTAGACTTCTAGAATTAGAAAACTGCACACTTATGAAGCAGTAAGCTTTCTGAGTTAATTATAGCAAAATGAAGGTCTGGATAGTTCTCTATCTTCTATCTCAAAAAGAATCTTTTACTCTAAATGTTAATCGCATTGAATTTATTGTCTTGAGAACTTACGGATGCTAACCCATAACCACTGGTGTTATGGTAGGACATTAGTGTCCTCTACATCCTGGCCAACGAGGGGAACTAACTCCCCTAGACTCTGCTGTCCATACTCTTTACTTAAGAAAAAAAAAACCAGAGAGAGAAAAGAAAACCTGGGCAATGGCATCCAATTCTATTACTGGGATAAAGGAAAAGGTAGCTTTGTAAAACCTACTGGGCTGAAATAGGGGTAGTTCTACCACTGACTCCAATCCTCGCCTTTCTCTTTTCCTCGCCTCAACCAACACCAGCTGTGGCTAAGGTGTGCTACCTAGGACTAAGGGGTAAAGGACAACAAGTGTCCCACATCTTGCATTAGTACCCAGGAGAGAACCCAAAACTTAACGCACGACCAGTCCCTCTCCTCCCAAGCTGCACAGCTCCAAGTTACGTTTCCCTGGGCAAGGTATGAATATGTCACTGTTTGTTATTTGCCTAAAACAAGTATTAAATACTGTTTTCAAGATAAATATTCCTTAGTACTTAAGGAATTTTCAAAAGAAGCCTTCTGTCTTACCCTGACTACTTGAACTACCTTTGGATCCAATAAAATTTTATAGTTACCATTAGAAGTTTATTATCATTTTGCATGTATACCTTAAAAGGGGAAAGCAAGCACATATCAATTATGAACATGTCACTGTTGTATCTCTGTCAATATGACACAACAGAAGAAGCACTAGAGAGAGAGTTCACGCATCCCATTTGTGTTGTTCATTTACTCATAGGACTTTGGGCAAGTCATTTAATTTCTCTGGACCTCAGTTTGTTCATCTGTAAAATGAAAAGGCTAGTTCTACTAGGTTGAAATAGGGATAGTCAGTTCTACTACTGACTCCAAACTTTTGTTTTCTCCCTCTGCTAATACCAGCTCTCGCTAAGGTGTGCTACCTATGACTAAGGGGTAAAGGACAAGGTAAAAATGAATAGCTAAGGTTCCTCTCAGTTCTAACTCTGTGACCTATGTAGAAGTTATAGAGCAAAACAGAGCTGGAGCACTGTAGACACATAATAGAAGTTTGTGGGTTCTTTGAACATTAATGTGTTTAAATGCATTACTGTTTTTGATTAGGTATAACTGCTTATTATCTTTCAACTATTCCAAATATTAATATGTAGTAACTAAAGAGATTTGCACCCTAAAGACTTGTAAATACCATGATTAACTCTAATAAGTGCAGCTTTCTATTACCTGTGCAGAATCAGCCCTACATGCATTTGCATCATCACTTATAAAACATGTTATCTATAGACCTCACATTAGAACAGGAAGGCAGCACAGATTAAACTGAAAACAATATGCTGACACCTCACAATACACAGTGGAATTAGCTCAAACAAGTCCCTCCAGGTCCAGTCATGAAATCTTCCTTTTCTTATCTCCTCTTCTAGTCCACACGCTCCATGAGGGCAAGGGTCATGTACTACTTTATCTGCCTCACTGCCTGCCACAGGGCTTTGAGCATTGCTGAAGCTCAAGAAACTTGTTAAATTTTTTTAATGGTCAAAAGTGGATTAGTTCTCCATCTTTCTAAAGGAATTTAATTGCTGAAAATGCCAGATAAATCTTATCCCAATATTATTTCACAGACTCAAACAAACAGGGGCCATTAAACCACATATAAGGCATGGCTGGTTGGTTGTTGTCCTTTGTCTTTAAAGAGGACCAAAATGACATCATCATTGTAAAATGAAATTTCATTGTGTCCGACTGTGGCTGATCACACCAATACGAGCTCAAAATGCTCTACTACAGGCTGTATGAATATTTGGTGTGGATATCCCAAATTTACGCATCCTGTGTTTACTTTGTGCTGTCTCAATTCTGCTTTGCTCAAAGAGCACAGCACCTTTTCTTATGTGGGCACACCATGCTGAGCAGTCCTGTGCCAGGGTTCCATGTTGCACAGATGAATCCAAAGTTCTTGAGAGTGACTTAGAAAATGACATAATAACATTACCTATATTTTATTGTCTATTTCCCAATTACAGTCTAATCTGATTCAGCCTGTACTCAGGAGTGTTGAAGGCTGCATGCTTGATAGCTCTGTTCTAAACTATTAAGTCATCTGATTCTTACCTCATCTCTGCCTATGCTTACTCCTTCAATTTCTTATTCTCTTCTTATTGCATGACTCGGAGTTCTAGAACTATATCAAATGATAATGGTGACAAAAGATAATCCTTTCTTTATTCCCAATCTTACTAGAAAGGCTTCTAGTACTTCTCCATTACAAATGATAACTTTTGGTATCTGTTTATCAGGGTTTTTAAAACAATTCCTGTAATTTTCAGTGTTTTTTTAAATGGATAAATTAGTACTACATATTATCAAGTCTTTTTTTCTGTATTTCTATACCCATGCAATTTTTATAGCTTTATTATAGATATTATCTCTTATATTTACATAGCTTTCCTAATTATGAATCATCTCTACGTTCCTGGTAAAAAACCTGGCCATACTGAATACTCTCTTGAATATGTTGCAGTAGGGCTTTCTTTCTCTTCCCTCTCCACCTCATCCCCTTTTTAGATTTCAGGTCCTTATTTCTCTCATCGATGGAGTTTCATAAGGTACCTTCTCTCTCTTTTAACAAATTTATATAATATAGGAATTAATCATCATTTGAATATCTGATAGAATTCATTTGTAAATCCATCGAGGCAGATGGATTTTTTATTTCCCCTTCAGGACATGCTTTCTATCCACTCTTCTACTGTAACTCTTAATGTCTTACATGCCATGAGAAGTCTATTCTTTTGATAGGGTCCGATGGAGTACACAGTCCATTTGGGCAGCAGGTATTTTCAATGATTACAATGTTCTGCCAATTCTTTTTTCTACTTGTACTACAAAATTAATTTTACACCTAACATCAAAATTTTAAAAACATGTAACATTAAAATTACAAATTATGTAAACACATAAGCTGTTACTTTCTCACATTATCCATATTAAGACAAGCATTTGGAAATAGGAAGAATGTAAGATAAGCGTTTTCATATTAATAATAAAAAGTACAAAAAGAATTATTTTTAAAGGCATAGAAAAATATCTTAATTGAATTGGAAAGCCATAAATAAGTAAGCAAATTTTAAAACCACTACCATAAAAGCAGATTTCTAAATTATATCTTTTCCCAAGTAAAAATACAACTTCCTAAGGCAGCAAGAACAGGTCATAAATAATTATATATTCTATTTCATTCCTTTTTAATATGCTCACATGATAGAAGGTTGCAATCCTCAAACTGATAGAAGGATTCTGCACATGAAGTGATGGGAAACCCAACGCAAACTGATGATTCTGCATACTTAACATACTTAACTGCCATGACTATCTATAGTTTTTAATCAGTCTTATGGAAACCTGAGGATGTGGATTGCACCTCCTGGACCCCCAATTTTCATTTATGGAGACAGTCTACGAAGAAGCATTCTGTATGGTCTCCAGCCAAACATGTTTGTGAGTATTTTCCATAAAGTAGTCTTTCATTGGTGTTATGTTCACAGTGAGAAAATTAGAATATGGACAGACATGTAAAAATCAAATTCACATTAAAATGACAGGAATTTACAACAGAGAATCATTTTTATTCATACTTCTTTCTTCAATTAGCAAATATTTATTAAGTTCCTCAGAATGGTATAGAAGGAAAAGTGTTGGATTTAGGGTCAAAAGACCTGGGTTCAAATTATAGCCCTGCCACTTAATATGTGTGTGACCATGAGAAAGTCACTTAACTCAGTTTTCTCATCAGTAAAATGAGGTGATTGGATTACACAGCACTGAAGGTCTCTTTTAGCACTATTATGCTTCTGAGTTACTACAGGCCCAATGCTGTGATTTTCTCTTTGAATTTCATTGATAGAAGTTCACAGTAATTTAACAAGTATCACTGATTCTTTCCCCTGAAGTCACAGAATTGTTTCCCCTTAAAAAAAACAACAACAAAAAAACCAGAAACTTTAAAAGCCAACCTTCCCAGAGCTTCTTCCCAACTGATGGTGGCAGTTTGCAGCTGATTTTGACTGACTGCTTCAATGCAGGACCAGAAGAGATGGAGAACACTCAGTGATGAATGTCTGCAGCAGCCCGAGTGGCCTAACAAGCAGATATTTGCCACAGTTGGAAAGTCTGACCAACAACCTGCTGCTGCCCAAGATTTGCCCAACATTTTCAGATTCAGGTAACGTTAAGGGGAGGATTGGGAGGGGAGGGCAGGGAGAGACAAGAGGTTTCCTGGAAAGGATTACCATTAATGGAAGAGAGAGGTCCATATATATATAACACTTCAAAAATAATGCACAAGTCTGACCCAGAGCAGGTTAGCATAAGATGAAAATATTAGAGGAAAGAAGAAATGGCCAGAAGGCAAAAATCTTTAAAATAAGCAGGTTAGCAGGATGAACTGAAAAATTAGTGGAGAGATACAAGATTAACTAGACTTACAATTCAGTGTATTATTAAAAAGATTAAACTGAGTAAAAAGTATTGCTGGAGTTAATGTCATGGCATTTCAAAAATAAGATCTATGTATGACATGAACCAAAAGCAAGCAAGTGACATCTGAGATATTGTGAATAAGAAACTTCAATAGATGATCATTTTTTTTTACATTCTTCTACTACATTCACTCTACTTAAATTTTGGGAAAAATAAGTTTGCTTACCAATTACTGTTAGTATGAATAAAAATGTGGCAACTGATGCTGTTCCATAGAACATGACGCTGATGTTGTGTGCCATGAGAACAGTGTCATTCTTTGTGTTGGGCACCAAAACTGGTGGTAACAAAAAGCCAACTGCAACACCGAGCTATAAAATATATAGTAAAATAAATGGTTGTTAAAAACTGTTCATCACAGATTTTTTTCCTAATTTTGCAAATATGCTGAAATTTAACAGAATATCAGTGTTAAGAGGAGTTACTGACAACTCACATCTGCTTTCTTTCTATAATGTTTTCCATAATAAAAGATAATTATCCTAAACCTAACTTAAAATAGGAAAACATTCTTTTTTAAAAATGTACTTTAGCCAACTCCATGGAACAAATCCAGTAACTTTTACTTCCATTACTTGATTTTAGACACCCAAAAGCCAGTTTTATTTTCTGATTGGAAGTGCTGCCAGTTTGAATTCTCAGTTTATCATCGAATCTCAGATTTTAGAGTTGAAAGGTATTCATACAAGAAAAATAATTCCCTCTAGAATACAATATACTCAAAAAGTAGTCATCCATACTTTGACTGGAGACTTCCAAAGAAGAGGAACCCATTATTTCAGCCTGTTCTATTTTTCTGATCAACCAATCCTCTTGTGGAGTTAACTTGAGGTCCCTTCAGTATCCTAGATACACTTGGCAAGACACTCTTCAACTTATCCATGTTCCTCCTAAAGTGTGGGGGCCAGAACTGAACACAGTATTACGGATGTGGTCTCACCAGGGCAGAAGACATGAAGATAATTGCATCCGGCTGTCCTTGGACAGATAAGTGAGCAGACAAAAAATCAAATATAATGATTTAGTTTATATAGGTGAACTCTTAGTGTAAGTTTAATGGTCACTTTTAAGTAGTTTTGAGTTTTAGAGTTGGAAGAAATTTCATCAATCATTTTAAAGAATCATTATGGAAGTGGAAGGAATGCAGGTCTTGGAATTAAGAAGTTCAAATCCTACTTTTACTAGTTATACAATTTTGGGTAAGGTACCTCTATGCTCCTCAGTTTAGTCATGTGTAGAATAGGGGTAATATCTGTAATACATTCTCTTATGGGGTTATCATACAAAGTAATCTTAATCAATTATTAAGGACTTACTACGTGCCCAGCACTGTGCTAAGTGCTAAAGAAACAAAAAAATGCTCCTTAAGGGCATGGACCTTATAGTCTAATGGAGAGACAACATGCAAGTAAAGCAAGCTATGTACAGGATAAATAGGAAATAACTGTCAGAAGGCAGGCACTACAATGAAGAGGGGCTGAGGAAGGTTTTTTGTAGAAGGTGTATTTTAGTTAGGTAATCTATATAAAAATCTCATAAATATCAGGTCCCCTAATTTTATGGATGAGAAACTTCTGCTCAAAAAGGTTAGTGAGATGCCCAAAGGTCACACAGGGAGTTAAGACACTCCTTAAGGTCATGCCAAGATGGCAAAGGAGAGACGGCAGCCCAGGCAAATTCTATCAACATTCTCTCCCAGACAAATTTAAAATAGCGGTTCAAATCAAATTGTGGAATAGCAGAGTAAACAAAAGGTTGGGGTAAGACATTTTTCTAGCTTAAGACAACTTAGGAGGTCAGCAAGAGAGGTGACAGGGTTGGGACTGTCTCAGAATACACATGGAAGCAGCACCAGAAGATGACCTTGGAGGAGACTGCAACAGCACAGCAGCTTGGGAGCTCTCAGCCCAGAAATGGGAAGGAAGTCAGATAACTTGTCAGAAAGAGATCAGGGAGGCACTGACTGATAACTTTATTGCCCATACAGAGTTCTGGGTTTTATTTCCAGGGTAAAGAAGAGTGCTTGTCGCTGGTCACAAGGGAGCAAGTACCCTGGTCACAGTTCCAGAGTAGAGTGGAGTGCCTATGGCTATGGGAGAGCAGGGGCCCTGGTCACAGTTTCAAAGCAAAGAGGAGTGCTACTGCTTGTGGCTGTAAGGCAGCAGGGATTCTCCCTGGTTAAAGACCAGAGTGAAGACAAGGAGATCAGTGACTCTATGCATACCTCTGCAAATCCACACCCCTTGGAAGCACCAAAAACTTGCTGACCCCCAGGACTAGCTCTAAAAAACCTTGAAGCTTGGGGCAGATGAACAGATCCCTACTTTAACAAAAAGTTAAAAGTCAAGAAATAGGCCAGAAAAATGACAAACAACAAAAAAAACTTGACCACAAAAAGCCAGTACGGTGGCAGGAAGTCCAACACAAAAACTCAGAAGATAACAATGTGAAAACAGCTATCAAAAAAAGCCTCAAAGAAAAATGCTAACTAGACCCAAGCCCAACTAGAATTTCTGTAAGAGTTAAATAAATAGATGAGTGGTAAAAGAAAAATTGAGAAAATAAATGACAGGGATGAAAGAAAATAATGAAAGAGAAATTAACAGCTTGGTAAAAGAGGCACTAAAACAATGAAGAAAATAACACACATACACACACTCAGTGGGGTAGAGAAATATATCTTATCCAAAAGGGAAATAGGAGGGGAAGGGGATAAGTGAAAGAGGTGGGGGAGGGGTAAGAGAATAATAACAAAGAGGTCAGATTAAGGGAGGTAACAGTCAGAAGCAAAACAGACTTTTAAGGAGAAGAAGATAGAGAGAAAATGATAAACAGAAGGAAATGGGATGGAGGGAAATACAGTTAGTAATCATAACTGTGAATGTGAATGGGATGAGCTCACCCCATAAAACAGAAGCAGATACCAGAATGGATTAGAAACTAGAATTCAACAATATATCATTTAAAAGAGACACACCTGATACAAAAAGACACCCACAGAGTTAAAATAAGGGGTAGAACAGAATCTATTTGCTCAAGCTGAAGTTAAAAAAAAAAAGGCACAGGTAGCAATTATGATCGCAGACAAAAAAAAAGCAAAAAGAGACCTAATTAAACGATAATCAGAGAAACTCTCTTTTCCTAAAAGTATCATAGACAATGAAGTAATATCAAAAAAAATTTATGGCAAGTTTCTCTGATAGACCTAATTTCTCAAATACATAGGGAAATGAGTCAAATTTAGAAAAATAACAGCCATTCCCCAACTGATAAATGGTCAAAGGACCTGAAGGTTTTCAGAAGATGAAATCAAAGCTATCTATAGTCATATAAAAAATGCTCTAAAGCAATAATGATTAGAGAAATGCAAATTAAAATAACTCAAAGGTACCACTTCACACATCAGACTGGCTAACAGACAAATTTGAGAGGGGATAAAGCAAAATAGGTACATGAATGAACTGTTGTGAAGTAGTGAACAGGTCCAACCACTCTGAAGAATGATTTGGAACTCTGCCCAAAAGGCTATTTAAAAAGTGTGCATACCCTTTGACCCAGCAATACCACTACTACGTTTGTACCCCAAAGAAAAAAGAAAAAGACCTATATATACAAAAATATCTATAGCATCCCCTTTTGTGGTGGTAAAAAATTGGAAATTAAAGAGATATTCACCAACTAGGGAATGGCTGAACAAGACGCGGCACATTATTGTGATGGTGTACTATTGTGCTGTAAGAAATGATGGTAAGATGATTTCAGAAAAACATGAGAAGACCTTATGTGAAATGATACAAAGTGAAGTGAGCAGAACCAGGAGATCACTGTATATAATAAAAGCAAAACTGTAATATGGTCAACTGGGAAAGACTTACTCTGATCAACAGGGAAAGATTTAGATACTCAACATAAGACAATTCCAAAGGACTCATGGTGAAAAATGCTATCCACCTCCAAAGACAGAACCGATGAATTGTGAGCACATACTGAAGTATAATTTTTCACCTTTTTTGTGATATGGCTACTAGGAAATCTGTTTTGCATGATTTCACATGTAAAACTGATAACAGACTGCTTGCCTTCTCATTGGACGGGTGTGGGAAGGGGTACTCTGGAACTCAAAATAAACAAAAAAATGCTATAAATGAATAGCAATTTTGAGTGGTTCTTTTGAGACAATCCATTTAAAAAGGAGTAGCTAGGCTGTGCAGTAGATAGAACATTAGGCCTGGAGTCAGGAAGACCCCGAGTTTAAATCTAGCTTCAGATACTTACTAGCTAGTAGTTATAGCAAGTAACTTAATCCTGTTTGCTTCCATTTTCTCATCTGTAAAATGAGCTGGAAAGAAATGGCACACTACTCCAGTATCTTCACCAAGGAAACACCACATCGGGTCCTGAAAAGTTGGTTGTGAGTTGGGACACCACTGAACAACCTCTACCGAAAAGAAAAAGACCTCCTCCCTCCTTCATGGATGAGAAAATTTCAGCTCAAAAAGGTTAGTGACATGCCCACAGGTCACACAATGAGTAGAAGGTGCACCCCTCATTTTATAGATGAAAAAATTTCATCTCAAAAAAGTTAGTAAAACAAGCTGTGGCTTATGATCATAATGAACTATTATTGTGCTGTAAGAAATGACAAGCAGGATGACTTCAGAGAAACCTGGAGAGACTTCCATGAACTGATGCACAGTGGAGTGAACAGACCCAGGGGAACGTTGTTACACAGTAACAGCAACAGTGTTCTATCAAGAGCTGGGAAGGACTTAGCTATTCTCACCAGCACAAAGACGGGGGACAATCCCAAAGGCCCAGTGATGAGGCGTACTACGTACCTCCAAAGGAAGGGCTGATGGACTGAATAGGACGGAAACAGCTATTTTTTACTTTTCTCCCCCTTATTCGGATCCTGTACCAAATGACTAATATGGAAACCTTTTACACCTGTGACCGCTTACCGTCTCAGGGAGGGGCGGAGGGAGGGAAAGAATGTGGAACTCAAAACTTTAAAAGTTAGTGGCACGCCCCCAGGTTACAGAGTGAGTTTAAGAGCCGCCCCCCCCCACCCATGATGAACGAGGAAATTTCACACAGGGACCGTAAGGAGGCCCCTTGGGTCCGCAGGGGGTGCCGTGCCACGCGTCCCCTCCGCGCCCTCCTTACCTGGTTCCCCAGCACGGCCGTGGCACAGGCGGTGGACACCTCCCGGGGCCCGAACCACACGGAGGCTACGTGCGAGGGCAGGCCCAGGATGAACACCTGCGCCACGGAGCACAGCAGCTGGCCCAGCATGGTGACCCAGTAGAGGTGCGGGGCCACGCTGCCGCACTTGACCCAGGCGCCCAGGGCGTTGAGGCCCGAGCCCAGCAGCGCGGTGAGGCGCAGGCCGCCCCAGTCCAGCAGCCAGGCGGCGGGGAAGATGAGCGGCACGTAGACCAGCATGTAGACCATGGACAGCCAGTCGATGTCCGTCAGGGGCACGCCGTAGAAGTGCTCGAACACGTTGCTGATGATGCTGTACTGGATCCACTGGAAGGCGTTGACCAGCGAGTACAGGCTGAAGACGAGCAGCACGGCGAAGCGCCGCGGGGACAGCGCCGTGCGCACCGCGCGGGACCCCCGCTGCGCCCCGGCCTCGGCCTCGCCGCCGCCGCGCTCCAGCAGGGGCGCCAGCCGGGCCTGGGGCTCCTCCTCCTCCTCCCCGGCCCGGGACTTGTCCGAGGCGGGCGCGGCGGCGGCGGCGAGCAGCGGGTCCCCGTTCGCCGCGGCCTGGACGCTTCCATTCGCCCGCTTGCCCTCCAGCTCCCCCTCGTCAGTTAGGCGGCCGCTGGCGAGGGAAACCCCGACCTCCCGCTCCGCCGCCGCCTCGGTCATGTCCCTCGGGGCGCCCGGTCGGGCAGCACGCGGCCCCGGGCCGCTCCGGCCCCCGCCCCCTTCCCGGAACCTGAACCGGCGGCCCGCGAAGGTCGACCGACTAGGACCACAGCGGGGGACTGCCTCCACCCACTGAGCGCCCAGGGAAAACCGGGCTCCAAAGAGGGCCGCCCCGGCTGTCCGCCCCGGCCAATCAGCGGGCTGCTCGTCTTCGCGCTGGGCCAATCCAAGCCGCCGAAGGAGGGCTAGGCCAAGAGTGGGGAATGAAAGGACTCGGGCTGTGGGAAGACAAGAGTCGAGCGTGACTCGCAGCTTCCGAGCCCGGGAGAGAATGAGTAGCCCGAGGAAAGGCGTGGAGGGCGCGGTAGGGAGGGAAGTGCTAGGCCGGGAATCCGGGGTATGTGCCACAGGGAAGGGGGGTGGAGGAAGTGGGGGAGGGGGGAGGAGAAAGGGACCCAGAGAGGCCGAGACTGGACGAGCGCAGGAGGGGCCGGACCGGGGTTCTAGTCTGGGCTCCGCAGTGTTTACGGAGCGTGCGGACGTGGGCGCCGCGAGGCTGGACCGAGCCTGTGGCCTGACCTGGTGGAGGAGGAGGGGCAGCGTTTTCTCCGCTTCCAGTTCTTGTTGTTTTCTTTGTTTCTTTGGTCTGCCCCCCCTTCCTCTCCCTTTCCTTCCTCGCTTCTCTCTGCCGCCCTCTCTGTCTCCCTCTCTCCCTCTCTGTCTCTCTCTGTCTTTCTGTCTCTGTCCCTTTGTCTCTCTCCCTCTCTCTGTCTTTCTCTGTCTCCCTCTCCCTCTCTCTCCTTCCCTCTCTGTCTCTCTCTCTCTCCCTCGCTCTGTCTCTGTCTATCTTTCTGTCTCTCTCTGTCCCTCTTTCCCTCTCTCTCTCTCTGTGTCTCTCTCTGTCTCTGTCCCTCTGTCTCTCTCTCCCTCTCTCTCTCTCTGTCTGTCCCTCTGTCTCTCTCTCCCTCTCTCTTTCCCTCTCTCTCTCCCTCTCTCTGTCTTTCTCTCTGTCTCTGTCGGGCCCTGCCTCTTTCTCTTTTCTTCCTCCCTCCCCCCCACTTCAAGAGTCCTGCCTACTTTGTGCAGGAAGACTCCCTCCCTCCTGTTTCTAATCCTCCCCAGCCTTGTGTGCAGTCTCAAGAGCAGTTAGCAGTTCTTGTCAAACAGTGAATTTGACAAAGACCGCTGGGAAAACTGGATGACAGTCGGGCAGAAACTGGGCATAGAGCAATGCTGACACCATACACAGGAATAAAGTCCAAACATACATGACCTGGGTATAAAGACTGATACTATAAACAGATTAGGGGAGCAGGGAATAGTTTATTTGTCAGACTTAACGACAATGGAGAAATTTTTGACCAGACAAGAGATAGAGAACATTATGAAGTGCAAAATAGAGAATTTTGATTACATTAAATTGAAAAAAATTTTGCACAAACAAACCCAGTGCAACCAAGATTAGGAGGGAAGCAGAAAACTGGGTAAGAATTTTTGCAGCTAGTATCTGTGATAAAGGCCTCATTTCTAAAATATGTAGAGAACTGAGTCAAATGTACAAGAATACAAGTCATTTCCCAGGTGACAAATGGTCAAAAGGATACGAACAGGCAGTTTTCAGAGGAAAAAGTTAAAGCTCTATACAGTCATGTGAAAAAATGCTCTAAATCACTATTGATTAGAGAGATGCAAATCAAAACAACTCTGAGGTAACACATCACACCTATAAGATTGGCTAACATGACAAAACAGGAAGATGATAAATGTTGGAGAAGATGTGAGAGAGTAGGAACATTAATTCATTGTTGGTGGAGCTCTGAGTTGATCCAACCATTCTGGAGAGCAATTTGGAACTATGCCCAAAGGGCTACAAAAATGTGCATACCCTTTGACCCAGCAATATTGTTTCTAGGATGGTATGTCAAAGAGATCATAAAAATGGTAAAGGGCCCCACATGTACAAAAATATTTATAGCAGCTCTATTTGTGGTGACCAAAAACTGGAAGTCGAAGGGATGCCCATCAATTAGGGAATGGCTGAGCAAGTTGTGATGTATCAATGTGTGTGTGGAGCCAAGATGGCAGAAAAAGTTAGCAACTCACTTGAGCTCTCCCCCAAACCCCTCTGAACACTTTTAAATAATGCCATAAAACAATGCCTGAGATAGCAGAACCCAGAGAAGGACAGGGTGAAATAATTTTCCAGCTATAGCTTAGAAAGTCAGCAGGAAAGATCTGCTATGCCTAAGTGAGAGTGGAGCACAGTGCAGCACAGGCTGCACCAGCACAGACTCAGCCCCCAGCAAACTAAGAACTAGCCTTGGGAGCCTTGAATCAGCAGCAGTAGCTGCTTCTGGAGCTCTCAGTTCACAGATGGTAAAGGAGTCAAACAGCTGGTTAGACAGGTCTCTTTACTAACACTGTGCAGGACTGTTTGCCCATACCCAGATCTAGGTCACAGTTCTGGATGGCAGTCCCAGGGCAAGAAAGAGCACTAGCACACCAAAGCTTATGACCACAATGGAGAAGGGACCTGGTCACTGTCTCAGGGCAGAAAAGAGTACTTGTGGTCACTCACAGACCAGAGCACAGGCCAGGTAACACCTCTCTTTAGGTCATATCACCATGGAAGAACTGAAAACTTACAGGTCCCTAGAATTATCTCGGAAAACAGCTGTCCAAATCCCCTGAAGCCTAGGACAGTATGCCCCCACCCTGGAAGCAGAGCCCTACTATAACAAAGAGTTAAAAATCAAGAAATAGGCTAGGTTCAATAGACTTAGCTCTCCTTAGCAATGCAAGGATCTAAGACAGCTCTAAAAGACTCATGATGGAAAATTTTCCTCTCATTGGCTCTAATCTTTCTTTACAACATGACTATTGTGAAAATAAGTTTTATATGAATATATATGTAGAGTCTATGTAAGACTGCAAGCTGTCTTGGGGAGAGGGAGAAAATTTAGAACTCAAAATCTTATAGAAGTGAATGTTAAAAGCTAAATATAAATATAAGAAAATGAGCAAACAACAGGAAAAAATTCTGACCATAGAAAGATACTGTGGTGACAAGGAAGATCAAAACATACACTCAAGAAGATAACAAAGTCAAATTTCACACAAAGTCAAGAAGATAACAGAGTTAAAAGTTCCTACATCAAAAGCCTCCAAGAAAAATATAAATTGGTCTCATGTCATGGAAGAGCTCAAAAAGGATTTTGAAAATCAGGTAAGAGAGGTAGAAGAAAAGTTGGGAAGAGAAATGAGAGTGATGCAGGAAAATCATGAAAAACAAGTCAATAGCTTTGGAGGCACAAAAAAGTAATGAAGAAAATAACACCCTAAAGAATAGACTAGGTCAAATGGTAAAAGAAGTACAAAAAGTCAATAAAGAAATACCTTAAAAAACAGTACTGGTAAAATGGAAAATGAGGCACAAAAATTCACTGAAGAAAAAAACTTTTTAAAAAGTAGAATTGGCTAAATATAAAAGGAGGTACAGAAGATCACTGAAGAAAATAATTTTTAAAAAATTAGAATTGAGCAAATGGAAGCTAGTGACTATGAGAAATCAAGACACAAACAAAATCAAAAGAATGAAAAAAAAATAGAAGACAATGTGAAACATCTCAATGGAAAAACAACTGATGTGGAAAACATAAGGAGACATAATTTAAAAATTATGGGACTACCAGAAAGTCATGATAAAAAAAGCACCCAGACATCATCTTTCAAGAAATGATCAAGTAAAACTTCCCTGGCAATCTACAACCAGAGGATAAAATAGAAATTGAAAGAATCCATTTATTACCCCTTGAAAGAGATCCTCAAATGAAAATTACTCGGAATATTGTAGCCAAATTCCAGAGCTCCCAGGTCAAGGAGAAAATATTGCAAGCACCCAGAAAGAAACAATTCAAGTATTATAGAGCCACAGTCAGGATAACACAAGATTTAGCATCTTCTACCTTAAAGTATCTGAAAGTTTGGAATATAATATTCTAGAGGGCAAAAGAGCTAGGCTTACAACCAAAAATCACTTCCCCTGAAAAACTCAGTATATTCCTTTGGGGGGGTGGGTAATGGAAATTCAATGAAATAGAGGACTTTCAAACATTCCTGATGAAAAGACTGGGGCTGAATAGAAAACTAGACTTCTAAATACAAGAAGCAAAAGAAGTATAAAAAGGTAAACGGGAAAGAAAAATCATAAAGGATTAAATAAGGTTAAACTGTTTATATTCCCTAATGGAAAAATTATATTTATAACTCCTAAAAAAACTTTCTTATTATTAGGGCAGTTAGAAGGATTATACATAGACAAGAAAGCAGAGGTACAAGTTGAATATGATGGCATTATTATCTAAAAACATAAAGTTAAGGAATGAGACAGAAGGAAAGGGGAAAGGGGGAGGTAGAATGGGATAAATTATGAGATATAAAAAAGGTCTCAAAGAGATTTTACAGTGGAGGGGAAAATAGGGGAAGGAAGGAAGGAAGGTCCATGCACATGCACCAATGCATCAAAATTGACTCAAAGAGGGAATTATATACACACTCAGTTGAGTGAAGGATCTATTTTACCATACAGGAAAGTAGGAATGGAAAGGGATAAGAGAAGGGGCAAGGAGGGAAACTAATAGAAGGGAGGGCAATTTTGGAGAGATACAATTCAGAAGCTTTTGAGAATTCAGAAGCTTTTATGAGTAAAAGGAAAGAGAGAGAGAGAAACAGAATGTAGGATAAACAGGGAAAATAGGGTGGAATGAAATACATAGTTGATAAGCATTACTTTGAAAAAAATTTCACAGTAAGTTTCTCTGATAAAGACTTTCTCAAACATAAAGAAAACTGAGTCAAATTTATAGAAATAAGAATCATTCCTCAATTGATAAGTAGTCATAGGCTATAAACAGGCAGTTTTCAGACAAAGTAATCAAAGCTATCTATAGTCACATAAAAAAATGCTCTAAATCAATATTGAGAGAAATATAAATTAGATCAATTATACTTATTAGATTGGCTAATATACCAGAAAAGGAAAATGACAGATGTTGGAGGGGATTGGGAAAACTAAAACACTAATATTGATGAAGTTGTATCCTTATTCAGGCATTCTGGAGAGTGGAACTATGCCCAAAGGACTATAGCAATGCATATCCTTTGACCAAGCAGTATCACTACTAGGTCTTTATCCCAAAGAGATACAAAACACAAAGGAAAAGGACTTATGCATACAAAAACACTTATAGCAGCTTCTTTAGTGCTGGCAAAGAACTGGAAACTGAGGGGATGCCCATTAATTGGGGAATGGCAATTCCCCAAGTTGTTGTATATGATTATGATGGAATTACTATAGTACTTTAAAAAATGATGAGTAGGATGCTCTCAGAAAAGCATGGAAAGACTTGTATGAACTGATATAAAGTGAAATGAGCAGAACCAGAACATTGTACACAGTAACAGCAATATTGTATGATGGAAAACTATCAATAACTTAGCTATTCTCAACAACACAATGATCCAAGACAATTCCAAAGGACTCATGATGAAAGGTGCTATCCATCTCCAGAGAAACAATTGACAGAGCCTGAATGCAGATCAAAGATACTTTTTCTTTATTTTTCTTTTTTTTTTGTCTGTTTTCTTTCACAGAATGATTTACATGGAAATGTGTTTTGCATGATTACACATGGTATAACCTATGTCAAATTGCTTGCCTTCTCTATGAGGGGAAGCAGAGAGGGGAAAAGGAAGAGAATTTGAAACTCCAAATTTGAAGAAAAAAAGTTAAATTGTTTTAACATGAAATTGGGGAAAATAAAATATTAAGAATTTAAAAAAAATAGAACTCATTACCTTCTCCCCTAAACGTGCCCTTATTTCTGTGGAGGGCAGCATCACTACCTAGTCACCCAGTTATGCAGCATCAAAGTCATCTTGAACTCTTTACTCTCCCTTACTCTGCATTGCAAATTATGTAACAAGTCTTTTAAATTCTATCTATGTAGCATCTCTCACATCTGTACTCTTAATTCATTTATACAACCAATGTGATAATTCACACTCTCTTCATCTCTAATCTAGCCTCCTAATTGGTCTCCCAGTTTCCAGTGTTTTCCCTCTTTAATCTATTCCCCACATAGCTGCCAAAATAAGTATATCATACCCTTACTCAAAAGTTTCTGCAGTTCCCTGTTGCCTCTAGGATAAAAAATAACTTCCTTAGCTTAATATTTTAAGCCCTTCATGGCCTGGATTCAGCCCACTTTTTTCCAGACTTGTTCCATATTATGATTTTTCATGCACTCTACAATACAAACAAACTAGGGATACTTGTTCTTGGACAATGGTTCAAGTCTTGGTTTTCTGGGGCAATTAATTCTTGAAGATAGTTTCAGTGACTTTTAAAGAAAAATTAGCTCAGCTTGTATTCATTCAGTCAGGAAATTAATAGGCATTTATTAAACACTATTTGCCAGGCACTGTGCTAAACACTGTGGATATCAAGAAAAGCAAATACATGTTTCCTGCCCTCAAGGACTTTCCATCCTAATGGGGAAGATAATATGAAACTAACTGCTTACATATAAGATGGATGGGAGGGAAGAGTAGCCTTCTATAGGAGGTGGGATTTGAATTGAGTGTGAGGAAATGCAAGTAAGTTCATCATCATGAGATTACAAAGTGCATGGAATGGAATAGAATGTAAGAAGAGTCCAAGTTGTGATGAGCCTTAAATGCCAAACAGATAATTTTATATTTGGTATTAGAGGTAAAAAAGAGCCCCTGGAGTTTATTAAGTGAAGGGGGGAAGAGGGCATATATGACATATCAGACCTGAAATTTTGGAAAATCACTTTGACAGTTGAGGAGACAATGGAGTGGCTAGAGATTGGATGCAAGGAGACCAACCACAAAACGGGCAAGCCAGGTAATGAGAACCTGCACCATGGTGGCAACTCCATGAATAAAAAGAAAAGAAGTGTTGAGAAGGTAGAAATAACAAGACTTGTCACAGTAAGCATCAGTCAGACTTCTATGACCTCTTTGAACACTGCAGTCGTTGTTGTCAGGAGGAAGAGGCGGCGAAGCCATGGGAGGAGTAGCCTTAAACTTAGACCATAATAGCAGTGAAGCACTGTGGAAGAAGTATGTGTGACAAGGTTTAGCTCACATCGCCTGCTCTGGAAATCCTTCTCTCTGTGTAGAGACCTTATGAAGAACTCTTATTGTTATAATTGGCAGTGGCGGTGGTTCTTCCTGAAGAGGGCTAATGATATCAAGAATCTGATGAGCTGTCTCCTCCAGAGTCATCAGAGGCCATTGGTAAGAACAAAGGTCAAGAGACTGTTGATGGCACAGCATTCAGGGAGAAGTTTGATACTCCCCACTCTGTCCTTCAAACAGGGGAGAGAAGGCTGAGGGCAACACCACACAATCACTGAAGAATCAAAATTGCAATAACTGATATAACTAGCTTATAGCATATTATCAACCATGCTTTGCATTAAGAAGCTGTAGTGAGAGTCATCCTATAGAACATACTCAGAGTTGCCATTCCTGATTCTAGGCAACCACATGGAAGTTTTGGAGGAACCAGCCACATGTGATTGAGACTCCAATAGACTGGATATATGGGGTTAGTGTGAGTGAAGAGTTGAGGATGACACTGAAGTTGTGTGCCTTTAACAATTGAATAGATTGTTGGGGAGGATAATGACTCTATTTATTAAAATCCTATCTATCCTTTAAAACATAATTCAAGTCTCATCTCCTTTATGAAACCTTCCTTGATCTTTCCAATCCAGGGTGATTTCTGTGCCACTAATTTGAAACTTCTTATATATTTCATATATGTGTGTGTGTGTGTGTGTATTTAGTATCAGTTAACTTTTTATGTGTGCTTGTCTCCCAAATTAAAAATTAGTTGAGAGTAGAGACTATATCAGTCTAGTGTTAGAATTCAAAATACAAAGAAAAAACCTCTCATTCAACTGATCATACTGATAACTTTCAAACCAGTGTACTAGACAATGTATAACCTGATGGTGTCAGTGATACTCAGGTCTCAACCTTGGTTCTGATTCTGGAAAAAATAAGGTAGCACATATGACAGTTCCATGCAACCAACTCTTCCCAGAAATTTACTTAGGCTGGTTCTGGATGGATAAGGGAAGATGGGATCTATCAGGCTTTTATACTGAGGTAGCCAAAGGGAGCTTCACCTCTTTACCAGTGAACCAATCCATATTAAGCTGATCCCAGGCACCTATGAATACATCAAAAATAGGTAAGGTAAAGACAAACACAAGATTTTGTAGCATTCTTTCAATGTTAAGGGGTTGTTCTTAATAGACTCATCAAGCTGTTTGTGTCTGTGTCCTTTCTCAGGGGGAATGGGCCCAGCCTAATTGGACTGCATTAGAGACTATGTCTTCTATTTCTCTGTATCTCTCAATGCCCCAAGCAGTGCTTTTCTCATTGCAGCTGCTCTGGAAATATTTATTGATTGACTTGTTTGTCCTTTACATAGTCTTTCAGATCACTCTACGTCTGAAGGTAAAAGATTGTGTCATGAGATACAGTGAAGAAGTCCATGCAGGGCTAAGCAGCTAAGTTCAGCTGCAGTGGATAGAAACTGAAGGGGCCAGTTTAAATTAACAGTAAGAAAAACTCCCTAGTAATAAGAGCTATTCAAAATTGGAATGGACTGCCAGGTAAAGCAGAAGTAATTTTTTTTTTCATGATTAGATGGCTACTGAGGTCCCTTCAGAAATTCTATTACTCTGAAAAGTAGTTTTAGATAAAATGTCACAGGATTGTAGGTAGGAAAAACTAATTTTTTTTTTTAAAGACTCGAACTATCTCATCCAGGATGGAAGGGGGCTACTCATGGACCCAATCTCACTACTCTTCAGAATAAGACCTCTGTTTCCAAAATGGACTGGTTTGCCCCTCCCTATGCAACCTGGTGCCACATCCTTTCTCCCAGAGACTCAATATTGAGCTAAATTTTATGTGGACAGCCAGTCAGCATAGCTGGCTGCAGGCAGAACTTCTGAACTCAAGAGATTCACCTGCATCAGTCAGCTTCTGTGGTCACAGGGTCTACATGTATGCGTACCACTTTGTTTTACAGGTGAGGGAACTGAGTGGAGGAGGAGGGAAAAGCAACTTGCCTTAAGTCTCACTTGGGTTAGTAGTCTGTAAACGAATTTGACTCATTTCCTTTGACTACCAGTTCAGTGCTTTTTCTACTGCATAGCAAGAATGTAGTGAAATTCTTTTTATAACTTTGAAAGCATTCATCTTATTTTTACTGATGCAGTCTGTTTCTAGATCATATTCATTTTCAAATACAGCATCACCCTTCTTCCACCCCCCAAGCAAGTCAACTCGTGTAACAAAGATTTAAAAAAAGTGAACAGAAAATAAGGTCAGCAAATCTAACCAACAAATTGACTCTATTTAACAATATATGCCATACGGATTTCAAAAAAACCTGGAAAGACTTACATGAACTGATGTTGAGTGAAGTAAGCAGAACAAGAAGCACATAGTACATAGTAACAGCAACAGTATTCAATGATCAACTATTATAGACTTAGCTCTTCTCAGCAAGGCAATGATCCAAGTCAATTCCAAGGGACTCAGGATGGAAAGTGCTATCCTCATCCAGAGAAAGAACTATGGAGTCTGAATGCAGATGGAAGCATACTAGTCTCATTTTTTTTGTTTTTTCTTTCTTATGGTTTTTCCCTTTTGTTTTGAGTTTTTCTTCACAACATGACTAATGTGGAAATATGTTTAACACGAGTGCACATGTATAACCTGTATCAGATTGCATGCCATCTTGGGGAAGAGGGAGGGAAAGGAGGACGGGAGAAATATTTGGAACTTGAAATCTTACAAAGATAAATGATGAAAACTATCTTTACATGTAATTGGAAAAAATGCTATTAAGTTCAAAGCAACAATAAAAACAATATCTACCATAACCCCTTGTCCTCTAACCTCTGTCATGAAGAGAGGAAAGATATCATACAGGTAAGAGCACGTCCTCTGAATCATAGTATGTTTAATGTATTATATTAGCCTGACATCACACAGACTATGTTTTCTCAAATATTAATTAAGCCCCTACAATGTGGTCATGATTTTCTTAAAGTCCAACCAGGTCCCATTCCTACTCAGTAAATACCAGTGGCTCCCTATCACCTGCAAAATCAAATATAAAATCCTGTTTGACGTTCAGAGCTATTTGTAAGCTAGACCCTCCCCATCTTTCCAGTCTTCTTATATCCTAGTGCCCAGCCCTCCACTTTCATCCTCTTCGATCCAGTGATGCTGGAGTCCTTATTCCACAAGTAAGATGCTGTCTGGCTCCAGGCATTTTCTCTGGCTGTCCCTAAACTTGGAATGCTGTCCATCCTCATCTTGGTCTTCTGATTTCCCTGGCTTCTTTCAAGACTCAACTAAAAGCCCATTTTCTAAAGGAAGTCTTTCACAGCCCCTCTTAATTCTAGCAACTTCCTTCTGTTAATTATTTCTTATTTATCTTGGAATGTAGCTTGTTTCTATTTGTTTGTTGTCTCCCCATTAGAATATGAACTTCTTGAGGACAGGGACTGTCTTTTATCTCTTTTTGTGTCCCCAGCGCTTAGTAGGTTCTGGCATATAGTAGGTTCTTCATTTTACAAAGTCAAATTAAGACACGGTCCTTACTTTCATGTCAGTTATAGTCCAGTAGGAGAGAGAACATGATACAAATAATTATAATAAAGTATGAAAGTGACATGAGATATAAAATACCACATTAGTTCAGAGGAGAAGCCATTAGATGACCTGGACATTAGTCCTATTTTCTAACATCAATTTCTTTGTGACAGTTTGTGGTTCTAATAAAGTTGGAACAAATAGCAAGGGAAGACAAGAGATGGGAGTGAGAATGAGAGTAATAGAGGAATGGGCACTCCAAATCACTGAGAAAAGAACAATGTCTAACCCAGTCCGTTGTCATCCTAGGAAATGTCTCTGGTTGGGAAACCTATATAGCAGTCAAATGTTATAATTCGTACATAAAATGTATATTTCTACTCTTAGGTAGAAAAAAACATAACTCATTAAAAACAAATTCTTAGAAAACTACATAGAGGGGGCAGTCCCTTAGACAGCCTAACTCAGGAGATTTGTTTTCCAGGCATAGCAACTGCCATGGAAAATGATATGACCTAATCAGTGCATCAATTGTGAGCCCATCCAATGCCTCATTCGTTGCTAGGCAACGATATGATTTTTTTTTCCCCTTTAACTGCCACATCCCTTCAGAACTCAGGTCTTTTTGATTTCTCTATCACAACAGATACATATCTCTTTCAGCAGCCCAGCATATTTACATCCAAACAACCACAAAAAGGCACTTAATCCTCAGCATAAGGTTCACCTGCTGCATCCAAAGTTTAGGTAATGTACTATTTTATATTTCCAAAGATGGTTTTTGTTTTGGTCTAGGTCTGTGATTTCTTCAGTGTGAAAACTCCCTCTATAAATACTGTTTGTACTCATATATCACATAGTCTTAGAGAACTTGTCAAGTACACCAAGAGGTTTAGTGAAATTTACCCGGGCTTAAACACATATATCAGACCCTGGACTTGAACCCAGGCTTTCCTGATTCCAAAGTGAGTCTTCTAAATCACTCCATCTGGCCTTTTTAAAAAAAAATCTAAAATTTCTGAAAAACATTCAAGCCAACTACTTTGGGAAGAGGATATGTTTGAATCATTGTGGATATCAAGAATCAAATTTTTATTCAGGCATGGACCCTGGAAAGTAAGAAATTAAAAAAAAAAAAACATTCCCCTATTTCTAGCTCAATAGTCCCTACATCAGGAAAAATGAGTACTGGAAATAAAAGGGGATAGAAGTAAAATTTTAGACTAAAATTTTTAGTATATCTCATAAGAGTAAGTTGAAATTAAACTAAAAATTAAAAAATCAAAAAGTAAGAAGAAGGGATGGTATGCAACTTATTTCTTCCAATCACTTAATTTTTTCAGCTGAGACAATGAAAACACAAAATTTAAAATAAAAGCCTACCTAAATTCACATAGGTATCAAAAGACAGAGTCAGGATTTTAAACTCCAGTACTTCAACACCACATCCAAGTATTTTTCTATAATACTATGATGTCTTGGATTTGTTGGTGATTTTTAAAAATTCCATACTCCTGTTTCCAGTTAGCATTACTAGTTGATAGTTAAAAATCACTGTTTATTTCCTATGTATATATATTTTACATATGTATTTTTCATATGTAGATATAATGCTGAATTTGTTATGTATGAACATGTTCTATCCCCCCCCCAGTAGAATGTAACCTCCTGTCTCATATTGGTTTGTATCCCTAACATCTGCCACAAAGCCTGGCATTTAGTAATTGATGCCAGAATAATTAAAAAACAAATTTTGGGCACACAATTCCTGTCAATGAATTCTGTTGGTTTTCCAAATCAGTTGAATGGACACATTGTATATGGCCAACTCAAGGAGGAAAAAGATGTTGTGCTTGTTTTGAATTGCAGGTGTTTTGGGTTTTTTTTCATGAAAACTCTATGGATTGTATATAAAAAAACAAAACAAAAAATGAGGGTTTCCCCTGAACATAGTTTTTGAAATGCTACTTTCCCCTGAACATAGTTTTTGAAATGCTACTTTCCCCAAATTTACCTGCATTTGTAAGAGATCTGTGTTCCCTTTAAACACTAGGAAATAGCTTATGAGGCACTTACAGCTGCTTGGCAACTTTAAAATGTTTCCCAGGTTTCATTTGCTCAGAACTATCTTCAAAATTCTGCCTTTGAAAGGAAACTTGCCGCACCTGATTTTGAAGAGGGTCTCTCTTTTTAATGGTAGAAGGCATTCACCACTTACTTCTGTTAAGAATCAAGTGTTCAATATAGCAACCTCCTGTTTGATAAACCCAAAGATCCCAGCTTCTGGGATAAGAACTCACTGTTCGACAAAAATTGCTGGGAAAACTGGTTAACTGTGTGGCGGAAATTAGGCATAGACCCATGCCTGACACCGTACACAAGAATAAAGTCCAAATGGGTACATGATTTAGGTATAAAGATTGATACCATGAATAAACTGGAGAAGCAAGGAATAGTGTATTTATCAGATTTATGGAGAGGGGAAGAATTTTTTTCTAATGAAATGATAGAAAGCATTATGAAATGCAAGATGGATAATTTTGATTACTTTAAACTGAAAAGTTTTTGCACAACCAAACCCAATGCAACTAAAATTCGGAGGGATGTAGTAAATTGGGAAAAATATTTTACGGCTAAGCTTGGGGATAAAGGCCTCATTTCTAGAATATATAGAGAACTGACTCAAATATATAACCATACAAGTCATTCCTCAATTGATAAATGGTCAAAGGATATGAACAAGCAATTTTCAGGGGAAGAAATCAGATATCTAAAATCATATGAAAAAGTGCTCTAAATCACTATTGATTAGAGAGATGCAAATCAAAACAACTCTGAGGTACCACATCACACCTGTAAGATTGGCAAACATGACAGAACAAGAAAATGACAAATGCTGGAGAGGATGTGGGAGAGTTGGAACACTAATTCATTGTTGGTGGAGCTGTGAGATCATCCAACCATTCTGGAGAATGGTTTGGAACTAAGCCCAAAGGGCTATAAAAATGTGCATACCCTTTGACCCAGCAATATCGCTACTAGGACTGTATCCCCAAGAGACTATAAAAATGGGAAAGGGTCCCACATGTACAAAAATATTTATAGCAGCACTCTTTGTAGTTGCCAAAAACTGGAAGTCAAGGGGATGACCATCAATTGGGGAATGGCTGAATAAATTATGGTATATGAATGTAATGGAGTACTATTGCGCCTTAAGAAATGATGAACAAGAAGACTTCAGGGAGGCCTGGAAGGACTTATATGACCTGATGCTGAGCGAAAGGAGCAGAACCAGGAGAACTTTGTGCACAGCAACAACCACAGTGTGTGAGTTTTTTCTGGTAGACTTGGAACTTTGTAATAATACAAGAACTTAAACTGAGAAAAACAAAAAATCCTAATGTCGGTCTTCTAAGGCAAAATGCCTTCCACACTCAGAGAAAGAAATATGGAAGTCATTGGCAGAATGTAGCAGATCTTGTTTGTGTTTGGGTGGGTTTTAGTGCATTATGTTTTGATTTGTTATATGATTTCTTCCACTTATTTTAGTTCGACTACATAGCATGACTATAGTGAAAATGTGCTCAATAGGAAAGTATATGTAGAACCTATACAAAATTTTATGCTGTCATGGGGAGGGGAGGGGGGTAGTGGGGGAAGGGTGGGGGGGATAAAATCTTAACTTTAAGGAAATGATTGTAAAACATTAAAATAATAAAAAAGAAATCAAAAAAAAGAATCCAGTGTTCAAAATTAGGATCTTGTAGTCTGCTTTTATTGGGGAAAATAAATTTAATGAGAAACTTAAGACTAATATTGCATAAGTATGTATTTATCAGTCAGTCAACTAGCATGTGTTTGTCTTCTTGTTGCGTGTTGAGTATTGACCTAAGCATCCTAAGGGAATTTGAAAATAGAAACAGAAGGTACAGTACATTGCCTTTAAGGATTTTACATGTTAATTGGAAAAACAAAATAGAAACACAAAATGATACCAATCTGATCATGACCAGGATTTCAAATATTTGGCAAAACATGAAGAGCACAATAAAAGAATACTTATGTTCTTCAATCTTTCTATTTTTTAAAAAATAAAATTTTATTTTTCCTCCAACAGCATGTAAAAACAATTTTTAGCATTCATTTAAAAAAGCTTTTGAGTTCCAAATTCTCCTTTCCTGTCCCCTTTTCTTGAGATGGTAAGCAATCTGATATAGGTTAAATGTGTGTTATCATGTAAAACCTATTTCCTTATTAGTCATTCAGTGGAAGAAAACTGAATCTTCTCACCCCCTCCCAAAAAATTAAGTGAAAATAGTATGCCTCAATCTGCATTCAATTCTTCCTCTGAAGGTGGGATAGCATTTTTCATCCTGAGTCCTTTGGGATTGTTTTGGATGATTGTATTGCGGAGAATAGCTAAGTCATTTACAGTTGTTCATCATACTATATTGTTTAAACTGTGTACAGTGTTCTTCTGGTTCTACTTGCTTCATTTTGTATCAGTTCATGTAAGCCTTCCCATGTTTTTTTGAAATCTGCCTGCTCAACATTTCTAATAGCACAATAATATTCCACTACATTTACATACCACAACATATTCAACCGTTCCCCAACTAATAGGCATCCTCTCAATTTCCAATTCTTTGCCACCACAAAAAGAGCTGCTATAAATATTTTAGTACAAATAGGCCTTTTCCCCCTTTTTTATTTTATTTATTTTCAGTGTTCTACAATCACCACCGTGTAACTTTGATTTTTCCCCCTCCCTCCCCCTCCTTCCCCGCTACTTCACCCCTCCCTCCCTGAGATGGCATACACTTTTATATAAATAGGTTCTACATATACATTCCTATTAAATTCATTTTCACTTTAGTCATGTTGCACAGAAGAATTAAAATGAATAGGAGAAATCATATAACAAATTAAAACATAATACAAAAGAAAATGATCTGCTACATTCTGCGATTGAGTTCCATAGTTCTTTCTCTGGATATGGAAGGCATTTTGCCTTACAAGACCATCAGGAATTTTTTAAGTGCTTGCATTGCAATGAAGTTCTAAGTATACCAGAAAAAGTCCTTGCACACTGTGGTTGTTGCTGTGTACAAAGTTCTTCTGGTTATGTTCCTTTCACTCAGCCTCAGTTCATATAAGTCTTTCCAGGCCTCTCTGAAGCCTTCCTGTTAATCATTTCTTAAAGCCCAATAGTATTCCATTACACTCATATACCATAATTTATTCAGTCATTCCCCAGTTGATGGGCATCCCCTTGATTTCCAGTTTTTGGTCACCACAAATAGAGCCGCTATAAATATTTTTGTACATGTGGGACTCTTTACTATTTTTATGATCTCTTTGAGATACAGTCCTAGAAGCGATATTGCTGGATCAAAGGGGTACGCACATTTTTGTAGCCCTTTGGGCATAGTTCCAAATTGTTCTCCAGAATGGTTGGATCAGCTCACAGCTCCACCAACAATGAATTAGTGTTCCAACTCTCCCACATTTATCATCTCCCCGTTCTGTCATGTTTGCCAATCTGATAGGTGTGATGTGGTACCTCAGAGTTGTTTTGATTTATATCTCTCTAATCAATACTGATTTAGAGCATTTCTTTCATATGACTATAGATAGCTTTAATTTCTTCCTCTGAAAACTGCCTGTTCGTATTCCTTTGGCCATTTATCAATTGGGGAACCTTTCTCCCCCTTTAAATAAAAAGAAATATGTTTGGGATACAGACCTAGTAGTGGTATTGACAGATCAAAGGGTATGTACACTTTTATAGCCCTTTGGGCATAGTTTCAAATTTCTCTCTAGAACAGTTGGATCAGTTCACAACTTGAGCAATAGTACATTAGTGTCCCACATGTCCTCTAACATTTATAATTTTGTCTTTTCTGTCATATTAGTCAATCTGATGGGGTGATGTGGTATCTGTATTTCTCTGATTTGCATTTCTCTAATCAATAATGATTTAGAGCTTTGATTCCTTTATCTGTAAACTTATTCATATACCATTTAACCATTTATCGGTTGGGGAGTAACTTGTATTATAAATTTAACTCAGTTCTCTATATATTTGAGAAATGAGGCTTTTATCAGAGATACTCGCTGTAAAAATTTTCCCCCAGTTTTCTGCCTTCCTTCTCATCTTGGTTGAACTTTTTTTTGTTGCAAAACTTAAATTTAATACAATCAAAATTATCCATTTTGTATTTTGCAATGCTTTCTATCTCTTGTTTGGTCGTAAATCCTTCTCTTCTCCATACATCTGACTAGTCAACTATTCCATGCTCCTCTAATCCACTTAGGAAATCACTCTTTATGTCTAAATCATGTGTCTATTTTGACCTTATCTTGGTATAAGGTATGAGATGTTGGTCTATATCTAATTTCTGCCATATTGTTTTCCAGCTTTCCTGGCAGTTTTTGTCAGATGGTGAGTTATTGTCTCCTTTTCTTGAAACCTTTTGCAATCTAGCTTCTAACTTTATCACTCAACTAAATCTTTCTTTAAAATTAATAACAACCTCTTAATTGCCAAATTTGATAGTCTCTTCTTGTCTATTACATTTGATACCACTGACGACCTTCTCTTCTTATCTTCTCTCTCTTATTTTAGTTTTTATGATTTATCTCCAACTTCTCCTCTTACCTATCTGACCATTCCTTATCCATCCACACCACGTCCTCTAACTCCCAGTGTTCCCCATGTTTTCTATATCATCAATATGCTGAAGACTCAGATTATATCATAAATGTTCAGCCAGTCTCTCCACTGAGCTTTATTCTGCACCTTCAAATATCTATTCTAAGTTCCAAAAGACATCTCAGACTCAATATGTCCCAAACTGAATTCATATATCCTACTAATATGCTATAACCTAGGTATGTATGCATCTTTCTAATTGTTTAATTAGAAATAATTCCAAATTTAAGAAACAAAACTGTATTTAAACATAGACAAAGTTTACTGATTTTAAGTTGTGATTGCTGGAACTCCAGGAAGGCCTTGCTGCTTCCTAAATATCACTCTCACCAGCATCTGGTTAAAGCCTTACATCCAATCAGAGTTGTTTCTTTTTAGAGACCTATCAAAAGCAAATGTTTGTAGAAGGTGCGTACTTTACCTTTTATACCTTAGAATTCGTTTCGTACACTTTCCTGCTGGCAAATTTTGATGGATTAAGAAGCAAAAAATAAAAGTCATTAGTCACTTAAGGAAAAGGACAAAGGTGAGAAAAAGACTGAAGTTTACAGTGAGAGTTTACCTGGTCAAAGGCAATCTTTATCTATTTAGCAATTTGCCTAGGGCTAATCGTTATCACAAAGTCACTCTACTGAGAGCCTTCACTAATTATAGCCTTTATGGGTCTATACTCTCAATCTAATGGCTAAATGCTACCACTTAGTACTTTCTAACTACACAACAAATACTATTTTTAATGTTATAACGACTCCTCTAACAATAGAACATGAGTTCCATAAAGATAATAAAGTGAATGAAACTAGTGCCTCAATTTCTACTATACAGATTAAAACACCTCCATATATATATATATATATATATATAGCATAGTAAAACAGATCATTTAGACTACATGAAATTAAGAATCTTTTCCATAAATAAAATTGTCTTTGGATAAAAAAGGAAACTGAAAAAAATATCTTTGCATCCACTATCTCTGATATGGGAAAACAATAAAATATATATAAGGAATTTAACACAAATATATAAGACCAAAAGAATTTTCATAATAGTTTTAAATTTTTTATTTAAATTTTAGTTTATAGAATAAAACAAACATTTCCATAATACAGTGTAAAAAAGATGATTGCACATGAAACTGTAAATCTATTATATACAACTTGTTATTCCTTTTAATATATAATATAAAATTATTGTATGAATTTCTTTTTCTCTCCACCCTCTTTCCCCCATGACTACTATAAAATACAGTTATCCCTTCCATTTCCCCATTGCAGTTTCTATGTATCTCAGGTTGGCATAAGAAATTAAGGTGGGATTTTGAGGGGAGTTTTGTGGAAACCATGTGAAGGCCAATAGACAACACAGAGCCTATGACCTAAATACTTAACCCAAATTTTACAATAAAGTAAACACCCCATAAAAGAAAGAAAAAAAATCAGACTTGGAGGGCCAAAAAATTTTATGTATGTTTTCCAGATCATAAGGGTGCCAAGTTCCTAACCCAATGCACCACTCCCACTCTTCTCACCCTGTGATATGGAAAGGATAGCTGTATGTATAGAATTGTAAGTTGTTAAAATCACAGGAAAAATGATTCTGTTAATTTTAAAGGTGAAGTAAGGCAAATAAAATATTTATATGTTACTGTTGAATTGACTTTATTAGTGGAGAAGAAAATCCAGCAACAATGACACAAGCTGAATCACAGATAAACTTGAAATTTTTCTTTTAACTTTGTCTGTGTCCGTCCTTCGTTGCCAAAGAAGGCCATGCCATCAGAAAAATGACATGACTTGCACTTGACTTTGTTTTGAGTGAGGGAGGGCTGTGCAGGTCACCAGCCTTACTTCTCCTCCAGAGCCATCTGAATCCAGCGGCCAGATATTCATCAGGATGACTGGAGATGATGACCCAGGATGAGGCAGTTGGGGTTAAGTGACTTGCCCAAAGTCCCACAGCTAGTGAGTGTCTAAGTGACTCTTGTCCTGAGAATGACTGAGGCAACCTACATTTCAAAAGGTCCAGGTTAAAATCTAAGAAGATGTAAATATTGGTAGTAGAATGTTGAAAAATATTGAAGGTAGAATTGTCAAATGCCTCAGCACTTTCAGTCTTTTGTGGTAGCTCTTGTGTTTTAGATTTCCTGTTTTTTCTTTTCATTGCCTCCTGATTTTGTAGAGAGAAAAACTGTTGAACCAAATTCTCAACGCCCCCATCCTTTTAGCTGTATGGTCTTCAATACTGCCCCTCAGTCCAGTCATAGGACAGAGGAAAAGACCATGACAATAGAACTGGGGGGACTTCAGGAAAGGACAATATGTCTAAATGATTTCGACTGGGTGCCCACCTCCCATGTTCCTGCATTTTGAAGAACATCTTCCCCTCCCCTCCAAAAAATATTGAGACTGATATTGTTTAGTCATGTCCTATCTTATTGACCCAGTTTGGGGTTTTCTTGGCAAAGCTTGGTAAAGAACAATTTGCCATTTCCTTCTCCAGCTCATTTTACAGATGAGGAAACTGAGGCAAAAATCGTTTAGTGACTTGCTCAGGGTCATGCAGTTACTAAATATCTGAGGCCAGATTTGATCTGGGGCCAGCACTCTGTGTACTATGGTACCACCTAACCCCTGGAGACTGACCCTAGAGAATCTTGATTATATGAGAGTGCTTTTGTTTGGATTTTAAAAGGGGAGAGTGGCAACAGGAGTTCCTGCTTCCTTGTGATTACTTCACTTTCCATCATTTGCTATGAAACTGGAATTTTATGGTAATCTCATAGAATATCCTTCTCTCTCCACAGGTGTCACACCTAGATTGGTTTACTTAAAGTACAGTTGAGCCTTTGGAGAATTCACAACATTAACTACAATGTCTACAGCATCTAAAATGAGCCAGTGTCTCCAGGAGATGAATGACCAACGGGAGACCTGGTGCATGGTGGAAGCTAAGAGTAACGTGACCTGGCTGAGGCCTCAGAAGAGACATTTTTTAAAGACTCTACATATGGCCACTGCAGAAATCAAGCAGACCGCTAACTCTGATACTGGTAGGAGCTCCTGGGCAGATCTAACCCGTCCTGTTCACATGCAGAAGAGACATTTCCCACAAAGAGGTAAGTAACTATAACTGGATTCTCAAAGACAGTTGAAAGATACATAGCAGAGATAACTGGGAAACAAGAGAAATGGAGAGAACATGAGTATAAAGGAGATAGACATTAGATTGGGCAACTAAATGCTATTGTATCATTTCCCTATCTTAAAAATTCTAAGGAGATAATTATTGCACAATAGTAGAATTGTGGAGCTGCCAAGGACATGAGAGATTATCTTCTAGTCTCCATCTGGGCTATTGATAACATTCCTG